>CM060329.1:42184089-42264089 GCA_030674155.1 Stramonita haemastoma | reverse complement strand
ATCAACCGCTTCATCCATCCATCGATCGATCGATCAGTCAATGAGCTGAGCTAATGGTGTGATGACTGCCTGTGTACTGACAGCTGCAGACGGACGTGGCCAAGTGCTCTCCCTTCTACTCCATCTACAATGCCATTCTGGGGGAGGCCATGTGTCATGGATTTGTCGACCCCCTGGTCAGTACACCCCCCCTCCCCTCCCCCCTCCTCCCATCCATCCCGCCATCCCTCCACATAGATCTACTCTCCCTTCACTCTATGACATGATGTGCTATGCTGTGTTGTGTTGTGCTGTGCTGTCCTGTCAAGTTAAGTCAAGTCAAGGTCAGGTCAAGTCAAAAACACTCAAGGTAAAAAGGTGTCCCATACCCTGTGTGGTCGTAGGGGAGCGAGGCGTCGGAGACCTAAGCTTCTCTAGCTGCCAGCTTATTGAGGGCGGTGCCCATCCCCTCTCCCTCGCTGCTCTACCTCCCCTGACCCTAAAGAGGGCAGGTACCCATTTACAGCTGGATGAACTGGGGAACTGTTCTGAAGCCAAGGTGCGCAAACGGTCACCCATTCACTTGGTAACCAAGCTCGAGGGTGCTTAACTGTTTATTTATTTATTTATTCTTTTATATCGAGGATAACAGAATAAGCAATCATGTGCTTTTTTCATCCGGTCCCCGTGGCATGCAGTTTTGTAAATATTGTCATCTGTTCCCTCCGGCACACGACTGTAGCTTGGGAGAGCGACTGCTCTGACCACTGAGCTACCCTGTCCCCACATGCATGCCGGTTGGAACGGATACAAATTAAAAAGATAAAAGCGTCCCATAACCTCTGTGGTTGTATGGGAGCGATGTGTCAGAGACCTCAGCGTCTTCAGGGGCAAGCATACTGGTGATGCGTTTAAATGTCATCCCCGAAATTGGTATGCAGCTTAATATTAACGGAGGGCAAAAGGTCGCATATATGCAATATCTCACCTGTGGTGAACCTGGGTGTTCTATCCGAGGAACGAAGAAAAAAGAACACCTCAACAAAACAACAACTTTTTTTGTCCCTGAAGCCTGCAGTCCTTGATTTGACCGGAGGAAAGGAGAGGGGCAGAACAGGCCAGTGGTCAGGGTCTTGCCTTCATGATTGTAGCATCTGAGGCTGACACGACAGGGGCTGGGTCCCAGGCTACTTTCAGGTGTCTGGTGTAGGGTTGGGTTTTTTCGCCAGGAGTTCACATTGGTACTGACTCCCATCCCCCAAGTCTTTCAGATGAAACTAGGGATGCCAGGTCCTGTGTACCAATGTATGTTCTGATGAAACTAGGGATGCCAGGTTCTGTGTGCCAATGTATGTTCTGATGAAACTAGGGATGCCAGGTTCTGTGTGCCAATGTATGTTCTGATGAAACTAGGGATGCCAGGTTCTGTGTGCCAATGTATGTTCTGATGAAACTAGGGATGCCAGGTTCTGTGTGCCAATGTATGTTCTGATGAAACTAGGGATGCCAGGTTCTGTGTGCCAATGTATGTTCTGATGAAACTAGGATGCCAGTTCTGTGTGCCAATGTATGTTCTGATGAAACTAGGGATGCCAGGTTCTGTGTGCCAATGTATGTTCTGATGAAACTAGGGATGCCAGGTTCTGTGTGCCAATGCATGTTCTGATGAAACTAGGAATGCATTGTTCTGTGTGCCAATGTATGTTCTGATGAAACTAGGGATGCCAGGTTCTGTGTGCCAATGCATGTTCTGATGAAACTAGGAATGCATTGTTCTGTGTGCCAATGTATGTTCTGATGAAACTAGTGATGCCAGGTCCTGTGTGCCAATGTATGTTCTGATGAAACTAGGGATGTCAGGTTCTGTGTGCCAATGCATGTTCTGATGAAACTAGGAATGCATTGTTCTGTGTGCCAATGTATGTTCTGATGAAACTAGGGATGCCAGGTCCTGTGTGCCAATGTATGTTCTGATGAAACTAGGGATGCCAGGTTCTGTGTGCCAATGCATGTTCTGATGAAACTAGGAATGCATTGTTCTGTGTGCCAATGTATGTTCTGATGAAACTAGGGATGCCAGGTTCTGTGTGCCAATGCATGTTCTGATGAAACTAGGGATGCCAGGTTCTGTGTGCCAATGTATGTTCTGATGAAACTAGGAATGCATTGTTCTGTGTGCCAATGTATGTTCTGATGAAACTAGGGATGCCAGGTTCTGTGTGCCAATGTATGTTCTGATGAAACTAGGGATGCCAGGTTCTGTGTGCCAATGTATGTTCTGATGAAACTAGGAATGCATTGTTCTGTGTGCCAATGTATGCAGAACACATTATACGCATGTTAAAAACTCACTCGTGTTATATGTAATGTATCTATGTTCATAGAACAGTTTTGGACAGGTGGTGTGATGTGTAGGGTATGTTCACAGAACAGGTTGAGGCTGTGGTGTGACATGTATGTATGTATGTATGTATGTATGTATGTATGTATGTATGTATGTATGTATGTATGTATGTATGTATGTGTATGTATGTATGTATGTATGTATGTATGTATGTATGTATGATTAGTATGTATGTATGTATGTATGTGTGTTGTTTGAATGTATGTATGTATGTGTATGTATGTATGTATGTATGTATGTATGATGTATGAATGAACATATACATATATATATATATATATATATATATATATATATATATATATATATATATATATATATATATATATATATATACCTGCATATATTTTCTCCAGTATATTTTCTCACATACATACACACACACACACACACACACACACACACACACACACACACACACACACACACACACACACACACCACACACACACACGTATGGATGGATGGATGGATGGATGGATTGGATGGATGGATGGATTGATTGATTGATTGATTGATTGATTCTTTTATATCGAGGATAATGGAATAAGCACTCGACTTTTTTACATCCAGTCCCCGTGTGTATGCAGTTTTATAAATGTCATCTGTTCCCACCGGCACACGATGGTCTACTCTTACGAAAAGCGGAACAGGATTTAACGTGTGCGCAAGATGTTCTGCGTGCGTTCGCACACGGGGCCTCAGTTTAAAGTCTCATCCGAAGGACTTTTGGGGAGAGTGGAGTCAGCACTGATGTTAACTCCAGAAGAAAATGTATGTTATGTGTGTGTGTGTGTGCACAGAACGGGTTCTGGCTGGCCCTGGGCTGGTGTCTGTTTTTCTTCATGCCCTCCATCATCCTGGCTGTCAAGCTGGCCAAGCACTACCGCACCATGCTGTATGAAGATGCCTATGACTCCACCACGTGAGTCCGCAACCCCCCCCCCCCCTCCCTCCCCCTCCATCTCTCTTCGCCATCCTTCTCCGCCATTCCTCTTTTCCTTCTCAACTACCATTCCTCTTCTTCATCTACACAGATCTACGATTTCTCTTCTTCATCTCCATCTCCCGTTCCTCTTTTCACCTTTCTCTACCATTCCTCTTCTTCGTACTCATCTACCATTTCTCTTCTCCTTTCTAAACTACCATTTCTCTTCTTCATCCTCAACTACCATTGCTCATTTTCATCATTCTCCACCATTCCTCTTCTTCGTCCTCACTACCATTCCTCTTCTTCATCTTCACACATCTACCATTCCTCTTTCTATCTCATAGATCTACCGTTCCTCTTCTTCATCTTCATAATCTACCTTCTCTCTCATCTTCATAATCTACCGTTCCTCTTCTTCATCTTCATAGATCTACCGTTCCTCTTCTTCATCTTCATAGATCTACCAGTTCCTCTTCTTCATCTTCATAATCTACCGTTCCTCTTCTTCATCCTATCTACCATACCTCTTCTTCATCCTCTATCATTGCTCTTTTCATCATTCCCGCCATTCCTCTTCTCCTTCCTCAACTACCATTCCTCTTCTTCATCCACCATTCCTCTTCTTCATCCTCATCTACCATTCCTCTTCTTCATCCTCTCTACATTCCCCTTCTCCATCCTCATCTATCATTCCTCTTCTCATCTCCATAATCTACGATTTCCATCTTTACCCTCTACCATTCCTCTTCTCATCCTATCTACTATCCCTCTTCTTCATCCTCACACATCTACCATTCCTCTTTTTCTCCTTCATCCACCATTCCTCTTTTCTATCTTCATAGATTAGCATCCTCTTCTTCATCCTTATCTACTATCCCTCTTCTTCATCTTCACACATCTAGCATTCCTTTTCTTCATCTCACATATCTAGATTTCTCTTCTTCAGTCTTGTCTACCATTCCTCTTTTCATTATTCTCCACCATTCCTCTTCTTCATTCTCAACTCCATTCCTCTTTCATAATCTACATTCATCTTCTTCATCTTCACAGATCTACCATTCATCTTATCCATATTTATCTGCTATTCCTCTCCTCCATTCCATCTACCATTCCTCTTCTTCATCCTCATCTACCGTTCCTCTTTTTCATCCTCATCTACCGTTCATCTTTTTCATCTTTACTCCACCATTCCTCTTCTTCACCCTCATCTACCATTCCTCTTTTTCATCTTTCTCCACCATTCCTCTTTCATCCTATCTACCATTCCTCTTCTTCATCTTATATATATCTACATTCCTCTTCTTCGTCGTCTCAGATCTACCATTCATCTTTCCATATTTATTTGCTATTCCTCTCCCCATTCTCATCTACCATTCCTCTTTTCTTCTTCATAAAGCTACCATTTCTTCTCCGTACTTATCTAATATTCCTCCAGTGTAGTAAACCTTTTCACTTCTGTTCAGAATGTGGAAGTCTTTGTTCTTGTCTGGATGTCACAATCATCCACATGTGTCAAACCTGAAAGCCTCTTTCCGACACATTTTTGTTGTTGTGTCTTGTCATCTAGTGCAGGTTTGCCCAATCCTTGTGTGTGTGTGTGTGTGTGTGTGTGTGTGTGTGTGTGTGTGTGTGTGTGTGTGTGTGTGTGTTGTTGTGTTGTGGGTGTGTTGTGGTGTGTGGTGTGTGTGTGTGTGTGTGTGTGTGTGTGTGTGTGTGTGTGTGTGTTGTGTGTTGTGTGTGTTGTGTGTGTGTGTGTGTGTGTGTGTGTGTGTGTGTGTGTGTGTGCGTGCGTTTGTGTTGTGGCGCGCGCGGCGCGCGTGTGTGTTGTGTGTGTGTGGGGTGTGTGTGTGTGTGTGTGACATGTACCAGAGTGTGCTCCAGCCTGACAGACACCTTTCGGTCAACATGTGAGTCATCAGTGCGCTCTGCTGGGTGACGGGAAAAGGGCAGGGTCAGGGGTGAAGGGTCAAGGGTCAGGGTGAAAGGTCAATTCTCCTGAAGTCAGGTAGACGCCACGTCAACTGCCGACTCTACATGTTCTCCCCAGTCTGTTTTTTTTTTTTCTTCTTTTTTTTTAAAGCCTTACTTCAAAAATTTTTGAGTTCCCTTCATGTAAGTAAGCTTTTTTTTTAAGGGAAAGGGACATTTTGTTTTTTTGTGCGTTCCCCAGCTTAACACTTTAGGGGCCACCCAGAATGTGCACTCTGACTCACTCATCCCACCTGGGAATCACAGTGAGATTGAAACTGCACTGAATGAAAGTTTGTGTGTATGACTGCATTCAAGTACCTCGACATATAGGCACCATACTCTGACTTCAGAAGATCTTTTTCTTTTAAAGGAGAGTGCAAGTTGTTACCCTAAGAGCTTGTCATGACTGAAGACAATCTCAAAACATTTTAAAACATCACAAATTTTTAAGTGTAGACTGCAATGATTGACATCAATAAGTGACACAGCTTTTGGCCTGGGCCAAGAAAGGGGAAATGAATACATTTTCCTCTCGTCCCCCCCCCCAAAAAAAAAACCAAAAAAAAATGATGTGTATCTGCTTGTGACGTGGCCTCTACCCCACTGAAGAGGACGGACGACAGAGAGAGAGAGAGAGAGAGAGAGAGAGAGAGAGAGAGAGAGAGAGAGAGAGAGAGAGAGGTGTACTATGCACTTGGTTGTTGCAGGCACAGGGTGCTGGTGGCGGTTGCACCACACACTTACTTACTTGTCCTGTCTCCAGTTCAGGGGATGGGATAGAGAAGGGGGGGGGCGAGGTCATGTCATAGTGACCCGTCATTGTGTTGTGTCTCTGCCCCTTGTGGGGGTGTGCCCACACACCTGAATGTCTTGTCTCCTTCACAGGAACACGTTTTAAAGCCAAAACTGAAGCGGACTTTAGTCAGTCATGGCGGGCCTGGGGTCCAGAAGTAACGCGTCTGTCTGAATAGACAGTACTCACGGTTTCCAATCCCAGTTTGAACCCGAACCCGAATCTCCCCCCCTCCCCCCCAGTTCAACCCGACCCGAATCTCTCTCTCCCCCCCCCCCCCCCCCCCCCCCCATCAGATCTGGAGAGGTGGCCTGGGTTACTAGTCTTTGGAATGAAACCATAAACCGAAGTTCTGTGTGTATTATATATTGTTGGTTAAGTTAAAGTCTGTCCCGAGCCAAAGGGCTCATCAGGCCGGTGCTTATCCCGGTTTCTGTGGCGTTGAGCGACTGAGAGTTATAGACTCCCCCCTGGATAGGACGCCAGTCTATCGCAGGGTTAACCCCCAACACAAGGTTGGTACCCCTTTTACACCTGGGTGGGGTGAGTATTATATATTGACCCCCACGTGAAAAGGACCCACAGTAACAAGACAGTTTGTCCCTGGTAGTTAGGGTTGTTTGTTTTTTTAGAGAGAGAAAAAAAGACTCACTCGTAGGGAAACAAATACACTTACAAACTGGGAAATAATCTTTTGAAGAAAAAAACACAGACAAACAATTATATGGGTTGCGCTGCTCTTGTGCGACGTGCTGTCTTAGGGGAGAACAGCCCGAATTTCACAGAGAGAAATCTGTTGTGACTGAAAGTGGTATTGACTACAATATGATACAATACAATGCAATACAATATTATACAACAGTATCTGTTACCGCTGTGTGACTGACTACGTGTAGCTTTCATAATGCAGGTTCTGAGAGTTATCATATTGCATTGTGTTGTGTTGTATTGTATTGTAAGTCATTGTGTTGTATAATATTGTATTGCGTTGTATAATATCGTACTACCCCCCCCCCCCCCTCCCCCCCTTTCTATCTATATGTCTATTTGTTTTCCTACAATAGTGGCTTTTTTCTACAGGGAAAAACTCCCTTCTTACCGTGGGTTCTTTTACGTATGCTAACTATATGATGCATATAGGACTACGGATTATTGTCTCATTCGAGAGACCAGCACCTACACCACTACTCAAGGTCTAGAGGAGCGAGGGGGGCTGGGGGCTAAAATTAGGGATGGAACTCGCGACATCCCGTTTTTCTAGGTAGGAGGGTCACCTCTGAACCACTGTCCCACTGTGTACTACTGGGGGGGGGGGGGGGGGGGGGGGGGGGGGAAGCGATCCTATGGTGTGGTGATCATGCGCTGTGTTGAGGTGAGGTGGCAGGCGGGCTTTGAACCAAAGCAAGGTGTAGGTAGGTACAGAAACTAACGGGGTGTGTCTGTTGTGTGCTGTGACAGGGAACACTCACCCCCGCCTCCCTACTTCACTGCCAGCTCGGCTCCACCGTGAAGTGTTCTTCTCTTGCTGTGCGCCTAGACATAGATAGAGAGTAGAGAGAGAGAGAGAGAGAGAGAGAGAGAGAGAGAGAGAGAGAGGGAGAGAGAGAGATAGAGAGATAGATAGAAGAGAGAGAGAGAGATAGAGAGATAAACAGAGAGAGATAGAGAAAGATAGATAAATAGATAGAGAGATAGATAGAGAGATAAGAGAGAGATAGAGATAGATATAGAGAGATAGAGAGAGAGACAGATAAATAGAGAGATAGAGAGGTAGAGATAGAGAGAGTAGAGAGATAGAGAAATAGAGAGATAGATAGAAGATAGAAGATAATAATAGAGAGATAGATAGATAGAGAGAGAGATAGAATAGATAGAGAGATGATAGAGATAGAGAGATAGAGAGAGAGAGATAGAATAGAGAGAAAAGAGTAGATAAATAGAAGAGATAGAAGATAGATAGATAGATAGATAGTTTGATAGATAGGTAGGTAGTTAGAGGTAGGTAGGTAGGTAGGTAGGTAGGTAGGTAGGTAGATGGAGAGAGAGAGAGAGATGGATGGATGGATGGATAGATAGATAGATAGATAGATAGATAGATAGATAGATAGATAGATAGATAGATGGATGGATGGATGGATGGATGGATGGATGGATGGATGGATGGATGGATGATGGATGGATGGATAAAGAGAGAGAGAGATGATGGGGGGATGGATGGATGAATGGATGGATGGTAGATGGATGGGTAGATGGGTAGAGTAGATAGATAGATAGATAGAGAGATAGATAGATAGATAGAAGATAAGAGATAGATAGATAGAGAGATAGATAGAGAGATAGATAGAGATAGATAGGCACAATCTTTGGAAATGGAAGGGGCAAAGTGGAAACAAGGCAAGAGAAAGAGAGAGAGAGAGAGAGAGAGAAGAGAGAGAGAGAGAGAGAGAGAGAGAGAGAGAGAGCTTGTGCTGATATAGAATGGCTTATTGTTTTCGTTGAATTATTATTATTATTATTATTATTATTATTATTATTATTATTATTATTATTATTATTATTATTATGGTATAATGATAAATTGCGTTCATTTTCAATAATCATGGTTGGATAGCAAGATGAAAAAAAAAGCATTCGGTTAACTTAGTCAATGTACGATCAGAAAATAAACTTTGACTTTGACAAAGTGAACAAAGACAGTTACATCAGACAATGTAAGAGAATGCCGCAAGTAAACTAAGAGAGTGACCTAAGTGAACTAAGAGAGTGACCTAAGTGATCTAAGAGAGTGACCTAAGTGAATTAAGAGAGTGACCTAAGTGAACTATAAGATTGACCTAAATGAACTAAGAGAGTGACCTAAGTGAATTAAGAGAGTGACCTAAGTGAACTATAAGATTGACCTAAATGAACTAAGAGAGTGACCTAAGTGAACTATAAGAGTGACCTAAGTGAACTAAGAGATTGACCTAAGTGAACTACAAGAATGACCTAAGTGAACTAAGAGAGTGACCTCAGTGAACTATGAGAGTGACCTCAGTGAACTATGACCTAAGTGAACTAAGAGAGTGACCTCAGTGAACTAAGAGTGTGATGTAACTGAACTAAGAGAGTGACGTAAGTGAACTAAGAGAGTGACGTAAGTGAACTGAGGGTGACGTAGGTGAAATGAGAGTGACGTAAGTGAACGTAGTCGGTGCTGTAAGTTAACAAAGACAATAATGTAACTGAGAGAGTGACGCAAGTAAACTAAGGGAGTGGCGTTAGTGAACTTCATGAGTGACATAAGTAAACAAAGACAGTGATGTAACTGAACTAAGAGAGTGACGCAAGTAAACTAAGTAAGTGACGAAAGTGAACTGAGAGAGAGAGTGCTGTAAGTGAACTTAGCAAGTGACGTAAGTAAACAAAGACAGTGACGTAACTGAACTAAGAAGAGAGCGACGCAAGTAAACTAAAAGAGTGACGCAAGTAAACTAAGAGAGTGACGTAAGTGAAGTAAGACAGCGCCCTGAGTGCAGTAAGAGAGTGGTGTCAGTCCACTTAGAGTTAAAGAGGGAGGGAGGGAAGTGGGTGTAACTAACACTGGGATTGCCTGACCACAGGAAAAACACGCTGTTCCCTCCTGTCACCGGGTGAGTCAGTGCTTCAGTGCTTCAGTGCTTGATCCTGCTAGGCCTGACCTTATATTAACCACCCTCACACTACACTAGCCTAGCCTACAACTGTTGCTTGTTCTGATGTTATGTTGAGCACCACTTTCATTTCCTGTTGCTAACTTTCACTGCCTGTTGCTAACTTTCATCGCCTGTTGCTAACTGTCACTGCCTGTTGCTAACTGTCACTGCCTGTTGCTAACTTTCACTGCCTGTTGCTAACTTTCATCGCCTGTTGCTAACTGTCACTGCCTGTTGCTAACTGTCACTGCCTGTTGCTAACTGTCACTGCCTGTTGCTAACTGTCAGTGCCTGTTGCTAACTGTCAGTGCCTGTTGCTAACTTTCAGTGCCTGTTGCTAACTTTCATCGCTTGTTGCTAACTTTCATCGCCTGTTGCTAACTGTCACTGCCTGTTGCTAACTGTCACTGCCTGTTGCTAACTGTCACTGCCTGTTGCTAACTGTCACTGCCTGTTGTAACTGTCACTGCCTGTTGCTAACTGTCACTGCCTGTTGCTAACTTTCACTGCCTGTTGCTAACTTTCATCGCCTGTTGCTAACTTTCATGCCTGTTGCTAACTTTCATCGCCTGTTGCTAACTTTCATCGCCTGTTGCTAACTTTCATCGCCTGTTGCTAACTTTCATCGCCTGTTGCTAACTGTCACTGCCTGTTGCTAACTGTCACTGCCTGTTGCTAACTTTCACTGCCTGTTGCTAACTGTCACTGCCTTTTTCTTTCATTTATATCGCTAGCTCTCACTGATTGTTGCTTGTTCTCGTTGATTGTTGCAAACTCTCATTGATTATTGGTATTTCTTGTTACTTGCTCTCTTTATCGATTGTTGTTCTCTTATCGATTGTTGCTCTCTTTATCGATTGTTGCTCTCTTTATCGACTGTCGCTATCTTTATTGATTGCTACTATCTTTATTGATTGCTGCTACTTTATCGATTGTTGCTATCTTTATCGATTGTTGCTATCTTTATCGATTGTTACTATCTTTATCGATTGTTACTATCTTTATTGATTGTTACTATCTTTATCGATCGTTACTATCGTTCTTGATCGTTACTATCTTTATTGATTGCTGCTATCTTTATCGATTGTTACTATCTTTATTGATTGCTGCTATCTTTCTTGATCGTTACTATATTTATTGACTGTTACTATCTTTTGATCGTTGCTATCTTTATTGATTGTTCCTATCTTTATTGACTGTTGTTATCTTTAATGACAGTTACTAGCTTTATTGATCGTTTCTAGCTTGTATTCATTATTGCTAACTCGTATTGATTGTTGCTAACTCTTATTGGTTGTTGCTGATTCCTACTAGTGGTTGCTGACTCTAGCAGTTTGTTCTTGACTCCTGTCAGTCAGTGCTCATTGATTGTTGGTAAATGTCATTCTTGGCTGTAAACTGTCTTTGTCATTATTGTTGTTGTTGTCGATCGATGGTGTGGCTGCTCGAGGATGGCTTTCATCAACTGTTGCTCTCTGTCTCTGTCTGTCTGTCTGCATGCTTGTCTGTCTGTCTGTCTGCTTGTCTGTCTGTCTGTCTGTGTCTGTCTGTCTGTCTGTCTGTCTGTCTGTCTGTCTTCTCTCTTCTCTCTCTCTCTCTCTCTCTCTCTCTCTCTCTCTCTCTCTCTCTCTCTCTCTCTCTCTCTCTCTCTCTCTCTCTCTCTCTCTCTCTCTCTCTCTCTCTCTCTCTCTCTGTGTCGCTCACTCACACTGACTTGTTGCTAAATCCCCTTCCTTGTTGCACTAACACACGTGTTGCTTCTGGATAATTCTCTTTGTGTGTTGCTAACTCATTGAATGTTGTTAACTCCAAGAATGTTGCCAACTCATTGAATGTTGCTAGTTAATTGAATGTTGCCAATTCATCGAATCTTGCCAACTCATCGAATCTTGCCAACTCATCGAATCTTGCCAACTCATCGAATCTTGTTAACTCATTGAATGTTTCTAACTCCCCTTGCTTGTTGCTCACTGTTGTTTCATAATACTAACTGTAAGTGATTGTAGCCGGCAATCCTAATATGAATCCTTAAGATTCTGCTTGTTGTAGTTAACAACCAATACCTCTTTTCTTATCGTGTGTTGCATCCGCTCTTTGCTTATTGTGAACTCTTGTTGATTGTGCCCGTGTAATCTTTCTGTAGAAAATCTTGCGATCATGATTAGAGAAAGAGACAAAATTTATGAAAGGTATAACTATAAATGATATTGAACACAAATTAACCCAATCTGCAGATGGTATGCAGTTGATAAAAGTAGGAGACCAAGTTTGTTTTGAACAGTTAATTCTTACATTGAACAAGTTTGGCCAGGTATCTGGATTTTCATTAAAAGTTGAAAAAACAAAAGCTGTGTGGATAGGATCGAAAGCTATATCAAAAACCAAACTTATGCCCTAATGAAAAATAGACTGGAACCCCAAGGCTTTTAAATTGTTGGGATATGATTTACTGTGTGAAGAAAATGAACTACCAAGAAAATACAATAAATGTAGCTCAAGAAAAGGAAACTGTGAAGTATTTGTTTTGGTCATGTTTATTTACAGAGCGTCTAGAACAGTTTACAGAGATTATTGAATGATAATTGCGCAAATGCTTGTAATTTAGTGTGAAAAAGGCCGTATTCTATTTGGGAATGGTAGCAATAAAACACTGAGAAAGTGTTAGACTATAGACATTAATGCACAATTTTGGTATACAAATGCAAGAATGAGGGGATATACCCTACATTTATATCCTTCAGAAAAACACTGAGTTGAAGCTAACTATCATTGCCATTTTTGTTTTTAAAGTTATAAGTACTGTTTGTAGTGAAGTAAACAGGCATAATTACTCCATTGCTGACTTCTGATTATACTGGCTGAGCTGAAAGTTGGCTATTTCAGTGTTGATTATGATCCATGATAGCTGTTTCAGTATTGATTGTGATCAACGATATATGTTTCAGTGTCCATTATGATCCATGATAGCTGTTTCAGTATTGATTGTGATCAACGATATATGTTTCAGTGTCGGTTATGATCCATGATAGCTATTTCAGAATTGATTGTGATCAACGATATATGTTTCAGTGTCGATTATGATCCATGATAGCTGTTTCAGTATTGATTGTGATCAACGATATATGTTTCAGTGTTGATTATGATCCATGATAGCTGTTTCAGTATTGATTGTGATCAACGATACATGTTTCAGTGTTGATTATGATCCATGATAGCTGTTTCAGTATTGATTGTGATCAATTGTCATCTGTTCATGTGCAGTCCAAACAACAAGGTGGCGCCGTTCTAACAGCTTCCAGACAGGTGAGAAACAATGTGCGTTACGACTAATGAGACAGGTGACAGGTGAAAAACACAGGTACAGTGACTGATGAAATAGATGACAGGTGAAAAACACAGGTACAGTGACTGATGAAACAGATGACAGCTGAAAAACACAGGTACAGTGACTGATGAAATAGATGACAGGTGAAAAACACAGGTACAGTGACTGATGAGGGAAACAGATGACAGGTGAAAAACAGGTACAATGACTGAGGGAAACAGATAACAGATGAAAAACACAGCTAGTACAATGACTGATGAAACAGATGACAGGTGAAAAACACAGGTACAATGACTGATGAAACAGATGACAGGTGAAAAACACAGGTACAATGACTGATGAAACAGATGACAGGTGAAAAACACAGGTACAATGACTGATGAAACAGATGACAGGTGAAAAACACAGGTACAATGACTGATGAAACAGATGACAGGTGAAAAACACAGGTACAATGACTGATGAAACAGATGACAGGTGAAAAACACAGGTACAATGACTGATGAAACAGAAGACAGGTGAAAAACACAGGTACAATGACTGATGAAACAGATGACAGGTGAAAAACACAGGTACAATGACTGATGAAACAGATGACAGGTGAAAAACACAGGTACAATGACTGATGAAACAGATGACAGGTGAAAAACACAGGTACAATGACTGAGGGGGAGGGCTGGAGATTCAGAAGAGAAACATGTGTTGATAGCAGGGTGTGACTGTAATAGCAGTGTGTTCACTGTAATGGCAGTGCGTTCACTGTAATGGCAGGTTGTTTACTGTAATGGCAGGTTGTTTACTGTAATGGCAGGGTGTTCAATGTAATGGCAGGGTGTTTACTGTAATGGCAGACTGTTCACTATAATGGCAGGTGTTCTCTGTAATAGGCAGGGTGTTCACTGTAATGGCAGGGTGTTCACTGTAATGGCAGGTGTTCACTGTTATGGCAGATGTTCACTATAATGGCAGGGTGTTCAGTGTAATGGCAGGGTGTTCAGTGTAATGGCAGAGTGTTCACTATAATGGCAGAGGTCCACTGTAATGGTGGAATACTGACCAGTTTGGCTATACGTTAACAATAATGGTGACACATTGCTGGCATGATGCCTATAGTAACGGCGCAGTGCAGGGTTTAGGTCAGTGGCACGGTGGCCAGCTTGAGACAGGATTTCAAAAGAAAAGCTTCTTTACCTTTAAAAGAAAGCACATGCATGAGGGGCAGAATATTCTGTATGTAGGATGTCCAGAAGAGTTGGGTAGCTCACAGCACGCAAATCCAGCATGATTATCTCAGTCAAGGTCCATGACTCAGTGCTAAAATTAGCCCTTCCTTTTACCAAGTCCAAGTGCAGTCAGTTTCTGCTATAATTAGACCCAACTGGATGGGATAGATATCGATTGAGAGGAGCTGAAAGTGGGGGAGGGAAACTGACAGCTTGGTAGAACTAGAAAAATGTTCAGTGTTCCCTAAACACACAGAGACGTAGACAGAAAGGCCTGCCGACAGACAAGCCCGTTCAAGATAAGAAAAGAAAAAAACCCACTAGTATTTGAACAAGAGAACCAAAGTTAGTTTTCTGAGAAATCTTGATTTTATTCTCACCTGCTCTCAACTCCATGAAAGACGGGTTTTCCTTTGTTTTCTCTTTAAAAAAAAAAAAAAACCAGATCCATTGTCATAAATCAGTAGTCCCCCTACAAAGATGTTGCCTCTAGTCCGATTTTGTTCTGTAATGAATTCACATAAACTGTAGGATTTGATCATGTTTGTGGAAGTTCAGCTTCTTGGAAGATTCCTCATTGCTGCTTGTACCATGTTCCTCTGTAAGATTCGCTGTGCGACGCAACTGTGACTAGCCCACAGCGGAAATCCGCAATCCCCCCCCCCCCCCCCCCCCCTGCAGCCATGTTGGTCCGTCCTCCGTTCCGTCCATCGTAATCTGGTCCTGTGCCTGCCCTGTGACGACACTGCTGACGTCATTTCCTTGCTCAAGGAATCCCTGGTTACTGTTTGATACGTCATCCCCCCCTTCACCCACCCCCCATTTTTCCCCCCTGTTTGGTTATTATAGAGGTTTTTATAATGTGTTTGGGAAGATTTGATTTATTGTGCAAAAACAATGCATGTTTGTCCGTGATCGGCAGTGTTTTGTCTATAGATACACATAGTAATGACCGAGTTTGCCCTGTGTGTTTGTCTGGTGTGTGGCCCCTGTCTGTCCTCTGCACAGTTTCTTCTTGGGTGTAGGGTACTACTGGAAGCAGTGCATGTTATTTGTCTGTAATCAGCGAACACGTCCTACTCAAATTAGGGAAGACTGTTTTGAATATTTTTTGGTTCAGTCCCCATCATTCATATCATCTTCTCAATACAATACAAACTTGTACCGTAAACATTCACACGCACGCACGCACCACATGCACGCACGCACGTACACACACGCACGCACGACACACACACACACACACACACACACCACACCACACACACACACACACACACACACACACACACACACACACACACACTTGTAGGCTCACACTAACAGGGATATAATAGCCTTTCTGTATAAAATGCTTATAGATCTATTTGAAGGCCCAAATCCTCTGTTTCCTTTTAACATCTGGGCCATGATAGCCCCCGCTCTGAGGTAATGATGGAAGTTAATGTTGGTCACAGAAGACGTGGGTGGTGGGTGGTTTGGCCTTGTGGACCAGTCTGTTGAGTGCCGCAGCATAAAGCAACCCCCTGTGTGTTGTGTTATATTGTATTGTTTTGTGTTGTATTGGTCATAAATCGCTGTAAAATTGGACAGATTTTTTACTGCGTGGTATTAAGGCTCCTTTCCCTGGAGAGAGCGCCTCGCCACAAGAATAGCGCCACCACCCACTTTTTTTTTTTTTCATTTTCCTGTCTGCACGAGTATTTTGTTTTCATATGAGAGGGGGCTTTTTTTCCTCCAGAAATTGGCCAGTGAACACCTCTTTTAATTCATGCCGTGGATTCTTCTACATACGCTAAGTGCGTGTTTCGCAGGGGGGGGGGGGGGGTGCTCGGTTTATTGTCTCCTCTGAAAGATTCTAATGGATAGGGGGAAAGTTTGGGCAGATAGTAAAAGTATGTATAAATATATGTATGTGTGCAGTTTATAGTGTACTGTGATAAGAGTAGTGGTTGTGGAGCTCATTGAGAGGCCCTTCGTTTTCAGGGGATGGCAGTTTGCGTATGGAGAACAACAGGTGTTGGTTTTCTCTTTGTATTCATTACAAAAAAATCCATGAGACTTGTCATCCAAGGAGAATATTTTATTCCAGTTTTTAATGGGTTGACGTGAGTGTGTGTGTTTATTGATACTACTACTGTTTTGTGTAGGCTACTAAAGCAGACCTTTTTATCTTTGTCTAAAATCAGTACATGATTGCTTGTGATGGAATTCTATTTGATCTGCTAATGGCTGACCTATTCGAGTGTTTGTGTAATTATATATATATATATATATATATATATATATATTATATATATATATATATATATATATATATATATATATATATATATATATATACTCTAATCAACTAAAACGCTGCCAACTCTTTTTGTTGGTTGAAAGCCGCGCATGTATCGACTCTTATTGTGATGGGAGTGTTATTTGAGCTACACATGACTTGAGTTGTGATTTGACATGATGTTTGTAGACTCAATCATATTTGGTTTTTACGCTCAGCATTTTATTTCAGTCACAATTGATTTAAATTGTTGTGAATGAACGTGGCGACTGTTTATTTTGATCATCAGACTTTTTCTGCGTATTTGTTTAAAGCAATACTGGTTTATTTGTTATCAAACTCAAGGTTTTTTTTTTGGTGTTTTTTTTAATTGCTTTTGATGACTTGGCCATTGGGGTTTTTTTGGTTTTTTTTTAGAATGTAAAGTATGGTGTGTTTATTTGAGATCGGCATTCAAGTTTCACGTAGGCAAAAGTGTCTGTCTGATGTGTCCTTTAGCGTTCCTATCTTCCCTGCAATAAGCTCAAAGACTGTTTCTGCACATGGCTGCTGTTCTGTTGTGCTGCAGTATGGTCTCTCCCCACTCCCAAATCAGCCTGTGCTGGGATGAAGCAGTTTGCCGTGTCTTTCCACCAATCTAGAAATGATCACTCCCTACCTTCTTTTGTCTATAGATAAAATAGTTATGCAGTTGTGAAACACTCCACCACCTCTGTCGATAGTTATACCGCTTCAAGCTACGTTCTCTCTCTTTGATTATATACCCTGTAAGGAGGACACCGCTATAAAAACAAATGGTCCTTTGTTTCTTTCAATGACTCTACAACAAGGAAGCACAATCAGCTTTTTTTCTACCAATAATTGAAACACACGCTGTTGGTAATTCCAGTAAACCATTTCTGTCAATAATTTTCAGTAAACATAGTGAACCATCTCTGTCAATGAATTTTTGTTGTTTTAACTAGGTACACTATTCAAAAAAAATTCAGTACAGTACTTCTGTCATTATTTTTGGTTAACACAGTACATGTCAATAATTTTCAGTGTTTTAACCATAACCATCTCTGTCATTATTTTTGGTTAAACAGTACATGTCATAATTCGTGTTTAACATAACATCTTGTATTATTTTGGTTAACACAGTACATGTCAATAATTTTCAGTGTCTGAACCCAGTAAACCATTTCTGATAATATTTTCCAGTGGTTTAACAAAGTAAACTATACCTGTCAAATAAATAAATTTCGGCGGTTTAACACAGTGTCTGTCGATAAACTGTTGTCCTTTGATGCAGGTCTCCGCTCTGTCAGCACTGAATTGAGAATCATGGTCCACATAATCATTATGTGTCACTACTCATATGCTGTGAAACACTGCCTACCATCTATTAATATGTTTTGTTTTATTTTGTACCACTTAAGTGTTCACTCAGTGAAACACAGCCTCCATCTGGAGCAGAAAAACAGGGTAAGACAGGTTTGGTTTCCTTTTTTTGTTTTTTTTGTTATTTTGCTTCTTCGTTTGGTTTTTTCTTCCTTCCTTCCTTTCCTTCTTTTCTTCCCTTTCCTTCCTTCCTTCTCTTCTTTCTTTCTTCTTCTTTCATTCCCTTCTTCTTTTCTTTAATTCTTTCTTTCTTTTTTTGCAGGTTAAGTGATTTTAGATTGACGATCCTTTGATCCTAATCGAACGACAGCTCTGTAGCAAAAATAAAATTCTCAATGACAAAACTTTCAAGAGTTTGTTTTAAACCTGAATTCATCTCATTCTCAGTCACACACCCAAGTCTGACAGTCCTGACCATTCCAGTGCATTTGCAGAGAAGTGCCTAACCTACCCTACACTTTTTCCTATCTATCCATCCATACCTGTGTAACTTCTCCCCCTCTCCCCCCCCCCCCCCCTCCCCAGGCCTTCCTCACCAAATCACTGTGCTGTTTTTATAGATTGCTCTTCTTGTAGTAATAATCAGCAGATTGCTCTTGTTGTCATAATAATCAGAAAATTGTCTTTGTTTTAATAATGATGAGCAAATTGCCCTTGTTGTAATAATGATCAGCAAATTACCTTTGTTGTAATAATGAAAAGAAAATTGCCCTTGTAATAATGATCAGAAAATTGCCCTTGTAATAATGATCAGCCAATTGCCATTGTTGTAATAATGATCAGAAATCCAAATATCAGCCAATTGCCTTGTGTAATAATGATCAGCCAATTACCCTTGTTGTAATAATGGTCAGCCAATTACCCTTGTTGTATAATGATCAGCCAATTGCCCTTGTTGTAATAAAATCGAATCCTATGCAAATTGCCCTTGTTGTAATAATGATCAGCAAATTACCTTTGTTGTAATAATGATCAGCCAATTGACCCTTGTTGTAATAATGATCAGCAAATTCCTTGTTGTAATAATATCAGCAATTGCCCTTGTTGTAATAATGATCAGCCAATTACCCTTGTTGTAATAATGATCAGCCAAATTGCCCTTTGTAATAATGATCAGCCAATTGCCCTTGTTGTAATAATGATCAGCAAATTGTGCCATGCCGTGGTGTGATGAAGACATCACTCTGTCATCTTTGTGACTGTGGTTTGATAGAAGAGAGAGGATAGACAGGCAGCGACACGGAACATTCTTATCCCGGATCCACTTTGTCACCATGTTTGCGCTCTCCTTCACTGGAACAATGTGTGGTGGTAACGTTACCCCTGAAATTCAGGAAAAGGGATCCTGTGTAAGGACCCAGTGTCTAAGATACATGCCCAGGCACAGTCCTTGCCTTTAACAGAGCATTTGCTTTATTATACCCCCCCCACCCCACCTTGTCAGTCTTGCTCTATTTGGCACTGGGGTTTTGTTCAAAGGATTCTGGCGTAACTTTATGGACAATGCAAACAACAGGGGCTGGAGCAAATGTGGTGACCAGCGACTGACTGGATTCCTATATGTTTGTTTTTACCTAGCGGCAGATCAGGGTCGATGTTTGGTGATCACCTCCCCGAGGTCTGCACACACTGTGCCTGGCCTCAGTTTTTCCTACTGTCAGGACTGGTGTTGAGGAGATTCTCCTGTTAATGAAGGTTAGCGGTACTTCACACTATAGCAAGACTCGGACATGAACAGATTCACTGTTGCAGGGAGAAATAGTAAAGGGTCGCAACGCCCTGGCAGTCAACAGAATCCTTTGAACAAAAAACTAAGAAGCTATAATTCCAAAAGATGTGCATAATACAATTGTCTATCATACAGACAGATAAAGCAGCAATGGCTACAGATATATAACGCAGCAATAGCTGGAAGTGTCTCCCTATGAGGAAGATCAGAATAGGCCTCACAGTTTTCTGTTTTAAACGCCCCTGTTCCTCCTCTCTTTTCATATCAAATCAAATTACAAGCCATGTGTGGTGCTTGCTTGTTATAGATTTTGTGTGTGTATATGATGATGCAGATGACTTCACCATCAAAGAAATAAATCGCAGATTTAAAAGAATACGAATTTGTGTTTTCTGATTCCTTCATCCAGTCTTGTCGTTATGATGTCACATGAGGTGTGTTTATTGTGTCTTTCTTATGCTGTTGCTGTATGTCAAGTGAGGGGTATACGGTGATTGGGCATGAGAGATTGAGATTGTACTGGTTTTCATAACCCACAAAAAGCTGACATGAATCATGTATCTTTAATGTGCATTATTTGATCTTCTGGAAACGTATATACACCAAGAGAATGAAGGCACTGGCAGGTCTGCACTTTGAGTTGACCCAGAAGGTTGGAAATAATCCCCACCTGTAATTCGCGAGACGCAGCTGCCGAGATTCGAACCCACGACTTCATGGCCGTACAAGATTCGAAGTTCTACATTTGTATCCACATTGCTATATAATTATAGCATCCACCATGATAGCACATGAGGGCAGTACCATTGTGTATGAAGTGTGTCATGAGGGCAGTGCCATTGTGTATGAAGTGTGTCATGAGGCAGTGCCATTGTGTGAAGTGTGTCATGAGGGCAGTGCCATGTGTATGAAGTGGTCATGAGGCAGTCCACTGTGTAGAGTGTCTGAGGGCAGTGCCACTGTGTATGAAAGTGTCATGAGGGAGTGCCATTGTGTATGAAGTGTGTCAGGAGGGCAGTGCCAGTGTGTATGAAATGTGTTATGAGGGCAGTGCCATTGTGTATGAAGTGTGTCATGAGGGCAGTGCCATTGTGTATAACGTGTGTCATGATGGCAGTGCCATTATGTATGAAGGTGTGTCATGAGGGCAGTGCCATTGTGTATGGAAGTGTGTTATGAGGGCAGTGCCATTGTGTATGAAGTGTGTCATGAGGGCAGTGCCATTGTGTTAGAAGTGTGTCATGAGGGCAGTGCCATTGTGTATGAAGTGTGTCATGAGGGCAGGCCATTGTGTATGAAGTGTGTCATGAGGGCAGTGCCATTGTGTATGAAGTGTGTCATGAGGGCAGCGCCATTGTGTAAGAAGTGTGTCATGAGGGCAGTGCCATTGTGTATGGCGGTGTGACATGAGGGCAGTGCCATTGTGTATGAAGTGTGTCATTATGCACAAAAGTGGAAGATTGCCCACGAGGGGTGTATAATAGTATGTGAGAGGGTATGATTGCACATGAGTGTATCATTGCACATGAAGGGTGTATGATCGCACATGAAGGGTGTATGATCGCACACGAGAGTGTATGAATACACATGAATGTATGACTGCACACGAGTATATGATTGCACGGGGATGGTGTAGGATTGCTCATGAGGGATGTACAATTGTATGTGAAGGTGTATGATTGCACACGAAGGGTGTATGATTGCACATGAAGGGTGTATGATTGTACATGAGTGTATAATTGCACACGGGAGTGCAAGAATACACATGAGAAAGTATGATTACACTTGAGTGTATGGTTGCACACGATTGTATGAATACACATGAATACATTATTGCACATTAGAGTGTATGAATATACATGCGAGTGTATGAATACACATAAGAATGCATAACTGAACATGGGAGTGTATGATTACACTTGAGTGTATGATTGCACAGGAGTGTATGAATGCACATGGGTATATGATTGCACATTAGAGTGTATGAATATACATGTGAGTGTATGAATACACGTGAGAATGCATAATTGAACATGGGAGTGTATGATTGCACATGAGAGTGTATGATTGTACATGAGAGTGTATGATTGCACACGAGTGTATGATTGCATATGAGAATGTAAGGTTGCACATGAGAGTGTATGATTGCACATGAGAGTGTAAGATTGCACATGAGTGTATGATTGCACATGAGTGTATGATTGCACATGAGAGTGTGAATGCACATAAGACTGTGATTACACACGGAGGGTGTATGATTGCACATGAAGGGTGTATGATTGCACATAAAGGGTGTATGATTGCACATAAAGGGTGTATGATCGCACATAAAGGGTGTATGATTGCACAAGGGTGTACAATTGCACAATAGTGTATGATTGCACATAAAGGTGTGTATAAGGGTGTATGATTGCACATAGAGTGCATGATTGCACAGGAGTGTATGATTGCACATAAAGGGTGTATGATTGCACTATTCTAGGTGTATGTGCGCTGTGTGTGCGTGCATTACATAAAGGGTGTATGGTTGCACATAAGAGTGTATGAATACACACAGGTGTATGATCACACATGAGTGTTTGATCGCACATTAGTATATGAATACACACGAGTGTATGATTGCGCAGGAGTGTATGACTGCACATAAAGGGTGTATGATTGCACATGAATGTACGATTGCATATGAGTGTATGATTGCACATAAAGGGTGTATGATTGCACAGGAGTGTATGATTGCCCATGAAGGGTGTATGATTGCCCATGAAGGGTGTATGATGATTGTACACGAAGGGTGTATGATTGCACACGAGAGTGTATGATTGCACATGAATGTATGATAGCACATAAAGAGTGTATGATTGCCCATGAATGTATGATTGCCCATAAAGGGTGTATGATTGCACATAAGAGTGTGTGAATACACACAAGTGTATGACCACACATGAGTGTATGATCGCACATTAGTGTATGAATACACACGAGTGTATGATTGCACAGGAGTGTATGACTGCACATAAAGGGGGTATGGTTGTACACGAGTGTATGGTTGTACACGAGTGTATGATTGCACATGCACACGAGTGTATGATTGTACATGAGAGTGTATGATTGCACAGGGAGGGTGTAGGATTGCACATGAGCGTATGATTGCACAGGGAAGGTGTATGATTGCACATGAATGTATGGCTGCACACCATTTATAAGGTTGTATGACTGCACACGAGAGTGTATGATTGCACATGAAGGGTCTATGATTGCACACGAGACTGTATGATTGCACATTAGAGTGTGTGCTTGCACATGAGAGTACGAATACACGTAAGAGTGCATGATTGCACAAAATGTATGATTGCACATGAGTGTATGAATACACCAGAGTGTAGATTGCTGCACATGAGAGTGTACCAGCTGCCATACGAAAAACTGAACTTGTCATTTGTGTTGAGCACATAATCAGCTTTTAGCTTGTTGCTGCCCTATTATTACAAGTGTGTATGTGTATTATTTTTTTGAATAAAACTTTGTTTAAACCAACAGAAACTCTAAAAGCCCCCCCCCAAAAAAAACAACAACAACAACAACAAAAAACCCCACAAAACCCCCCTGAAACACACACACAAAAACAAACTAAAACAACAAACCAACAAACATAAACATTGACAACACAAACACGGTGAAGCAGAAATCTGAGCATGACCCCCCCCAAAAAAAACAAACAACAAACAAACAACCCCCCCCCCCCCCCCCCAAACAACAAAACAAAAACCAACAACAAAAACCAACCCCAAACAAAAACAACAATTAAAAAAAACAAAAAACCAAAAAGCCCCAAAACAACATAAGAAACCCAAACAACACCTCCCCCCCCCCTCCAAACACACACATATGGAGAAACTCAGACAACAGACAGAGAAAGAGAGAGGCAGTCCACAGGAATGGAGGCAGAGCAAACCATACAATGGAGAAAACTAGAAAAACAACAACAACAACAAAATAAAACAAAACCCAAGCTCTGAAGGAAAGAATCATTCAAACCAATCGTACGGATGCCATTCAAAAACAATTTATTGCACATCAGATCAGAATTGCATAAGGATACAGAGTGAAATAATAGTAACAAAAACCCTTCTACAATCCTCTGCTATACAAACAAAAGAGAGTTCACATGCAATGAACAAAATGATGACTACACAGAACAACAAGACAGGGGCTCAATCCTTTATATCTTTCGTGATTTCTGGTCATTTCCACTGGAACGTCACAAAAATGTGAGGGACTGGCAAACTCATACAAAAAAACTTCCCCGACACTTTTTTTTAATACTGAAAACTTAAGCCAAATGAATACCTGTAAAGATAAAGCTGTAAATAATCCAGAATTTTTTATGTATACTTAAAAATTGTTACATGCAGCATAAAAAAAAAACTACTAAAATTTTAAAACCAGTATAATGAACACAGAAAGATAAACAGTTGAAACTAATATAAAAAAAAAGAGAAGAAAAACATATATACAAAATTGAAGAGACAGGGTTACCAAACTCTGAAAGCTGTAAGAGTAATAAAGATCTAAGAAGAATGAACGAATAAATATGTCAACAAAGGTTAGGCAAATTAATTTTGTATAAAATTCCATTACTGGGAAAAAAATCCTATTCACAACTAACCGTTACATTTACTGAACAGCAAATACCTTTCCCACCACTGTTCAATAGAAGAGGAGAGAGAGGAGAGAGAGAGAGAGAGAGAGAGAAGAGAGAGAGAAGAGGTCACCGAATAATGTGAGGATAGATGACAAAAAGAAAGCGTTGGAGAGTAATGTACACAATGATGGCAGATATACGATAAATAACCAAACACAATCAATGTGTGTGAAATGACGGAGTAATGTTCAGAGGAATGGCAGTCTCCAGTGGCAATGAGTAACAAAACAAAATAATCACAAATGGCAGAAACTTCAAGGGCAGAATAATGTGGAGATAAATGACCCCCCCCAATATCTATAATGGCAGAGTAATGTTCAGAAAGAAGGGCTGACCAATGCAATGACAAACAAAGGTATGACAAATACAATGACAAGTGGTGGAATAAAGTCATTGACAAATGACAAAAATAATCTTCAGAAGAATGGCCGACAACTGTAATGATAAATAACAAAAAAAAGGGTATGACAACTGTGATGATAAATAAAAAGGAATGACAAATGTAATGATAAATAAAAAGGTATGACAAATGTAATGATAAATAAAAAGGTATGACAAATGTAAAGATAAACTTTTAAAAAAGGTATGAAAACTGTCATGATAAATAAAAAACAGGTATGACAAATGTAATGATAAATAACAAAAAAAGGTATGTCAAATGAAATAAATGATCAAAAAAAAGTCTTACTTTGTTGTTGATGCTATACGTCCTTAAGAGCATGAATGGCTTACTTTTCCCAAAGGCAGAATCAATTTTAATGTGTGCACGAGATGTTCTGTGTGCATTCACACATAGCCTTGGTGTATAGTCTTATCTAAACAATTTTAGGGGGAGTAGAATGTCTCTGGGGGTGGTTGCTCAAGCCCAGGCCATCTAATTGCAAGCAAAATGCTCTAACCACTAGCTGATCCTGCCCCAAAACAAAATTAATGATTGATTGCAATGGATATACACAGAACAAAAAGTGAACTTCATGTAATAAAGGATGGGGCGAAAAATGTCGAACAAATGTGATGATTAACCACAAAAAGTGTGAGACATGGAAGAGTACTGTTTGAGAGAATGGCAGAATGATGCAGTGATTTATAACTGACAGAACAGAACACCCGACAAGCAGCGCACTAACACGCAGAAGAGCAGGGCAAATAAAAGAGCAGATCAGGTGAGGAACAGCAGAACATCCAACGGGATCAATCAACAGACTCCTGTTTGCAGAACTTTCCTCTATAGATGGCTGTACATTTGTTACCCCCCAAAACAGCTTTTTTTCTAAACAACAACAGTTACACCTGTCCCCTTGGCCTTCAGGTAATGTATACACCTGTATTTTTGTGACTTTGAACCCCCTGTTAGCAACAGTGTTACCCGTCTTCTACCTGTAGACAATATGCACGCTTGTGATTTGACCTCCACCCCAGTCATTGCCTCATGTGAGCCCCATTTCTGGCATGGTTTTGATCTCAACACAACAACAAACACTTTCGTCATATAAAAAAACACGGTAGTCTCCTTTACTCCCACGATATGAATAATCAAATACCACTGGCATAATTCTATATTTCTTTTTTTTTTTCAAATGACTCAACATACATATTTCTGACTGACCTGCTTTATAAAAAATCACAACAAAACATAACAACGCAACCCAAAATTTGTTAATAAAGTAAAAAAAAAACCCATCACGAAGCCTGTGTAACAGAAATAATGCTGATGTGGGTTTTGTGATGTTTGTTGTTGTTTCAGTACTGTGTTTGACATGGCTCCAACACAACAGAACAGAACTGAACTCTTCCCAGTCACCACAGGAGGAGGGAGGATGGCTGAGATTAGCCAATGACGCTGGCTCTGTCAGGGGGACATCACTAGTCTATTTCACTGTACAACATCTATTGTCATCACAGGGTTTTACATGTTGTGAAATTCAGTCTTTTCTTCCTGGGGGCAGTCATCATCATCATCATCATCATCATCATCATCACATCACACATCACCACATCACATCACAACACACACACACACACACAGTCATCTCCTCTCTTTCCTTCTCTTCTCTACATGTGCACTTACTTGCCTTAAGTTTCCTGCAAGAACAACACTCTCCTGCAGAATTTGGCCAGAGACCATGATGCTCTTACTGCCATGGCTCTACACCTGCTTCAATAAAGCACGCTATGCATGGCTTTCTGTCGGTCTCATCCAAACAGACTAGCTATCAGACAACCACTTGTCATCTTACATGGGATTTAAACCTGAGACTTTCTTACTTTCTCGATGGGTATGTTCCTGTCACACACCACACACACACATGCACGCATACATGCGTGCACGCACACACACACCACACACTTGTTTAAACATAAGGGTACATACACCCCAGTGTGGCTGAGTGCACCTTGCTGAGCAACTGGAATAAAGTAGAAAAAGGGCCACAACCAGAGAGAATGAATGAATCAGACATCCAGAGAGAATGAATGAATCAGACATCCAGAGAGAATGAATGAATCAGACATCCAGAGAGGAAAAAATTGACATCGAATCAGACATCCAGAGAGAATGAATGAATCAGACATCCAGAGAGAATGAATGAATCAGACATCCAGAGAGGAATGAATATGGAATATTTATCAGACATCCAGAGAGAATGAATGAATCAGACATCCAGAGAGAATGAATGAATCAGACATCCAGAGAGAATGAATGAATCAGAATCCGAGAGAATGAATGAATTAGACATCCAGAGAGAATGAATGAATCAGACATCCAGAAGAATAATGAATGACATCCAGAGAGAATGAATGAATCAGACATCCTGACAGAATGAATGCAGACGTAATGTTATCCAGTGCTTCTGCTTTACACTGCTTTCTAATCTCAGCTGTAAATAGCTCATATCCAGGAGATTCTCTATGGGTATCTGCCTTTACAGTTAGAGATGACAAGTTTGCATCAAGACCACTCCTCTTCATTTCCTTCCCCTTTAAAAAAAAAAAAAAGTATTTACTGAATCAAAATCATCCCAATCTTATACTACTGCAACCTCTCCCTACTTTCCGATCTCATTCTTATGAAAAATGACACCATGAGAACAGACATAATATTATAGTCACCATCAACAACATCGTCATGTGGATTTCCGCATCATCAACGCACAATACAGACATGTACAAGGCTGCAAATTTCTGCGAGATGAAAACCATGATTGCAACGTTACCTATGGATAAGGTCAGTGCATGTTTCAGGTCTGCAGGGGGGGGAGGGAGGAAGAGAGGGTCTATCTACAATCTCTGTTAAGTGACACAGCTGGGTGGTGATGAGGGTGAAGATAACCATGGACACAGACATGCCACTACACTGACTGACAGGGAATGGTCCCTGACAATGCCAGCACAGACAAACTGCATGACTAGAAAATCAGAATACAAAAGACAAATTCTGGAACCGTTCTTGATCACACAACATGAA
Source organism: Stramonita haemastoma (assembly GCA_030674155.1). Lineage (NCBI taxonomy): Eukaryota > Metazoa > Mollusca > Gastropoda > Neogastropoda > Muricidae > Stramonita > Stramonita haemastoma. The sequence continues at coordinate 42,236,228 of CM060329.1, read as the reverse complement.
ATGGGTTTCCATGTGCGAATATTACTCCCTGCCTGTGGCAGTGTTTTCTGTTTTCCACCACATATATTATATATATATGTATATATATGTACATATATTTATTTACACTTGGCATCCATCAGGTAGAAGCAGGTAAGGCAGTGACAGGAAGCTACAGCAAGGCAGGCAGGTCTATCTCCTGACCTACTACTACTCCTCACAGACTGAACTGAACATTGTCATCCTGCTGTAGTTCTCTTGAAACAAACAAAACAAACAACAAAGATCACCAATAATCATATCATAATGACGGCCCACCTTCCTCTTCCTCCCTGACAGTGGAGGAGAGGGGCAGACACAGATTTGCCATAGGAAGCAAAAAAAAGACCCAACAAAATAACGACAAAAAAACCTTTTCAACACGTCATTCTTATTATTTTTCACACTCATTTTCATTATTCTTCAAAATGTTGTTCTCATTATTCTTCAAAATGTTGTTTCTCATTATTCTTCAAAATGTAATTCTCATGCCTATCTTACACATCCATACATATACACATGCAGGTAGGTTACACGTACATACAATTGATCATGAAGGTATCATAGGAAAGTCCTCACACAAAGACTATACAATGATTATCACTAGCTACAAGCTACAGACCAAAAAGTCTACACAACATGCTTGTATACTCTTGTTTTTGTTTTTTTTTTAAAAAGAAGGGAACCATCACAAAACTGATACAAGTAAATATGCAGTAAAAAACAAAGAAACTCATGCTATAAAACCCACATTTGCATCACAGAGGAGAATAAACAAAAACTTGATAAAAAATCATCCAAGTCTTCCTTTTCATCCGAAGCCAATCAGTATAAACATACTCCAAACATCAGTCACATCATCTATTTCACTTACAGACAACAATAATCTGTACACCTTTAAAACAAAAAAAAAGAAAGAAGAAAACAACTCAAAGTTTCAACTTCACAATAAAAAAGAAAAACAAAACAACTGACATTTTTAACGTCACCACTGTTTTTGGAGCCATTACGTTCAGGAATTGGTGCCTTGTTCTGTTCATCACATGCAGAACTATACAACATAAGGTACAGAGTAACAAAACAATATTATTAAACTACCCTTCCCTTAACTCAATGCACCTGTGCTGTCGTGTAGACTAACTCTTGCTATGCAGTCCTGACCCCACCAACATCTGACCTATGCCCTGCTACAACCCACTACAGACTGAGGCAGTCCTGACCCCACTACACATTCTTAAAAACAAAAAACCCCTAAACAGCATTCAGTCCAGAGAAACTACTCCTGCCATCAAAGCAGCCCATTTTCTTGACTAGCTCTTTCCCTTTAACTGATCAGTAAGTTAATGACTGTTATAATGTTTTGATTACATAGGTCTGGCTTTTTGGGGGTTTTCCCTACAACAATGCCACCAGCGCAAAAGAAGCACACTGACTTTTTTTTTCATGACTATGAAACTTGTGACTTCAAAAACAAACTCCTGAGGCTAAGGAAACTGACTGTGAGTGAATTCTTTTTTTTTTTTTTTTCTCTTTTTTTTTTGTAGATTAGCTGCAAGCTACATACATATACATCATGTCTGGTTAACATGAGAGTACGTCAAAATCGTCACACATTTGTTTTTTTTTTAGTATTCACTGACTTCATTCAAAAAAGAAAATACATAAACATATATATACATCTATGAAAAAAGTTCTTTGAAATAAACACATAGATATAACCGATTACAATAATTATGTGGTTTTATCAGTTTTCTTACAGTGCAGAATTGGTAAATGGTGGCCCAAACAGCACATCACATTACAACTACAGTGTCATGTGATTGCAACTTCAGAGTTATCACTACCACACAGAACTGCGCTGCATGCACTCAGCTGTGAAAAAGGACAACACACACACACACACACACACACACACAACACCACACACACACACAAACACACCACACACACACAGAGCAGTGGATTCAGTCTCTTTTCCTTCTTCCAAACGGCCCCACCTTAGGGCGGGAAAATTCTTAAAAACAAAATGAAAACAATATTTAAGACCCAAAAACAAGAGAGAGAGAGAGAGAGAGAGCAGAGAAGAGAGAGAGAGAGAGAGAGAGAGAGAGAGAGAGAGAGAGAGAGAGAGAGAGAGAGAGAGAGAGAGAGAGAGAGAGAGAGAGGAGGGGGGGAGAAGAGTGAGAGGCTGTCTATTTCAGGCATGGCTAGTTTTTGTAAAATTTTCCTAATCCCAGAGAGAAAAAAAACAACATTGCATGTTTAAGACAGAAATTCAATGCCTTTTAACAGCTTATAAGATGTTGGAAATGTTACATGGAAGAGGAGGCATATATGTACATGACTACTATTTCATAAACTGTATATTTCAATCTTTGATCAATGTGTGTGATGTTGCACTAGAGAAGATTAAAACATAAATGCATGTGATACATTAAATCATAAATACATGTGATCAATTAAAACATTAATGCTTATGATGTAATACCTGTGAACATTGAAACATTAATGTGTGTGATGTTGCACTTGTAAAGATTAAAACATTCATGCATAAGATGTCCCATTTTGAATATTAAAACATATATGCATAATTATGACGCCCACTTGTGGAAACTAAAACAGTCATGCACATGATGTAACGCTTGTGAAGGTTACCCCATTAATGCGAGTGATGTGGAATGTGTGAAGACTAAAACAAACACCACATTCTTTTGGAAACCTAGGTTACAACTTGGTGTTATTAAAGATCTATAGAAACATGTAAATAAATATGCCAAAACAAATGCAATCCGATAAAAACAAAACAGCCTCTGAAATGAAAAGCAACCTTTGTTCAGAGAAGCACTCTGTCTATGTATCCCTCCCTCTTCTCTTCCCTAAGGGCAGACATCAACACAAACAACACACAACTCGCAGCTGACATAACACAAGACAAAATAAATTCAATGTCGACAAAGCACCTTTTCTTAGTAAAAAAAAACAACACCACAAAACAACTGCGTTACCTTGAAAAACAAACGTTGCAGATCTCTACTTTCTGCCACGAGTGCTGACTGCACTGAAAACTTTGCTATGCAGGCGACTAGCACATGAGAGCTGTTCTGTTACCACCCTCTGTGAATAAGCCTCTTCTGTTCAAAGGATTATTATGCTTGTTCTTCACCAACAAAACTTGGGCCCGACTCTCTATACATATATGCCCAAGCATATGTGATTGCTTAGTTTCTGTTCTTTTTCTCTGTTGTGTGTGTGTGTGTGTGTGTGTTGTGTGTGTGTGTGTGTGGTGTGTGTGTGTGTGTGTGTGTGTGTGTGTGTGTGTGTGTGTGTGTGTGTGTGTGTGTGTGTGTGTGAGAGAGAGAGAGAGAGAGAGAGAGAGAGAGAGAGAGACGAAAAGAGCAGAGACAGAGACAGAGAGACAGACAGAGAGAGCAGAGACAGACAGACAGACAGCAGAGACAGAGAGAGAGCTCTGAAACACAACAAATAAGAATAGAAAAACCAAAACATAAAAAAAGACACAAACCTGATAATTCAGCCTAAACATATACAGGGAAGCTTCTTATGAAAACCCCACCCCAAACTGTTGTAGCTATGGGCCAGGCAACAAGCCTGTGATGTGGTAACAGCTGTCACTGAGCATCCTCTATCACAGTTCACTGCACCACCTACACACTTACAGCCAACTAACTGAATTCTGGTAGCACTCAAAATAAGGGGACAGATAGAGAGATATATATATATATAATATGATCGCATATCGTTCACAGAAAATGAAGATTTTCTCAATTTTATAGTACCTAAAATCTTGGAGTGTATTATTATATTTTTTTCAAAAACCATTTTGAGCTCAATCCCATCATTGCTTTGCACAGTTCATTGAAATATATCTGGTACAAGGAATAGTCACAGGCAGTATACTGTCCTTTGTAAGGCTGAGCTTTGTTCATCTTGGCAGCTGAAAAAAGGAATCCAGCACTTTAAACGTGTGCATCTACATTCAAATGTGTATAAAAACTTTCAGTAAAGTAAGTATATACTTATATATATTGACGCTCCACTTCGCTGCAATTGTTCTGGAACTTAAAGCCACAATGTATAGATCTTCATACATCTCCATCATAACCTCCAAATATGACTTTTTTTGGAAAGTGAAGCCACAATGTAGAGCACTACCTGTATACTACATCTCCACCATAACCTCCAAATACAACTGTTTTATGAACAATTCATATCCCACCATCTCAAATCACAGCCATTAGTTTGAACAGGAATTCTGTTGAAAAGGGAAAAACACACAAAATATATATATGGCTTATTTTCACAAAAAAGTGACAATATTAAGTAAACTGTGATCAATATGAGGCCACTACCCATGAAAGAACATTCATCAACTGTGGAAGAGGAGGTATTGAATGTAGGTATCTGATAATTCATCAGCTGCAGGATGGATTTCTTCAAGTTTAGAAACAGTGTCATTCACTGAAATAACACCATGGATGGTGTCACTTGTAGTTAGTATCACGCCACCTATCTCCGGTCCCATCTGCACCTTTGAAGATTTTTCTTTCTGCTGTATCCTCCTCATGTTGGTGAAGTTAACTCTGCACCATACATCAGCAGGCAGCCTTCAGTCTCCTAAGACATGGAGCTTTCCTCTAGGTGTTAATTCTGGTACAGCGTCGCTGTGGCTGGCCAGTCCAACACAGGAATGACAGTCCCTATGGCAGAGGACACAGATGAAATCTGACACTGGTCTGTCTGCCTGATCTGCAGCTTTTCTTCTCATCCTCTTTGCCATCATCCTATATCAGCACTGTATTAAAAAGCAGCCTCAACTAACCGGGACTCACTGTCACCTTTATTCACTGAAATGCTATTGGTGACTCTCCACAGTGACCACAGTCAAAGCAGAGTTTCAGAAGTAGCCTTGACGGTCACTGCAGTCTCAAGGAACCAGTTTAACTGACTAATACCAAAGTAGTCTGAACAAAAAGCACACCATGACTTCCACAATCACTCTAACTGTACACTGTTGTTCTAGCTAGCTAGCAATACAAGTGATCTGGTGACAAAAAAAGTCCATCATTTAAAGCACACAATGATTTCCAGTAACATGTAACGATATCGGTTTTATTCAACAATGATTGTGCTGTTTTTGGTTCTTCAAACCGGTATGTAATGACCAACCTGGAGTGAGTGGGCAACTAACACACAGCAAACAGTGCAGTCAAAACAGGGGAGGGGGGGGGGGGGGGGGAGGGGAGGAGAAAACCTGACCACAGTAAAGCAGTAGACCATACTAAGGTTTACTAACTATTGTCTTGGAAGATATTACTGACACCTCATCTGCCTTTCCTCATAAGGGCAGGTGGCTGCTTCATTCAACTGCTTTCCAACTATGGCTCGCTCTACACACAGCTCAGGCTCACAAACAAGCCAAGAGAGAAGTCACACATGTGTGTGTAGTGTGCACCACGACTGTTTGATGTTCTGGCCCTTTCCTTTCGACACATTTTCTGTCTTTGTCTCCTCCATCTTTATTCCAGTTTTGTACTCCACACTCTTCAAACCCCCAACCCCCTCTCCCCAAAGAAAGACGATTTCTCTGTTGCTAATCCTTCCTATTTTCAATTCCATGTCCGCACTGCTGACACACTCTGTCTGAGCTAAGCATCTGTAAGAAAACAGCACCACAGAATGACAACTATTCCGTCCGTTTGGAATTAAAGCATCAGAAAACATCATTATGTGATCCGGCTCACACACAACACTGGAAGAAGAGACACAAGACATGGACGGAAGAGTGAGCAAGAAGGACAGAGAAAGAGAGATTGAAAATCATATTTACACAAGTTCCTACACTTTCACACCTTAATTAAACAGCCATACATCACAAGCAGCTGACTTCAGTGAACACCAAACGCAGTGAAATGCTGATTTCAACAGCAGAAAAGATGAGTACATACATGTATCTTAGAAGCTTCTTTCTGGTTTCTGCATTTCCTAGTCGATTCTTTTATCTTTGACACATTTGTATTCATATCCCTGATCTCAAGGAATCTGCCCTGGCTTGCTTTACACCAAAATGTCACACAAAACCACTTCAAAATCCTAAATGGCCTCTGTGTGTGTGTGTATGCACGCACGTGTGTGCGTGTGTGTGTGCATGCTTGTGTGTGTATTCTGCAAAATTGAATTTTGTCAAAATGTAACAATTCAGAAGATAAAGACATAACATAACATATACGTGTCAACATTAGAATATGAGGACTGAGATTTCAAAAATGTTGTGCTGCTGCAACCTTGCCTTAGCACAGGGGTAAAAAAACCCAACAACTTGATACTGTTCACAGCCCAATACATAACTATTAACTTTCTCCTTCCCTTCTGAGCAGCATTTTTCTCCCATTTTCACCTTGACCAAGTCCCTTGGCATTAAGCCTTTCAGGCGGAGGAGTACAGTACTGCTTGATGCACACAGTGTTTATGGGAGATTGCTGACACTGCTTGGGGAGCAGATACCACTTCATACTTAAGTTGACAGTCAGACGAAACGAAGCGAAGCGACCCATTTGGAAACAGACTTTTTTCTATTCTGCACTCTTGAGGTTTTTTCTTTCTGCTATATCCTCCTCCTGTTGGTGAAGTAAACTCTGTACCATACATAAGCAGGCAGCCTTCTGTCTCGTAACTCCCTACTCCAAAAACACTACATCCATGCCAGACATGGGTAACAGATAGGCTGAGAGCCAGGAAAAGAACTGAGGAGCATGTCCTTTTTTCTGGAGTTCATCTTCCTCACAAGGGAATCATGCAGGAGTTCAGTACAGATGTTATACCTCAATACATGTATACACAGTTTTTACAAAAAGAAAAGGCAGAGCAACTCAGCTAACATAATAATTATTATGAGAAGTGTACATTGTGGGCAGATACATCTTGCAATATTTGAACTTTCAATCAAATATTAATACTGAGAAACAAACATACTTGACTTCAATACCAGAATACAAGTCTGCAGAAAACCACGACTTCAATACCAAGTAGCACTACAGTACAAAGGTAGGTGGCTACTGAACAGCAAACCTTACTGCCTGCCTCCCCTTTTCAGCCTGAAGCTTGCTTCACAACGGCCAGGAGACCATGTCTATTCCACTGCTGAAGTCTCCCCCCACAGGGCAGGATACTGGCACGGCCATAGCTCTATAAAAGATGATTCACCCCATGATAGAAGGCGGTGGATTTTTAGCATGACCTGAACACAAATGGAAAACAAGGGCTCCATGCTCGGATGATGTGACAGGCTCAGACTATAGATGATGTGACAGGCTCAGCCTATAAGATGATGTGACAGCTCAGGCTATAAACAGCCTTCTATGTCAGATGATGTGACAGGCTCAGGCTATAAACAGCCTTCTATGTCAGATGATGTGACAAGTTCCTACATACCGCCTCTATGTCATGAAAGATACAGCCACCCAGACACTGAGCAGAAGGCAGTGCAACAGGTCTGAAAACTACCGTACCCAGGCCAGGCTGTGATATTCGTGCCAAGTTTCTGCTGTGCTTTGGGACACTAGTGTCTAGGATCACTACTTAAACACTCACAGTCCTCTTTCTGCTTGAAAAGGAAAAGGAAACAATTTCAAACCAACTTCACAGGCAAAGTGTACACGCATGCACACACACACACAGATAATTCAATACAACTGATCCAGCCAATCCTCAAAAATAGAATTTCAAAAACAGTTCTAGGAAAAAAACATACACTTCAAGTGCGCTTTGAGTATTAAGTCTCCACACCTGCCCTCATGATCCAAGACGCATCCCACAGACAGAGAATCCAGGTGATAATCATTGTCCTAGCATCCATCACATCTACTGCTGCAGTGAGCAGAGCACAGCAGAACCGGCAGGTCAGGACCTCAGACCATCATAATCATCCTACACTTTTGGGCTTTACTTCAAACCACTGTAAAATGTTGATACAGAGTAGAAGAAAGGAGAGAGAAAGTATGAGAAGACTGCCTATAATCATCAATACACACGCAATGCGATTAATTAAAAAAAAAAAAAAGGGAAAAAGCTGTTTAGAATTAAAACAGAAACCAATCACCAGATCTGGGGCCCATGTAGTAACAGGACACTACACTTTAAAGAGACAGAAACGACAGTGTTATCTTTTAATTGAGGGACAGATGTGACCCTACACTTAACAGGGACAGAAATGGCACAGCTATCTTTTCAGGGACAGATGTGACCCTACACTTTACAGAGACAGAAATGGCACAGCTATCTTTTCAGGGACAGACGTGACCCTACACTTTACAGAAACAGAAATGGCACAGCTATCTTTTAAGGGACAGACGTGACCCTACACTTTACAGAAACAGAAATGGCACAGCTATCTTTTAAGGGACAGACGTGACCCTACACTTTAATTAAAGAGACAGAAATGCCACCGCTATCTATTTCAATTCAGGCCACAGGTGTACACACTATTCCCATGACTAAGGATACAGCGTTGACACAGCTCACACTTGCGCATGTTATAGCCTACTTTTCTGCGTCAGGAAATCATGCTGGGTACTGACACACGTGGACAAAATACATCAATATATAATATTATACTGGACATCCCCTGTGGTGCGCACACATCACAGCATTGGCCAGTTACACACCACACTTTCTGAGGGAATCCCAAAAGGAAGCACTCCAACGTCATGCATGCATGCATGCATGCACGCATGCATGCACACACACATGCACACACACACGCACACACACACGCACACACAGAGGGTAAAATGCAGTGCTGACCACACCTGAAGGAGAGTAAGCAAGCACTTCTTTGACACGAGTCCAGCACCTTTGATTTGGAGACGAGGGCCACAAGAATGCACACACCACAGGGGGGGAGAAAGGGAGGGAGGGGGCAGGAACAACCTTGGATCACAACCATGCCACGGTAGCCTACTGCCATATCACAGGGTGAGCGAGGGAGGAGTCTCAGGGAGGCGGTCTACTGGCACCAACCACACCCACCAGTCGCTGTGTGGACTGTAGGTCGCAATCATCATCCCCCTGGGTCAGGACCGGTCCATCCGGGTGTACACGAAGACACCTCTTTTCCCAGCATTATCATAATATAATATAATATATCATAACATATCGTATTATGTACACAACAGCATCGGGGACAAAAAGGCAAGAAGAGCTGAAAGCAGTACACGAGGCTACAGAGGAGGAGGAGGAGGAGGAGGAGGAGAGGCAGAGTCTGCACACAGGGACCACACCAGAGGACACAGAAGCCTCCAAACCAAAGGGTCCCCAACCCCCTCTGTTGCTTTGTAGTAGTAGATACATGGGACATCAGATGATCGATCATAGTCATAAAACTAGAACAAAAACCACCCCTAAACAAACAAACAGAGACACAGAGAGAGAGAACACAATACTAGTCTCCATCCCCACACCCAGTGCCTGGTTGGTTGGTTGCATAATGTCAGTGGAAGCTTCTGGAGAATGATGGGTCCTTGTCTTCACTCATCGCAAAAGAAGAAGAAGCACTCAGTCCTCCTCAGAGAAGGGTTCACTCAGGCCAACAGACAGACAAGACAGACAGACAGACACACTCACTCTGTGTCTGTTCTCCCAAATCAGGCCAACAGACAGACAAGACAGACAGACACTCACTCTGTTCTCCCACTCAGGCCAACAGACAGACAAGACAGACAGACAGACTCACTCTGTTCTCCCCACTCAGGCCAACAGACAGACAGACACTGTGTCTGTTCCCCCTTAGGCCAACACAGACAGACAGACAGATTCACTCTGTGTCTATACTCCCCCCCTCAGGCCAACAGACAGACAGATTCACTCTGTGTCTATACTCCCCCCCTCAGGCCAACAGACAGACAGATTCACTCTGTGTCTATACTCCCCCCCTCAGGCCAACAGACAGACAGATTCACTCTGTGTCTATACTCCCCCCCTCAGGCCAACAGACAGACAGACAGATTCACTCTGTGTCTATACTCCCCCCCTCAGGCCAACAGACACACAGACAGATTCACTCTGTGTCTATACTCCCCCCCTCAGGCCAACAGACAGACAGACAGATTCACTCTGTGTCTATACTCCCCCCCTCAGGCCAACAGACAGACAGACAGATTCACTCTGTGTCTGCTGTTCTCCCCACTCAAGCCAGGCAAAATGAGGAAGGATTTCAGTCCTGGAAGAGAGCAGCCAAGGCAGCGTGAAGAGGCGTAAAGGAGGAGTGGAGGGGGGGCAGAGGTAGGGGGGGTGGGGGGCAGGGGAAGGGGGGGGGGGGGGGGGGGATGGGGGCATCAGTCAGAGTCGTCGGCACTGCCGCTGATGGCTGGTTTGCTGAGGAAGGTGGTGCTGCGGCTGGTGGTTTCAAACTGCGTCACTGACTGCGTGGCTTCTTCCACCTGCAACCACACACACACACACACTTTTCAACCCAAGCACAGCCTTAAAGAGGGTATGGGGGTGGGGCTACCTTCAAGTTGGGTTAACAGTCGCATATGCAAAATCTCACCATTGGTGAACCTCCAAGCTCAAAACAGGGAACAATTAACCCTTTGCTTGGCACAACGCCCCAAAGCGCCCGACCCTGTCCTTGGGCAAAACGCCCCAAAGCGCCCGGCGACATGACCGTCACTTCAGAGCGATCATACATTCGAAATTCCCGCCAATCTCGCTTCAAATCTCGTGAATATAGAAGCCACGAGACTGCCCGCGAGACTTCCGCATGTTTATTACAAATGGCGGCGATTGGAGTGAGTTTGTTGCAAGTTTTGGAGGAAAAAAATCGCAAATTTTTCCAAGATGGATGCTATCTTCGAACCCGACATTTACGATCGTTTTTACAGCTTCCATGCCGAAAATATGACGCTGTGAGATGTGTATCTAGGCTCAAATATCGATGTAATCGATCCTAGTAGTGTGTGCACTTCTGAGTTTGTTGACTGAAGTGAGAGAGACAACTTTGACTATGGCGAAGTTCGAGACGAAAATCGATCGTCAAATCTAACACGGCCGATACGCGTTTTGAATTCTACTCTTAGATTTGGGGAAGTTATCGTGGATTTCAAGTTCGGCAATGGTTCAGAACTTGATACATTTTGTTATTTGGTTGCTATTCGGGATTTTGATACGGTAGCGGCTCAAACTTAAACGTTAAGCTGATCGCGATCATCGGTAAACAAAAATGGCGATCGTCGGAATGTTCGATGTGTTCGTGCACCATTTATCAAAAAAACTAAAAAACCAACAGTAGGTTGAAAATATCTTTTCTATAATTGTTTCTTAATGTTTTAGTTTTTATTTAATCAAAATCCATGCACGCATTCTAAAGTTATTGCAACGCTAACTGTAACACACACAAACCAATCAATGACTTTGTGTGTTTATGCATTATAATTCTAAAAGAAAAAAAAATAATGACAAAAATTGGGTATTAGCAATTTCTTTATTCATTTCTGCATCTTGCTGTTTTTATTTCATCAAAATCCACCTGACCATTGTAGAGTTATTGCATGTTAAATACATACACCCACTCACAAGCCATCCACCTCCATTTTCTCTGCCCGGCAGGAAGGTGACAAATGATTTTGCTGTGCCAAGCAAAGGGTTAATATACATATATAAAATTTTAAAAAAGAAGAAGGAAAAAAGCTGAAGGAAAATAAAGGAAAAAGCTGTATCTTACATGAAGTAAAAGTAGTGGTGTTGATATTGGTAAAAAAAAAAAAAATCTGCCTAACTGCCCTTTCATACATACCTGCAGGCGACTGCAGATGGTTTGGTAGGTTTTGCTGCTCAGCGTGTTCTCTGGGACTCCTTGCAGCTCAAAGTCAGAGTACACTTTCTGAAAAAACAACAAAAAAGCCACACACAATCCATGACTCACTCATCTTCCTTAGTCTCCAAACATCTTCACGTTCAATATGAAAAGCAAAATGACACTTTTGGACCAGTGAACGACGAACGCTGTACACAAGGGTGAAGACTGTTTGACTTCAACCCCATGGGTCCATCAAGTCATGAGTTTGAATCTCAGAGACGTCTGGTGAATCAAGGGTGGGGATTTTTACCATCTCCCAGGTCAACTAAATGCAGACCTGACAACACATGATACACACATGCAGGAACCAAAAAAAAAAAAAAAAAGGACCAGTGAACAGTGTAACCCAGTTGAGGTACATCAGGTGCTGTACAGCACTTGTTAACTGTAATTTGGCTCTACTTGCAACACCTGCAGAACTGTAAACTTGGCTCTACTTCCAACACCTGTAGAACTGTAAACTTGGCTCTACTTCCAACACCTGTAGAACTGTAAACTTGGCCCTACTTCCAACACTTGTTAACTGTAAACTTGGCTCTACTTCCAACACCTGTAGAACTGTAAACTTGGCTCTACTTCCAACACCTGTAGAACTGTAAACTTGGCTCTACTTCCAACACCTGTAGAACTGTAAACTTGGCTCTACTTCCAACACCTGTAGAACTGTAAACTTGGCTCTACTTCCAACACCTGTAGAACTGTAAACTTGGCTCTACTTCCAACACTTGTTAACTGTAAACTTGGCTCTACTTCCAACACCTGCAGAACTGTAAACTTGGCTCTACTTCCAACACTTGTTAACTGTAAATTTGGCTCTACTTCCAACACATGCAAAACTGTAAATTTGGCTCTACTTCCAACACCTGTAAAACTGTAAATTTGGCTCTACTTCCAACACCTGTAAAACTAAATTTGGCTCTACTTTGAACACCTATAGAATTGTAAACTTGGCTCTATTTCCACCAACACCTGTAAAACTGTAAATTTGGCTCTACTTCCACCAACACCTGTAAAACTGTAAATTTGGCTCTACTTCCACCAACACCTGTAAAACTGTAAACTTAGCTCCACTTCGAACACACGTAAAACTGTAAATTTGGCTCTACTTCCACCAACACCTGTAAAACTGTAAATTTGGCTCTACTTCACCAACACCTGTAAAACTGTAAATTTGGCTCTACTTCCACCAACACCTGTAAAACTGTAAATTTGGCTCTACTTCCACCAACACCTGTAAAACTGTAAACTTAGCTCCACTTCGAACACACGTAAAACTGTAAATTTGGCTCTACTTCCACCAACACCTGTAAAACTGTAAATTTGGCTCTACTTCCAACACCTGTAGAACTGTAAACTTGGCTCTACTTCCTCCAACACCTATAGAACAGTAAACTTGGCTCTACTTCCTCCAACACCTATAGAACAGTAAACTTGGCTCTACTTCCTCCAACACCTGTAAAACTGTAAATTTGGCTCTACTTCCAACACCTGTAGAACTGTAAACTTGGCTCTACTTCCTCCAACACCTATAGAACAGTAAACTTGGCTCTACTTCCAACAAAGAGGGAAAGGAGGGAGGGAGGGAGGGAGGGAAGAGGGAAGGCAGTAGAGACTGACCCTGGTGATGGTCATGAGGCAGGTCAGCTGGTAGGGATGCAGGGACAGGTCCAAGCGGTCAGTCAGCCAGTCACAGATCATCTTCATCTGCCCGGAGTACCATTGCTGCCAACACACACACACACACGCACGCGCGCACACACACACACACACATGCACGCAGACGTGCACACACACAGACACACACACACCCAACACGGTTATTTAAAACAGTTTTAGACTCTTTCAAAGATACACATAAGTGGTCAAACAGGGGCAATGCCAGCCTGGAAACACACACACACACACACACACACACACACACACACACACACACACACACACACACACACACACCACAGAGTCACACACACATACACACACACAGAGTCAACACACACATACACACACACAGAGTCACACACACAGTCACACACACAGAGTCACACACACAGAGTCACACACACAGAGTCACACACACAGAGTCACACACACACACACACACACACACACACACACACACACACACACACACCACTACAATGGCAGGAAATGTCCTGAGATCCTATTTCAGCAGCTAAACAGACATTGCCCCTGGCATTCACAAAAGCTTGATGTTGCCAAACCAGACAGGGAATCCACATGCCAAGTGGCCACAGCAATGAGGAGCTCGGCTACCTCAGCAATGCAGTGAATAAACACAGATACCCAAGTCCAGTTCTGTTGCCATGCAAAAAGGTACCCTCCCCAGCTGTGCCAGAAGTTGACAGCTATATTCAAAAGTAGTACAAATTTTGTGGGGGGGCGTGATAGCTAAGTGGTCAGAGCACTCGCTTTTCCCCAAGTCAAGTTAAGTAGCATTGAGCCTGGTTACCAGTTGGATGGGTGACCATTTGTGTGCATTGGCTTCAGTACAGTTCCCCCAGTTCATCTAGCTGTAAATGGATACCTGCCCTTTTTAGGGTCAGGGAAGGTAAAGCAGCGAGGGAGAGGAGATGGGCGCCGCCCTCAACATGCTGGCCCCTACAGATGCTGAGGTCTCTGATGCCTCACTCCCCTACGACTGCCTAGGTTATGGGAAACCTTTATCTTTACCTAGTACAAATTTTCAGTCACCAAAAGTGTATGAACAAAATCTTTGATTTTGCTCTGCAGGAGGAAATTATTATAGACATCAGAGTATCATTTAACTACAGCAATTACACCATTAGCCTGCACCCTCTCACACAGACCTTACATATACACACAGACAACTACAATCTCGATAATTCACAAGAAAATGAAAACAAAATTCACAAAAATATAGAGTAGCAAAATAAAAGAGTTTCATTCCATTTTTTAAAACTGCAATAAATCTACAGACAAATGGTGACTAATTGTGTGTGAGTGGAGAGGTGTGAAATTACCTCAAATGCTGACAGGGTGTACAGTTCATCAGTGATCTTCTGTCGCAGCCGATCCACATTGCATCGCATGAAATCCACATAGGACTTGCCGAGTTCATTCACTGGTTTCTAGGACAACACAATGCACCAGGAGCATACATTGAACAGCAACAACACAACGGGCAACTGATATTTAACCTATGACACTCTAAAAAGTAAGATGTACAATTTGTGAATACTTTACGGTGACACAAGTATTTTCATTTTATATGGACATTAAAGAGCCTATTTTGAAATACCCTTAGGTTCAAAGGAAAGCACACTCCTTTGGGCACATTACAAGTTTAACTTTAGTTTCAATGAAATAAGGTGATATACTGTCCTTTGCACCATCCTCATACAATACTATACTAACTTCTGCAAGAATCTAGACACTGAATGACTTCTTCAAGAATCTACACACTGAATCAATCTGCCTCTGACACAGTGATGAAACATCTTACTTCATCCAATTCTAGAAAAAAGATGTGCCCACATCATGCAAAATGTACTACATATACACTTCATGTTAACAAACTGAATACTCCAGATGATTTGTAAAACATGCATGTGTATAATTATCTTAAAAAATGACAGCAAGTAAGTGAGACAGAGTAAACTGGAAGACTGCAACAAAAACAACAATAAAAGGAAAATAAAAGAAATGGGGTAAATCAGTGAACTGGTGGGTGATACATACTGTGAGAGAGAGGATGGAAGCAAAGAAGGTTCCCTCGTCATACCGCGCCAACTTGCTCAACACCGACTCCAGCACAGACAGAAACTGCACACAGCAACTCTCACATCAGTCATGCAATCATCAGAACAGATAGGAACTGCACACAGCAACTCTCACATCAGTCATGCAATCATCAGAACAGATAGGAACTGCACACAGCAACTCTCACATCAGTCATGCAGACAGAAACTGCACACAGCAACTCTCACATCAGTCATACAGACAGACAGAAACTGCACACAGCAACTGTCACATCAGTCACGCAGACAGAAACTGCACACAGCAACTGTCACATCAGTCACGCAGACAGAAACTGCACACAGCAACTGTCACATTAGTCACGCAGACAGAAACTGCACACAGCAACTGTCACATCAGTCACGCAGACAGAAACTGCACACAGCAACTCTCACATCAGTCATGCTGAGAGAAACTGCACACAGCAACTGTCACATCAGTCATGCTGAGAGAAACTGCACACAGCAACTGTCACATCAGTCATGCTGAGAGAAACTGCACACAGCAACTGTCACATCAGTCATGCTGAGAGAAACTGCACACAGCAACTGTCACATCAGTCATGCAGACAGAAACTGCACACAGCAACTGTCACATCAGTCACGCAGACAGAAACTGCACACAGCAACTCTCACATCAGTCATGCTGAGAGAAACTGCACACAGCAACTGTCACATCAGTCATGCTGAGAGAAACTGCACACAGCAACTGTCACATCAGTCATGCAGACAGAAACTGCACACAGCAACTCTCACATCAGTCATACAGACAGACAGAAACTGCACACAGCAACTGTCACATCAGTCACGCAGACAGAAACTGCACACAGCAACTGTCACATCAGTCACGCAGACAGAAACTGCACACAGCAACTGTCACATTAGTCACGCAGACAGAAACTGCACACAGCAACTGTCACATCAGTCACGCAGACAGAAACTGCACACAGCAACTCTCACATCAGTCATGCTGAGAGAAACTGCACACAGCAACTCTCACATCAGTCATGCTGAGAGAAACTGCACACAGCAACTCTCACATCAGTCATGCTGAGAGAAACTGCACACAGCAACTCTCACATCAGTCATGCTGAGAGAAACTGCACACAGCAACTCTCATATCAGTCATACAGACATAGACACCAGAACAGACAGAAACTACAGTTGTCATTAGTCCAAGCATCTGTCACTACACTTGTTTTAAGTCCAAGCACTGTCATTACAGGTGTCATTAGTCCAAGCATCTGAAACTACAGTTGTCATTAGTCCAAGTATCTGTCACTGCAGTTGTCATAAGTCCAAGCATCTGCCATAACAGTATCCAAAGTTATCCCATATCTAGTACCTAAGTATGACAAAAGCAGCATACAGATGGAACATCTTACCTTTTCCACCAGACACCGGACCATTTCCATCTGTGCCCTCTCCAATGACTCATCAATTTTGGTGTGGTACTGGTGCTGCAATGCAAAGGATACGAATAATTAAACAGCCTTCTGAGGGTGAAAACAGCCGAAAACTTTACAATGAAGTACTAGACATCACTTTGCTCACTACTGCTTTTGACAGTCTAGAAACTGCAGGTCACATTAAAACATTTTTCTTATCTATTTTTCTTCAGGAAATTGTATAAAAAAAATATAAAAAAATTAAAAGGCACCTTTTTAAAAATAAATCATACCATTCCATGACAACAGATAAAAGTGACCTTGCCTAAAAAGAACAGAAACTGTAGCAAGACTTATTGAGGTGGCCAATGTGATAACTTTGAGAGATGGGGGTGGGAGTGCGGAAAATTGGAGAAGGGCATCTGAAGATGAATAGACAAAAACAACACAGCTCACATTTTCTTCTGTACTAAAAATTCTCACAAAATCAAGACTTTAATTCTGTTGCTGAGTCAACCATTCTTTCTCAAACAATATCCTGTGTGCATCAGTTTAAATTTACCAAACTACAAATCTGCATCAGTGAGAATGAATTTTTTTTTTCATTTCATCTGCAAGCTTTATCACAGACAAAATATCAGCAGGGTTTAGTTATGGATTTTCCCTTACATTTGTGGAATTAATGCTTTGTGATTGAGAGCTGCTTTCTGTCACCTTGTAAGTACATACTGTAACCTTGCACCGAACAGACGTCTTTCAAATCATTTGTTGTTTGTACAGTTAATCCTCATAATTCTATCTGCATGTAAACTCCTGATACACTACCTGCCTGTACTCCATTACCAACACTCCAGGAACACAATCTGAATGAGATGAGCAACTGGCCATTTCACTCCTGCTACATGCCACACTTGTTCTGAATGATGCTTTCATCATCTCCTCGACACCTGTCTGACACACTTTATCTGATCTCATTTTCTTCAATACTCACTGCCATCATAACATTGAAAGCAAGTTCACTGTTACTGTAACATTATCATGAAATGGAAAGGGCCAACTACTTCCTACGATGCCACAATCTCAATAATGGAAAAGGCCAACAACCTCCTTTGATGCCACAATCTCAATAATGGAAAAGGCTAACAACCTCCTTTGATGCCACAATCTCAATAATGGAAAAGGCCAACAACCTCCTTTGATGCCACAATCTCAATAATGGAAAAGGCCAACAACCTCCTTTGATGCCACAATCTCAATAATGGAAAAGGCCAACAACCTCCTTTGATGCCACAATCTCAATAATGGAAAAGGCCAACAACCTCCTTTGATGCCACAATCTCAATAATGGAAAAGGCCAACAACCTCCTTTGATGCCACAATCTCAATAGTGGAAAAGGCCAACAACCTCCTTTGATGCCACAATCTCAATAATGGAAAAGGCCAAAGGATCTCCCTCAATGCCACGACCATAACAATGGGATAGGCCAAAGAATCTGCCTCAAGGTTCTCTCTCAATGCCACAACCTCAACAATAGGATCTGCCTCAAAGCCAGAAGCCCCAGGTCAGTGAGGGGAGACAGCAGGAGGCACCCACCATGTTCTGGCCATGGTCCAGAGCGCAGAGGTGCAGGGCTTTGGTCTTGCAGTCAATGATGACGTTCATCATGGTGCAGATCTCTGGATAGGTGATGTAGTCTGTGCTCTTCCCTCCTTTGCGTAGCATCACCTCAAAGCTTTTCAGGGTTCTGTAACATGTAAAAGCATACAAACCAATGCTGAACAATACTGACTTCAAAACATAGGTCTTTGTCTGGCAAAGGTGCCAGTATTCAAACCCACTTTTCACTAAAAACCCACAACAACAAAACAAGGAAACAAAAATAAAACTGACATAATTGAAAAATCTCCTGAAATACCACAACCTACACAAGAGAAGTTGGCATAACATCAATGCACACATATGTCGTATATACCAATCTTACAGTAACGCGTAACAACAGCAGCAATAATCAAACATAAATACTAGTCAAAATGCCACAGAAACACATTACACACATACTCAAAACCAAAATTGATTTTACAGACCACCTTTGCAAGCACACTAAAACAAAGTCAGAACCATCAAAGGAAGAAGACAGCTCCTAAGAAAGTGACCTTTTAGCAGCGGCCTCGATCATGTCTGCGGCCATCAGTTTGAGGCGGTGGTCGAGGTGGTCAGCAAACACCTCCTCTGGCCAGTGCAGCTCCCGTATGAACGACTGCAGAGCGTCCAGCTTCCACAGCATGTCTTCTGAGGTGGCACAGCCGTTCCTGTATACGCGCGCGCACACATACACACACACGCACGCACACACACACACACACACACACACACACACACACACACACACACACACACACACACACACACTCTCACACACACACACACACACACACACACACACACACACACACACACACACACACCCCACACACACTCAGCTTAGCCCTTCAAAGAATTCATTTCTGCCTGCAATGTGAAAGTTGCAGCTTTTATTTTCGTACGACTACTATCTCATCATCTTATTCTTATCATCCCTGCTGGCATCACAAAGGAAAAATTGTTACACAACAATCAGAATCAGACACCACTAATAAATGATAAATGAATAAAAGTGAATTAAAAAATGGTTTGACAACAAATAATAAGCAAGCCTTCCTCAATGAAAGAAAACAATGCAATAACACAATAACAAAATTTGCAAAAACTGACTGCACGCTTTACTAACCCAAAATCTTAACCATTTCGAAATATAAACAAAAAATGAATTCAATATTCCTTTTCATTTATTTTTTAGCAGGAAAAGATACTCTTAAAATCTGAGAGAAATGCAAGATTCTTACCCAGTCATGTCCCACTTTTCGCGCTCAAAGCCCTTGTGAATGGACTGTGCGATGGAGGACTCCATCAGGTCCACGTAGCGCACCACTTGAGGAGCAAACACATCGCGCAGGTGTTGGTGGAAGCGGCCATTGCACAGGTTCTCTGTAACACACACACCACACCATACATACATACATTCATACAAACACACACAACACAACACAACACAACACACACACACACACCATACACACACACACACACACACACACACACACACACACACACACACACACACACACACACACACACACACACACCACACCACACCACACACCACACACACACACACACACACACCATACACACACACCCCACACCCACACGTATACACACTGAAACAGGTAAGAAAACTCTGCTGCCCTATTTACTTATACCTACAAACTCTCACTTCACTCTGAACTGCTTGTGAACGATGTCAATGTATGTGACCATTTCATTAATGCTCTTTACCACATGACCACAATGACACAAGACAGGCAAAAGATCTGCAGCTCTTCTTTCCTTCCCCTTTTTGTACTACACAGCACACAAATTCAGCATAACTCAGTCAAGGGTCAAAGGCCTAGTGTTAAAATAAGCTCGCCCCTTCCTTTTACCAAGTCCAAGTGCTGTTAGTTCCTGCTATAATTAACACCAGCCGGGTTGGGGTGGGATAGAAGAATAGCAGCTGAGAGCAGCTAAAAGTGAGAGAAACTGACAGCTGTGACTACATCGCTCATGATATCAGAAACATCATTTGCTGCTGTACAAGTCAATGTCATGTGCTACATGTCCACAAAGCCCAGTCTACCTTCCAGCTCTCTTTGATATGTTCAAGTGTAACCTTAGGTTTATAATCAACAAGAGGCTAAATCGGAGGTGACAGAAACGTCACGAGCTACAGTCCTTCCTTCCTTCATTCAGAGAGGCTCCTAACAGCACAGCACGTTAAACCCTGTTCCGGTTTTCGTAAGAGTAGGCCATTGTGTGCCGGTGGGAACAGATGACAATATTTACACAACTGCATACACACGGGGACTGGAAAAAAAAAACACATAAATGCTTATCCCATTATCCTCTATATAAAAGAATAAAAAAAAAACACACAAGCCAAAAAAACCCCATGACTATCCTCACCATCAGTGCGCAGGTAGTCGTTGAGCAGCTGGAAGAGAGGGAAGCTATCCCAGGTGTCTGGGGCTGGGCCTCCATCACTGCCGTCATGTCCACACCAAACAGCGACCAGAAGATCTCCGCGTGCTCCACCAGCAGATCACTGAACCACGCAAAGGCCTGCACACACCACGCATACCTCAGCCAACACAGGTGATGTCACTGCACACACCACGCACACCTCAGCCAACACAGGTGATGTCAATGCACACACCACGCACACCTCAGCCAACACAGGTGATGTCACTGCACACACCACGCATACCTCAGCCAACACAGGTGATGTCATTGCACACACCACACACACCTCAGCCAACACAGGTGATGTCACTTGCACACACCACGCATACCTCAGCCAACACAGGTGATGTCACTGCACACACCACGCATACCTTCAGCCAACACAGGTGATGTCACTGCACACACCACGCATACCTCAGCCAACACAGGTGATGTCACTGCACACACCATGCATACCTCAGCCAACACAGGTGAGTCACTGCACACACCACGCATACCTCAGCCAACACTTCCAGCATTAAATTTCGGCAAAACGCACAATTTTGAAAAAACACACCTTAATAAAAACAACAATAACAGAACAACCTAACAACAGTGTGTGTCTTTCTGTCTTGCAGAAAGAATTCTCCCCCTACAGTATTTAGGTCAGAAAACAGACACACGATAACCCCCTCCATCCTGAATGGGGTCAGTCTGAATGTCTGTGTTCCAAAACAAGCCAGCCCCAGACGAGGGTCGCTGACAGCCCATGAGTGGCATTGATTAATCATCACTGAGTGTGTGTAGCAGACTTCCTGACTGCTGCTACACTGTCCACTGCTTCTGCCTGCCACCATCACAACCCAGTCAACCTTGTATTCTCCACAGCATAACAACACCCTGTCAGACTCTGCTGTTATTTCTCCAGCAGCAAGACTACACACCCTTCAACTCTCTGTATTCCAGCACAAGACTACACACCCTGTCAACTCTGCTGTTATTTCTCCAGCAGCAAAACTACACACCGTCTGAGTGACTCAACTCCCACTCTCATGCAATGCAACCATCCCTTGTTTTTTTCTTTTAAAAAGAATGTAATAAATATCCCCCACTGCAAAGAAACAAGGACACAGTGTTCAGATCATTAATTACCATGGCAATGTAACAAGTGTTTGGTGTTAAAATTGACCAAAATGCACTTTCTTACATTCTAAATGATAAAACTGACTGACAGCATTATCTGTGCTCACCTAGCTCTTATGGTTTCTTTTTTTTTTTTTAAAATCTCAATCTGTAACACTTGCGAGATTAACAGTCTATATTTGTTTTTAAAAAAAACAAACAACATTTTATACTTTGTTTATTAAACGGTTATGGGTTAAAGTTCATGTTTTATCAATCTGCTGAACACATTTCTTGAAGACATGGTAGAGCATTTATGAAACCTTCCATTGACAATTTATAACAACAGAAAGCAAGAGGTTAATTGTCTTTCCTTCTCTTCTGTCAGAACAAAGATTTTTTTGTCTACAAACCTCTGAATGTGGAGAAATTATTGCCCCAAAGTCATCACTAGACCCCAAACTACATGGAATGTTGTAAAAAGATAAGATGAAAACACTTTTCTACTAGGCTTTTCACAGAATGTGACCCAACGGTGAATAAGAGATATGCAAATAAGCATGAAGAATCCAAGGGGGGAATAACTAACTGGGAACAAAATCAACTAAAATAAGAAGAAAAAAAAAAAGAAGAAAAAAGTCAAAAGAAAAGCTGTCCTTGTGCAAGCTACCACTGAACATCTAACCCAGCAGACCCAATAGAAATCTATGCATGCAGGTTGACTATCACATTTACTTTCAAAAGTAAGCAAATACCTCGTTACGTAACTGACTGACTGACTGAAGTCCACACACATACATGCATCAGACCCAAGGCTTCCTTTCTGTTTCAGGACTACAATCCCCTTCTGTCCATCATACAGACTGATGGCAGTTTTCAGGTAAAAGTACCCAGCCTGGTATACCCACTTCCACCTAGGCATATACATACCTTTAAACATTGATAATCTGCTTACACTTTTGGAAATGGCCTTATGTTCCCCACTTTTGGAAATGGTCTTATTTTCCCCACTTTTGGAAATGGCCCTATTTTCCCACTTTTGGAAATGGCCAACTTCTCACTTTGAATGCCCTATTTCTCTGCTCCATACATAGCTGTCACCTGATATGGAACCTAGGTCTACCACCAACTTTTAGGCCAATACTCACAAGGACATTACCTTTTTTTAAAAGGATTTTTGTTTCTAATTTCAGGAAGCACTGACATGGGTCTCTTATTACAGGCCCACCAGTTTTTACTGGTTTTTTACAGCTCATTACTTCAGAATCACTAGTCTTAGAACTCTAATCTAGAACTATATAATTCTCAAGCCCAGTTATGTCCTGTTCCAGGGACACAAATCCCCTTCTTGTGACTTTATATAATTACAATTTCTATCAGTCGTACACCTGCCAGTCTTGTAACTACCCTTCACGGGATGGCTTAAGTATTTTTGACCTGACAAATCAGGAACACCCGTGATTATCTGGGACACAGCAATCCCACCACTTAAAAAACAACAACAAAAAACAACCAATAAACCCAACAACAAGAAAGAAAGAGCTGATTTGATCTTTGTTGCTGTTTTCCCCAACGCCACTTTTTCTCTGGGTTTGTCTGCATGTGGTGACAGATGTGATCTTTCCCTCAAGACTTCATCAATAAATCATATACATGTGCAAATGTCACAACAGCTGGAGTCTCACTCCTGCCCCCAGCTTGGCAGAAATGATGATCCATCCCGATGGAGGAGGTTTTTTTAAAATTCATGATTGTAACAGACTGCAGTCCCTGCTTCATGGTGGTAATGATTTGCTTGTTTGCTTGTATTGTGTTGTATTGTATTGTGTGGCTGTTTTCTTAAACTGGTATGTTATGTCTTCAATACCTAGTAGCTGCCACACCCTCACCTCCTTTTGTGTGACACACATACCCAGACACTACCAGGCTCGATTCATCCCAGTCACAGAGAAAACAATATGTATGATTTCCTTACAGGCTTGTGTTGCTGCCACAGAGAGCTTTTCATCACACAGATCTCCAGTTTGTGAAGTACTGCCACAGTCAGTGTCTACAGTCTGTTTCAATTCCTTGCACATCCCCAACATCAAAATGCTGCTACCTCCATGGTGGGCAAAAATGGTGGCATACGCAAAATCTCACCATTGGTAAACCTCAGAGCTCTACCTGAGGAATGAGAAAAAAAAAATCCCTGAACAGTCAGTCCTCTAGGTAGAAATACAGCAGCCAGACACAATCAATCCCTGTACAATTCAACCATGTCACCAAGAGGCATGCTCTTGTATTGTCTTCAGTCCATCCTGAACAACTGGACGTACACACTGACTAAAGCATGGCCCTGCTCTCAGCCTGTCTACTCCCTCCCCTTCCACACACAAAGGGTTACAAGCAGATTGTCCTGGTTGTTCCAGTAGCAGTAGCCACAGTTTACTTCTGTGATGATAATTATACAACTCATACAAGTTGTCAAAACGCTATGAGGACATCTCCTCTCCAGACCCTAGGCACAATGATGATCATTACTCCTGGGATAATCCACTTCTCAACCCCTTCCATGCCTTTCAGCATGTTTTGTTACAGCCAAATAAATCAGCCCAGAATGGACAGACAATGTACAGAAGTCATATCAACTGCCTAGAATGCAGTTAACATGTAACATATTTAACCCCCCCCCCAAAAAAAAAACAAAAAAAAACAAACTACAAAAAAACAAACAAAACAAACCAACCCCTACCTCCCCCCCAACAAAAACAAACAAACAAAAATCCCAGCAACAACAAAAACCAACCATTCTTTCTTTGATAAGTTATAGTCTTTAACTTTAAAAAGACAAGACGGCTATCTAAAATAACCAAAAAAAGCCAAACTCTCACTTTGTTTATAGTCACTAACTTTAAAAAGACAAGGCAATTGATAATAACAAAAAAGCCAAACTCCCACTTCATGTCTTCTGCAAGAAACTTTAATCTACCTGATGTTTTTCACTTTGAATACAATAAAATAAAACTCACTTTTGTGCGTATTACTGTAATTCCATGAAAGTGCCCTCACTTTTGTGTTTTGCATACATGATGAAATTTACCCACTATATATTGTGTGTTGCACACTTAGCCAACTCAAGATGACAATGTGCCACTTAAATGGAAGACTAAACCACATGAATATGATAATGTGCCACATACAAATGGAAGACTGAACCACATGAATATGCTAATGTGCCACATACAAATGGAAGACTAAACCACATGAATATGCTAATGTCAATGTGCCACATACAAATGAAGACTAAACCACATGAATATGCTAATGTGCCACAAATAAATGAAAGACTAAACCACATGAATATGCTTATGTGCCACATACAAACATTGAAAGACTTAACAAAAACAATGATGAGAAACTAAATGCTTGTGTGAAAAACAAAACAAAACAAACAAAACATATGACACAATAAGACAGTGTATATATATATATATATTATATTATATATATATATATATATATATATATATATATATATATATATATATAATATAAAATATAAAGAACGTAATGAAGATGTTTTGAAAGACTGAATAATAACAAAGTCAGAGGGTGAGAAATGGTTATAACTGCAGCCATTAGGAATCTGTTGTGTTTGGTCTGGCACCGATGTTTTGTTTACAACTACCTCACTTCAAAAATCACATCCTTCACTTCAGTTTGAAGAAAGCAGAATTAAATCAAACTGCAGAAGATGCTACAATGTACACAAAAAACTGATGACAGAAAGTAGAAAGAACTCAAAAAAAAAAAAGAAAAAAAAGAAGGGGAAAGAAAGCTAAAATATTTTCACCAAACTACTGAAGAAAACCCCATATCAAGAAAAGTGAAGGGGGTGATGATGAAAAAAGAAAACTGCTGAAATGCAGTATAACAGTAAAAACCAACGTTTTTAAAGCAAAACCACATATCTAAGGAGGTGGAAAAAAGACTACTACAACAGGTAAGTCAGCAGCAAACTACTGAACAACCCTCCCCGCCCAACTTCACACAGGTGAGAATCTAGCCAACATACCCACAGAAACCAATAACTAATTGGCATGAGGAAACAGCTCCCAAAAAGTAAAGCTCAGCATTCAAACATAAATATTTATTGGGAACTTAAAGAGTAAGTCTGATGATCAACATTTCAAATAAAAAGCAAAAATCTGGAGATTTTTTATTGTTTGTTTTTTTTTAAATCTGGAGAATCAAACAAGTCAAGCATTACCACCAAATATATACACCTTCAGCACTGCAGATGTTCATGAGAAAACACTTTTTTTCTTCTTGGAGGACATTCTGATGTGCTTACTTACACTGGCATGGGTTCTGGGACCCCCTAGAGATGTGACAAGGAAACAAACTTGGTCTTTCCCTAACACTTACAAAGTTGTCTCCATGCCAAATCAAGAGCAATGTCAAGTCAGTCTGGCTTTCATCTGTGATGAACATGAATACAATTGTTTTAAGTCAACTTCCACGACTTTGTCAATAAAAAAGAAATCTTGTTTACCTTTTTGCAAGCAAAAATACACCAGGGCATTTTGTGTTGTGTGTAGGTAATTTTGTTAGTAGTGACTGTATGCTTTATTGGAGAAGTGATTTCACTGGCAGAATCTGTATGCCTGTTTCAACACTGAGGTTGAATGAAGCCCTACTTGTTAACTACTTTGTATGAATGAATGTCTGGTCGTCTTAGAGCAAAATGAAAAAACGAAACAAACAAACAAACAAAAACAATGTTAACAAAAAGAAAACAACCGAATAACAGACAAAAACTGGAATTTACAAAGGAACAAAACAAACAAAACTCTACTACAAAGCTGCTTCAGCACCTAAAATAGCATGGCTGGTGCTTAACAACAGGACAGGAAAACACTGAAGGACTGATTCTATAAATGAATGATCTAAAAGTAATGAAGCCACCTGGGGTGACAGTTACCAGAGAGATGGACACTGAGTTCAACTGGTTAAAACATTCAATGTGGTGTGCCTCAGAAGCACAGCTGAGTTCAACTGATTAAAACATTCATCGTGGTGTGTCTCGTATCAGCTGAGTTCAAGTGATTAAAACATTCATCATGGTGTGTCCCATAAAAACAGCATGGTTCAAGGTGGTTTAAAACATTCATTGTGATGTGTCTCATAACAGCTGACTTCAAGTGGTTAAAACACTCATTGTGATGTGTCTCATATCAGCTGAGTTCAAGTGGTTAAAACATTCATCATGGTGTGTCTCATAAAGACAGCTGAGTTCAAGTGGTTAAAACATTCATTGTGATGTGTCTCATAACAGCTGACTTCAAGTGGTTAAAACATTCATCGTGGTGTGTCTCATAAGTACAGCTGAGTTCAAGTGGTTAAAACATTCATCATGGTGTGTCTCATAAAACAGCTGAGTTCAAGTGGTTAAAACATTCATCATGGTGTGTCTCATAAGTACAGCTGAGTTCAAGTGGTTAAAACATTCACCATGGTGTACCTAACAAAGCACATCAAAGGACAGCAGTGTTTTCATAAACTCTGTTCATGGACAAGGTGGAGGAAAGTTTTTGCCTTCTTTTATATCAGGTAAGGTCCCCCCCCCCCCCCCCCCAAACTGAAAGTTCTTACACTGTAGCACACATTGTTGGACATGCCCTTCCTACACTCGTTGAGTGACTATCCACATCTTGAAGACAACACAGCATTTTTCACAAACTGACTGAAATGAAATGGAAGATGACTGTCTTCAAATGGTTATTTCCCATGAGAAAACTGTGTGGTACAAACAACCTGCAGAGATGGATGGTCATATTAAAAAACATAAAGCAGAAAAAAAAATAAAAAAATAAAAAAAACAGCTAAAGAAAGCAAAAAAAGTGCTCAACGAAGTGTAAAATGACTGTGAGCAATTAATGAGAAATCAAAGTGAAAATGTCAGTGATGCAAGCTTGCAAAAGCTACAAAGCATAGTGTATGATCTTCTAAGTCATAAATTAGATTACAAAAAAGATCAGTGAGCAAAGGAATCAACTAGTTCCAAAATCAAACAACAAGTGAACCAATGAATCAGTTAGTTCCCAGATCAGAAAGAAAATCATTGAACAAATGAACCAGTTAATTCTCAAATAAAAAAAATCAGAGAACAAAATTAGTTAATTCCAAAATCAAAAAAAGAAAGTCAGTGAACAAACGAATCAGCTAACTAACTTCCACTGATGTTACGGATTATCAAGGTAAAAAACTAGACTTCAAAGTCAGGGTGTTACACACAAATAAATCACAATGGCGGGCGGCTTCATCACAGAACCAACAGACAGACAGACAGACAGACAGACAGCCATGTCATCCCCCAGTTCCCCTCATGCTGTAGAGGACAGGACAGAACGGACAACACCAGCTGCCATGGTCATGGTCAGTGACGGACCAGACACCAACAACTCAAATAGCTACGCTGGAAGACAGAAGCTACTCCCAGTCAACTGATCCAAGCCAACAGTCTGTGCAGAAAAAGGCAACAACAAGCGGGACTCACCGATTGAAATTCCTAGCATGGGAGGAAAAGCACAAACAACAGCCCATTAATCAACATATCATGCAGTTTTCCAACACATACACACATGGTCAACACAGTTTCAGGTACGCACATCAACACTGTCTCGGTCGCCCACAAACTGTTGCACATAAAAACAGGAAAGACAAAGGAGTTTAAAAACATGAGACACCACCATGTAAGAAGAAATTCTTTTTGTTGTTGTTGGTACTGTTATCAACATACTTTATGCAGCTGATGCCACAACAGCTGACAGCTAACCCTGAACTTGCTTCTGCAAAACATGAGGACACATCCTTTCACTCAGACTTTGCATGGAGGTTTGTACTCGGGGTAAAAAAAACAACAAACAACAAGAGTAAAGTTGCCACAGAGTCAAGGATCCATATGAAAACACACTGTCTCTTCACACATCATGTACAACTGTTACATATTACGACACAGTTACACAATAGAATCACAAGCATGGAAATATGTACATTTAGAGCACAGCTCTAGCATAAGAAACACAAGGAATTCATATCAGGAATCTTAATGCCAAAACTGTTGAACCATTTGGTATATCTAAAGCTTCATTATCATCCACTGACACAAAACCTTTCTGCATTGAAATTCTGGCCAGGTGAAACTAAATTGTGCATATTGTCATCTGAAGTCCAACATTCACAACGTCTTTTCTGTTTTTGTATATGTTGTAACATTCATCAAACCATTCAACTGGCTTTGTTATTGTATATGTCATTTTTGTGCTTTAGTATTTGTATGCTGTGGTCTCTGATGTTCCCTCCCTGCCCAATGACCACATAGTTATGGGACACCTTGACCCTTTTTCTTAGTCAGAAGTACAACATTCCTCACACCATTTCTATGGTTTTGTTTTTCTATATGTTGTATTCTGAAGTACAACATTCATCACACCATTTCTATGGTTTTGTTATTGTATATGTTGTATTCTGAAGTACAACATTCATCACACCATTTCTATGGTTTTGTTTTTGTATATGTTGTATTCTGAAGTACAACATTCATCACACCATTTTTATGGTTTTGTTTTTGTATATGTTGTATTCTGAAGTACAACATTCATCACACAATTTCTATGGTTTTGTTATTGTACATGTTGTATTCTGAAGTACAACATTCATCACATCATTTCTATGGTTTTGTTTTCATGTCCTCTGTTCATTCTGTTCCCCCCACCCCCACCTGTCTCATTCTTTACAGCTGTTAGCATCCATGTTCTGTTTTCATGTCCTCTGTTCATTCAGTTCCCCCTGTCTCATTCTTTACAGCTGTTAGCATCCATGTTCTGTTTTCATGTCCTCTGTTCATTCAGTTCCCCCTGTCTCAGTCTTTACAGCTGTTAGTATCCATGTTCTGTTTTCCTCTGTTAATTCAGTTCCCCCTGTCTCATTCTTTACAGCTGTTAGCATCCATGTTCTGTTTTCATGTCCTCTGTTAATTCAGTTCTCCCTGTCTCAGTCTTTACAGCTGTTAGTATCCATGTTCTGTTTTCATGTCCTCTGTTAATTCAGTTCCCCCTGTCTCAGTCTTTACAGCTGTTAGTATCCATGTTCTGTTTTCCTCTGTTAATTCAGTTTCCCACCAGTCCCATTCTTTCATACTTTACCACTGTTAGTATCCACACTCTGTTTTCCTCTGTTAATTAATTCTGTCTCCCCCCCCTGTTTCATTCTTTCAAGCTGTTAGTATCCATGTTCTGTTCTCACTCTCTGACTTCCCACCACCTTCCAACACCCCCACCACACCACTTCCACACCTGACTCAGCACCTTGTTGCGTTTAGCAGGCTGACAAAAGCAGACGATAGCTATCAAAGGAAAATGACTCGGCAGCTCTTTGCCCCCTGACCCCAGCTGAGCAGCAGCCACACACCTTGCAGGGGGAGGAGGGGAAGGGGGAGGGGGAGAGATACAGTGAAAACAGAGGAGGGAGGGCAAGCTGAGGGGAGGGAGGGAGGGAAGGGGGGAGGTACAGTAGGAAGGAGGAGGAGGAGGAGAGGGGGGCATGGTACCCACCTCTGCGTGGTGCTCCTCGTTCTGCTGCAGCACCTCGATACACAGCTCAGCCAGGTGCATGATGTCCTCCAGCTTCTTCTTCCCCGGCACGTCCTCCCCTAGCGCCTCTGTGGGCAGCAACCAACCAACCCCACCCACTCTCAGGCCTTGTCACAGCTATCTACATAACTATCTTCAACTCGGGCCTTGTCACAGCTATCTACATAACTATCTTCAACTCAGGCCTTGTCACAGCTATCTACATAACTATCTTCAACTCAGGCCTTGTCACAGCTATCTACATAACTATCTTCAACTCAGGCCTTGTCACAGCTATCTACATAACTATCTTCAACTCAGGCCTTGTCACAGCTATCTACATAACTATCTTCAACTCAGGCCTTGTCACAGCTATCTACATAACTATCTTCAACTCGGGCCTTGTCACAGCTATCTACATAACTATCTTCAACTCGGGCCTTGTCACAGCTATCTACATAACTATCTTCAACTCGGGCCTTGTCACAGCTATCTACATAACTATCTTCAACTCGGGCCTTGTCACAGCTATCTACATAACTATCTTCAACTCAGGCCTTGTCACAGCTATCTACATAACTATCTTCAACTCAGGCCTTGTCACAGCTATCTACATAACTATCTTCAACTCAGGCCTTGTCACAGCTATCTACATAACTATCTTCAACTCAGGCCTTGTCACAGCTATCTTCTCACTATCATCAACTCAGGCCTCGTCACAGCTATCTTCATCACTATGTGCATCAACTCAGGCCTTGTCACAGCTATCTTCATCATTATGTGCATCAACTCAGGCCTTGTCACAGCTATCTTCATCACTATGTGCATCAACTCAGGCCTTGTCACAGCTACCTTCATCACTATGTGCATCAACTCAGGCCTTGTCACAGCTATCTTCATCACTATGTGCATCAACCCGACTCTCAGGCCTTGTCACAGCTATCTTCCTAACTATCATCAACTCAGGCCTTGTCACAGCTATCTTCCTAACTATCATCAACTCAGGCCTTGTCACAGGTATCTTCATCACTACCATCAACTCAGGCCTTGTCACAGCTATCTTCATCACTATCATCAACTCAGGCCTTGTCACAGCTATCTTCATCACTATGTGCATCAACTCAGGCCTTGTCACAGCTATCTTCATCACTATGTGCATCAACCTGACTCTCAGGCCTTGTCACAGCTATCTTCCTAACTATCATCAACTCAGGCCTTGTCACAGCTATCTTCCTAACTATCATCAACTCAGGCCTTGTCACAGCTATCTTCATCACTACCATCAACTCAGGCCTTGTCACAGCTATCTTCATCACTACCATCAACTCAGGCCTTGTCACAGCTATCTTCATCACTATCATCAACTCAGGCCTTGTCACAGCTATCTTCATCACTATGTGCATCAACCTGACTCTCAGGCCTTGTCACAGCTATCATGGTATCATAGCTATGTGTATCAACCTCACTCTCAGGCCTTGTCACAGCTACCATGGTAATTATGTAATTGTTTACACAAAGGTCACAATTATACATCCATAGTCACTTTACTGAAGGAAAAGGTAAGGCACAGTCATGACTTCTTCTTACATCTCTTTACCCAAACAGTAACATTCACTGAGGCCAACATGTAGTGTAAAAGGAAGCATGGTTATCATTTCAAATAGCATCTTCAAAGATGTATCAACCAAACACTTCTGCATTATGATTTAACTATTGTCATTTATTTCAAGTTATCACACACAGTCATAATAATTATATTCAACAGCATCTAATATTATACCATAACTACCTCACATTAGTTTTGTACATAGACTACAAGCCTTCTGTTCATTCTACCTGCTCTGTATCATCACCCACTAAATAAGCCAATGCACTCCGGAGAGCACCATAAGAAATCTTCCATAAAGAAGATACTGAAGGATTTAACTCTATAACTCCTTAGCATCTCCCTTACTCTCTCACAAACATATCATTAACTGTTCTATGTGTGATGCATTCATCACACAAACGCACACTCATGTATTTACAGTGGGCACACACATGCATGCACATCCATGGCATGCAAACACTCTCCTTTCCACTACCGATGTCGGTTCTTTAAGTTCAGCTTGAAATCTTTCACTGATTTCACATCTACAAAATGTCTCAAAATGAACAGGTATGTCAACATAAAAGAAAATGATTTTCAACACAACAATACAGACCAGTTTCTTCACTCTCTCTACATATGTTACTTTAAAATGTAAGACGTATTTAAAACAAACAAAACCATCTAAGCATTGTCCAAGCACATTCAACAGGCTAAGAAACATCATGACAACAAAAGAATTCACTAAAAACCTTCAACAAAGCAACAGATAAAACATATATGCATGTTCAGATCCTCATAGCCAACAATAAAAGACGACAGAACAGAAAGTTCTACCAAGAAGCCAGGAATGCTCTTGAAACGCAGAAACGTTCAGGAGGGCTGAACATAATAGGAACAAAGCAACTTAAGAACACAGAGGAAAGTATCAGGGTGAGGACGGAAGAGTGGGAAAGGAGAGCTGGAAAAGGACAAAAAGAAGCAAAGAACACAAAGCTTTTTCTCCTAGGTTTCAATCACAGAAAGACTTCGGGAACTTGAACACCCACCATCTCTATCTAACTGAAACTCAACAACAAAACAACAGTTCAGACAACATTTCTACACTATGAAGCAACAAAAGACACAGGCAACGATCCCCTAAGTGATTTAACAACTAAGATGTTATTAACAAAGTCCACATCCCCACTTCTGACACCGAGTCTAAGTTCTGTCATGCTGTGTACTGTTTGTTGATGGTTCCCACAGGACACCAGGAGAGAGGAGGGAATACAGGGACCATCTGCCAAACATCTCCCCACCTGTCGCAATACCACCACCCTCTACTCTATGTTTTCACAGGACAGAAGCACAAACCAAAAGCTTCAAACACATTTCTCACAAGGCAGTCCAGTCTGCAGTTAACCCATCTCTAAAGGCTTAAATGGTTGGAAATGTTATGTGATGATGATGTAGTACAAAATGTTTTACTCAAAAAACACAACTTATGATTTTCAGTTGAAAATGCGGCTACCTGAATCAGAACAGCTCAGTTATCAAATGTGTGATAAGAGGCTTCCGGGGCTGGTGCAGTTTGTCTTTTGTCGTTTGTGTTGTGGTGCGATGTGTGTGTGTGTGTGTGTGTGTGTGTGTGTGTGTGTGTGTGTGTGTGTGTGTGTGTGTGTGTGTGTGTGTGGTTTGTGTGTGTGTGTGTGTGTGTGTGGTGTGTACATGCGTGCGTGCGTGTGTGTGCGTGCGCATATACGTGCAGTGTGTACACTGTCAAAAACAACGAAATATAAACAAGAACACTTGATGACAAACCACTCAAGAATCAAATGAAGCCAACCATTTATGAGATAGAAAGCTGCTAGACAGATCAAGCTCAGAGAAAACAGTGAAAACAAAAAAAGAGGACACAAAGTACGCCAGGAAACACACTCCAGCAGCAGAATGGTGGTTATTCCAGCCAAAGATCCACCCCACCACAGAGTCTGGCCTGCTGCCGCCAACTAGGCTGCCTTCAATCTAGGACTCTGTGATGAAGCAGGCTCAGGAAATGAACCCAACATTACACTGCAATGTATTTTCTGGGATTTTCACATGGGTAGAGTCAGGTAAGCCTGGACTTGGATTTTTCTATCTTCCGCTCATGTATCACAGGCCACACATAAAACGGGTGCAGAATGAAGTAAGCGAAAGGTTGGAAAGAAAACATAAAAGATGGAGGAGAAGAAAAAAAAGAAGAAGAACTAAGCAGGACACACTGCTCGGCACACTACAGGGTACTGCGGCTCGCCCCATTCACTTCATCACCATCCATTGCAATACCTACCGCCGCCTCCTTTACAGCCAAAGAGGGCAGGGCAACAACAAGACAGCATCATTTCACAACTAGTTCACACTACTGTTCAATGCTATTTCCATATCCTAAAGTCTACTACTAGTCATCAACTACTGATAACACAGAAGGTTGCAGGAGGGTGCCTGGGTGTTCAGCAAACCATACCTAAATCATTATCGAGTAAACATCACAAAATACTTTCATCTGTGAGAACAATTTCCATACAAAAACAAACAACTGTTGGTTTAAAGTTATGCTGGGAATTAACCAAGATTCCCCCAGTACGGTTACTTCACCCCCCTTCCTCCCCAAGTCATCAACAATTACACAAATGTTAAACAAATATAGTGAGTTTGAGACTAGGCCTGTATAGAATATTTCCAGAAGTACAAAGTACATTATGATTAATACAGAACACCAATGCAAAATAACTCAAGATGGAAAACTTTTACCTACTAGATGGTGCAGAAAAGCACACAGCTCTATGTAAGCCATTATTCCCTCTAGGTCCAGGTTTTTTTTTTTTTTTTTAAAGGACAAATTTATGAGTTTCCACAACGTAACACTGGCAAGAGTTCAATACTTGACAGCTACACTTCAGGAAAAACAGAACAGCTACAAGTGTAAACCAGGTTACTTAATAACTGATTTCACCAGACTATCACCACTGTGACCTTTGAACAACTTGGGTCATGGGAGTCAGAGACATCAGTGTTTTACGAACACTTTAAAGTCCAGTGGCAACAATGTCCAACTCTTTTTTCTGCAGTAAGTATATATATGGTTTTTAACCCGGTTCTGTGATCTTAGCTGGAACTGTCTTTTTAAAACAGAAAATTCAAAGGTATTTACACTTTTTCCAGCCGCAATGCAACATGTTCAACACTTTCAGTGAAAACTCGCTTCTGAAAGCTATGGGAAAAAATAAGTGCAAAAAGTTTTGCCTATGCTATCTGTACCTGCATATGAACAATCAATGCTATCATAACAAAGTCCGTACAAACAAAACATGTTTCACCCACTCCCCAGCAATATTTCCCTACTGTTTATTCAACAACATGACTTACACATTTTTCATTTACATGTGTGTTTAAAAAGCAATGGAGAGAGGGAAAGGGCTTTTATGCCAATGCAACTTGGAGCCTGTCGGTTCTGGTACTCCTACCTCTAATGTGTGGGTCTTCTTTAATGTCTTGCAATTTCTGACAAAGTGTTCTCCAAGACTTTATCTCAATTATGTCTGCTTTTTGCAATCATGATTAAAATTCCTCAACATTGAAAACAGACATCTTGCCTCCCCCCCTCCTTTAAAACCCTCCTCCCAAGAACCCAAGGCCACACCTGTGGCATATACTCCCAGACTCTTGTCACTTACAATGCCAGTCTGTTGATGTACTTAACAAAAGAGAGGCATGAGCGACACCACAATGAGAGTACAATTCCACTTCCAGGAGGAAAATATCAGTATCAATCACACATGTACACATTTTTAGAAGAGTAGAGATGGATGAGAGAGAGAGAGAGAAGTGAGAAAAGAGAGAGAGAGAGAGAGAGAGAGAGAGAGAGAAGAAGAGAAGAGGAAAAGAGAACGAGACAGACAGAAAAGCATCTGCCTGTCAATATCTACCAAAGATGCAAGAAGTGAAAAAAAGAGAATAGAAAGATCTGAAAATTCACAGAAATATCAGAGCCCCCCCCCCCCCCCAAAAAACAACAACAACAACAACAAAAACCCCCACAACCTTCAACCAACAGCAGTAGCAGCAGCGACTAAGCATATCAAGCTCTTGTCTATAAGGCCAGAGAAACTGATCAACACACCACTCAAATCGTTTATTGGCAAACATCAAAGTGGTTCGTCTTTCCTCATCCAACAAACAGCATTATTTCTTCATCATTCTCTCACTTTGTTCAAAGCGAACTAATTTTCTGATTCAATTCCTCACAACACCTGCCCCTAAAACAGGCGTTTTGTATGCATGCATCAATGATTATAGCATGCCATAAAAAAACGAAAAACAAACAAACAAAAAACCCATTTTGTTATATATCTGATACGTCTAAACCTAAAAACTCAAAAGTCTTCAACAACTCTGCAAATTTACTGCCATTGACAAACCCATCCACACAATTTGTTTGTTTTTTTAATTAAAAAAAAAAGAAAGAAAAAGTTGGTGACATTTTCAAAATCAAGGAAAAGTAATGTTCATGCCAAGTGAAAACTGCCTGGCAAACCAGCAAAAGGAAAGAAGAAAAAAAACAGACATAAACAGTGCATAAACCAAACTTAAGACTGCCAATCCTTCAGTTATCTAACTGTGCTGAATTCTAGTGTACACAATAATAAACATGGTTAACTACACAACACACACAAAATAAACTGTGAATTTTAAGCATGGCAGAACATGAACAAAATATCCAGTCTAAAACGTCTGAAAATGAAATAATAAAATGAAGTAATAAACAACTTGACAATTGATCTAGGAAATGAAAACTATGTGCAGACTGTCAAACTAGATATAAAAAAATCAAACAAAATAAATTGTGAGTCAAATAGAACTGAAGGAACACCTGCTACTGAGAAATGGATGATCACCTTTTTTGCGTCCTTCAAAATGGAGCAGCCATTGAAAAACACACAGCTCTCTTCAATGTTTCACAGGCAAGTAAACAATGTCTTTAACAGCTAAGTCCTCCAACAAATCTACAAGTGTACAGTATAGGAAACTGAAGAGACTGTTGTAGATCTGCAAACAGTGTCCTCCACACAAATCTACCACTGTACTGTACAGGGAACTGAAGAGACTGTTGTAGATCTGCAAACAGATTTCTCCAAAGCAAATCCCAGAAATTGACACTATCTACAAATCACAACAATGACATCATGTACATCAGCTCATAAAATTCCTGCATAATGCTGGTTATATTTCAATACTTTAGGATTCAACATTATCAAAGATGTCTTCAGAGAAGGATTTCAACCTACAGAAGCACCCCCCTTCCCCCCACCCCCCTGAAACACCACATGGTAACAGGTTTGAATAAACTCCACATACCTTCAATTTTGGCGTACTCTGATATTCTAGTGTAGTTGACAAGGGCGGCGTTCTCCAGGCACTTCTTGATCACCTGTCGTACCTCCTCCAGGGTACTGGGGTCACAATGTCCTTCATCAGAACCTGTCACAGAGGAAAACAGCACAGACTGTGACACCAAAGTTATGATGGAAACATTCAGCATAGACCGTGACACCAAGATATTAGACTGCGAAACCAAGTTATGATGAAACATTCGGTACAGACTGTGAGTGACACCAAGATATGATGGAAACATTCAGTACAGACTGTGACACCAAGTTATGGTGGAAACATTCAGTACAGACTGTGACATCAAGTATGTGGAAACATTCAGTACAGACTGTGACATCAAGATTATGATGGAAACTTTCAGTACAGACTGTGACATCAAGTATGTGGAAACATTCAGTACAGACTGTGACATCAAGATATGATGGAAACTTTCACTACAGACTGTGACATCATATGATGGAAACTATCAGTACAGACTGTGACACAAGCATGATGGAAACTTTCAGTACAGACTGTGACATCAAGATTATGATGGAAACTTCAGTACTGCTGTGACACCAAGATATGATGGAAACTATTCAGTACAGACTGTGACACCAAGATATGATGGAAACTTCAGTACAGACTGTGACATCAAGTATGATGGAAACTTTCAGTACAACTGTAACATCAAGTTAATGATGGACACTATCAGTAAAAGACTGTGACATCAAGTTAATGGAAACATTTCAGTACGAATGTGACACCAAGATATGATGGAAACATTCAGTACAGACTGTGACACCAAGATATGATGGAAACATTCAGTACAGATTGTGTCACCAAGATATTAGACTGTGACACCAAGATATGATGGAAACATTCAGTACAGACTGTGACATCAAGATATGATGGAAACATTCAGTACAGACTGTGACACCAATTTATGATGGAAACATTCAGCACAGACTGTGACACCAAGATATGATGGAAACATTCAGTACAGACTGTGACACCAAGATATGATGGAAACATTCAGTACAGACTGTGACACCAAGATATGATGGAAACATTCAGTACAGACTGTGACACCAAGATATGATGGAAACATTCAGTACAGACTGTGACACCAAGATATGATGGAAACACAGTAATATAATGACCAGGGGCTGCCTGAATTCATCACACAGACTGTGACACCAAGTTGACAAATAAAAATGCTTTGTATGAAATGAAAAGTGAGGTGAGCTGAACTATAACTTGGGTTTACAAGCTGCACACATATGCTGAATGCCTACAGTTGACAGACTGTATATTTCCTTATGTTATACTTTCCTTAAAACAAGCCTTGATGCAATGCTAACACACAAGACAACTGACAAATGCGAGTGTGACAACATCATAAAATCATGGACATGCTAACTCCACAGTCACAGCTACAGTGATAGGCATGTGCTTTTGCCATGCTTCCATGCACTGGAATACACCAAAAGTTCAGTAAACAAAAGGAGACACACAACAACCAAGTCTGTCAGTTTTACTTTTTCTTACTGCTGTATTTTTTTTTTTTTTTTTTAGGCATACTTGACTTTAACGTAACACAAGCAACACTACAGAGTACCAAAAAACCCATCTACACTGTGACTGCCCTAAGCTTGTTGTGTTTAGAAATAGGAAGGGGAAAAGAGGGCAGTCAATTACAACACTACAGAGTGACAAAAAACCCATCTACACTGTGGCTGCCCTAAGCTTGTTGTGTTTAGAAATAGGAAGGGGAAAAGAGGGCTGTCAATTACAACACTACAGAGTGACAAATAACCCATCTACACTGTGACTGCCCTAAGCTTGTTGTGTTAAAAAATATGAAGGGGAAAAGAGGGCAGTCAATTTCTGCAGCACAGCTCTAATGTCTCCAAATGACAGACATCACATCACGGTCAGAACAGCTTGACACCATTTTTACATTTTTACAGTGGACTTTTTTCCCTATTTTTTTTCTCCAAATGTAAAGAATAAGACCAGCATCTGCTGTCAGTCTACCAATGCTGTATTCTCTATCAGGGTTGTTTCTAAATCTGTTCAGTAGAGCTGCCTGATGTTCTCTGTCATGTCTACTCTTGCTACACTGACCGACTATACATTTGTTTCAGATTTCATTTAAGCTAGTTGTTTTTATTTTAATACACAAAAAAACCCCACAAAAATACCCCAGACCAAATCAGGCAAAGGCAAAATAAGTTACCCTCTCCAGCAGAGACAAAGTGGCTTTCAGAGCTCCTTCAGGTCGTCCGAATGGGAAACAGTACCTGCAACACACAAATGGTGACATCAGATGGATGGATGCCCAGCCTACAAGCATGTGGAAAAAAATAAACAAGAAATCAGTCAGTCTTTTGTGGCCCATTCAGTCACAAGAGGAGAGGTTGCAGACACAGCCCTACTGTCAGAACAGTTGATAAAACAAGCACACATGTAGACTCCTGAAATTTATCTAGATGAAATCACAATAACCCTCCTATGCACTATTTACTGGCCTTCTGTTCTGTTTCTTATAAATCACCTACAGATTTTTTAGTCTGTGACTTTTGAGACTCACCAGAACTCACTAATGCCCAAGTTTCTAAGGCTGCTAAAAATGCAAGACTGCCAATCCATAATGACCCTTATACAAACACGTACAGAAATGTTCTACGCAAATGTCCACACAGCAGCACTAGCCAACAAAGTAGCCATTTTGGATTAGTCTGTTTCAGTCTGACAAGACGATACATAAAGCCAAAAAGCTGGCATATGCTGTCAGAATAAAACCAAAATCAGATGTTCCAAAAAACTTTTGCACACAGGATTTTTTGTATAGAAAAATAACGGACACTCTATTTGTTGAGACTATTCAATTGTATCCAAAGACGAAAAGACCACTCCCCCCCCCCCCCCCCCCCCCCCCCCCCAACTGAACTGACTCAATAAAATGTGACTGAAACATGATGAAAAAGCTATACCTACTGTTTTCTGTATCTTACTTATCAAAGCCTCCTCACCTGAAATGCGTGATCTGGTTTTCCAGAAGGATTCTCAAGCGCTCTTTGATCTCATGGAATTTGATGCGTTCTGCCTGCAACACAGTTCCTATGCCATCTGGTCTGCACACAGATAGAGAAATACAAAACAGTGAGTAAACAAAGCAAGGCACCACCAAGTAACCCCTTAGAGGGAGGGGTGTGTGTGTAGTAGGCATATTACCAAAAAATAAAATGTCATGAGAATGTTATCTTTCTGTATTTAAATGCAACACAGTCATACACACAATGATGAATACATACACACATTGGCACCACAGAAACAATCAAGGAAACACAACAAGCCAAAAAAAAAAAAGAAGGGTGAGGTGCACACCATGATGTTCTGCAACTTCATACCCAAAACATCTACACACCACACATAATTACGTATATGTATATAATGGAGGCGAATAGCTAAGTGGTCAGAGCACTCCTTTCCCCAAGTCAAGTTAAGCAGCGTCGAGCGTGGTTACCAGTTGGATGGGTGACCGTTTGCGCGCCTTGGCTTCAGTACAATCCCCCCAGTTCACCCAGCTGTAAATGGGTACCTGCCCTCTTTAGGGTCAGGGAAGGTAAAGCAGCGAGGGAGAGGAGATGGGCGCCTAGAGAAGCTGAGGTCTCTGATGCCTCGCTCCCCTACGACCGCCTAGGTTATGGGACACCTTTACCTTTATAATGATCAGCTCCAGACACAGAGGAAGGAATTGGCAGAAGTCACTGACCTGTTTCCGTGGACGTGGGAGGCACAGAAGGCAAAGCTGTAGTGGATGAGGGTGGGGTCGATGAGGATGCCCCTCTCTGCTCTCTCCAACAGGTCGTTCAGGTAGCACAGGTGTCTGTGACAGCCCCTCACCCCATAGCGGGCACAGTACTCATCCAGCACAAACACCTGCCCCGGGCTGAACCATCCCTTCAGACACACACAAAAATAACAGCTGAACCATCCCTTCAGACACACACAACAATAACAGCTGAACCCTCCCTTCAGACACACACAACAATAACAGCTGAACCCTCCCTTCAGACACACACAACAATAACAGCTGAACCCTCCCTTCAGACACACACAATAATAACAGCTGAACCCTCCCTTCAGACACACACAATAATAACAGCTGAACCCTCCCTTCAGACACAGACAACAATAACAGCTGAACCCTCCCTTCAGACACACACAACAATAACAGCTGAACCCTCCCTTCAGACACAAACAACAATAACAGCTGAACCCTCCCTTCAGACACAAACAATAATAACAGCTGAACCCTCCCTTCAGACACAGACAACAATAACAGCTGAACCCTCCCTTCAGACACAGACAACAATAACAGCTGAACCCTCCCTTCAGACACAGACAACAATAACAGCTGAACCCTCCCTTCAGACACAGACAACAATAACAGCTGAACCCTCCCTTCAGACACAGACAACAATAACAGCTGAACCCTCCCTTCAGACACACACAACAATAACAGCTGAACCCTCCCTTCAGTGACAGACAACAGCTGAACCCTCCCTTCAGACACAAACAATAATAACAGCTGAACCCTCCCTTCAGACACAAACAACAATAACAGCTGAACCCTCCCTTCAGACACACACAACAATAACAGCTGAACCCTCCCTTCAGTGACAGACAACAGCTGAACCCTCCCTTCAGCCATAAACAATACACAACAGCTGAACTCATCTTCACCATTTCTCTTCCAGTTCCATGGGGAACACTCTCTTTCATATCAAAGTATTCATGAACATTAACCTGCAACTTTTTCTGGACAATGACCTCTTCCCTTTATCCTATCTGTATCAAAGTTCACTGTTGCTGAATGGCAAATGAACATACCCTCAAATCTAGATAGTGGCCTTGGAGAGAAACTCCCCTTGTTATGTCTTTGCTTCCTCATACAACTGGTGACATATTACTGAAACCTAGAGCCAGAGCCAAAGCCTCTGATTGGCTCTTACATTAAAAAACAACAACAACAAAACCACCCCAAAACCACAGCTGACTGATTCTCCAAGTCATGAGATTTTTTTTAACAAGATGTCATGCATCCCCTTCATTAGTTGAGTAAACAAATGGGAATGGGGTATATAATGAAGGAACCAGTAGTCAATTAGTTGGCCAGTTATGGAATATACTTCACTTTCACATCTCCATGTGTAATAATGGCCGTTCATTTTCCTGTCCTTTTAAACAGAACAATTTTCAAGTATGAATCAAGTGCAAAAATTCAATATTGAACATATCCACCGGGCAAAAACATATTATTCCTGTGCTACTTTACATTTCACATGCGCCGCTTAAGTGTGACTTGGTGATAGATCATGCAGATAGCAAAAAAATCTTTTTCTTGAAAGAATGAACAAAAACCTGTGCTGTAGCTACAATTTCATTACAAGAATACATTCAGATAAAAAAATATCAAGATTTTTAATCATACAAAATGAAGCACAACTAAGTACATACCCCACCCCCCCCAAAAAAAAACCCCAACAAAAAAGCCCCAAACCCCAACAAACCAACAATAACAAAAAACAATCAAAAAACACAAACCACCACCACCACCAACCAACAAAAAACACAAACCAAACCTCAACTTGTGGTTCAACACATTCTGCTGACAATAAATAGGTTGGCAGCTCTGACTTTGCATCCAAAAAAAACAAAACAACACCTAGAAAAATGTCCTTAAAACACAGAAACAAAAAGAGCAGACCCATCCCACCTCAGTCAAGTTTTGTTAGTACAGTAAAGGGACCTACCAAGCAGGTGTAGGTGTCACCCAGGCGGTAGTCCAGGGTTAGAGTTTGCAGCATCTTAAAGAGGTCAGAGTGGTTAAAGTGGCAGGGATTGGCCAACACAAACTCATCCAGTCCATGCTTCCTGGCCCGGTCAGCATCTGACCACATGCAGGTGATTTCCACTCTGAGTTAACTCATTCAGGCTGCATGCTGGTTAGTTTGGTCATGTACACATGTGGGGGGAAACGACACACAGGTGTATATATGTATGTACAAAGAAACGTAAAAAACAAAACAAAAATTGTAAATGTAAAAAAAAAATTATGAAAAGACATACAAATTATTATATTAAACAAACAAGAAAAAAAAATCATGTACAATACAGAGTAACCACGTCCAATGTTTACAACCACCTACTCGAATGTCTTTTTTACATGAATAAATTTTTATACACAAGATTCCTCTCACATATTCCCTCAAATGTACATCCACATACAAGCATTTAGCAATGTGAATGTTATAGCAAATGAACATGCACTCATTACATACAAGTATACAAACACACACACAAACACACACACACACACACACACACACACACACACACACACACACACACAACTTGTAAACCCACAAAACCACACATATGTACAGGTACAGATATTTACACACGGCAAAGATAAAGATGTTACTTTATGCACCTTGTGTATAGTTTTCAATTTGTACGAGTTTTTGGTCAATGACAAACCTCTGATACAGAACAAACCAACAAGACTAAGGAGACTATTTAGCAGCAAGATCCCACATCCAACAGGGATCAAACTCACCACACACGTTAAACACCAAAAGGGAACATGCAAAAAACCCACAGATCCTGACATA
Source organism: Stramonita haemastoma (assembly GCA_030674155.1). NCBI lineage: Eukaryota > Metazoa > Mollusca > Gastropoda > Neogastropoda > Muricidae > Stramonita > Stramonita haemastoma. Next base: position 42,191,694 of record CM060329.1, on the reverse strand, counting down.
GGTGAGGTGTCTGAATAATTCAGGTAGTGCAAGGACCTGTTTGCTCACTTAAATGTCAATTAATTAAGAGCTGTTTTCCAAATCACTCTGTAGTCAAGAGGAGATTGCTTACATTTTTCAGAAAAAAAACTATGTTGTCTTCATGGGCATACAGAGAGAGTCTTCCGCAGCTCTGATCTGTCACACTGATCCAGAGAGGAGAAACAGTCACTCTTCTAAAGAACATACCCCAGGTTGTCCACTTTATGCACTGATTCACACCAGGTAAAAACTGCCTCAAGCCCAGAGATGACTGATCTATAGACATAAATCATCAACAGACTATGGCCTGGATAGCATCTAACTCATGAGGGAAATCAGTTTTTTTACCTTGTACCCACAAGTCAAGGACAGTTTGTTCCCTATAACCATTGGTCATCAACAGTGTGATCTAGGGACTTCCTAAAACACAATGCTGTCTGCAGGAAATAGGTGTACATACTCAATAAATATATTCCTAGAAGTACATGCATTTTTAATTTGAGATTTTAAGGTGACTACCATCCACAATCTTAACTGGACTTTCGACAGTTCTACAGCTAACTGAATCAGACCTAAATCTGTCTGAAATATTCATACAAGATTTTTCTGTGTCAATAAATCCAAGCCACTCTGCAAGGATTTGTGCTGTTCATGGTCACACACACACACACACACACACACACTCTCTCTCTCTCTCTCTCACACACGCACGCGCGCGCACACACACACTACACACACAATCAAAACATGAGCAAAATTCAAACCAAACTCTCACCCCCCTGCATGCGAGAGATCTGAGTGTTGCTGATCTTGTTGGTCTGTTGAACGGGTGGTGTAGGTTTGTGCGTCTGACCCGTGGCCCGATACACGGCCTGGACCCACAGCGTGCGCTCAGACTCGTCTTCCGTGGCAAAGGTCAGGGTGTCTCCCTCCTTCACCAGATTGAAGAAGTTCTTGCCTCCTTCATACTCTGTGGCCAGCACACACACACAGTCTTCATAAACAGTCTATCTAATCAAAGCATTTGAATATTATCAAAGAAAAGTTTCTGCATGAAAAAAAAAAATTATTGAGGTCCCCCCTTCCAGCTTCCCTCCCCCACTCACCCCCACCCCTCCCAAGTAGAAATAGGGTGCATTTCTATCGATTTGCCAGCTATGCACAAATATCAAACTCACAAAAATGCATATCATGATTTAAGATATGTGACGCTCCACCACATAATGAGTCCCTCTGCACCGCAGATCAATTTCTAGTTGTTAACATATTAATGTGCAATAAAAAGGCTATTCAATAAAAAAAAACAGATTGAAAATCTGACAATTGTATAAAACACTATTAAGAATTGATAGACAACAGGAAGTGACAAAATGAGAAATGGACAAGTTTTTCATTGTAGTAGGTGGTTAGAATGAGGGCTCAAGTGTTTCTATACACACTTAAAAGCAAAAGGAAATATTACCTTGTGATACTTATGTACAGGGTAGAAGAATGGCTATAGTTTTATAAGCATTCAAAATCAACAAACCTGTCCCCACCTGCCTATAATGGCTCCTAGCAGAAAAGTGGGTCAGGCATAACGCGACTTATTTTGTGGTGGAACGTCACAATCTCCAATGGTAATTCCCATCAAACAGAAGCTAAAATATGCTCTTGCAAGCTGGAAAGTTGAGGAGAAGAGACAGATGGGTATGCTGTACCATGTCTGGGTTCATAGTAATCCACAGTGTACCCCTCCAGCTGCATCATCTCTGTGGGATCCGGCTTCTTTTCTCGGTATGAACACATGGCAAATGTGTACTGAGACACCTGCAACATTCAATACAAACGTTAGTGTGGCACCATCTATGAACTCCATGAAAACTAATACTCCGAACAGTTACTCTGTCTTTAAAAAAAAATTATTTGCACAAATAGTCCTCCCCCTGATTATATATGACTTAAAAATGTAAAATTTTCCCTACATGCTCACAACATTATTAAAGAGAGTACTTTCATTAGACAAGCCTTGATTTTCAAAGGTTTCCAAGAGAGAGTTTGTTACAGGTTGTCATTTTGGTCATTTTCAACAGTTGTCACAGTCTTAAAACTACTTTTTTTTAAAAAATATATTTTTTCAATCCAAAAATTACCAATACAGAAAAATAATTTTTTTCAATCCAAAAATTACCAATACAGAATTCCATTTAAAGGTTAAGGAAAATCACCCATAGGATCTGATTTTTTTCCTTGAAACAAACTGCAAAGTTCTTCCAAAGGTCACACCACTTACCTGTACAAGTACAAAGTATCTCTTCTTCCATTTCTTCCAAACCGCCTTCCCTTCAGCATATAAATACCTGAAATATGAAAATAAAACCTTCTTACTAATAAAGAAAGCATTTCAAAATGCAATAATGATTTGTATGATGGAAAAAATCATTAAATACCAAAACTAGAATAAAACGATCAAATGAACCGGGAAAACGATACATTGTTTTATATTTAAATGCCACAACACTCTGTAAGTGGAAAAGATAATCTTTTAAATGCCATAACATTGTTTGATGGAAAAGATCATTTTCAAAATGCCATAACACTGTTTGATGGAAAAGATCATTTTTAAAATGCCCATAATACACTGTATGATGGAAAAGATAATTTTTTAAATGGCATAATACACTGTATGATGAAAAAGATCATTTTTAAAATGCCATAATACACTGTATGATAAAAAAGATCATTTTTAAAATGCCATAATACACTGTATGATAGAAAAGATCATTTTAAAATGCCATAACACTATGTATAATGGAAAAGATCATTTTTTAAATGCCAAACACTCTGTAAAAATGCCCCACCCTCATCCAACCAAAAAAAAGCACTGCAGTTTACACACACTGTGAATAAGAAAAAATTAAAAACAAAAACAACAACACACACACACACACACACCACAACACACCCAGCTATATACTGTGTAATAACACACACACACACACACACACACACACACACACACACACACACACACACAACAAATCGCCAACCTGTACCACCACCTTGTCACACACACCAGTCAGCCACGAACTCCTGTCCACAACAAAAACTACAACCACTGCTACAACCCATCCTTACCCGCAGTGCTTCATGTTCTGTGGTTTGTCCATCCTGACGGCAATCTTGATGCGCAGGTCGTCAGGAAAGTTTCCGGGCTTTGATCATGGGGTACCATTCCGGGTTGCGGCTGCTGTTGGCTGTGGGGTGGATCACCACTTTCCCCAGCTCCTTGTCCTCCAGGCTCAGCATACCTGAACTCTCCGTGTACAGCTTCACCTTGACACTGGGCAAGGGGTGGGCAGTGTTGAAGTCACCTTGTGTGTCCCACCTGTTCAAATAACATTGGTGATGAGTTGTGTGTCCTCAACCTGTTCAGATAGCATTGCTGGTGAGTTATGTGTCCCACCTGTTCAAATAGCATAGCTGGTGAGTTGTGTGTGCCACCTGTTCAAATAGCACTGCTGATTTATAACCACTGACTTCATCTTTTCTAAGCCTTCTTCCCATTTCAAATATAATAATATATGGATATTTGCCAGTACATCATATCTTGGCTTTTCTTCTTCACCCAGTTCCCAATTACTAAACCTCACACTTGCTGTTAGTGTGCATTTGGGGATTTAAAAAAACCCCAAAACTATCATTGTTAACAGGCACAGAGGAGTTCAATTCACTGCAGTATTTATTATGTGCACTGCCTGTTCTTCAAACTTTTTGTTGCAAATAACTACAAAGCATCTTCTCATTCCAATGAAATAATTTGATTCTGAAATGAAGTTTTATAAACATAAACAGTACTTTGACTGAAAAACTGAGACCCTACGTGCAGATGCATGCGTGCGTGCGCACACATAACACACACACACACACACACACCACACACACTCACAACAACACACACTCAACACCACACGCACAACACACTATCACACAACCAGCACACACACCTGCATGAGTTGCATGCGAACACACACACACAACATACCACATCACACACACACACATTCACTGCACACACACACACACACACACAGTATGTCACTCACGCAGGTTTGGAAGCCTCGGCTTGATCAGTCTGAAGTTTCTCCCCTCCTTCCACTTCCATAGTACAGTACACAATCTTGTTGGGAGCCAGAGACTTCAGACCCTTCACCTCTATCACATGGACCTAGAAATAAGCACAAAATGTGGACTGATGTTTAGCTCACAGCAATAGCAAACTGTAACACACATTCAGCATACAAAATGAATAAGTCTTTGGGAAAACAACCCCCCCAAAAAAGCAAAGAAAGAAAATACAAAACAAAATTTGTGCATAAAATATTTTCGGCCAGATGCTGAAAACTTCTTTTCTTAATTTTGGCCCAGGCCAAAAGCTGTCAGTTATTGATGTCAAGAAATTGCCAAGGCCTACACTAAAATGTTGTTTATTTGTAAAATGTGTTGAGATTGCCTTCAGCCATAACAAGCTCTTAACATAACAACCTGCACTCTCCTTTAAAACAGAAAAAATCCGCTGAAGTCAGAATATGGCTGCCTATACGGCGAGGTACTTAAAAATATACGCAAACTTTTCATTCAGTGTGCAATTTCAATCTCACAGTGATTCCCAGGTGGGATGAAGTGAGTCAGAGTGCATGTTCTGGGTGACCCCCAGAGTGTTAAGCTTGGGAACACACAACGTTTTTTAATTCAGCTCTCCACCCCCACCCTTATACACACATGAAAAAAAAACTGAAACAGAAAATATCACCTTCCACTATAATACAAAATTTGATTAATTTAGCAAAAAAACAAAAAAAATCCTCTAACCATTTAATAATGAAAGGGCTTTCTGTAGCTGACTTTACCAAAACAACCCCCCCACCCATATTTCTCTTCCAACAGCATATTAAATCATGGCAGATGTGACAAAAACAATAAAGTCAGCTGTGTGTTGAAAATATGTAGTATGAGATACTCTTCCAGCCTATATCTTTTAACTGAACAGACTTCTGAATGACTATACTTAATTGACTGAACTTATAACAGATTTAGATGAAGGACAAATGTCACTTCAGGGTCAGCTTGAATGTCATAAATAATAATAATAATAATAATAATAATAATAATAATAATAATAATAAACCAGCTACAGAAAATATCAACTTTACCTATCTTCAAGAAAAAAGATAGGCTAGGTCTGCATACAAAATGGGTCTGCCCACTCTCTCTCTCTCTCTCTCTAACACACACACACACATCCTTCGGATGAGACTATAAACCGAGGCTCTGTGTGTGAACACATGCAGAACATCTTATGTACACGTTAAATCCTGTTCCGCTTTTTGTAAGAGTAGGCCAGTGTGTGCCGGTGGAAACAGTTGACATTTACAAAACTGTATACACACGGGGACTGGACGTAAAAAAGCACAAGAATGCTTATTCCATTATCCTCGATATAGAAGAATAAAATAAATAAGATAAAAAAATTTTTAAAACACACACACATGCAGAACATCTTGCACACACGCTAAAACCAGTACTTGTCAGAAAAATAGGCCATTGTGTGCCGGTGGGAACAGATGACAAAATTTACGAAACTGCAAACATACACATGCAGACTGGATGTAAAAAAGCACATCCTTGGAATAAAAGAATAGATAAAAAATAAACAAAACACACACACACACACACTGTGGGTGTTTGTGTCCATTACCTCAAGAGGGAAGGAGAGAACTACATCCATTTTTGACAGCCCAGGTTCCCCATCCACATCATTCATGTCTAGTTTGGAGAGAGTCGATGCATGTGGACCTCTGCAAAAGAAAAAGAGAAGAAAATCATGTTTTAACTCTAGTAGACATTTTTTTTTTTTAAACCCTCACACAACCCCCCTTCCAATTATTGAAGAAGTTGACTCACACAAGATTCTGGGTGTAATTATCGACAAAAATCTTACTTGGACTGACCATGTGATGGCATTAGGAAAACGTCTTACAAACAAGGTACGCCAGCTATCAAAAATAAAACACTTTCTAGATGATCATTCACGCAAACTCTTTTTTTGTGGACACATCTTGCCTATAGTTGACTATGCCTCATCTCTTTGGGACAACTGCAGTGAAACTAATTTGAAATTCATTCATCGATTATATAAAAGAGCACTAAAACTTGTCCTATTAAAAGCAAGCTCCCTAACCATCAATGATTATAAGCAAACAAATATTCTTACATTCCAAAACAGGCTTTACTTTAATAAAGCTCTATTTGTACAAAAAGTTGTCAATGGAAATGCCCCTCCCAAGATCATCAATAGATTCAAAATTAATGAACACAGGCATAACCATCTACTAACATTTCCCAGACCCAGAAACAATCTTTACAAAACAAGCTTCCAATATTCAGGTAGTGATTTATGGAACAAGCTCCCAAAACATTTAAAATGCATCATAAATAAAAATCAGTTCAAAAACCAGTTGAAAAATCACTTAATGCGCTTATGCAAAAATGTTTAAGAACTAAACATGAATCCAATCAACCATATTTAGAACAGACTAAAGATATTGGTACTCTCTGCTCACCCTGAAAAATCTTTCATGTGTGGTTTACTGTGACTCAAAAATCTACACCTTGCTTGCTATATATATATGTGGAAAAGGAAAAGGCGGACAAAGATTTTTATTTATTTTTTTAAATAATTTATTTATGAACAGGATAGGGAATAAGAGATGTATGTAAACACATGCATATTTTGCAAATTCAAAAGGAGAAAATCAAACCACTGATTTGATGACTAGATGGAGCTTTTTTTTTTTTTTTTTTTTTTTTTTCTTTTTTTTTTCCCCAGTTTAAAAGTCTCAGTATAAATGTTTAAAAAAAAATTATTTTATTATTTTTATTAATGGGACTATTAGCACTATTATATTCATATTATTTTGATTAGTGGATAAAGCCTTACTTTTTGGTTCTGAATGTTGTTGTTGTTGTTGTTGCGTGTGCGTGTGTGTTTGTTTTTGTTCGTATATGTAGGGATTTTATTTATTAATATAATCATAAATCATTATCATAATTCTTCTGTTTGCTGCTTGTGTTTTCCTCCTTCCTCCTTGATACTCCCCTCCCCATCTGTTCCCACCCCCCCTCCCAATTTTATAGGGTTTTTTGTGCTTTTTTGTTTTTTGCTTTTGTTTTGTTTTGGATTTTTGTTTCTCTTGTTTGTTTGGTTTTTCCTTGCTTTTGATTGCTTGTTATTTTTTGTTTGTTGGTATGTTTATTAGTGCATATGTTATTTCCTCTCAGTGGAGATGGGTATTATCATATGGTATTGTTGCGTTTTTGTTGTTGTTGTTGTTGTTTTGTTTTTTTCTTTTTCTTCCTCTATATATATAAATATGAACTGAAGAATGGAGGTATTGTAATTTGACATAAGTTGCTTATTGACATTTCAAGGATTTTTTTTCTTAAGTCTTAAATAATGGTTGGTGACATTGAAACTGATGTAAGCTGTTGTTTGATATTATTTGAATTTTCTTAAAAAAACCTTAAATGTGTGCATGTGTGTAC
>CM060329.1:42096589-42181589 GCA_030674155.1 Stramonita haemastoma | reverse complement strand
CTGATGTTAGCTCCAAGGGGAAAAAATTCCCACGAACAGGATTCAAACCTCTGTGTGTGTGTGTGGCTGTGTGTGTGTGTGTGTGTGTGTGTGTGTGTGTGTGTGTGTGTGTGTGTGTGTGTGTGTGTGTGTGTGTGTGTGTGTGTGTGTGTGTGTGTGCGTGTGTAAATACAAATGTCATAATGAAAAGAGTTCATTGTGGGAAAAGCAGACAATATAATTTCATTATGCACACTACACCATGTTTACATTTCAGTTAACAGGCAATCAATACAATACACTCCATGTCATTACAAAAAGAGCTCATAAAACAACATGTGGACCCCAAACACAACTCTTTGAGCTGATGACTAATGCTCTCTGTAATCAATACACAGGGGTCTTATGACCACCTACGCTAATTGAATAGGTATGGCCCTTTGCGTGGTACAGCTGTTTTTGTCAATATCGCTAAATGGGCTATATAATATGCTAACAGCATACTTCCACAACACAGCTTGTCCTTACACACTGACATTGTTGTGTAATTAACAAATCAACAGATCTGTAAACAAATTTGAGGACTTCAAAGGTGAGATGGATACAAAACCGCTCAATACAGTCTGACAACCCACCATATTATTTAACTGTCACGCTTTGGCCCCACCCTCTCTTTCTTCATTGACACCACTACAAAGTGGAGGTGTTTTTCACTCATCACAGCAAGAGAAAGAAATGACTGCTAACAAAAAATACTTGCCTTGTAACAGAAAACAAGTCTATGATAAAAGACTTTAAATTTCAAAGTTTACAAAATAACTTACACTCACTCACATTTTGTTCTGATTAAGTCCACCAGTTCTTCAATCATTCTAAATAGCCCAGCTACACTTATGACAAGTTCTTCTCTGCAACCATAAATTTCCAACAGTCTTTCTGCTTGAAGCTATATTTCAATGCAAATGTTTTTCACAATTAAGTCCTCAAAACTGAAAGAAATACTCAACCAATGCACATGTCTTTTTACAATGAAGTCCCCAAAACCGAAACTAACAATCAATGCACATGTTTTTCACAATGAAGTCTTAAAAACTCAAAGTAACAACAATCAATGCACATGTTTTTCACATTTAAGTTCTAAAACCTGAAACCAACAATATGTGACGCTCCACCACATAATGAGACGGAGTGTACCTGAGGTCAATTTTGAGTTGTTGACATGTTATTAATGTGCAATAAAGTGGCTATCAAATACAAAAACAGATTGAAAATCGGACAATTCTGTGCAACATTATTACAAATTGAAATGATAGACTGCAGAATGGGACAAAATGAGAAACGGCAAGTTTATTTTAGTAACAGGTTGTCAGAATGAGTGCTTTGGTATTTTCAAAACACAATTAAAAGCAAAAGGAATAAAAATTATGCCTTGATATTTCATTATAAGGTAAATAAACAGATCTAGTTTAATAATCAATCAAAATCTCAAAATCGACAACTTGACCCCCATCTGCCTTTAAAGGCTCCTAGCGCAAAATTGGGTAATGTGCTAAGCGACTCATTTCGTGGTGAGCGTCACATATGAGGCCAACATCTGCATATGACACTGAAATAAATCAACTGGAGAACAGACCAGTCTTCTCAATTCAAAGTGTTTGGCTACTTTTCATCAAGAAATAAACTTCTCTAGAACAGTGGCAGGATAACTGATATATAAAGCTCAAAGTTACATTTAAAAACATACTAAAAAAAACAACAACTTTACATTACCATAATAAAGTAATAAGCAGTTGTCCTTATTTGTAAAGATGGCATTTCTTGCTAATAAATGTTTATGTAACATAATTTCTGTAGAGAACTTAAAATTTGACATGCATCATCAGAGGTTTAATTCTGAGTTCTTGTTTTCATGCTTTTATCTTACATTCTGATTGCAGTCTTTTAAAATATTTTTTATTATATTCAGAACTATGGAAGGCTTTCAGTTCTGTTTACTGCTGACATCTGACAGCCGATTTTGAGAACTCATTAAGGACTTAAGAGGCCATGTAAACATCAACTTCCAGCAGATCTGGTAGTAGCAATAAATAATTAAACACAGCAAATTTGGATAACAATCATTTTAAACGTGGCAATGTCACTATTCATACCTGTTGTGCCGCTTTAGGTGTTTCTGCAGAGACAACTTGGAATCCGTTCCTCCCTTTGAGACTGGCAAGCTCTCTAGATTGGACTTGAGCAGGTTGATGGATGACCGCAGTTCTTCAATGTACATACTCTCCATCTCTTTCACAACAAACTTGGGATGCTGCCGTGTCTTCATCAAACACACACACACACACACTATACATTAAGTAATAGTAACAAATAAAGACTCAATTTGTTTAAATATCTCTCTCTCGAACACTAATTAATAATACCTTATTATGACAATACAATATATCAGACATTCCAAATGTTTTTTTTCATGCATAACAGACTTTAAATTTCATGGCAGTGTTCCCGAGTTAAACAACAGCAGGAAGACACTTCATTTCTTCACTTTCAGTCTCATTGAAAATTTTACAGTGTGTGCATGCATGCCTGTGTTGCATGTGTCTTCAAAATGTTTAATCAGTAATTGTACATAAAATTGGGTGTCAATAATAGTGTTTCACACTGTATTGTGTGTGTGTGTGTGTGTGTGTGTGTGTGTGTGTGTGTGTGTGTGTATTGTATGGTGTGTGACTGTGTATGGGAAGGGCTATGGACATTGGGGGGAAAGAAGAAATTACAATTAAGAAAGCTGAATGACACAATAAGAATGTTTTATCTCATATTATCTGTTTTCACTTGAAATAAATTTGAAAGAATAAAAAAAAAAAGTAAGATAACTAACTTACCCTGCTCATGATTTCAACGCTATCCAATCGTCCTTCCAGTTCTCTGCGCACCTGAGCAGCTTGCTCATCTGCGTTATCCAGCTGGCCATAGCAAGTAAACAAAACAAATTTATTAGCAGGTAAACATGAACATATAATACAATATAGTCTGCCACTAAGCACTGAGAAAGACCTACTAATTCTTTTGATCATTTCTGCTAGCTGATATTTCCACCTAACTTGATCATGCAAACTTGTCACCCAATGCAGAAACCAAATCAGATGTTTTTTTTGCGTGGACAAGATACTATAACATTTACATTTTAAGATCAAGGTTTTGACTGTGGTTTTGTCCTTATGAATGTTCTAGAACTTTGTTTCATTTAACTCGAAGCGTGTCATGTAACCTGCTAATAAAGCTAATAGCATAATTATCCACAACACTCACAAACACACATATGTACACGCGTACACATACACACACATACACACACACACACATGACATATATTCTCATTATCATATGGAGATGGACTAGATCTATACAAAAGACGAGACCAGACATAGTCGACTATTTGACAATTAACCTTTTCACTGGAAAACATTCCACACATTTTATAAGCAGAAATTTATAGCAATTGCCCTCACAAGAAAAGAAAATGTCATATTAGCAAAAATGCTTCACAAAGCATAACTTAACTCATTAAGTAAATGACGAAAAAAAAAAAAAAAAGACCAGGAAAAAAATTTGCAACTTGTCTGAAAATAAGATTCAGAAGAAAACAAAACAAAACAAAAAGCAAAGCAACCATCATATATAAATGGACAGACTATAAATGACACTATCCTGGTAATGGTATCCACATAGATCTTCCAAGACACTGAGACAGTATACATGTATGTATAGGTAGCAAGATAACAGATGAACAAAAAATATTCTGCAATGCATTTTATAATATAATAGTTCGTAAAAATAGTTTATAGTAGAGATTTACCTTTTACCACAGTTTAGAACCATAAGAAACACCTATCAAGTATCATTTTTTCTCTGTGTGTGTATGTGTGTGTGTGATGTGTGAGTGTGTGCATGCGTGCGTGCGTGCATGTGTGTGTGTGTGTGTGTGTGTGAGTGACGAGTGTGTGTGTGCTTTATTTTATTTGCTTATTTATTTATAGAGGATAATGGGATAAGTACTCTTGTGCTTTTTTACATCCAGTCCCCGTGTGCATGCAGTTATTGTAAATGTAATCTGCTCCCACCGGCACACGATGGCCTACTCTTACGAAAAGCGGAACAGGATTTAACGTGTGCGCAAGATGTTCTGCGTGTGTTCGCACACGGCGGTTTACACTTACAGTCTCATCCGAAGGACTTTGGGGGAGAGTGGAGTCAGCACTGATGTTAACTCCAGGAGAAAAATCTCCTCAAACAGGAATCGAACCTAGGTTGTCAAATTGCAAGCGCACTGTTCTGACCACTAGGCTATCCCATCCCCATCATGTGTGTGTGTTTGTGTGTGTGTTTTTTGTGTGTGTGTGTGTGTGTGCGTGCGCGTTTGTGTGAGACTGTCAGTGTGTGTTGCTTTGTGTGTGTTGCATGTGTTTGTGTCACTGTGTGTTGTTGTGTGTTTGTGTGTGTGTGTGTGTGTGTGTGAGTTTTGACAGATTGTGTCTGTTCACCCTGTGCCTACTCTTCCTGAAAGCGGAATAGAATAGCATGTGTGTTAGATGTTCTGTGTGCTTTTGCACATGTATGGGATTAGGGAACTTGGTTAATAATCTCATCCAAAGGACTTTTAGTAGAATCAGAGTGGAGTTGGCAATGATGTTACCTGAAGGGGTAAAATCCCACTGAACAGGATTCAAACCCAGGTCAGCAGATCACGAGCACAATTCCCAACACTCTAACCATCAGGCTATCCCATCCCCTGTGCATGTGTGTAAATTTATGTGTGTAAATTATGCGTGTATGCATGCGTGTGTGTGCATGTGCACATATTGTTTACAAGTATGCACATAAACAATTCTGGGGATGGAAATATTAAACAAGACACTACTCACTAGTGAGTGACACAGTCACACTCACAGAAGAAATCTTATCTTATAATCAAAATTGTCAGATTGATAGGAATTGATGGTCTTGCAATTTTAAGGTTGAGAGTATTAATTCAAAATTAATACTTTTTAAGCTGAACACAGGTGTCATACAAGTACATTATACCAAATAATATACTGTCACAGTCACAGAGAGAGAGAGAAACTGAGAGAGAAAAGTCCTAGACACTGAAAGTGAAACTGATGATGATGATTATGATCAATATGATGATCATGCTTTCAATATGACAATAGCCAATAGGCTAGATCTATATGATATACCTATGACTTATTCTATCTTATAACAACAAAAAGTTTTGGCTTCAAGTTTTAATTTCAATGGTATTTTTCATGCTTGCTATTTTAACTTAACTCTGGATTTGATCTATCAAAAAAAACAAAAAAAAACTGCAACACTCCACAGCAAAAGAACCATTAAAACAGAAAGAAAAACAACACACAAAAAACTATGATGCAAAAAACAAAAATTTACAGAAATATATATATTACATTTTTTAACAAAAACTCGACTAGATTAGTACTATAGACTATAGTAGTTAGTATTATTACAGTATTAGAAGATAATTAAATACACTTTACTATCAACTACATTTGGAAACATGATATATAATCATTGTAGCAAAAACTAGTATTTGACGAAAAAACAAAAATACGGACATGGACAGAATTCTAGTGAATATTTGCGTAAAACAAATTATCCCTATAGATGTTAGTACTATAGTAGCCCCTCCACCCCACCCCCCCTCTCAGTAGTCTCAGTGCAAACATATGCATGTTCTGTGTTTTGGAAGAGCAGGCCATTACTGCTGATGGGAATGGGTGGCAAAATTTACAAAACTGCATGCACATGAGGACTGGATTTTTTTAAAAAGCACACAACAGTACTTATTCCATAACCCTCAAAATACAGGTTAATAATTAAAACATACACATCCAAATCATAGAAATAAGAGGGCAGGAGGAGACAAGGGGAGAGAGATTTTTTTATTTTAATTCTTTTATATCGAGAATAATGGAAAGTACTCGTGTGCTATAATCTCATCACAAAAACATATATATAATCTCTATCACTTGCTAGAGATGGGCTGGGACTTGATGGCCTTATGCTGTTCGATCTAGAATGCCTACCAACAACACTCAAGTTATCTCCACTTGCAGACAGGAGAGAGAGAGAGAGAGAGAGAGAGAGAGAGAGAGAGAGAGAGAGAGAGAGAGAGAGAGAGAGAGAGAGAGAGAGAGGAGAGAGAGAGAGAGAGACTAAGAGAGAGTGAAACACGAGAAAGGTGTGTGTGTTTATTCTTATTCTTTTATATCCAGGATAATGGAATAAGCACTCATATGCTTTTTTACATCCAGTCCCTGTGTGTATGCAGTTTTGTAAATATCTGTTCCCACCGACACACAATGGCTTCCACTTACAAAAAGCGGAACAGGTTTTAACATGTGTGTAAGATGTTATGTGTGCGTTTACACACAGGGCCTCAGTTTATGGTCTTATCCGAAAGACTTTTGGGGAGAGTGGAGTCAGCACTGATGTTAACTCCAGGAGAAAAATCCCCTAGAACGGGAACTGAACCCTGGTCGTCAAAAAGCAAGCCCACTGTTCTGACCACTAGGTTATCCTCTGTGTTGTGTGTGTGTGTGTGTGTGTGTGTGTGGTGTGTTGTGTGTGTGTGTGTGTGTGTGTGATATTTTTATTTTCTGGAAATGTAAAGGAAATTTCATTTTGCATACTGGAGTGGACAATGTGTACATGCAAAGTGAAAGGACTGAAGGAGTTGCAAGCAAATTTTCCCCTATACTAGTAGAAAGATGATCAATATGTGGTGGCTTTGTTGTTGTTGGGGTTTTATGTTTATATAACTTGCACTTTACCTGACATGCATTGTAAAGAATCTGATGCTCGTACTTCTTCACGTCAAGGATGTTTTGAAACATGTCATACAACTGTTCCTTGCTTAGTATAAGTTCAGATGCAGCAGTTGTCATTCTCTGTGGCTGTTTTCTGGGATCTTCTTCTCCACGATAGATTGCATCAAACTTTGCCATCCATGAGCTTAGCACAGTCTCTTTACTTAGTCCATCGATCTCTGGTAGGCTTCTAACACGCTTTTCTATGTTGTTTTTGAACACTTCTCTGAAATCATTTGCTGAACATCCGCCACTCCGAACCATGTTAGCTACTCTATCGCTCTTCAAGAACACTTCATAGTAGCTTTGCACTGCATTGGTGAATGCCTCATCAGCAACAATATGTGTTTCGCCATTCAAAAACGCATGGAACCGTTCTTTTATTATCTGAAGTTGCTGTTTTGTAACTTTGGTCTGTCGTCTGGCCATGTCTGTTGGTTGTTTAGCATTGAAAGGATACGCAATGCATCTCATCACAAAAACATATAGCTGCAGCCGTTTCTTTCTCTCTTCTTCTTCTCTTTCAATCTTCTCAATATCCTCTACCTTTTCTCTATCACTTACTAGAGATGGGCTGGGACTTGATGGCCTTATGCTGTTCGATCTAGAATGCCCACCAACAACACTCAAGTTATCCCCACTTGCAGACAGGCTTCTCTGCTCACCACTCGGTAAGCTAAGCACTTCGGAATTGTTTTCATCTGCATCCTCAAGGGTTCCATTTTCTGACTCCTCTTCACTTGATGAAGGATCGAGCATGTTTACTTGCCCCCTGCCGAAGACACAGACACACTACACTATATAAAATGCTGCGTACATCACATAAGCCTGCTAGGTTGCAGTAGGCCTAGGCTGTAAGCTAGGCTAGGCTACACGGTATTTTCTCATTCATTACATCCCGTGTGCACATGCGCAGATGGTAGTAAACAAAAACAAAAAAATATATAACAGTTTATATATTATATATAATCATTGAAAGTTAATTCGATTTTCAAAAAGAAAATTTGATTTGAAAATGATAATCTTTGAAATATTTATCGATTTATACATCACGCGAGAACAATCCTTCTTGCAATTATATTTTGTAAACCCCGTAGCAAGTATTTTCATGGCTGCCAGTAGCGAAGGATTTGACCCGATTCAGAAACAGTTTTGGTGTTTGCGTCGAACTGATGTGAAAGTTTTGCTCAAGTTGGTCGCATTTGACTATTTTGTGTTGTATACAAAGTGGTAAGTGAGATTTTGCTTCTCAAATATTCCCCCTTTGTCCGTGCAGTACCCTGTGTTGTAAAAGTGGGTTGCCGATCATAACAGTTGGATAGTTGCAGCAGAAGACCAAAACAACAATTTTATGAAGAGTATTCTTTTATACACTGGAGCTTCTGAAATATCGTTAGATTCCAGATTTCTTCGAGACGTTTTAAAACAGTTGTCGTCAAATTTTAAAATCTCTCCAAACACCGGTTTTACGCAAATGCAAAAAAAATCTTTGCTTCGTTTCCTTGTCTGTGTTCTGCAATCCCAAAGACTTGCATTTGAGACGGACGTTAGTCTATCGTTAGGCCTAGCGAGCATTTTTTAACGTTAGGCCTAGTTTATACGATATATATCTTGTTACAGGCAATAAACTTATTGCACTTTTATGCCACTTAGTATTAGATAACGTTCCAATACATTTTTGTTTTGGTTGATTGTCTTTTTGGAATATCAAACCCAGCACTATTAGGCGTATTCATGATAATTTATATGCCGAGCATTGAATTTGGCCTTGAAGTTGACGACCAACTGAACCGCCATCTTGTACTGCTTTCAAGCGTATTTTAGACATTCTCGCTTACAATATTAGTTTCACGCATTACACTGTTAGCTGGTGATGTTCTTCATTGTCAGCTTTGCTTTTTATAGCTTTGATGACTGTTCTTGTTATACCTGACTACAACAACCTAATGATTACCAAATAGTTGGAAACAGCTCTCAACAAATGCTAACATTAAAAAAAACAAAAAAAACAATAACAAATTATTTTCCCAAATGTAAAGTGCTCCTTTTGTTTGTTTAGTTTTGATTGTTTTTAAAAATATATTTTTTGGCAAAGGGTGGGCCTATGGTTATTATGAGTACCATCATCAACTTTCATCATTATCACTTAGGAAGTTTCAATGAGTTAGGTCTAGGAGGATGACTTACCATTTTCAAAGCAGCTCACATGGGCCTAGGCCCTAATATAACACTGATAGGCCTGCACTGGCCTATCTACCATGATTTGAAGGCTATTATCATTATATCACTTGGGCATTCATGGTGTGGTTACTCAAACGAGTCATAAGTCATTAGTATCAAGTGCTGTTAAGTGCTAGTATTGATCACTATCACAATATCAGGCCTGAAATCCTTTTGAAGAAACATTATAAATTAGCCAGGGAACATTAGTTATATAATCCATGGTATGAAACAAGTGTTACTAGGCAGTTTGTCAGCCAGGCAGGAAATGTGTAGGCCTAGGCCTAACATGAACAGCTCAGGTTTAGGTCTGAGTAAAAGAATTCTTTATGTGTGTGAATAAGTTAACAACTACTGTACTACTTACTAGAGAATAATTGTAATTTACCAATTAATGACCTGTAGTGTGTACGCTGAACTGAGTACCATCAGGTTTGTGAAGAAAGAGTTCCTGATATTTCTAAGGGGGTTAAACTACTTTCTCAGTTTTCATGATGTTTTGAGTCTGATGTTGATCATCATTTTAAAAGTAGAAATTGAAAATTTTGCATAAGATCTCAGAGATCTACCACAAACTGACAAAGCCCATACATGGACCAAAGACAAGTCAAGCATGCATATTATGTTAGTAGTTATCAACATATTACATATTTAAAGCAAGCAAATAGTTTTGAATGCAACTTTTTGCTTGTCTGAAAAAAAGACCAAGCATGGGGGTGGGGGGTTGCTTTGTTTTCATAATTTATTAGACTGTTAGTTAAGACTGTTAATTTATTAGACTGAAGAGCCTACACAGTAGACACTGAGTTGGTTTTGTGTCATCCAATGATCCATACATACCTAGAGCAGTTTTTACAGCCATAGCTGGCCTACTCATCTACTGATCTAGTAAGATGGTTTGGGTTGGGGTTTTTTTTTATGTGTTTGCAACATCATAACCTGTTTCTACCAGTATCATGCTAATCAATAATCGCTGCACTGAAACTGCTTTCCTTAAAATTTTCATTTCTTTTTGCCCTTGAGAGTACTTGTAAACAAAGTGTTATCTTTCTTGATCTGTCAGCTGCCTTTGATACAATTGACTCTTCTGTTCTTTTGGAATACCTGTCAGTAGTTTCATGGCATACTCAGATTTTATTTTGGAAAAGTGTTATCCTCATATAGTGCTAATAATAGTTTTCTCATTTTTGCAGCATCTCCAGCATTGTAAATGAACTAATTTTGTAGCAGAACCTCGTGAGCATTGTAGTTTTTTGTACTACATTATTCAGTCAGTGATGCATTGTGCAATAAACACTGACTAAAATGTAGTAATATTACTATAGTATTTTATTAGTACCTCAAAATGTTCAAAATAATCCATGCCTCCCTGCCTACACAGTAGACACTGAGTTGGTTTGTGTCATCCATAGGGCATACATTACTACAGTCATAGCTTATTAGCTGGCATAATTCAGTAAAATTCATCTAGTAAGATGGTTTTGGTGTTTGCAACATGTATGTTTCTACCAGTATCATGCTAATCACTAAATCAGTAATCACGGCACTGAAACTGCTTTCCTCAAAATTTTCAATTCTTTTTTGCCCTTGGCTTAAGAGTGACTTGTAAACAAAGGGTTTGTTTTGTTTTGTTTTTTAAAACAAACTTACAAAGTTTTTTTGTTTTTTTTAAACAAAGTGTTGTTATCTTTCTTGATCTGTCCAGGTGCTGCCTTTGATACAATTGTCTCTTCAGTTCTTTTGGAACACCTGTCAGTAGTTTCATCATTCATGGCATACTCAGATTTTGTTCTTTTAAAGTGCTATTCTTGTTACATGTTTAGTGCTAATAGTAATACTACTACTACTAGTAGTTTTCTCATTCTTGCAGCATCTCCAGCATGTAAAATTTGTAAATGAACTAATTTTGTAGCAGAACCTTGTGAGCATTGTACTACAGTCTACATTATTCAGTCGTATTGTGCAATATACACTGACTAAACACTGTAAACAGTAAACTGTAGTAATATTACTTTTTATTAGTAGGTAAATGTGTTCAAAATAATCTGTGCCTCCCTGTCTTAGTTGACGTCAATGAGTCCTCAGTCACCTTGTCTTCCACAGGCTAAAAATGTGTTTATTTGATTTTTACAATCAGTCTAAGTGTGTACCACAGTGGGAAACTTGGAGTCTTTTTATAATTTATATATCATGACTTATGCATTTAATATCTTATATAGATCATCTTTCAGATCTGCTGCTTTTGTGGTAAATTTAATTACACAGAATAAGTTCCAGACCTCATTTTCTGTGTCTATAAAAAAAAAAATCTCATGACCCAAATGGCAAATCTGTGTTCTTTCCAGGCTCCAAATTAAAAATATTTGCGTTAAATCTCCCAAAGACCTGCCCAAACATAGATCTTCAAAGCTAAAGAATACCAGTTGAGTTACAAAGATTTTAAAACAAGTTTTAAATCGTACTGTTTAACTTTTAATTTTAGTCTTTTGTTTTAAAGCATGGTCATGTTTTTTTCTCTGGCCATTTTGATACAAAGCAGAATAGATTTTTATAAGCTATAGTATAACAAAGTATAAGATACTGCTTGTTTATTTCAAATGTGTAAACCACTCACTGACTCACTCAGTCAACTTTGTCACTTGTCTAAATTAGTAAATTATACTTATAGCATATAAATTATAATGATCTTATTATTTTGCTCTCAAAGGCTTTCAACTCGTGCAAGCACCTCAAATCAAAGTTTCAATATTTAACTAACTTGTTAGAAGTTGTTTTGTTTTATTAAAAATTTTATTTAATAAAAAGCATTGGTTTCTTTTGACTTTATTATATCAGAATAAAGAAATTAAGAATAATATTTTCTTAGGTAAACTGTATGCAGAGCTTATATCTGCAGAGTGCTTTTTTGCATGGTAGAAAAAAAATTTTTTGGTTGAATAGTGTCCCGAGTGACAGTGCCATTATAATTATTCACTGTTATGTAAAGTTCTCTCCTTTAAATAAACTATTCCATTTCCAACTTTCAGTTGGTAGGCTCTCTATGTTCAGAGACATCAAATTCAAAGATAACAGAAATTATTTCCTTTTTCACCTTTGAATTTATTGATTTATGAAGGAATGATTTGTGTTGTGTCACAAATAACACTTTTTTTTTCATCTCACATCTGTCTTTGAATGTGATTTCTTTTCGAAAACTATCAGAAAAATTATCTTTTCTGTTGTAAAATATGAATATTGGGTAGCTAATCTAAACTTAGTATAATTTAAATTCTCTATCACATGAAGGTCTGCTGTAATTTAATTTTCAGCAGTTGGTGAGGCACCTTTTGAGAGTTGGTCATATCATTATTACCATTTTGATTTTCTTTTGATTTTGTTCCAGGTGTTTTCCGCCTACAAAGGAATGGACATTGAATAAAACGGTGTTCATCCCGCAAAACCAGAGTCTCCATCACCATTGTTAGCATGTTTCACTTAACTGAGGGTTTCTTCCCTGACCACTGTAAACTGAACTCATGAACTGCCAGAATGAGCTGTAGGATGCGCTTTGGAGCGATCAGAGGAAATGTGAATGCAGATCACCTTCAGTCAGAGAAAGATGCAGCAAACTCGGAGTGAGTAGAGTGACTGAAAGTAGATGACTCACTGCTTTAGTTTTACTCGTGTAGAATGTTTGTCTTTCCACCAGTAGAAGTATTGTAACTAACACTGTGACACTGACAGGCAATAATATGAACATTGCAGGGAGTATTTGAACAAGTGGTTCGTTAAATGAGATTAAAAGGACACTGTAATAGAAGGACAAAGACAAACAAAACAAAAAAGGACAAAGAGCTAGAGCCGCCATTGCACTGCTGGGGAAGGAATCGACATGAATAATCACTCTAAACTAAATGACTGATGTGAACCAAGATGTTTTCCTGTTGTTGTTGTTTTTTTTAATTTTTATTTAGCAATGGTGATGCAAACAAGAAAACTTTAACATTGACATTAATAGACAAATAAAATGCTTAATAGTTAATCCCAGTTCAGCAATGAAAGGATCACTGCAGTCTGGAAGTCAGGCACAAGAGAGATTCGTGGATTATAAAATTCAAAATTGTAATTTTCATAAAATTTGGTTACATTGTCAGTCTAATACACACGCATACTGTATAGTCAGAGAAAGCTTGAGAGTCAAAGTTTCAAATTGACAAGAGAAAAAATGGAAAAAGTAGTAAATGGTAAAGCACTCTGATGCCATAATTTTCACTGTTGTTTTGTTTACAGCGTGGTAGATTAAAAAAAAGAAATTAAGTTATAAGAAACAAAAAAGAAAAGAAAACAATTAGTGTTTGGTTGTTGAAAATGTGCTTAAAATGTTGAAGTTCTAGTATAAATAATGTATCCTTTGAAGCAGTTATTAGTTAATGTTATGGTTCTAAAATTTTAGAGATTTTTGTTGTTGTTGATTGTGTGCACACTGTAAACATAATATGACTATGAAACTTTGGCTAAACTGGAACGCATGTTTGTTTTTTTTTTTTTTGTTTTTAAATCCTAAGAAATTTATTCTAATTTAATTGGAATATGAATCATCTGAAATGATATGTAAGCTTATATCTGCACCGATGAATAGTGCTATAAAAGTTCTTGTAAACATTTTGAGAATAATGATATGTTCTGGAAATGTCATTTAAAAAATATGTTTATTGCAGCACTGATGCCCATGACATCCCAGTACCTGATGATTTCTCTTTCCGGCCAACTCCATCATATCCTGGGTGCTTTGGACTTCCGTATCAGGTCTCAACACCTACTCTCTTAGCATTGTTTCTTTTCTGTCTCATGCTTAGTTCCTGCCACTTCTTCTCTCCTCTTTTTCTATTTCCCGCATGAATGCATAATTTAAGCATCCATATGAAGACCTGTACATATATTTCATATTTTGTATGCACATCAAATCAAGGATGGGTGGATGGGTTTTTATCCGTCAAAGTTGAAAACAAAAAAGTGAGACTGAAACTGTGCACTAAATGCTGTGTTACTGATGAAATAGACTGTGATCTAGGAGAGGGAAACCTCCCCCCCCCCCTGGGGGGGATTTTTGACTTTGTTTTTCTGAAAGCTTATGATGTTGGTAGAAACATTTGACATGTTACCCTCTGGGATACAGGTTATTTCAGGAGTGAGAGGTGTATCAACAGTGCATTTTCCCCTCTTTGCGCCCTATATTTAGGTTTTTGGGGTAGGGATGTTCACGCTGCGATTATTGCACAAAATCTGGCTTAATTTCTCATAATTTTATTGTGAATAGCATCTAGTATAATTTTCCCAATTATATAGGCACAGTTTTTTGCTGACCTATTTAAAACAAAACTACAGTGATGACTTCAATGCTGCGGCCGTCCGAACCGCACGCAGCTGAAATCTGTCTTACCACTCAACCACAGCCGAGCACTGTTCGTTCTCTCACCATCAGTTGAGCGGCACTTTCTCATCTCACGCCTTGTGTGTCCGGTGCCAGAAATGTATCCAACTATCAGTATGTTCCACAAAGTATGAACAAATAAGTCTAGATCAAGATGTTATTATTGATCAGAGAATGTCTGTAATACACAGTAAGTATCATAAGTATCATTAACGAAGAGGATGTGTTAACCACAGTGCTTTGAGTCTATGATTTTTTGAGTTTTTTTTTTTTCCTCAAGAAATTACACATAATATGCAGATCAGTCGCGCGCGTGTCCACGGGTGTAACACACACACACACACACACACACACACACACACACAGTGAACATACACACCACAGAATAGATGTTATCATATTGTAATAAAATCACAAGAAAAGTTATTTCAGTGCGAGGAAATGAGGCTCGGTGTCTAGGTGCTCACAAAGAACTACGTAAATTTGAGTCTTTTGTTAAAACACGAGAACGTGATGTATATGTTGGAAATGTTTTTTGCATATGCGGTAATGATATAACAGTAGATCATGTACTAACATGCAGCAGCTTAAAAGGGCATATTCCCGTTTTGATGGTAAATTCTCCATCAGCTATCTTTAACAATCTGTCACTTATGTATGACTTTTTTAGATCGCTGATTCATGTCCAGTTGGTTTGTTATTGTGATTGATTTGGACTCTAAAGATGCTCTAATCGGATGTTTTTTGTTGTTGTTGTTTTTTTTTGTTTTCTTGTTTGTTTGTAAGGGGTTTTTTGTTGTTGTTTTTTTTTTCCCTGTACTGGGTATTTGTATTCTTATTGTTGTTTATCTTTGTTTGGTTTTGGGGGGCGAGGGCTAGGAGATGTTGCTGATTGTAGCTGATTTTTCGCAGTTATTTTTGGGTATTCCCGTTCTTTTTCTGGGAGGGATATTTTGTGTTTTCTTATGTGAAATTAAGTAACTATTTAGTTATATTTTTCATTGGAATTACTGATTTTGTTGAGTTTGTTAGAACTGCATTTCCCGTTTTTGCTTACTGTAGTTCAATAGGTTAGTGAAAAAAGGTGTTTTTTTTGTTTGTTGTTGTTGTTGTTGTTGTTGTTGTTGTTTTGTTTTGTTTTGTTTGTTTTGTTTTTTTAATTTACTTACCAAGTATTGACTCCCTGAAATTCTTTATCCCATACATTGCCAACCACACCCTCTTTTTCTGACACTCATACACCCACCTACTCCCCCCCCCTTCCCGTCTAATATCACAATTTGTGAAAAGACGTTAAATGAATTTGAACACCACAGCACATTCAAGTGACACGCGATAACATACATCTAAAAATAGAACAAGGCGTGGTCATAATTCGTTGTTCTTTTCAGTTCCGCGTCCTCCACCACAAACGTTGGGGATAAGGCAAACTGTTGAGTAGTACTTTTAGTATCCATTTTAACCATCATGTTTCAGGTCATTTTATTTTATTTATTTTTATTTTTATTTTATTCTTTTATATCGATGATAATGGAATAAGCACTCATGTGCTTTTTTCATCCAGTCCCCGTGTGTATGCAGTTGTGTAAATATTTTCATTTGTTCCCACCAGCACACAATGGCCTACTCTTACGAAAAGCGGGACATGATTTAACGTGTGCGTAAGACGTTCTGGGTACGTTCGCACACGGGGCCTCGGTTTACAGTCTCATCCGAAAGACTTTTGAGGAGAGTGGAGTCATTGGCAAGTGTGCAGTCTCTCACTGAAAGTGTATTTCGTCTTCCCCATGTGACATTTCCTGTATAAAATGAACATTTCAACATGGCAGATGAACATCCAGTGACCTTCAAAAGTACACTTAAGTGCAAAAGAAAAACTTCCAGGGGTGGGAGAACTTGTATAATTCATTTCCAAAATAACGGAAAAGACTGTAACTCCACTAACTGGAGAAAGCACCAAAAAAAAAAACTATTTAAAAGTCTTTTCACTTGAGACGTTCTTCAGATGTGGCATGTCATAGACTAGATGAGATTTGTAATTGTATTCCAGGAGACCTTGACTTTACATGCCATGGTTATCACAGAAGCTGTTATGCACAGTTTACAAGTGTGAAATTTGCCAGGAAAAGAAAGCGTGAGACAGGTAGTGAAGAGGTTGCAGGACCATCAAAACCTAAAGGACTGTTGCTACTTCAGGCCCATTGCTTCCAAAAGACAGTTGCATTTTTTGCAAGAAGAAATTCAAAAAGAAAGTTTCAAAAGGGGTTCCATGTTTTGGAAAACTTGTAAAATGTATCACCAAGACAGCAGAACAGTCTATACAGGATGCAGCCAAAACTAAACAAGATGACATTTTCACTCATTATCAAGATACAGATCTTGTAGTACGTGAAGCTCACTATCACGAAGGTTGTAGAAAAGACTATCTGAGATGTGAAGACAGGCATGCTGAAACATCAACAGACCAGAAAACTACTGAGCGGCTACAGGCACACGAGAGGGCATTTGAGTACATATGCGAGTATGATGAAAATGCAATGATCAGAGGTTCACAGGTGGAGAGAATGACCATGCTAGGTGAGAAGTACTGTGAATACATGCAACAACATTCTCCTGACTTCTACAACCCAGGATACAAGACTTACAAACTGAAAGAAAAAATAATGAAACATTTTGGCTTCAGAATTCAATTCTGGGCTCCGAACCACCGCAGTGATCTTGTTTATTGTGATGAACTTGCCCAGGGTCAGGCAGTTGAGACAGGATTTGTGTCAGCAGCTTCAGAAGAAAGACGTCTTGAGGAATCTGCATATGTTCTTCGCCGATACATTATGGATGCTTTCAGGGCAACACCTGATATGCCATGGCCTCCTTCTGCAGAATTTCTTCAGTCTGATGCTGTTAAACCTCCAGATATTTTCACAGACTTTCTAAAAACACTGCTATCTGGAAAGAGTAGTTCTATGGAGCAACCCCAAACCACCAGATTGGCATCCTTAATTGCCCAGGACATATGCTAATCTGTGACAGGAAGGAAGTGGAAAATGCCTAAACATGTTTTGCTTGGAATGTCTGTCAGACATGTAACTGGCAGCTCTGAAATCATAAGTCTGTTGAATAGGTTTGGTCATGTTGCTGGATACAAAACCATTGTGCGACTTGAGACTGCTATGGCCAATTCTGTACTTCAGTGCGCAAGTCTTCTTCCTTCAACAGTGAGTTTGACAGAGAACAAGGTTATCCATTTTTGCTGGGATAACTTTGACCTGAACAAGAAACTCCATCAGGAGCCAACCCCACCCACACCACTCATGGCATTGTAACTCAAGAGTTACTGGGGACACAATGCCTGACACTTTTCTGTCTCAGACAGAACCTCCTCCTCATTATCAGGACCACCAAAGCTCAGTGCAGTATGAGCCACATGATGTTCCTCCATGCTTTGCAAAAGTAAAGGCAGAACCTAAGTTGCATGTTATGGAAACTCATTTCTCAAACACAGAGGCAGTCTACAAAGCTCAACTTAATAATAATAATAATAATAAATGGAATTTATATAGCGCTATATCTTGCAAAAACAAATCAAAGCGCTTGCATTCAACCAATTCTTGCGCATGCAGCCAACAACAATTAAATTTTTAACGAAGTCAATGCCCCACACACACACACACACACACACACAACACACACACACACACACACACACACACACACACACACACACAACACACACAGTATAAACACACATAGAGTATAAACACTTTGGCAGGGCGGTGGATATTTCGGCTGTTGAGAGCAGGGACAGATGATGAAACAGGATAGGAAATCTTAGCTTTGAAATAAGTGTGTCTTGAGGCTGGATTTAAATGTGTCATAGGTAGGCTTTTTACGAAGGGAGAGAGGGAGGTTGTTCCAGATCACTGGACCAGAAACAGAGAAAGAGCGATGGCCAACGGTGGATTGATTGAATCTAGGTATTTGTAAGCGCAGGGTATCTGCAGCAGAGCGGAGGGAACGAGAAGGAGTGTACGGGTAAAGACATTCACAGAGGTAGGAGGGTGCTGTTTTGTAAAGACATTTATAACAGAGTACTGATCTTATAGTTTACTCTCTGTGGCACAGGCAGCCAGTGGACAGATTGCAAGAGAGGAGTAATGTGCTCAGATTTTTTCTTTCTGAGGACCAGTCGAGCTGCGGAGTTTTGTATACGTTGAAGGGAGTGGATAGATGATGCTGGCAGACCAGCCAAAAGAGAATTGCAATAGTCCAGACGTGAAAGAATCAGAGACGTGACGAGTTTAGATGTTGCATCAGTGGACAGGTACTTTCGAATTGCACTAATACGTCTTAATTGATAGTAGCATGACTGGCAGGTCTGGGTGATGAATTTTTGCATGGATAGTGTGTTGTCGATTACAACCCCTAGATACTTTACAGCAGTGGAAAGAGTGACTGAAGTATTGCCGAATTCTACTGAAGCTGTAGTAATGGAAGAAAGTTTGTGTTTGGTGCCTACCAGCATGGCTTCAGTTTTATCTGCATTTAGCTGTAACTTATTCTGTATCATCCAGTTTTGGATATCTTCAAGGCAGTAGGACATATTTATCAAGAGAGAAGGTAGATTTTCAGGAGTATCACAGCTTAGAATCTGAGAGTCATCGGCATAGAAATGATAGTTGATTTGATGACGGTTTATTATATGTGACAGTGGAGCAGTGTATAGAGTGAAAAGAACAGGGCCCAGAACTGATCCCTGCGGGACTCCACATTCCAGTTTGACAGGTTTGGATTGAATCTTGTTTACTGCAACTGTTTGGAATCGATCAGTAAGGTAAGAATTAAACCAAGTGAGAGCTGTGCCTGTGATGCCGAACGTTTTTTGGAGACGGGAGAGAAGAATTGAATGGTCTATAGTGTCGAAAGCTGCAGATAGATCGAGAAGAGTGAGAAGGGATATTTTTCCTGTATCAGAAGCGTGTAGAAGCGTATTTAAGGTGTGCACTAGGGTGGTTTCAGTGCTGTGGTTGGCGCGATAGGCAGACTGGAAAGGCGGAAGGAGGCTATTGGAATGAAGATGGCTGTTGAGTTGTCTGAGAGCGACTTTTTCAAGGACTTTTGAGATAAAAGGTAGGTTAGAAACAGGTCTATAGTTCTTCAGAATGTTAGGGTCGAGATCGTGCTTTTTTAGTAGAGGTGTGACTATAGCGGTTTTGAGAGCTGGTGGAAAATTTCCTGAAAGATAGTGATGAATTTACTATTTTCGTGATCGTAGGTATAAGCTGTGGAATGCACTGAGTGAAAAGGGAAGCAGGTACAGGATCGAGATCGCATGATTTTATGGTCATTTCTTTGAGAATTGTCTGAATTTCTTTCTCGGTTGTTGGACGGAAGAGAAGGAGAGGAGTGCCTGTAAATTGGGGATCAGGAGGCACAGGTTGGAAAGAAGTTTGATCCAGTTTGGAACGAATGTTGCGGACTTTGTCAGAGAAGAAAGAAGAAAATATAGCGGGAAGTTCAGAGTGGCTATGGACAGTAGGAAGAGGGCCTTTGTAGATCCAAGAAGAGTTGAGGTGAGGGAAAAAGGGATTTCATAGAGGTGGCATCAAGAACTTGAGCGGAATAGTATTTTGTCTTTGCTGAATGGATTAAGGTTTTAACTTTGTTAATTTGTTTTCGAAAGAGCTGTTTGTTTATTTCAGTTTTTGCTGATTTTTGGTGTGTTTTTTTTCTCTCCAGATTCCAGGCCACAAATGGAAGTCAACTTGTCCATGGATGGGGAGGGTGGATATCACTCACAGGAGAAGGGACAGAAAAGAAGCAGTCTACTGTGGACATTATGGCACCCATCCACCACCCTGTCACTGAACATAATAACAATAATAATAATAATAATACATGGAACTTGTATAGCGCTATATCTTGTAAAAACAAATCAAAGCACTTGCATTCGACCTACACAACACACAAGCAATCAACAGCAATTTACAGTTTTAACAAATTCAAATGTACACTCACTCGCATGCACACGCATGCACGCACGCAGCATGCGCGCGCACACACACACCTATAAACGTTATACACTTTGGCAGGTAGATGTTGAAGGCAGGACAGGATTGTACGGCGTTTTCATTTCAATTTTCTGTTTTGTTTTTAAAATATGGGACAGGCGTTCCTCGTGCAGTGGTGACATTAACATATGTTGATAGCCTGTTTAATACCCTTTATTTTGGTGCCAAATTTGATATGAATGTGTAAGAATATATTTATATAAATAATGTAAATTAACCTCACCCCCTAAATATTTGCCTTCTGAAGAGTTACCATATTGAATTGCTTGTATATCCTGAAATAACCTGGTTACATGAGGGTAACATATACCATAAAACGTTAAAATAAACAAAGTTTCAGAAAAATGCACCCATAAATCCCCCCAGGGGGGGGGGGGAGGGGGTCTATGGAGGGACCAAGGTCTAAAAGCTGAGTTCAGCGTACCAAAGTAGCTCGACAAATGAAATGTGTTTTTGCTGAGAATGTAATGAATAGTATCAACCTGCAGGCAGTAGTCGACAGATATGAAGCTGTAACCATCTAAATAGAACATAGTCTGACCCAGATTTTACCCTTTGTTTGGATTTCTGTTGTTATAAAACTGATTATTTTTAAAGCATCATAAATCAGTGCAACTGATGCTCAACACTTGTCTTTAAACAAGTTTATCTTCTGATTTTGTACTTTATGAAAGCAAACATGATGAGTAATCATTAAACTTTCGGTTTCCATTTACAGCTATTTTTGTGTGTGTGTGTGTGTTCTGGGGGGAGTTTTTTGTTTTTTATTCTTTTTTTTATGTTGTTGTTCCTCAGCTAGAGCTCTGAGGTTCAGCAATGGCGAGATTTATGCATACATATGCGACTGTTTCCACACAGTTCCTGTTTTAGAGTCTCAAAAGTTGGCACCTATTGGATTTGTGTGTGTGTAATGAAACATTTTTCAGAGGCTATTGTGTGACATGATAATATCCCTCTGACTTATCAAAAAATTTGGGAAGTAAATTTTGTGTCCTAAACCTTGATTTCCAAGACAATTTTGTCATGGAAATAAAAAAAATGATATAATTTATGCAGTTGACTTGAACTTAGAGTATGAAGTGTACTTGGCCTTTCGAAGTGTTCTGTTAAACAGTGTTTTTTTTTTTTTTCAGGACCATAACTATGGGGCGCCACCGCCTATGTCCCCTCCACCACCTCCACCAAAGTCGCCAACACCACCTCCGCCTGTTGTTCATGGAACTGCAGAAGTGGAAGAAGAAGTAAAAGTGCCAGTTGTTAGTAATGAAGAGGAGGTTGTGGAAGACAGCGTAACTCGTTGTATCTGCGGCTTTCTCCATGATGATGGATACATGATCTGCTGTGATAAATGCAGGTAGGTATAAATTAGCAGTTATAGTGGTAATGGTGTTGATGATCTGTCTGAGGCAATGTACATCCCATCTTTCAGTATACCAGGTATGGTATTTCTCTGCTTTTTGGCAGAATTCTGCTATCACTACTTCGATTTCCACCTTTTTTATTTTAATATTGTCCGTCATCTACCGTTTAAAAAATTCTCAGCTGTCCATCATCCGAACAAAAATTAATTCAAACAGCAGTCAGAGTGATCAGAGAAAGCACATTGGCTGCGAAAGTTGAGAACTTTGACCTATGTTCTGATGTCACTTTAGGAACACGCAAACATTTTACAAATGCAAACAATATATTTATAAAGAAATTTTAAACCAGTCAGAAATCACTTCTCTGGGAGGTTAAAATAGCTAGAGTTTAAACCAGTCAGAAATCGCTTTTAAGTCGATAGGTTCCTGAGGACTCCAGAGGTCCACTTTGGCCATTATCGGGAAGGAAGAGGCGACTTATACTGATAACACACCATGTCAAACGTACAAGTTACTAGGAAGACTCTTGACAAGAGAACTCAAATTTTAAAAAAATATTTCAATACACATCTGTAACTCTTGGAAATGAAGATTATCAATCGATCTTTGCTAGCCTAAATAGAAAAATAATCAAAAAAGAAAAATAGTCATAGTTTTGGTTACACAAACTTCTGTATCCCACAAGTGCATCTTGGTTAGGAAACCAAGCTTATCACTAGAGAAAAGAAGACTAGGCCTAGCCTACCAATGGGTCTTTGAGTAGTCACTTGATGCGTGACCCAAATGATGAATTTTTTCTTGATATATGAAGGGGGGGGGGGCAGTTCAGTAAGGTATGGAAAACATATTTTGTCTTCAATCAAGTATTGGTTTTGGTCAGATATTTGATAAATAATGTAATGCATTTTGAATGGGGGCTGTCATAAGTAATTACTTCCACTTTTGTGACTGCCACAAGTGCCAGTCGTGTTTTCCTCTCTTTTTTTTTTTTCTTTTAACCGTCTTAGCCCCGTTTTGGCCGCAGCCGCCCGTAACAGCACCTGCTGCTAGATTCCGTTGCGGCCGTAGCCGCCCATTGGTCCTGACCACGTGGGCAGTACTTTTCCATCACACACATACCTCGTGGTTCTCACACAATGTGTCTGAAATTTGGTGGGGCGATGCAGGGAAGGTTTCAGATGGTGCCAGTGATAAATTTAGACCACTAACAGTGTGTACTTGGGAGGGAAGGAAGAAAGCAAGGCTGGCGATAGAAACGCCTTTCACTCATAACGCGTGGCGAAAAAAAATGGCGTCTTCGTTGGTAGCAGACGATTCATCTAACTAACTAGACAATAAAATGAACGTGTTTGCATTGGAAGTAGAAAAAATTCAATGATAAATATTAAGTGAGTCAGAAATAAAAAGCTGACGGGGGAGAAGAGAAAGGAAATAACGCAGTTAGAGAGAAGAATGAACCCGACTACACGGCACATTCCTGCAAGCGTGGCGACCTGTGCTACCCACACGCTGTGGAGAAATTTGACGGGGGAAGGGAGGGGGGAGGTCCGCAGCATAAACGCCAGAAAATGTGACGCCTTTTGTCTATTTTCTAGTTAATACCACACTTTTTATTTGAAACTCAACGGACAGATTTGCTGATGACGAAAATACCGAGAAGGAAAAGAAAATAGACCTCAAGTCTGCCAAGATGCCACAGGTGACAGCGATAGGTACACCCCCGACACATCCACATTTTGTGCTTTCTGTGATGTGATGTGTCCCTGTGCCATCACTATGACTACTTTAACCCTTTGCTGGGCACAGCAAAATCATTTGTCACCTTCCTGCCGGGCAGAGAAAATGGAGGTGGATGGCTTGTGAGTGGGTGTATGTATTTAACATGCAATAACTCTACAATGGTCAGGTGGATTTTGATGAAATAAAAACAGCAAGATGCAGAAATGAATAAAGAAATTGCTAATACCCAATTTTTGTCATTATTTTTATTTTCTTTTAGAATTATAATGCATAAACACACAAAGTCATTGATTGGTTTGTGTGTGTTACAGTTAGCGTTGCAATAACTTTAGAATGCGTGCATGGATTTTGATTAAATAAAAACTAAAACATTAAGAAACAATTATAGAAAAGATATTTTCAACCTACTGTTGGTTTTTTAGTTTTTTTGATAAATGGTGCACGAACACATCGAACATTCCGACGATCGCCATTTTTGTTTACCGATGATCGCGATCAGCTTAACGTTTAAGTTTGAGCCGCTACCGTATCAAAATCCCAAATAGCAACCAAATAACAAAATATATCAAGTTCTGAACCATTGCCGAACTTGAAATCCACAATAATTTCCCCAAATCTAAGAGTAGAATTCAAAACGCGTATCGGCCGTGTTAGATTTGACGATCGATTTTCGTCTCGAACTTCACCGTAGTCAAAGTCGTCTCTCTCACTTCAGTCAACAAACTCAGAAGTGCACACACTACTAGGATCGATTACATCGATATTTGAGCCTAGATACACATCTCACAGCGTCATATTTTCGGCATGGAAGCTGTAAAAACGATCGTAAATGTCGGGTTCGAAGATAGCATCCATCTTGGAAAAATTTGCGATTTTTTTCCTCCAAAACTTGCAACAAACTCACTCCAATCGCCGCCATTTGTAATAAACATGCGGAAGTCTCGCGGGCAGTCTCGTGGCTTCTATATTCACGAGATTTGAAGCGAGATTGGCGGGAATTTCGAATGTATGATCGCTCTGAAGTGACGGTCGTGTCGCCGGGCGCTTTGGGGCGTTTTGCCCAAGGACAGGGTCGGGCGCTTTGGGGCATTGTGCCCAGCAAAGGGTTAAAGGCTATCACGATTAAAATTTTGTAGAATTACAGAAGTTCTGTGTTGTTTCATGTTTGTCACACCTGTGTGGTGACACTGGTGACAATGTGACACTTATGTACAATATTACACTTCTGTGCACTTAACAAACATGTGGTAAGACATAGACATCTGAAATGAAGTATATAGGTAAGATATTGATTGAATATTCCTTGTTTTCAAAAGACAAAAAACCAGTTAAACAAAAAGTATGCCTCATCAAGACATATAAAACAATAGGTGTTATGAGGACATTGTGTGACACATCCTTGAAGTACAATTGCACACAAACATTAATAAACACGTTAGCTAGGCATCAGTTCTTTATTCAACACTTACATGTATGAATTTGTGTCTATTCCATATATATTTTGCTGGTTTATTGTATACAACATACTTTTACCTGTGATTGGTGACAAATAAAGTGACAACGACACGACATTTTGTGACCAGACATGTAAACTTGTCTTAAAATGCAAGTACAAAGATATATCTAGCTTGTGACAAAATTTCAGCTTGATAGCTTGTCATGCACACAGACAATTGTCTCAGGAGTAGACTATGTCAGTTTGGGGTAGAAAACTTTAAAAGAATTCAAAATCTACAGGCAGTTTAGCTCTGTAGAATTCAACAACAAGAGGGTTAAAAAAAAAAAAGATTTTTCCCCTTTTTCTTTTTGTTTTTTGGTGAAAAAATCTTCTTCCTTTTTTTAGGGGGTGGGGGAAATCCCATGCCTGGTATACTTTAATTTTATATACATGCATAATTTATAAACAACTAAACATTTCCTTTGGTTTTAGATGTTAGTTGAAGAGAGTGTTTCTGGGGTGTCTTGTTTTTATGATTTTCAGGCCAGTATATGATTTTCAGGTTTATTCTTTGTGTAAGGGGTTTTAATTCTATTTTAAATTTTGTAAAGATTATTTTAGTTGATTATGTTAGATTTTAAATTAAATCAATCTGTTGGCTTTTGTGTGGTTGGATGAATAACCACATTGAACACTCCCTGAATATTATTTTCAAACCTTTTATCATTTTTCTTCTTCCACCAATTCTCTTGTATTTAACATAAATATAACCACTGCATGTTGTTTTTTTCTTCCGTTTTTATCTATTTCAGTGTGTGGCAGCACATAGACTGCATGGAAATAGATCGTAACAATATCCCTGAGAGCTATTGCTGTGAGCTCTGTGAACCACGAGAACTGGATGTTGAACGAGCTCGAAAGATTCAGCTGAGGAGAAAAGAAGAAATCGGTAAGTACTTTTGTGAGGCACCTACAAGTAAAATGGCAGATTTTTGGAACAAAGAAATTCATTGCCTTCTGGTCAAGTTTTGATTTGAGATATGATAGAGCAGTGATGAAGTTTTTTTTTAAACTGAACACAGTGCTGCCAATGAGTTGTTTTTAAGTTTGTATTTCTTTTCACTTTTGGTGCGTAGATCAGTATAAAAGCATTGTTTTATGAAACAGGTATGTGCTAATAAATTTTAAAGTAAATAATTAATTGAAATAACATTTTTTCATTCACATATATTTATGGTTATAATTTTGAAGTATATTTGAGTTGTGCCAAGAACATGATAACAAAAGAAGAAAAAAAATGGTGGTGTTTGGGGAGAGGTTTACTCTGCAATCAAACATATATTGCCTAGTCTTTATATTTCACGTGTAAATATGAACTTGAGTGATATTCAGAATGCTTTTTGTTGCATTGCTTCTTGGGTGCATGTGGTGTTCATAGTGCTAGATTTCAAAGAAGTTGGGGTGGTCATAAGGCGAAAAACATGGGTGCATGTGGTTTTGCATACTTATATGAATGGTTTTGAAGAAGTTGGGTCGACTTAAAGGGAGCAAATCGCAGCTAGTTTTAGTGTAATTTGTCAGCCAATATATTATCAAGATATGAATAGAACGAGCCTTCATGGCAAAAATAATGGATAATTGATAATGGACAAAGTACAGCATGGTTAAACCTACCATTGAAGTTTCATCCATATTTTTTTCCAACTTGCAAGCTGATTCCTGCTACTTTTTGTTTTTGCCAGCCTAATTTGCAATGGCATTACGCAATATGGACTTGCTGCTGTTGATTTCTCAGAACAATGTCAACAAGGAAAATATAACCCTACATAAGGGAATCGGTGCAAGGTATCATTGACTTTTTTTTTTTTTTTTTAAAGGTGATTTATACATTAAACCGGGCATTGTTGAATCTTTTAAGAGTTTGTACCTTTTGGTTAAAGATTATGTGAGGTAAAACCATGAATAAAATTTCTGGTCGAAAAATAATGTCATTAAAAATAAAAATCAGAAACACCATTTCAGAAATTTTTATACATGTATGCAGAAAGTTTTATGTGGCACAATTTCCACTTAAGAGAGAAATGCACAATTTTTAA
Organism: Stramonita haemastoma; assembly: GCA_030674155.1. Lineage (NCBI taxonomy): Eukaryota > Metazoa > Mollusca > Gastropoda > Neogastropoda > Muricidae > Stramonita > Stramonita haemastoma. Next base: position 42,154,390 of record CM060329.1, on the reverse strand, counting down.
TAGGTATTTAATTCAGTAGAAGTTTGTTTGCATGAAATCAACTGAGTCCGCAGAATAATACCATTATTTCACCATCCATCTATGGTCATATTTTCTTAGTCCTACATGTGTTCTGTTTTTGTGTGTGTGATATTTTTGTTGTCATTTTTTTTTTAAAGGTAATTAAGTATGTTCCATTTTCATTGCTTTACATCTAGTTTTTGTTTGGCCTGAGGTATTGTGATGCTTAAAAAAATACACTTAAAAAATAGTGTGTTTAAAAGTGCTCATTACGTTGTGTGCTTGTCTGTCTGAATGAAACCTTTCAGGAGATTGTCTCCATTGCTTTTTTTTTTTGTTAAAAAAAATTGCTAGGGAGTCACTTTGTTTCTGTATGAGTTTCATTGTTTTCATGGCATGCCTGATGATACAACATTTTACAAAGGGTATTACTGACAGCTGACAAGTGTAAAAGAGGCAGTCTCCAGTGCCAGAATAGATATCATAAATCTAAATCTCTATGACCTGTGTGAAATGTAGATTTCAGACTCAAAAAGAAAAAGAAAACATAAAAAATCCAAATAATGAAGTATTGCTGCTCTGAAATATGAAAAATGTACTGAAAGATGCTTTATCTTTCTTGTGAACAAAAGAAAATAAAGTTTTGGCATCTCTTGGCTTTGAAAATACCATCTGAATTATTATTCACTTTTTACCTTCATCAAGAAAAGAAAACAAATATTGAACAAGTGTGGCCCTTAAAGTACCAGCTGAAAGGAAATTCATTTTTTATGTAGCAGATTTTACAGGAAGAGTTCATATTTCTTTCTTAGCTTTGTTTCTTCTCCATCTGCTTAATACTTTTCTGTTTGGTATTTCAGTGCCAAAGAAATTTTAAATTGAAGTGTGTCAGAAAGTAAAACAAAGGTTTTAAACTTTGAAAAGGAGAAGAAAAAGAACATGATTCCATCCAGAAGAAAAAAATCATGAATACATTGTATAAGGTCAAGACAATCTAAACATGCATGGAGTTTTCTTTACTATCATTGTCATTTGTCTGAGGCAGTTTTTCAGACTACCTTTTACAGTTTACCCTATTAAAGTTTTATTTCTTGATGCTTTGGCATTGTCTGCAAAACATATGATATAACTCTGCTATCAAAACCTGTATAACTCTGCCATCATTAATGTTGTTTTCTTACCCCTCTGTGGTTTGGGCCTTATCCCTGGAGTGGGGCATGGCTTGTGTGTTGCTGTCATTTGTTTGTGGTCATCAGGGGAACATTCTACTGTCATTTTTGTAGATACAAGCGCTACAGATACAGACCCTGAAGAGCCTGCAAATGCTTTAGCCTCTTTAGGTAGAAAGCCCGTGCAGCCCAAACCCAAAGGAAGCAAGCAGCGGAGAGTCAGCAAGACGGGTGCTCGTCTGCTGAAGACTGGAAGGCTTGCCAAGTCACAGCAGTTGAAGAGAGATAAGAAGCTCAAGCTGACCAAGAAAGAAAAGGAGAACATGAAGGATGCTTCAAAGAAACAGAAGGTGAGATTTTGAATTATTTTACACAGCATTTTAGATTAGAGCTTTGGGCTCTGGAATTCCTGTTCTGACCCCCTCCCCCTCCCCTGAGGTTAACCCTGGTGGCGCGGTTCCCGGATTATTCCGGGATGACGTAGTGCAGCATTTCTGGCGGCTCCCGGAATATTCCGGGATGACGTCGGCGATTGTAATTGAAGGCTTTCTTTCGCTTTCAAAGGTCACCCAATGAACGTGAAGGCCATTGTAGGGCCACAGAAATGGATGAAGGTCGTCTGCAGTCGCAAGCAACGAGGATTCTGATTGGTTTAGAGGTGGGGGGTTTTTTTGTTTTTTTTGGACGAACCTCGATCGCCTGAAAACAAAATGGTGGCCAAGTGTTTGTGCCCGTAGTACTCGAAGTATTTTTCGAGTTTTTTGACGATATTGACGGCAATGAGGAGTTTTAGAGGCTGGATTTGGTTGAATTAAACGATAATAAAGACGAGGTAAGGATTGTGAAATATTTTGGAAACACTTTGGAAAAATTGATCGCGATCGGACTGAATCGAGCGGTGCCAAGTTTTGTCCAAAGCACTTCATAGCTACCGGGCGATTTCGATGTCATACATTGTTTTACTTTATTTTAACACAACACGGCATCGAAATAACTGTTGTTAAGTCATTTAGATATGCTGTCGAGTACTTTGCATCACACGAAATCAAGCGATTGTCGTATTTTCGTCATAGAACACCGCCAGTTCGCACGAAATAAGTGTTCACCGCCATGACGATCGCGATCGCGTCGATCATTTGCTGGACTTTTCCAAGTATTTGACTACCGATAAAGCCACACAAGCTCTTTATTTTTTCAAAACTTATGTCAAGAGACAGTATTTATCGAATCATGACATTTTTGCACCGCAACAACATTGCATATCGTGTTAAAATCAATCTGGGTCACCGACATCACGACAGTGATTGGTGGTGCATGCGCAGTTTTTAAACTTTATTTTTTACATTATCATAAACACTACGTGCTGCTATAAAATTTCGCTCATTTAAAAGCTTGTTATCTAAGCTTTCCAGTGATTTACAACTTTACACTCTTAGTTTAGTTTTACATATCAATATCAAGGGTTGTTTGACCCCACCCAACTGCAAAACAACAATGGCTGCTGTTAATTCAGCATGTAGCGTCGTACTACTAATTCTGTTATGTTAGCACTACCAGGGTTAACTTGAGATGATGTTGGGGGGTATTGAAACTGTTAACTGGTTTTAACTTGAGGTAATGTTGGGGGGTATTGAAACTGTTAACTGGTTTTAAAATTTTGTCAGAATGTACCTTTTTAGCTCTCTGTGATTGTTTATGGATATATAGGAAGCTGTGTCATAATGTAAGATCCAAATTAATTATGCAGTCATCCTGTTTGAGTATTGGTCAGTTCGTTTTTAAAAATTGCAAAGATATTGTATTTATGAATGATTACAATTCATTCTGAACTGGCACAATAATTTGTGTGGCTTTTGGTCTTGCATCAATGGGGAAAGGGGGGAGGGGGGAGGGTTTAAAATGAATGACATATGGTTACAAGTAAATTCTTTTGCCAGGACAGTGCTGAAAACAGTGATGAGAAGCATCTCAGCATACTAAATATATTTTGCATTATATATCGGTTTTCTGCCCCTCAGTTTTGTCTTACTTTCCTTTGTATTTAAATTTGATAAGTGTATGGATCATGTAAAACATCAGATAAGTACGTTAAAAATAATCTCATCCTAGTAAAACAGATTTGAATTCCTGCAACGTCTTTTTCTTTGTACTTTTATGTGTTTGTCAGTTTAATTTTATAGATAAAATGCAGAGGGGGAGGGGAGCAGGAATAACTTTTCTGAGATTTTAATTTTGTAATTGCAGAGTGGTATATGTGTGCAGATTGGAAAGACAGGTGTCCCTAAAGAGAAGAAGGTATGTATGTATTAGTTTGCCGCTAAAAACTTAATATATAATAATTATCTCCAATCACTTTTTGGGCCGGGGGGGGGGGGGGGGGGGGTTTCTTGGCATGTCAAAAATGATATTACAGACTGTTGACAGAAAGTGAAGGCAGTAGTTGAAAAAAAAAATTAAAGAGAAAAAAAGGGCAGTAGTTAAAAAGGCAAATGTACATCATGTTACCCAGCCCGGGGCACTTAGTGAAAGGAGCAGCTGAGTACAGGGTTTGTGCGCTCCTTGAATTTTGAGGCATTTTTTTCATGGTCTTGAATCCCTTAGAAAAAGACCAAAATGACAACCTGTGACAAATACCATCTTGAGAACCCTTGAAAATCAAGGCCTGTTTGTCTCCACTTTAAGGACAATGATAGCTAAAAATACAATTTCATGTGAAAAATTAATAAAGGTTCAAAATGCGTGCAAGTTCATAGACAAGACGACTGTAGCAGACAATAAAATGCCTGAGGTAATTCCTAATCTTGCTCATGTGCAGTAACTCACCTGAAGTCATCTATTGATTGCCTCAGTTTGATAGATTCGTATCTGTCAATGTTCTATGCAAGGCAGAAATAGTGCATTTGATTACACCAACTTCCATGCCCTGCAAATGCATCTCAGCTCTGTTGCAAAGGGGATAACACTGCATTGTCCCCTCGGCAACCGAGCCAAGATGCATTTGTGGGACATCCTACGTTAAGGGAGAGAACCCATCTTTCCCAGTATACTTGCACTGCACACATTTGTATGCTACCATAACCCAGCAATGGTTGATACAATGGGACAGGTTAGTAGATGGTTGGTTACGCTATAGCAGGTTACCTGTAGGTAATGTTCAAAGGAGGTTGGACCCAAAAAAAATTTTTTAAGAACAGAAAAACCCCCACTTAAAAATATTTTCTTTTCATGTAGTACATAGCCGTTTGCCTGTATTATTTTGTTCTGGCAATGAGGTAGTGATATTGGAAATACTGTGATGGGCACAGGATGTCCACTCTGCAGTGCAATTTGCCCATAAAGCATTTTTTGTCTGCATTGTTTTTGCACATTGAAGTGTTCATTATCTTCTTAAGCTTTTTTAGCAGGATGGTTGGCAACTTCAGCATGGTCTGGTTTTAATGGCCTAATGGAATGCAGTGATTCAAGCATTTTGTCATTGTTGGTTTTTTATTTGTTTCCAGATTGGCTGTGTGAGATAAGTGAAGGAATTAGATGGTGTTGATTCTGATTTTGAGGTGAATGTTATTGGAGTTGCTGAAATTGAATAAGGTGACAGCCCTGATATGGCCTTTTGTGGTCAGTGGGACTAGAAACCACAAGAAATGAAATAAAGTGAAGTGAGTTTTTTGACAGAAGTTTGTCATAGACACTAAATGTCTGTAAAATGTTCTTCTCTTGGCAAGTCTCTTTGCCTGTGCTTGCAAGGCACAAACACATGTTGGATTTGTTTGATTTCAGATGAAGAAGAAGCTGAATACATCTCTCACCCAAAACAAAGCTGATTTCTGGGATTTTTTAAAGGAGTAAGTACGGAACATTATTTGTCCATATTCTTCTGCTTTATTTTTCAGTTACAGATGTGTCTTATCTGTTAAGTAAATACCAGGATGAATTTTTCTCTGTGTGTGTGTTTAGCTTAGTCTTGTATGAATTGTGTCTATACTGAAAGATAAGTTTAGTCCTGTATGAATTGTGTCCTTAGTGATAGATAACCTAAGTTTAGTCCAGTATGAATTGTGTCCATAGTGAAAGATAAGTTTAGTCCTGTATGTATTGTGTCCTTAGTGATAGATAACCTAAGTTTATTCCTGTATGAATTGTGTCCATAGTGAAAGATAAGTTTAGTCCTGTATGTATTGTGTCCTTAGTGATAGATAACCTAAGTTTATTCCTGTATGAATTGTGTCCATAGTGAAAGATAAGTTTAGCCCTGTATGTATTGTGTCCATGGTGAAAGATAACCTAAGTTTAGTCCTGTATGAATTGTGTCCTTAGTGATAGATAACCTAAGTTTAGTCCAGTATGAATTGTGTCCATAGTGAAAGATAAGTTTAGACCTGTATGTATTGTGTCCTTAAAGATATAAAACCTAAGTTTAGTCCTGTATGAATTGTGTCCATAGTGAAAGATAAGCTTAGTTCAGTATGCATTGTGTCCATAGTGCTAGATTACCTAAGTTTAGTCCTGAATGAATTGTGTCTTTAGTGATAGATTGTAAACCTAAGTTTAGTCCTGTATAGATTGTGTCCATAGTGAAAGATAAGCTTAGTCCTGTATGAATTGTGTCCATAGTGAAAGAGAATGGCTGGCAAAGCAAAATGGTTTGAATTTTACATTATTTTATACTTATGTATGTAAAGTGTTTTGTCTTCATTGGCATTGTTGAACAGTAGGTCTGAAACTCTAAGGATGATTACATATCAATCTTTACATATGTGTGGTTAGCTGCATAAGGTGTCATGTGGAATCTGTGTGGCCTTGTCCTAATCAATGACTGTTGGGGTTTCCAGGCCGCTGTATCCTGTGTATGGTGTCCTGGAGAACGAGTACAGCCCAGAAATTTTGGAGTTTCTATCCCATGTCAAGACGAATGGTGTACACTCGGTAAGCAGTGGCGTTATAGTGGGGCATCTTCTGCCTGTTGGATCTAAATCACCACTTTCAGGATTTCTTTGTTTTTAAATGTCGAGGGATTACGATTCATTGCATATGTGTTTTTTTTTAGGGTTTTTGAGTTTCTAAAAATTTGTGTATTTGGAAAAAAAAACAACTTTGCCTGTAGTCTGTAAACATAGAAGGTTGTGATAAATATATACCAGTGTTACATTTTTTTCTATTGTGCATGTTGACAGTACCTGAGCTCTGTAAAAAGTTCCATTCTGCCTTTGCTTCATTGTTCTGTTTTTTATTGGTCACAGATATTTTGCCCATGCTTTAGTGTATCTCCCCCCCCCGTCCCCCCCCCTGTTCAGAATTGTGGACATATTGACAAAATATCTAATGTGTGTCCACAGCAAAATACAAAATGGATATGTTGAAATGGCTGTGCTTCAGAATTGATAAAATAATTGTGTTTGTTGGTGGGAGAGAGAGTGGGTGATGATGAGTTTGACTGGTTCTTTCTTCACAGCCTCACTCCATTGGCGTTTTTCCTGAGGAGCTGCTGGTTCAGCTTTACCAAGTGTCGGAGATCAAGAAAAACATCAAGGTAAGGCCACTTGTGCAGGACATGATCTGTGTACAGTGTCACTGGCACAGCAGCTAAGAGCTTATGGTTTTGTTGTAGATATTCATTACATGAATTTTACCAACTCATCGAAAACAAAGTAGGACTTGTATTCTGTAATCTGGTTAATAGATATAGATACTGTGCTACAGAATTCACAGCAATACTACAACTGTTTTATTTATGAAATGTTAGCTTTCAAAGTGCTGAGGCTTGGCATGTGTTTGTTGACTATAGCAGTCTCCCCCCCACCTTTTTTTTGGGGGGGGGGTTTATATATAGATTTCAGAATTTTATTAGCTAAACTTTACTGTGTGTTAACAATATTCTGAGACTGATTCAATAAATACTTAACAAATAACTGTGCTAGACTATCAGACTTTGCCTGTATTGTGTATACAGAAATACTGGATATCTCATGGACAAGAATGAAAAATAACTGGACCATTTTCCTGTCCATTTAACTCTCCTACTACAGAGTTCGGTTTCTCTTACTCACCACTGCATACCAAGTAATTTCAGCAGTGTCCATCAGTTTCACACCTACCGACTTTAAAAAATCATAAAAAATCAAAATAAAGACACATTTGCATGAAACTTTCAGTGGTAAAGAATCATGATGAAGTAAACTAAAATCAAACATGCATACATGGAAAATAAATGAAAAAGATCAGATAATGCTAGAATAACATGCAAACACACTCGCAAACAAGCATACAGGCTGACGAACAAACAGCCATTGAAATCGGATCATGGTTAGTTCCAATTTTATTTTGCACTTTGTCAGTGAAAAACTGAGGAGAAAAAAAAATGTACATCTCACCAGTCACTAGCATCGTTTTTTAAGTTTCTGGAGCCACTATTTTCACGTAATTCTTTCATTTTCAACCAGCAACAGTCACATGTTCCCCTCGACAAGATCGTTGTTTACATCACTGCCATTGTCATCTTCATCACTCGAACTGTCCATAAACACAGCACTTCGATTCCACTCTGCAACTCTTGCATCGTCTGTGCAGCTTCTAAGTCCATTTCAGTCCACATAAGTTCAGATTCCACTGTTTTATTCACAGAAAATCCTCCAAAAAGTTCGCTGTAGCTGTCGCCATCTTGATGCACTTTCCTCCAAAACTCGTCACTCGATGACATCGCCGTAAAATCACAAAAACCGGCACAAAAATCGATCCACTGAAGACAAAATTGCAAATGGCGGCAGCTAACTCTACTTGGGAGCCACTGCGCATGCCCAAAGGGATAATGGGTGTATGACCATGGTGTATAAATAGCGCAAAGGGAGACACTGGGTGTTCCCAGGTATTCGGCGGGTACACCCGCCCGCGGCTTCGCGGACCAAGTAGTAAGCGGGCGGGTCAACCCGCCGCTGGTAGTAGGAGAGTTAAAAACCTGTTCGCAAACAATTTTTAAGAGATTGGTATGTGTATCTGTGCCTGTGGGTGTTGTTTTTATGTGAGTATGTGTGTGTGTGTGTGTTTCAATGCATTGGGTTTTTTTGCTGTGTATGCAGGGCTTAGAGGCGACTCAAACGATTGTCCCTGGCAAAGCTGTGATAGAATTCAAAGGCAGAGTGATGCTTCGCCAGGACTACCTGCCAGACCAAAGTCTTAACCTGTGAGTGTCTGTAACCTATGGAATCTTAACCACTGAGCTTCTCTGGTGTAATCACATACAAAAAGCAGAGAACAGCAGAAATGAAATCTGACCAAATCACACAATTCTTCATGATATATTATTTGTTGGTCATCTAAGAGTATTGGTCAGCTAAGAGAACATAATTCAGTAAAACTGAGACATTTCTTGTTAAATTGAATGTGGTGTTCTTTGTAGTATTATTTGGAAGATAGTGCTTACCTTTCACAGAATTTTTTTTGGGTAGTTTTGATATGTCATCAAATAGTAAAATTACAGTTTGCTTTGGCATCAATGATTTCAAATGAAATCCAAGATCATGCTGTTCAAATTTAACTGGAATGTTACTTGTATTGTTTTAACTGCTTTGACACAAAAAAAACCTAACGTGATTAACGACTTGGGGGGAGGGGGGATCAAAGTTTGGATTGGATAAAATATAATTATTTGCTGATGACAAAATCCAATTTTATGAATAGCTGTTTTGATTTTATCCAAAGTACGTAAGGGGATATAGGCTTTAGCATGTGGGATTAAGAATGTGAAAAGAACAGAAGATAATATTAATGAACCTTTGTGTGTCTGTGTGTGTGTTGTGTGTGTGTGTGTGTGTGTTTTATCATTCTTTTTTCACCTGAGCCTGTTTATGTATGTGTGTGTGCAGGTCTCAGCCTTATGTATGTATTATTCCAAGTTTGAGGGTTTAGATCTCTGTATTGATGCCAGTGCCTTGGTGGAGATGCACGCTTCATTCGTAGATCTTGCACGCCTAATGCAGAGGTAAAAGTTTGTGTGTGTTTGTGTATGTAATATGTGAAAATTCCTGCAGTGATAGGCTTGCCCCCTCCCCTTCTGAAATGATCTGGCTTTAAGACTATGTATGTATGGGTATCATGCAGTCTGAAATGTCTTAATAATGATACTCTATATTGCACCTTTCATTAAAACTATGGTCTAAGCACATGGATTTGGTTATAAAATCTGTGACATTAAAGATATTTATTATCTTACATCACACAACATTCATTAACTACAAGCTAAAAACAAATAATTGAAATAACAGTTGGACTCGAGCACTGTTGTCCCATTCCTTACAGCAGTTTTGCATCAATGTTGCCAGCAGTGTCAAGTGAATATCTGTGGCTTAGTTGTTCTATTCGCCATCTCACAACCCCACCCTCACCCATTCTTTTCCCTGATACCTTATGATGATGAATATCATCTCAGTTTTTAAACACTGATAAGGTACCAGGGGTGAATGTCTGCTCAGTTTTTAAACACTGATAAGGTACCAGGGGTGAATGTCTGCTCAGTTTTTAAACACTGATAAGGCACCAGGGGTGAATGTCTACTCGGTTTTTAAACAGTAGGCAAATAGTGCAAAGAACTGTGTCCTGATACAGGAATAACACACACAGAGCAGTGAACTTGTGTAGACCTTGAGAACCAACGGCAATGATTATATAAGTGAAGTGGTCACTTTGTTGGTGGTGTATGTACTTAAGTAATAGTTATTTGAAGAAATATTGATGGTACAAAATGATTTTGCAAATCTTTTTCATCTTCAAACCTATTGAACTTTGCTTTAAAAAAAAAAAAAAAGTAAATTAAGAAATCCCTAAGCAGACTTAGCCTTAGTTCTTAATTTTTTTTCCAAAAGTTCTGTACAAACCTTGTCTTTATATTTATGCGTGTAGGTTCATATATATATATATATATGTATATGTACATATGTTTTCTTTGTATGTATCTTTTTTTCTCTCTCTTCCCCTCTCCCTCCGAGTCTGTCTGCCTCCCTTCTTCATTCAAAAGCAGATGTTGTGATGTGGAATGTGTGGCAATGATGGTTCTCAATTGTGCAGATGTGCCATATCATTGACAACGGGAATCTACATTTTATTGTGCAAGCCAAAAAGGAAATACAGAAGGGGACAGAGATTACCATTCCCTTTGACTTCAATTACCAAGAATCGTAAGTTGCCATTTTTGTGACAATAAAAGATGGAACAGTGTTGACTCCAGTATGTTAGCACCATAACTGTTCCTTGTCAAGAATGGACATAGTCACAGACTGTTAGTCAGTGTTATTTCAGCAGATAGAAGATCCCTTTGTGCTGGGAGTTTCCCAGTGCTTATCCTTAATCAGAAATGCTCTTTTTTTTTCCATTCTCCATCTAAAGCGCAGAGCTATATGACCGTTTTTGATCACTATAAGGTAGCTGCATTCTGACTTTGGTGAATTTGCTTATGTGCAGAGACCTTCAGTCTGTTTTGGGTTGTCAACCAAAAAGTGCAGGCAACAGGTGTTGCCACTCTTAGTCTTGACCTTTCCTCTCTGTACCTGTTCTTTAACTTCATGAGAGTTGCAGATTTTTATGACTTCTTTTCATCATATACTTCATTCGAGACGGTGCAATTTATGCATCCATATTTCCAGGTAAAAAATAGAGATCTTTGAGATGGCCTGAGCTCCGTTGCACTTGATGGCTTCCATCAGCCTGCTGTCAGCAGAGAGGGGAAGGGCACCCATCATGGTCTCTGAAATTCCCTGTGAGGAATTAATCACATGCAGGCTTGAGTGGTGGAAGTATGCCAGAAGAACTGAAACAGTTGAAAAGCAAGCCCACTCCGTTGAAATGCAGAAATATTAGCAGTTGACACTGCCAGGGGTTCAATGTGCTGGTAGTATGTACAGTAGGGAGACAGATACTGTCAGTCAGGGTGTGCTGCTGATTATCTGGCGTGAAGGTCTCTTCCTAATATGCCATTTACTATTTATTTACCTAGGCTGACCTTGCATCAGTCTGACATGATAGATAAATTGGCCAAACAAAACTTTTCAACGGGTTTTTTTTAATGACACATCAAGTGGTGGTGGGTTATTTTTTGCAGTCACCTTTATGAATCTTTATCTTTTGGTTTTGTTTATCATTGTAAGACATAACATATTTTGTTAAATAGTGATGTTTGAAGTTTTCAACTTTTGCTAATATACTTGCTTATGTAGGCAATTTGACTTAACATTTTATGACAATTTCTTTTTTTTAATCTTTCTAGGCCAGCATACGTTGAATGTGCTTGCGGAAGAGTCAGTTGTCCAGTTACGAAATTCTGGAAGAAAGTCAAACTTGCTCAAAAGTAAGTGATCAGCTCATTTTGGACATGTATATGGATACATTGTTTTGTTTGATGCAGTAAAGTCAGTACTATGGTTAATGCTTTTTTATTTACTCTTCTGTTTTTTGTTTTATATAATTTTTATATATATATATATATATATATATATATATATATATATATATATATATATATATACTTTTTTTATTTTATGACTGCTCACTGACTGATATGAGTCAAGTCAAGCCAAAAACACTTCTATCATCCCATGCAGGGCAATTACAATTTCAATACTGACAGGCATATTGATATGAATCATAATCTGAGAGACGCAAGATAGTTGCATTTCTTATTGGTTCAAGCACTCCAGGATAACTTCAAATGAAAAAAAAAATTTAAGACCATTGACGAGAAAAGACATAAACTAGGTAGCGGCAGCCAATTTTTTTTATAGCATATACATGCATGAAACTGGTATTTTTAAAAAGAACTTTTTAAAAGAAACACAATAAAAAAAAAATTAAGTCTCTATCTTTATTCTTTCAAAAGTTATTGATGTCCAAAGATGACATAACGTTTTCCGGGTGTTTTCACAATATGAAAGCCATACTTTGAAAGGGCCTATTGTGCAAAGCACTGCAATCACATTCCTGCACATTTCTATACACAATGTCTGTAACACTGATAATCCCTACAAGAAACATCAACTCTCTATCTTGAAGGGAAAAAAAGATATACTATGTTGAAAATGCCTAATCGTGTGATTGGCAGTCAGTTCAAATTGCACGATTGGCCATGTTTGAGGTCCAACAGGAAGGATAAGATGGCATCTTATGGTTACTTTTTTACATTGTTCAAAAGATATGTTAATATAGACTATGCCCAATTTTTTCTAAGGCTGTACTTGACCAGATGTTTCAAATATTGGGGTCTGATTTTGCTAAAAACCTTAAAATGCCCTGCGACGGACCAAAATACAGTACACAGTAGATTTTTTGTCAATAACTTTTGAACCTGTAGAGATACTGACTTGAAATTTGGTGATGTAAAACATGGTTTTATATGCTATTAAAAAATGCAATTGTTGAATTTGTTCATCCATTACATAATGTAATTTTGGATTCAAAATGGCCGCCAAGTGCCCAAAAATGTGGCGAACATTCTAGGGAAATGTTATGAAACATCAAATTTTATCAAATTATGCAAACAGTGGACCCAGCTGTTCAACATAAACTGGCTCAGACAGAAATCTATCTCTCTGTGACTTATCCTAAAGAAGTTGCACATTTTCTTCTGCCTTAATGAGATGATACTGCAACCTTGAAAGTTCAGCATCCGGAATGAGTTGACTGAGAAATGAAGCTGTTTCATCAAATGTCTTCCCACCCTCTTGCTTCAGTACCAATAACTGAATCAGCAGATGATTGGAAATCTCTACAACAGGCACCTTTGGACAACGACCTTTTCCAGTAGCCAGAAAAATGGACCCCAGCTTGCTCAGTTGACTTCCATCTGTGTGTCAGCATTTCAGGGAATAAAAAATAAATTTAAAAAACAATAATTAAAAATAAAAGAAAACCAGCAAAAAAACTGTAATTAGTGTAAAAGAATTTGTTTCTTCCTTTCAAAAGGCAAAACTACCAAAAGGTTTAAAAGAAATCCGATAACAAGAATAGATAAACAATAGGAGTGACAACTGAACAACTTTTGTGTGTGTGTGTGTGTGTGGGGGGGGGGGGGGGGGGTTGTTCTCCTAATGTATTGTGAATACTCTTTCTTTTTTCTTTTTTATACCATCCATTGTGTTAGGATTTTTGTTGTGAGTATTTTTCACACGCCCATATCTGCAAGCATTGGTTTTGTCAAATTTCATGTACCCCTTGGGGGGTTTTCTTGAAATAAAATTTTGAAAATTGAAATTTTGAAAATTGAAATTTGAAATAAACTGACACACATAGGGAAATTTATAAACATCTCATTAGTATCAGAACTGTGGTATTGGGGATGGTATCTATCAATGTAGATGTGTCACATATTTTTGTAAAGTCACTGAAGGTTAAAAATTACCCGATATATAACACAATTTTACTTTTAACGGTGTTGACTTCTTTATCCTTTTCTTAAAATCACAATTAAAATAGTAGCCTAAGTGGATTCTGCCTTTTTTTAATATCTCGAAATAGTATAAAACCAATCAACAGAAAATAAAAGTAAAGTACTAATTCAAGTAGTAAAGATAGTGAACCCTCAAATGAGTCAAAACAAAACCATAATAATGGAAACTCTGAAAAGGAGAATGACTGGGGAAAATGAAAAGGAGAATGACTGGGGAAAATGAAAAGAAAAGACTATGGCTATTAGATACACTGCATAAATCACAAAGAGCAAGCTTACTTGTGGTACTACTGTGCTGAAACTAAACCTGCTTTAGTTCAAGTTACTAAAAAAGAAATTCATTCAAACACTGATATGGCATTTTAGTGATTTACTACTCAGGCTGCTAGCCGCCGCTGTAGTCTAGTGGTTAAGGCGTTGGACTCGTAATCTAAAGGTTGCGGGTTCGATCCCAGCTTTCGGCTATGGCGTTGTGCCCCTGGAAAAGGCACTTTACGGCTATTTTCTCACCCCACCCAGGTGTAAAAAGGGGTACCAACCTTGTGTTGGGGGTTAACTCTGCGATAGACTGGCGTCCTATCCAGGGGGGAGTCTATGACTCTCAGTCGCTTAACGCCACAGAAACCGGGATAAGCACCGGCCTGATGAGCCTTATAGGCTCGGGACAGACTTTAACTTAACTTTAACTTAACTCAGGCTGCATAAAATATTCCAAGTCATGCAGCCCCCCCCCCCCCCCCGCCCCCCCCCAAAAAAAAACAACAACAAAAAAACAAAAATGAAAACTGTAACAAACTTAAACTTTTAATTCATCAATCATAAATGAAACCGTGACCTAAACTGGTTCTAATAAATCCCCCCAAAACAGAAGCAACGACCGACGTTTGTTTCACGAAGAAGTGAATCGCGATCTCGGGATTACCTCCTCTTGGTTAGACCGGTCACTCAATAAAACGTACAATAACACACCTATTTCACTATACGACCTTAAAAAAAAAAAAAAGTTTGAATATAAGTATGTTTAAAATATCTTATTTTATAAGCGCCATAAATTTAAGAAGTAATTTCGTGAAAATATCCAAGGAAATCGGACACGTTTTCTTCTTTCCGCTTTGCGCATGCCCGATTGTCGAAGACGGTCGTATCTACCCTTTTCAAAGTCTTCGTTTTTAATGATCTAATGAAATTTTTTTCAAACTACGCGACCCGTGTCTAAATAAACAATAACATTAATGATCTACAATCACAAATTTATCATATCTACCCAGTAAATCGAGAAAATCGTCGATTTTCGACATGATCGTTTCGCAGTGATCGTTCGTTCTTGCCTCCATGTTTCTGATCTTTCCAAGATTTGAAAACTTTGTTTTGGTTGGTTTGCTTATGTAGGACAGCCCATGAATACATTAACCCATTTACAAATTAGAACCAATAGGTGGTCTTGTTTCATTTTCGCCTGTGGTATTGACTATTTTAAGCTACAGGTTCTTTAGAACTTGCCGACGAAGATTGTGTGCCGCAAAAAAACGGAATTTTTGCAAAAACTATCCATAAATCAATAATTGTTTACCCATTTCAGTATTGTAGCATAAATACTGAACACAGTGATACCTGATATAGCACAGTTGATTGTATATCGCGAATGCTCGGGGAACTTAAAGTGGGCATGTCTTTTTGAAGCTTTGTCCGTGTTCGTGAAAATGGCGGCCGCGCAGCGTTTTTTAGCGGAACACACACCTCATTCACGCACTTCGCGTATTCATCTCAGATCAGTCACAGAAATAAAAATGCACTCAATCAAAAGAGAAAAGATCGAACTTTATTTTGATATATAAAAAAATTTAATCAGTACAACAGAAGCAGAGTAATAAAGAAGTGAAAAGATCGAAAAACGGCCATTTTTCAGCTGTGATGACGGGATATGCCGGGGGCTGCCGCTACCTACATAAACTTCAGAATTTACACATGCACTATTTGGGCAAAAAAATATGCAATGTATTATGTGATAGCTCTTTGTAATTGATATAATTTTAAAAATCTGAAAAAAGGTAAGGGAATTCAGGCAAACTATCTGAACTCGCTCCTCATGATGCGGTCACCATTCTCAAACAGGGTCAGACAGTTATCAGTGTTGTTCCATTTCTGTTGATTGCTTAGAAGATTTAATTGGGTAGTTTATTCCCAGTTCAGCATTTGGCCATACTCTTTGTCATCTAAGACCATGCATGATGTGATATTGCACACATTGATTCACAAAATGCTTTAGCATGATACCATTACCACCTAGCTGGTTACAGAGCACAAAAAGATACATACTGTTGATCTGCTTTGTTCAGTTTTGATATTGACTCTGTTCTGTGTATACTCAAACCAACTCACATACTTAAGGACAATTGCAACTTCCTTTCTGTTTCCAAAAGCATGTCATCTTTTTCGTTGCACCATAAAAGTGTTGTACATTAGAATGCACAGTCAGAAGCTCTGCTAAGACCACAGTTTGTTTGATAAAGGTCTCCAGAGAAACCCAAACGGAAACGACAAGCTTCAGGAGAGGGCCGAGTACGACGGAATTCTCAAGGCAAGGGCAGCCCTGTCAAAATTTCCTGCAGCGGAAGCAAGTCTCCAGTGAAGCACAGCCCTACCAAAAACTCTCCCATTGTCCCACCTGTAATGTCTTTAAACGAGACGTTAGAGGCTGTGGATGTCACCGCACCAGGGGACAGTGAATTTGTACGTATATCTTTATTTACTCTCTCTTATAGATGTCTTGGTCTTGAAAAATCCAACAGGCTTAAAAAAAAAAAAAAATTTTTAATCCCAATGCGGAAAGCAGAATTTTACATTATTTAGAAATAACAGTCCTTTCATAAGAGCAATTGTTGTAGGGCAGGGATCTCATATTTTAGCAGTTGCTTCATTTTTACCACTATTTTCTGTTAAAAGCATTGTGTAGTAGTAGATTGTACTTTTTAGATATTCTGTAATTTATTTTGTCTGATGATCATTTGGTGGATATTAAGGCTTAGATTATAGGATGTAATTGTATAGTTGTTTACCCATTTGTTTGTTTTTCATCATGGCTGCGATAAGTTTTTTAAAAAAGAATTAATCAGCCCTGAATTATTTGTTTCCATCTACTTGTGTTAATTTTTTGTCGAACTCATTGAAGACATATAAAACAGATGTCTGAACTTTATAGAAAAGTTTTTTTTAACTACAAATTGATGCATTACAAAATAGAACTGTGCATAAAAGTTATTTGTACATTGTGGATCTGACAACAATCACACGATAACTGCATGTAATTGAAGCAAGGAGGAAAAAAATGAAGAAAACGTGTTTCATTTTCCAGGAATTTCCTTTGTTGTTCAAGTCGGCTGCAGCTCCTCGGCGATCATGCCGGGCGTCAACAGACATCAAGGAAGAGAGAGACATCAAGCCTGCTAAAGCATTGCTGTTTAAAGACACTGCTGGGAAAGTGTCTTCAGGCCAGGAGAGCATCTCAGATGTGGACATATTTCACTCCTCCTCCACAGAATCTTCCAACCTCTTCCCTGGAGATGCAGAAGCTGACTCAACTGGAGATTCCCACAGGAAACTGGTATGTTTTCAGCATGACAATCATTTAGGGTACTGACTGACCTTGTTCAGATTTCTGGGTGTTAAAGTTTATTTTTGGCTGTACATGTTTTGTTGATGTATACTTGAAAGATTTTTTTGTTTCATGTATTATTTTGTCTGCTATGGTAATCCCGGTCCATGGGAAGGGTGGGGGTGGTTGCTGTTTCTGATAAAGTATTTTCATAGAATTTATGTATTTTCATAGAAATTTTGCAGAAAGATGCCTACAACTATTTTTTTTCTTCTGCATGCTGCTCAGTATTTGATCAGCCAATGGACAAAGTTTGTGAAAGTTCCCTCTGCTGGTTGTTTTCTGTTATCTCATACCCTAAGGTTTTTTAGTTGTTTTTTTCTTCAGGTTTTTAATTTTAGTGTTAAGTGTACACTTGCTGAAAGCTGCCATTTTAATGTAGCTCCAGTTGTTAAGGGGGGACACAAGTGTACAAGCAATTCAGCGCTGAGATGCAAGGGTCAGATTGTGGTCATCCTTATGGTCAGCAGGACTGTAAGGGCCATGATTCACTGACTGCCCTGCACTACCAAGCACCAGGGTAAGGAGGCCAGTTGTCAGTCAGTGGCCATTGCTCAGCAGCAGGAGAAATTTAAGGGTATCAGTGATACTGACATCTGATCAAGCCTGAGAACAGGAAGTCCTTGTTCTCTGTGGCATTACACCTGGGATTTAACTGATTTGATTTTTCCCTTACTCCTTGATGCAGCACTGCAATGAACCTTTTAGCAGGTTGAAGTGGTGGAGTCCACCTCAGTATACATAAGCACACAGGACTTTGGTTTATAGTCTCATCTGAAAGAAGACTTTGAGGCCAATGAAGTTTGTACAAATGTGAACCCCAGGGGACAAAAATCCATCCCCTTGGTGGAGATGCAAACTGTCACTAAGACCGGAATTCCTAAAAAGGAATTGTCCTGGTTTTTCCGTTGTAGCATATCAGTTTTCACTGTAACATTATTTGCAAAGGTTTGTCATGAACAACCGGTATATGTGGCGCTCCACCACGAAATGAGTCGCTTAGCACATTACCCAATTTTGCACTAGGAGCCTTTAAAGGCAGGTGGGGGTCAAGTTGTCAATTTTGAGATTTTGATTGATTATTGAACTAGATCTGTTTATTTACCTTAAAATGAAATATGAAGGCATAATTTTTATTCCTTTTGCTTTTAAATGTGTTTTGAAAATACCAAAGCACTCATTCTGACAACCTGTTACTAAAGTAAACTTGCCCGTTTCTCATTTTGTCCCATCCTGCAGTCAATCATTTCAATTTGTAATAATGTTGCAAAGAAATGTCCGATTTTCAATCTGTTTTTTGTATTTGATAGCCACTTTATTGCACATTAATAACATGTCAATAACTTAAAATTGACCTCAGGTGTACTCCGTCTCATTATGTGGTGGAGCGTCACATATGAACAAGCACCTAGTCCATCTGACAGAGCAGGAATGTTGATGAAGATTGTGCTGTATGACTAAAAGTGCATGATAATTATGTCTGCTTGTCATTATGTTCACTTTTATTTTGTTTTTGTACAGACTCGAGAAGAAAGGAAAATGGAAGCAATCATGAAAGCCTTTGAAAAAATGGAGAAAAGAGAAGAGCGAAGAAAGGAAGCACTCGCTCGGCTGGATAAAAAGCATGCAGATCATGTAAAGGTAATGGCCAATGCTTTATTTCCCCTGTATTTTTCACTTTTTAAAAATTTGCTACGTTTCTCCCCTCTCTTTTTCACTTTTTAAAAAATTTGCAACATTTTGCATGTATGTATGTACACAAGTAATGACCCCTGTTGGAAATACAGCAGAAAGAATCACAGCAAATCATCCCATTGAACTCGATGTCCACTACTGTCTTGGTTTTTTTTTAATTTGGTTTTGTCTATGGTGTATGACCTGAGAACTCAGTACATTTTAACTGAAACAATGATGCTATACATAATTAATAGTTCAGATGCTGGTCATGATTGAAAGTGTCATGTTGGAGCTCATGTTTGTGGGACCAGTTTACAATGCATCAGTTAGTTTTCAAGGTACAAGGTTGTATTATATCAGTCCATCATATATTGTTTGATTGCCCTGTGCTCATTGCTTGTATAAAAGCAATGGGATAGATCTAAGGAAAAAATACGGAAATATCCAGTGTTCTGTATGATTCCGAGTTGCATGTCCTAGTATCAGTTGCAGAAAGTATTTGCCAGTCACCAGTAGGTCAGTTACTATAAATGAAATTGCATAAACCTATCATCATCCATTACTTTCTTTATCCTTTCACCTTTTCCCTCATCCCCTTTTCAGTGACATTCTTAACAAGAATGTACCATTGTCTAAATCACCTTGTAGTGAACGGACATTAAACCAATGAGAAGAAGAAGAAGAAGGTACAACAGAATGAAGTGGGGTATTATTATTGCAGAGGTGGAAATGGAGTGAGCTGCATGGGAACAGTTGCACTGACAGGTCATAGAAGCAACATTTGAAAGAAGAAACTTGGTAGATCATTCATTAGCTGCTTAACCTTAACTGTTGTTAAAGTTGAATGACTGTGCATGCTGGATATGGTCTTATCATCCTGACCACCAGCCTAAGTTGCGTGCTCTTCTTTGACCAGGGGATGGATTTTTAACTTCTGTGCAAGATATTCTGTGGGTATTAGTGTACAGGACCTGAAAGACTTGCAGGGGAACACACTGAGAATCAGTGTTGCCTGCAGAAAACATGTTCCCGGGACTGGCTGACTCCATTCTGCTACTTCAAGAAGTGACACAATAATTTCAGACAACTGAAGGTTTCATCTAAACCTGAAGCAAGTCTTCCATTTGTGTGTTAATTAATGTGCATTCTTGGTTAGAAATGTTTTCCATAGAAATAATGTTGTCAGCTGTGATGCTCCATTGGCTGCTGTGACTGAAGATTGCTATGGGTGTGGATGTTCAGGAAGAGCCGGTGGACCGAAGTCAGGCCTCAGAGACTGTAATGGCAGCTCCACAGAGCTGGGGGTAGACAGTGTGGTGGATCAGACCTCGCAGTCCTCTGTCCACTCCACCAGCCTCTCTCCTGAGGTTGAAGGAAAGGGGATCATCAAGCTGGAGGAGCCTTGCCCGACTTCTGGAGACTCCCCACAGAAAATTGTCAGGTACATGCTCTGTGATTTCATGTTCCATTGGTTTCAGCTTCAGATCAGTACATACACTTTTTTTTGGGTGCAACTTTTAAAAAATCCTGCTCTAAGAAACCAAAAGAGAATATAGACACCGAACATTACACTCACTCCAAGATCAAACGAATGCATGACTAGTTGGTTGATTGGTTGGTCGGATAGGTCGCTTGGTTTTGTCTTGTATGCTTGATTTCATTTTTTGGTGGATTGGCTGGAAACAGGAACATTGCACTCACATCCAAGATCAAACTGGTGCAGAGACTGGTTGGGTTGGCATTGTTGGCTGAAAACAGGACCATCACATGTGGTTACATTGTACAATCACTTTAGCATACATAAAAGGTATTTCAAATGGAAAATCTGCATTGACTATATAATGGAATACACTGATACAGCCTTGATTCTCTCCGTACCTCCCTTCCCCTTTCATTTTTTATCTTCAGCCCATCTGTTTGTTCTTGCCCCCTTTCCTCTAACTGTTATTTTCCCGACAGGTAACTGATTCGTGAACGTTGTTTTCTCTCAGACAAAAACGAATTAAACGCAAGAGGCGCAACAGTCGAGTGATGAGTGCCATTGAGCCTCTGTACTGCAGTCCTCCCAGACCACAGCCTGTAGCCCGGGTGCCCCCTCCTGCCCCAAGTGCAGACCCGTTTCCCCTGGTGTGGAAGAGGTGAAAGAAGAACCTGTGGAGTTGGCTCCCCTCTCTGCCTGTAGCACTCCTTCTGCACCTTCTGTAGAGCCCTTCCCTTCAGTGGCAGAGGATGCATCTGCCTACATGTTCCACAAGAAAAGAAAGGTACGTACGTCTGTCCAGCTTTGGTTTGATTTCAGGTTGTCTCTTTGTACTTTAAATACCATCTCCCCCACCCTCTTAAGTACTCCCTACTCTATCAAATTTTACTTTTTACAATTGAAGAATCAAAATCTAGTTTTTGATATTAATTTATAGTACTATGACTTCTGAAATACAAAAATGCTATTTTTTATGTTAGTGAGCCATTTTGCCATGGAAACCAAGATAAACGTCCGCCATCATGGGTTTCTATGAAATAGTTTTTTACCTATAATACCAAGTGTTACAGTAATGATTTTTGGCACAAATGTACATTATGAATGTATTTACAGACTAACAAAGACTTTCAATATGTTTATTGTTAATTTTTTTATGATTTTACTCTGCTGTCCCTTCACTTTGCCTTTGTGCTTGGGGATTAACACATCAAACTGATGATCTGCCTGCTGAAAAAGAAGTTATGTTGCAGGCATAGGGTATGAAGGTATTTTCCTGCTAAAATTTTCTCATAAAGTGTACCCATTGCAGCCAGTTTTGCTTTGAGTTTATAGTTTTTGCCTAATTTGAATGACATTTTTCTTGTTTTAATGGCTGTTGATATTATTTTGTGAATGTATAAACATTTGTCATATGCCATATGATGAAAAGTTTATTTCTGGTCTGTGACAGTGCTCAAATGTACATGAAATGAATGGCTTATGGCCCTTTTCAGTATTTATTCAACGACTTCAGTGGATCTCGAAGTCCAGAGGGGCCTGCCAGAGATGAGGAAATGTTTGTGTCATGCACACCAGGACCTCGCAGTTCTATGGAACACATTCAGAGACGAAACAGCACTTCTGCAACCTATGGAAGAGTTTCTGATACATCCAAAGGCAATGCTAAAAAGGTCAGTTTTAAGGGAAAAATATGGTACGTCAAAAAGTCTACATTTTTCCTCTTCTCACTGAAAGATTTTAAACTTGATTAATGCTGTATTGTTTTCTTTCTGATTTCAACTTAAAGTGTCAGAGAATTATGACAACACCTGATAGACATGTTTTTAATGATATGTTATTGACAATTTTTGTGACACATCTTTATGCTGTCATGAAACAACATTTTCAGTGCATATGTATATCAATGCCAACAGATTTCACCACACACAAGCATGTTTGTTCCAGTCCCAAGGCTAGAAGTCTGTATTGTGTCAAAAGCTTTAAAGTTATCTTAATATTTTACTAGCAGAGATTGTAACCTTGGTAAAGCATCAAATGTTCAACTGTTCAGCTAACCAGGTGGGGTTACTTATGGAGCACTTGTCAGACAACAGAACATTATCTTTCCTTTTTATCTATGTGCAGGTTCATGTATTTGTCTGAGTAGCACTGTACAGAATTATACCATATTTGTCTGAGTAGTTTTGTTCAGAATTGTACTATATTTGTCTGACTACTTTTGTACAGAATTATACCACATTTGTCAAGAATTATACCATGTTTGTCTGAGTAGTTTTGTACAGAATTATACCATGTTTGTCTGAGTAGTTTTGTACAAAAATTATACCATGTTTGTCTGAGTAGTTTTGTACAGAATTATACAATATTTTTCTGAGTAGT
This sequence comes from Stramonita haemastoma, assembly GCA_030674155.1. Taxonomy (NCBI): domain Eukaryota; kingdom Metazoa; phylum Mollusca; class Gastropoda; order Neogastropoda; family Muricidae; genus Stramonita; species Stramonita haemastoma. Next base: position 42,131,609 of record CM060329.1, on the reverse strand, counting down.
TTCGTTCAGAACTGTACCATATTTGTCTTAGTACTTTTGTACAGAATTATACCATATGAATGTACAGAGTAGCTTTGTACAGAATTATACTATATATGTCTTGAGTATTATTGTACTAATCAGTTTTGCACAGAATAATGCCATATTTGTCTTGGTACCAGGGTTAAAGCAGTGATTTGGTCTTATTTTAATATTGCAGTGTACCAGAAGTTTGTTTAAACTGATTTTATTGCTCACGTCACAGCAGTGCAGTTGGTGTTTGAATGAGTTTCATTAAAAAGAAAAGCCCTTCCAGAATTCATTATGTTAGTTTTGTAGCTAGGAAAGTTTGCTATGGATGAAAAGAAAATGACGCTAAATGTTGATTGAAGGTGTGTTGTCCACAGCGCTGGTTACGTCAGGCGATGTACGAAACAGTGCCTCTGAGAGTGGAGACGGAGCTACTGCCCCCCAGCAGGTCTGTATCTGCCGACAGCCGGTCTCCGCCTGTTCCAAACGCACCCTCCACAGGTGCTGGTCCCTCTGCTACGGTCACTTCGGCCACAATGCCATCTCTTCACAGTCCTAATGGATCCCCTCCAGGTGAGTGAGTGCATGGATCTCCTGTACCACCAGCTTCAGAAATGGGATCTGTCTTCTAACACACACTCTCTCTCACTCACTCACACTCAACTCAGCTGAACTTTTCTCATCTCATCTCATCTGTCCTCTCTCTCTCTCCTCTCCTCTCCTCTCCTCTCCTCTCCTCTCCTCTCCTCTCCTCTCCTCTCCTCTCCTCTCCTCTCTCTCTCTCTCTCTCTCTCTCTCTCTCTCTCTCTCTCTCTCTCTCTCTCTCTCTCTCTCTCACCACACACACACACACACACACACACCACACACACACACACACACACACACACACACACACCACACACACACAAACCTTTATCTGTATTGAAAATTTTAGATTTTCTAGAGTAGTTTGTTTATAGTCAAGATGATATTTATTTAACAAATGGCCATGTATGACTTATCAAGTACCTTCTTGGGCAGTCATACTTGAATTTCAGTGGAAGTGAATGGGTAAGAGGCAGTGTTTGCATAAAAATGTTTTTTGTGAGGATTGTCATTCCATGCAGATGTTTTATTGTGAATTTAACCTGTTTCAGACTTTGTGACTCCTTTGAAAAAGCGCCGTTTGGCCCCAGAGTTTTTACCGTCCACATCATCTGCTGCACACACAAGCCTTCCTGTGAGTGAGGAATCAGCTTCTGGTCCACCTTCCCTCGTCATTTCTGTATCTACTGCCACTTCATCCACCATTATCTCGCCTACAGCTGATCGGCCTCCAGACAGAGTGAGAATAGTTTCTTCCCAGGAAAAAAGACCTCGCATGAAAGGCACTTGTCTGTTTGGCCGGAAGAATGGTAATGGTCTTTCGGTACCCTCCAGCAGTGCCAGTTCTGCCTGTGATGGACCTGTGTCAGAGAGCAGTGCCTCCTCCTGTGATCCCTCTAGTGGAAGGACTAAGTTCGATTCCTTACTGGACCAGTTGTCAAAGACATCATGTCCCCATCACCCAGGGAGTTTTGCCAGTGCTGGCAGCTGGGCAAGCTCTACTACTGTGGGGAATGTGGCAGACAGTGCTGAGGCCACAAGTGAGGGCAGCTTTGACAGTCCTGGAGCAACAACCTCCAGTTCTTCAGCAGCGTGTGTGGTGCGGCACCTGGAACCAGGTTCAGAGGTGCCTTTAGTGGACAGTTCTGACACAGCCCTTGACACGGGCCAGGTGAGAGTGTCCCCACAAGGGACAGGTAGCAGTGATAGCATAGGTGTGTGTAGTTCAAATAATGAAGTGTCCACTGTGTGTGTAAACAGTGCAGATAGCGATTGCCAAGAAGACAGATGTTTCAGAAGGGATGAAGTGATAGCGGAGAGTAGTTCAGTGGCCTCCTCAGGTAGGCCGTATCAGGACCAGGATGAGGATATTTCTGAATCCCAACCTTTCACTGACAGAATGGAAGTGGAAGATGAAGGCAACGAAGCATCGGCAGTGTGAGTGTTAGTGAAGAACTGAGTAGACACACAGAAAATGTCAGCTGTGCAGTGCCTCAGCCTGCCACTGACTGCCAAGTGAACAGCTCTCAAGACTTCCTCTCCTGCAGGAGGATAGCAGCTGGTGTCTGTAGTCCCAGTCAGGAAGAAGCCGAGTGCAGGCTGTCTTCACAGCCTGAGCTGGTGGAGGACAGGACAGAAGGTTCAAGACTAGAGAGTGCTGACACAGTGGAGAGAACAGGGGTGAGTTCAGCATTAGATAGTAGTCCAGGGGACAGGGAAAGGAGTGGTGTCAGTTCTGCCAAAGACATTACTGCTGTTTCTTCTGTGGTGTCCATGCTAGGAGAATCTGAAAGTTTGGGGTCATCGGACATGGAGTGTGGACCGTCCTCGAGCACACAGGCGTCTCACAGCCAGCCGTTGGACAACTTAGAACCTATGATTTGTAACAGTTCAGATGTAACAGGGTCCAGTGCCATCTCATTTGCATGCGAGGAGAGCAATGTGGACTCGACCACTCAGAGTGGATGTGTTGTGCGTGTGGACCTCAATCAGTGTGATATGGCAGACAGCCACTTGCAGGCAGCAGAAAGTGAGGAGAGTTGCTGTGATAGCAATTCCGATGAACAAGCGGAACATTTATCTGGCAGAGAAAGAGGAAGTGTATCATCCTCTGGACCTGCAGATTCCCAAGGTGATGATGGATTGGACAGTGGACAAGGTGGAGTGAGCACTAGCAGTTGTGTGCTCTCCTGTAGTTTTGCCTCAGTGTCCAGTTCTCATTACAGCACATCACAGACAGAGGTGGCTCTGGGCACAACAGTGTCCAGTTCAGTGTACAGCAATGTGTATGGGGACGGCCGTCAGGTGGCCAACATGGCATCCACTTCCACCCTGTCCACTGCAGACAACTCGGACCTGTCAGGCCCCAGCCAGTCCTCTTCTCAACTTGCCCACACCCTGCCCAACTCCGTAGCCGACCATCTGTCTACTTCAGAGTCTGCTGCCCAGGAGGTAGATGATGCGGACACTTCAGATCAAATCTCCGACAGTCCCTTTGCCAGTGCTGAACAGTGTGAGGCCAGTACATCCTCTAGCAATGAACGGCGCTCTTCAGAAGACGGTGACTTGTCCTCCAGGCCGGTGTCCAGCAGCTTGCTACAGAACCAGAGTGACATGGAGCTGCCAGTGTCCAGTGGAGGCCTGGACATGCTGGAGGAGAGAGTGGTGGTGAATGGTGACCAGCCTCCTGGAGGAATGGTGTCCAGTTATAGTGAGGACAGCTCCAGCAGCAGTTGTCTCAACCTTTCTGCTACAGTCTCCTCTTCGGAAGCACAAGCTGCACCAACTGCCAAGCGAAAGGTGAATGCATGCTTAGTTCAGCTTACTGTAAACTCTTCAAAAGAAATGGAAATTTAGATTGTGTGCAATATTTTGTGAAAGAAGTGTTAAAACTTGTAATTTTATTACCCTAATTGACCTTATTAAGGATTCTAATAGGGAACAATACAGAAATGTAGTGTTTGTTTTGTGGAACTTTCACTTTTGGGTTGGGTTTTTTTTTCCACTTTTATTTTCCATGTGATGTTTTAGAGATTGTTGTGTCTTTCCAACTCATGCTTCCCATGATACCTGTGTGCCAGTTCTAATTAAGTAAGTATGAGTTGGAGAGAAAGTGCCTGTAATGTTTAGCTACAATCTCAGAAGCAGAAAATACTTGAGTGTAAGCAAAGTGCCTCTTTTAAGATTTATATCCCTGGCTGTATTCTCCACAACAAAGGCATGCTTTATTTTGGTTGGTTGGGCTGAGGGGGGGTTTGTTTATTTCTTTTGGGGGTTCTTTCTATTCATTTGGGGGTTCTGGAATTTTGTTGCCAGGGAGGTTGGGGGGTTGCAAAAGGCTAGTCATATTTTAAAAGGGGGCTTCCCATAGTGTCTGTGCATGTTGTGGGGCAGTATTTTACATGATAAAAATACTCATTAATTTCAAAGGGAGGCATGCGGGATTGGTTGGCACTTGATTTTAGACACACCGTATGAATACAAGAGGGATAAGTGAAGACCTTGATACTCTAAAATTAAATGAATGAGATAATGGCTTATTTGCTTGTGTTTGTTGCATAGTTTTAGTTTATTTTGGGGAAAACAAATTGATATTGAAAAGACTGTCCAAACCTGACTGTAATGATGGTGTTTTGATATTTGTTTAGGTGAGTTTATCAGAGTATCGAAATCGTCGGAAGGACAAGACAGGCCCTGCTGCCAGTACCTCCTCAGCAACTTCTCCCAAAAGCTCATCAGATCAGTATGTGCTGGGCAGCAGAGACTCATCAGACTACTGCATCTCTCTCAATCCTCTCCCGCTCTTTCAACCCATCTTCATTAGAGAAAGCAGAGAACAGAAAGGTGAGGGGTTAATCTCTGGTCAGCTATTCATGTGTTGTTTTTGTTTTGTGTACCTGTATTTCCACAATAAGAGAGTACAGTTATAGTAGATTTTCATTGATAGATTATGTATTTCCTCAAACTTTGCAGATAGACTCCAAGCATGTTTATCCATGTGTACACAAGTCATAGGCCATGGAATATAAATTATACAGAAGTTAAAACCTTACTAAATTGAGTGGAGATAATAGGCCATGGAATAAAAATTATACAAAAGTTAAAACCTTACTAAATTGGGTGGGGATAATAGACCATGGAATAAAAATTATACAAAAGTTAAAACCTTACTAAATTGAGTGGAGATAATAGGCCATGGAATAAAAATTATACAGAGGTTAAAATCCTTATCAAATTGAGTGGAGATAATAGGCCATGGAATAAAAATTATACAAAAGTTAAAACCTTACTAAATTGGGTGGGGATAATAGGCCATGGAATAAAAATTGTACTAAAGTTTAAATCCTTACCAAATACCTGTTCCAAGAATGGTCTGCATATCATCAACATTGTGGTAACCATGTCCCACATATCATCAACACTGGTAACTATGCCTTGGCTGCAAAAAAATAACTATTCTTATATTAACAGTGCATCATACTTTGGGTTAATGATGTTAAATTCTAGTGACATTTTACTTTGAACTACTAAGTACTTTATTTTCAGGAATAGACATGTGGAAACTCGAGAATGAAAAGAAGTAGAGCTTTTCTGGAACATGAAAAGGAAGGGAACACAATTATGCGAATGAAAGAGTTAAAACAAAATTGTGAATTGTTTGAGACAAATGCATTATAAATAGATAACAGTACCCTTTTTCCCCACATTTGCATGTGTGTGTATTTTTCGGGGGGGGTGATGATTTATGTTGATGTCTATTCCTTGTTTCTTTTTTCTTGCTTTAATTGGACTGTTCTTCTTTTCTGACATGGATTCCCAGAGGTTAAAGAGAAACGTGCAAAACCAATGAGCCTGTCTGATAGATTACGTATTGAATTTGGTCTGGAGACGGCAAATGAGGAAGAGGATAAAGACAACAGCACAGGTGAGTGGTAGTTATCTTTAGTCATCGAATATCATTGCATTTTCTGTCCTAACAATTTTTCTGTTTTTTGGGGGGTTGGACTTTTTTTGTTATCTTTCCTTTCTTCCTTTTTTTCTTCAGTGCTCAAAGTGCAGAGCTCTACATTTTCTTCTTTTTTTTGTGGTGGGGATTATTTTTGAGGTGGCAGATTAATCACTGAGCACTTAAGAGTGTGGTTTATATATGTATATTAACACTTTTTCTAATTTGATTTGCCGTGATTAAAAAAAAGTTAACTGCTCAAGTATACCCATTGAGTGTAATTTTTTTTTTTTTTGAAGGGCTGAGCTTCCCATCCACTTTCATCCTCTTTCCTGCTCGTTGGCAGCTAGCTAGCACAAGAATGGCTGGCTTGAGGTCACCTTCACCTTGGCTTTGGTGTGTTGTGGTGTTTTGTGGAGTTCAGAAACTCAATTGTCTTCAGGGGGGTTTCTTTTTGGGGAGGAGGAAAATATAAGTTCTACCTTGTATTCTTTGAAATTTAAGGTTCATTGCCTTTCCTTACCCCATTTTAATAGTGGTTGAAAGTTATAATGAGGCTTCATCTTTGTGCTGTTTCAACTGTTTTGTTTTGTCTGGCCTGTTCAAGATGAAATGTGAGGCGTGAAATAGAAAGGTACTGTTTTTCTTATGCCATTGTTAATGCGTGTTCATGTAAAACTGGTGGTTTATTAACAGCTGTGGGTCTTTCTTTGAGGAATTATATCATTCTGCCTTCACAATAAAAATTCACATTGATTCAAACAGCAGTCAAAACGATCAGAGAAAGTGCATGGTCTTCAAATGTTGAGGACAGTTCCTATATTCCGACGTCACTTTCAGAGCAGGCACATATTTTTCAAATGCAAATGAGATGAAGAAATCTGTCCCTGGAGTTTCAGTTTAAACCAGTCTGAAAGCACCTCACCGAGAGATAGTCCGTCAATGCACAATATGGTAACGTAGCAAAGACTCTTAGGTCCTTTTCAGCTGTTATCAAGAAGAGGCAACTGCTTTGCGAATACCATTGTGTCTGACATATTTACTTCACTGACTTCACAAGAGAACTTAAAATCCAGAAATTATGCTTCTCGCAAAGAGCACAGTTTTGCATCACTGAAGTGCAATCAGCACAAAGTGTTTTAGTTTTACAGGTGTGATTTTAATCATCACCGTCTTTATTGTGCTACATAGTTCTCCTGTATCTGTGTCGAATAATTGATAATTGACGCAGAAATAGTGTACATTTGTCAATAGGAAAAGGGAGGAAATGCAATAAAACATGTACTGAAGAAGATTGTTCACTGATCAAAATATCTTGCAAGCTGCCAAGAAGTCGCAAATGCACTCTCCCAAAATGAAAGGTTCGGTTTATCTTTGCCTTGAGGGAAAACTTGTGATCAATGCAAATTCTGCTAGCTGATAGAAAAAAGAAAAAAGGATGCCCAGAATCTGAAGTGCCACTGTACCCAAAACCCATCTTTGCCAGTACAACTGGGGCTGGCTTGTGTGAAAAGCTGGGGAGGAAAAGAAAAAAACTGGGGAGGCCGTGTGCCAACTACAATATCGCTATGAAACAATTATGAATAGTTTTGTCCAAATACTAAGCAGGTTTTTTTTTTTCAGTGTGTACACTCCCCTCTTCACCCCTCCCCCTCCTATCTGTCTTTTTGTCTGTCTCTCTGTCTCTGTCTTTGTCTCTCTCTGTCTCTGTCTATCTGTCTGTCTCTCTCTCTCTCTCTCTCTCTCTCTCTCTCTCTCTCTCTCTCTCTCTCTCTCTCTCTCTCTCTCTCTCTCTCTCTCTCTCTCTCTCTCTCTCTGTGTAGTAGTGATGGTAGTTGGTGATAGCGGTGTTAGTCCATAAAGTATTACTCACTGGAAAGTGTGGAGTGGTGTTTTGGGGAACAAAATGGGGGGGGGGGGGTCTCATGCCTGATCCTTTTATGTGTGATAAGTTCATTTCCTGGCTTAATCATTGCATTTGGGTACCATTGATACCTTAAATGATCATTGTTCACTTCTAGGCCATATGAAGTCCAGTGACATACCCCCACCACCACCTCCCCTTCCCCGCAGTGGAAAGGTGGGTGGGGTGGGAGGGAGGAGACCCGGCAGTAATGGTGGGCCGCAGACATTATCTGCAGAAAGTGAGTACATGCTAAGAAGCAACATGGCTGTCGATGCCATTGTTGGCTTTGCATGGGAACTTACAACAGTGACATTGTCCTCCTTTGGCTTAAATTATTCCTTCTTTCTTGTTCTGTAACCAGCAGCATGTTCACTGATTTTCACTTCTTTTGCTTGAAACCTTGTTGACATTCATAAAGTTACGGCAGACTTAATAGAAATTATATGTGCTGACAAAGGCCACTTTGTAGAATGCTAGCCGTAGAATAGACAGTTTTGAGAGACCTGTGTATTTCTAATAGCTGAGAGATTTGTTTTAACCCTCATGCAGTTGGATTCTCTGAACATGAACTGCCCCTATATTTCTTATTCCATCATGAAATCGGGTCAGGCACACATGCTTGCTCGCCTTTTCCTCTTAAGTGCATACCAGCAGCTATAATTACTACCAGACTCTCAGCAGGGTTTCTACCTGTAGCCTGATAGAGCTTTGGCATGTGGTAGCAATTAGTGATGGGTCACAGCATGATGGAAATCTATGGTGTGTAAATCCTGGCAAATCCCGGTTCAGGATTAAGGGGGGACAATAATTCAATCCTGGGTAATCCCGGTTCGGGACTAAGAGGGTTAAAGTTGAGCAGAATACTGTGCAGTATAACCCTAAAACAGATTTATCCCCCAAAGTCCTTGTTTTGAGCAGTGACATTCTAGGTTGGCTGCTCTTAACTCCAATTTGGTTAGGTATTTATGCAGTTGTGCCCTTTTTTGTTCTTTTTTTGTGTTTATTTTTTGCTTTGCATGTATGGTGCCACCCCCTCCCTTTTTCGGTATAATTCATTACCCTTTCATAATTGTTAGCTCTCATTCTTTGACATTTCAAGTGTTGTCTTTTCAACACCTTGTTCATCTCTCTTATTATAACATTTTTTGTATTCTTTTTTGTGGGAAATTCAGCAAGCTGTGTTGCTACTGCAATGGGTTTTTTGTTTTGTTTTAGTACACAGCTTCTGCATGGGGGGAAACAATATTTCTTTTTAGCACAAAAAGATTTTGTGAAAGACATAATCACAGATTAAATTAGAATTTTTTGGTTGAACATGGTTTCGTTTTGTTTGTAAGACTTGCTGTTTCTCAATCCACATTTGCTGTTGTCACATTTTTATTCTAATTTGAAATATGAGTGAGGAAGTGTAGTTTGGGTTCTTGGGTACTTGTGAGGCTGCCTCAAAGTTGACACTTATATCGTAACATTAACAGCTTTCTCATACATGTTTGTGCCTGTTTTTACAGATTGGATTGTTGTGATTTGCTTGTTATTGAACAATAGTGATATTACATGATGTGCTGAAAATAATAACGCTGAGGTGCCTTAGCTTTTATGCTTTAGATAAAAAATAGAACATAAAAATTGCTGTATATTTCTGCATGTTTTGATTTGAAAATGAGTGCCAAAAAGTGTTTCAAGATAATGCTGTGTATTTTATTTGAGCATGCACTCTCAAAAACAGCTTCTGTCATACGCTCATACTAAAATGCTTGTGTTGTATTGAAAACTCTTTTCCCATAGTTTTGTGAGACTATGCGCTATTTTGGTCACCTTACAAGGAATTTCTCTGTGCTTGTGCATCTTATATTTAAAATGTTTTATTATTGTGTATTCATAATGGAATCCCGTTTTATACATATGCCCTTTATTTTATTTTCAAAAATACTTGAAATTTCTGATTTAGATTTTGTTTGAATTGGTACCAGAGTAGAAAAGCTGATTGCAAATCAGATCGAATTGTAGTTTTAAAAAAGAAAAAAAAAGAACTTTTGGCGTAATAGAGATGTGTAAAGTGCTATAGATACACAAACTGGAAACATGATGTTATAAACATGTTTTAAATGGTAGTATATCAGGACAAATAGTATAGAAGTCTGTACCCTCTGAAAACCCTGCGACAAAAACGCTGTTCTTTTCCATTGTTCTGTGTTGTTGTTTTGTTGTTGTTTTTTTCTGTTGTTTATTCTTCTATGCTGCTTGCTTTTTTTCAACCTATCAATTTTTTTAAAAAATAATTTTTTAAAAAAATATCTGAACAAAGCTGATAAATGAGTACATATTTGTTGTTAGGAAAGTTAGAAAGTAGCCTTGGAAATGCGAATTTCCCAGTAACTTTTGCATCACCTACCTTTTGGTTTTGTTTGTTTTACAGCAATATATCAAGCTCTTTATATTCTGATTTTTTTTTTAACCCCCTCCCCGGCAAATTGGCCATACCATGTTGGTAAAAGACACTTCAGATGGCACAATACTTACTCTCTTATTTTCAGGCTAATATACTGTGTATTTGCTATGTTTGTTTAGGACTCGCTCACTTGTTTTCAGGGTAACTGTAACCCCCCCCCCCTTAATGATTTGAATAAATATGTAACTACCATTTTGTTTCGGAGAGGTTTCATACCCATTACGATTTGATAACACATCTGATCTGGCCCATAGTGGTTGATGGGTCTGTACAGGTAATCCAAGACAAAATCTGTATTGTCTGAACATTTCCTTGTCTTTTATCCATGTTCACCAGAACCTGTTTTGTTCTTGAGCTTCTTGCTCTGCAAATAGTGACTTTTTCTCAAAGAAGAAAGTCTTAATAAACCTTTTTGTAACGCTGATTGTGCTGCCAGCAAGGTTACCGAGTAAAGTTTATAGTTAAGATCAATAATAACTTGAGACTTGATCACAAATTCTTGACCCTTTTTTTTAAAAATACTTAAAGCATGTGTTGATGTTGACTAAAGATCAGATCATCTCTTACTCAGTACATGGTTCTCGATGTCTTGATACATGGATGTTGATGGTGTACCTGCAGATGGAGAAGAGAGCCAGCAGGCCTCATCCTCCACCTTCACCAGCAGCACCTCCCCCACAACGGGAGGAGGATCAGGGAGGTTTTCCTCCACTGCCACTAACCAGCAGGTGGTGTACAACTCCTGGCTGGCCAAGTTTCACAGCACCTCCCACCCAGCTGCCTCCGCTTCAGCCCTGGCAGACATGGGCCCTCCTCAGCACTGCACTCATCACACCCTTCATCCTCAGCTGTCTTCTCTACAGGAACCGCTGCTGTACAGCAGCGCCTTTCACAATCCTTACATGGTGAGAGGTTTTCACATGGAAACCTTTTTTTTTTAAAAAGTGAACAAGTTTGTAAGTAGTTGTTGTTGAGTGCTCATTCATAGATAAAAGATAACAGTGTGGTACTTTTATATATCTAAAAAGCTGCTCCAGCAAATTTCACAGATACAAGATAACAAGTGTGGTACTTACATATCTATCTAAGAGCTGCTCCAACTAATTTCTCAATGGTTTGGAAGCTTTAATTGTATATGGTCATGGTTTTGTTTGCTTGTTTGTTTGTCACTTACTTACCTGTGGTAGAATTTAACTTAAGATGATAGTACTAAGATGTTTAGCTCTAGACTGCGACAGGTATCAACTAAAGATTTGAAAGTGGTATCAAAGAGTTCCATGGAGCTCTGCAGAAAAGACATAGAAGGTGATGTTTTCAAGATGTGTGCTTAAGAGAAGGAATACCGATCATGACTAAAACAAATCATGATATGCACAACATGCCTGCAGTGTCTTGTTAAGTGGGGTTGGGATGGGCAGTGTGAGATGTGTGAATCAGTGGATGATTAAATGACATTCTGCTTGGCTTTTTTTATCACTTGTATTTGTTTGGAGTTTTTTTTCCATGTGCAGTCAGAAGGCGCTTTTCCATGCATGTGAAGACTCAAGTGCCTTTATGTTGTGTGTTTTGTCAGTCACTGATCCTGGAGGCTCACAGATACCTAACGGATCTCATCCCCCTGCCCCCGCTACCTTCTCCACAGCGGCTCTGTACACAGCCTCCTCCTCCTCCTCCTCTTCCTCCTCACAAGTACAGCCCCATGCACAGACTTTCCCACCTGGCAAGCAGCAGCAGCAGCAAGCCCCTGCTCCTCCGCCCCCACCTAGCACTGCCTACCCACAGCATCTTGCTCAATCACAAACTTACAGTCTGCGTGCTCAGACTTCTCCTGCAAGTGCACGTCATCCGGACCAGCTAGGCCCCAATGTCGGCACCACTCAAGCTCCGCACACGTCTGTCGTCTCTGCACCTGTTGGCAATGGAGTGGCTCCAACGCGGCATGCTCCCGTGGTCAACTCCTCAACCAATCATTCATATGGACGCTATCATTTGAACCCTTTTCTTCGCAATGAAACAGTCAACCATAAGGGTTCTTTCTCCTCTGACAACAGGAAGCGACGTTGAACAAATCATCAGATTTCACAAGCATTTGGTGCATCATGCTGTAGATGTTGTCAGGACCATTCTGCCATTGATGCTTGCAAATCAGTTTGTTGCTATAGATTAGTGGGGTTCCTTTTTTTTTTCTTTAAAAAAAAAGGAATCGATTATTTGTATGTTTTATTCTGATATAATTTTTTGGTTTTGTTTTGTTTTTTCCTATATTTTCTGTTTAAAGTATGCACAACATATTTGAGTAATCTGTAAAGGAGTGAAAGCAGTTCTGTTGTGTTCAATGATGTCAGCCGAAAACTTCATCAATGCATGACAGTTGTGCAGTTTGATCTCATTAGCTACTCATTAATTTTTTGTCAGTGTCTTTAAAAAGTGCAGGAATTTTTATATTCAAGAAAAACAGGGAGCAGAGGCTGTTGATAATAATGTGTTGGAATAAGAATGTATGGATAGCATTTTAATTAATTGTAAATCTCAGTTTTACTCCCATCGTGAAGTCTTTTTATGGTGCAGAAGTGTCCACTTGATCCTTGATGTCTCGAGTTGGGTGTGTTCTTGAATAGGAATGAAGGGGATGGGTTTAAAAAGAACAAATTCTGCCATATAGATGTTGGGCTTTAGATGGCTGTGAAACTAACCCTCCTCTTTCCTTCCCACCCACCCCCAATTCTCTTAAAACATAGCTAGCTGGTTGAAGTCTTGCAGATGAGACAAACAACTGTGGTATTGCTTTAACTGTACTCTTTTAACTCGCTCTCGCTTATTGGAAATAAATTATTTACTTGCCTAGACCATAAATAAAATAAATCGTTTACTATAGCTTGACTGTAGAAAATGAAGTTACTTCTTATAGTTCAAGAGCTAAATAAAGTCTTTCGGCTTGTTTTTTCTTATTTTCAATTCTCTGTGAATGGTGGGGAAAGTGTTCAAAACCTTAGGAAGCAATCTAGTTTTGGGGTTGTTGTTTTTTTTTTTTGTTCTTGTTGCTGGATAGTGAAACATTTCTGTTCTGAGTTGTAAGAGTCAGGTTTTGGGAAACAATAGTAATGGGGAACTGGCACTGAAGAAATAGTACAGTACAGATTGGCTGTCTCATTTCTTTTTTTAACAAGCATCGTTTGAGGGGCAGGAAAGCCTAGTGGGTAGAGCACTACTCATGTGATATGACGGCCCAGGATCAAACCACCATGGAGTTTTATAGAAATTTGCCCTGGGTTTAACACCACCACCACAACCACCCCTCCCTCCCCATCCCCAAAGTCCTTTGGATGAGACTATGAACCAAGACCCTGTGTGTGAACACACGCAGAACATCTTGTGTAAATAATAAGTTGTTAAGCCTTTTGGAAGAGAAGGCAAATAGAAAATACCTAAGACTAAAAGAAGAATCTGAAAAAGATGTTTGATGCATCAAGCAAATACAATAAGTCTAATATCTTGGCGGGTTGCTCAGAATCCTTAAGTACTATTATTTCCAAAACTTGTCTTTGCTAGGATGACTGGAGCCAGCTCGTTTGAAAAGCAGGGGAGGCCATGTGCTGAATATGGTATCGCACTGAAGTACATCACACTCCTTGGGTGTGTTTCCGTTATCCTGGCTACCTGTAAAAGAAATTACAAGTAGTTTGTGCATATCTAAAAACTGGAATTTTTTAAAATGTGCAACCCCTCCTCTCGCTCTCGTTTTTGTGTGTGTGTTGTAGTAGTGATGGTGATGGATGATGGTTTCACTTGTCCATTGCTCATATAAAGAATGTAAGTGTGCTTTGGAGAGGGGAGGGGTCGGGGCTGTTTACTTATTTTTAGATTGTGGCTTGTGTGCTTGTCATGTTGTTTTGGGGTTGGGTTTTTTGTTTCTTTGTTTGTTTTACTGATTTGTGTGTTAAATTGGGGGAGGGGGGTTCACATAGGTATTAAGTGTTTTGTAGGGGAGAGAGATATTACTGCTTCATACTTCTGGATGTTTGTCCACATAATTGATAAAACTTTTTCTGATGGATCATTTTCCCTGCCAGGTTCAAAAGTGAGGACAGGAGACTACATGTAATTATTGGGTGTTTGAAGTGACCACTCAAAAAATTTTGGGAGGTAGGGGAATCAATTCAAAATGGAATGTGGTTACCAAGTGATTACTTGCACTTTTGTGCCTGCCACAAGTGCTGGTTGGGTTTCGTTTTTTTTTGTTGTTGGTTTTTTTGGGGTGGGGATTTGCTTTTGTTTTGGAGGTTTCATTGATGAGCAACATCTCATGCTCGTCTCTTGCATGCTGTGTATCAAGGAACATTTTAACCATAGAAGAAAATGACAAGTTTGTGGATTTTTTTGCTTTTCCAGGAATGTTATTTATATTTTATTATCTACCTGTTCCCAGTTGAGTGTGGTCACACATTTTGAACACCTTTCTGTTATGGGGAAATTCTATAAGTAATGGTTATGTAATTATGTGTAGTTGGTCGGTTGGTTATTGGTGGTGGTTTTGTCTGTTTTTTTAAGGGGGTGTTCTATTCTATATATTTTTTAATTAAGGGGTTTACTGTGTTTATATGGGAAAGGTGGAATTGTAGAGGTGTTTTGTGGGGAAATGTGTGACTGCAAGACCCTGAGGCCAAGCACCACGCAGAAAATGGCTCTTCGGTGCCAAAAGAGCCCTGTAACGGCTGTGGAGAACCATAGCAGAAGATGGACACAATAGTCTCTGAGGAACATGCACAAGTCTCTAGTCACTGGAGATGACAATTTGTAACAGAATCCTCAAAGATGCAGCAGGCAGGTCTACAGCCCTAAGTTTGAAGAAGAGACAGGAGTCCAGAAACAGACAAATAGAACCTAGGGATGTGACCTTGTCCATCCCGTGACAAGATCAAAGGTCAATAAACAACTTGACAGTCTAACCATTATGCAGGTAATAATAGTTATCTCTTTTTATGAGAAGGAAAAAGGTTCAACTTAGGTAGATACCCAAATGGTTTCAGAAAAAAACTGGTTATACTTTTTTCCTATTGGGTCTTCTATCTTAGGATAAAGAATTCATCGTAAAATAGTCAAGTGAATGATCTTGCTGTGGCCATTGTTAATGTGGATGGTGGTCTAGAGATAATGCGCCTGCCTAGACAGTGAAAAGTTCAGGTTGGAAGTGTGTGGTGGTTTGAACCCTGTTTGGGCCCAAAACTTTTTCCCCATCCATTAGACCAGGAGTCGTGGTCAGGGTGTTCGTTTTTCAGATGAGATGATAAACTGAGGTCCCGTGTGTTACACATAATTATTTAATTGTTCAGCACACATAAAAGAACCCACATCAACAGGAGTTGTTTCTTGCAAAATACTGTTTAAAAAAAAATCCACTCTTACCTATTGGGGAAACAAATACAGTTACAGACAGGAAAAGAAAAAAACAGTAATGGGTGGCACTGCTCTTGTGGCGACGCGCTCTCCCCGGGGAGAGCATTCACTCAGAGAAATCTGCTGTGACTTTAAGTGGCGTGAAATGTAAATTATTTTTGTTTAAACTGAAGCACAAAGAGTGATATATATGACTTATTGTATAACCCTAAACGTCCCCAGCTGTTGCTGCCTCCCTTTTTCGTTGTTGCATTCATTTTTGTGTGTGACAATTTCAGGCTTGTAACTGCAGTATTTAGTTCAATTGTTACAGACTTGGCAGGCAGTCTCATAATATACAGCAAAATGGATGATGTGTATATAGGCAGTCGTTTGTGTGGATTCACTCTAGCCTGAAACGTATGTGTAGATTTGCCCCCGAGTGGTTATATTCTTTGATATGCAGGCTAGGTATAACACTTTTTTCGGTCTTGAAAACTTTCCAAAGATGATAAATTAAATAAATGATGTTATTAAGTGATCATTGCATGTGGCCCTCAACATAACTGTAGAGAAAAGGTCAACATTAATGACCTGGTAAATGCACAGTTCTGGCACTTTTGTGTTTTGTTGCGTTTGTGATTTGTTGTTTAGTTTGCTTTGTTTTGGTTATTCTTTTTTATACCCAAGAAAAGATCATTTGTTTATTTTTATTTATTTATTTGTTAATTCTGTTTTGAACCCAGAGTGGGCTATTTGTTGATGGATTAATTTTTATTCTGTTTTGAACCCAGAGTGGGCTATTTGTTGATGAATTAATTTTTATTTATTCTGTTTTGAACCCAGAGTGGGCATTTGTTGATGGGAATTTTTTATTTATTCTGTTTTGATCCCAGAGTGGGCAGTTTGTTGATGGGTTTGTTTCATTTATTTGAATATTTTTCAATTTTTGAGGGGTGGGAGTCATTTTTTTAAGTTCATGTTCTTCTAATCCAGTGTGAGTGTTGGTCCACAACGGATTGAAGCATGCAACTTGGTTTCATGCAGCCACAAAATTGATCCAAGGTCTGACATACCCTTAAAAAAACAGAAAAGACTAAGAATCTGGAGAATTCAAAACCCAAAGTTAAAATTTCAAGGCGAAAAAATCTCAAATGTTTGGTTTTTGTGTACAGTGTTTGAGTTACATTTAAGCAAAAACTTAAGCAGTCATTTGGCTATATTTTGCTCGGATAGCATCAAAAAAGTTTTTGATCTGGTAGGAAATGTACATTGATTTTGGTTCGGTTATTTGGTTTTTGTCTTTTGGATTGCAGCTCTTTGGCTTTTGAATTAGTAAAATTCTAAATATATTGTTGGTATATTCCGTTTTCCTGTTGGATCGCAGCTCTAGGTTTTTAATCAAATTCTAGAGCAAGATATTGACAAATTTGTTGAGATATATTTTTCTTTGGTTTTTCTGTTGGATTGCAGCTCTTTAGCTTTTGATTTGGTTGATTTCTAGAAAAAAGATATTTACATACTTTATGATTTGTTAGTTGTCTTGCAGTTATGCCTTTAATATGTTTTTGTCTTAGGCATGTGCAATACGATTATTGTTACAGGACAGCTTACACTCCATGACAGGAAATGTTACTGACACCGTGGTTTCAGTTTTCAGTGTGTTAACGTCTGTCAGTGAAGTAGTTCAACAATGGGATCTTCAGTTATTTGCCTCTAACTTTGTAGAAGTTAGAAGGGTTAAAGAAAGTTAACAGCAAGATCAACAGCTTTCCTGTTTTTCAGATTTTATCTTACAGATCACTTTCAACCCTTTGTTGAAGTTTGACAGGTCTTAAAGAAAAACTGGCGTTGCATTAGCGTTCTGTTCACATGGAAACAACCACAGGTGTGAATTCCTTATTGCTTTGCTTTGGATTGTACAGGGAAGCAAACACAAAATGTTGTACGGAGGCCATCTTTAGCTGTTTGTCAGAGGAAAACTGTCGTCAGCAATACAAAAGACTCTTTAATTTGGGGCTGAATTGCTTTCATCAGTCTTTTTGTGTGTTGTTGGTTAGGCTATTTCACAGCTCTAGTGGAATCGTGGGGTGGTTGGAGCAGTGGACTGTTATCTGAAGCACAGAGTCCAGTTACTGTTGAGCTGTCCAGTTGAGGGAATTTTGAGTTAACCTTGCTTCCAGCTGTCTACTGAATTCCCTGCATATCCTTGGGATAAGGCCAGAGGTGAAGGTCCCATGTGCAAACACATGATTAATTAACGTCTGAATCAAAGTTATGAACCCCTCTCTCTGGAGATCATAGACTATGCCCTTGCCAGTGGCCTGGAGGACAGAGACATAGGCAGTAAGCCACAATTTCTTTGGGACAATGGAGTCTTTTGCTTCACGTCTGTTAGTTATATCTGTGAATAAACTGGGCCATTTCATGGCGTGACGAAATCAGTTTCCCCATTATGAAACAAATCATTGAGAATAAACTTGGAGCCAGTCCATGGCATACCTGTCTTTTTTTTGCTGATTCAGGGTTGGGCAAGGATGGATGAAATTCCATCATCAGTAAATGAATGGTATGTAGTACTGTACATCCCTGGCTCTTTACCCTTCATGCAGTAACATGTGAGATAGAAGAGTGAGGAGGAAGGTACTTTTATTTTAGGCCATTTGAAAAATCCCGAGTGAACATTTATGGGTTACAAAAGTAGACAGGAGATGGAGGTTCTCAAGTCAAGGTGGACCCTGTGTCTGCTATAAATTCTTAACAACAAAACTAGATGAGATCCATTTACTGGAAAATAGCATTCGTGTGCAAGACTGTGCTTGGTTGATATAATGTAGGACAGGTTAACTGCAGACAAAACAGTCCTGGGTTTTTCTTGCTTTCTTTCTGTGCTGTGAAGAGGTTAAAAATTGCCAATAATTATGTGTGGGTGCCTATGGCAGATGATGTGTAAAGCACAAGCTCCAGTGGCTGCCGTCAGTAGATGGATTCACTGTATTGAACATAGTGATGTTGTGTGTGCTGTCTGTGCAGTGCTGTGAATAGTATTTATGTACCAGCAGACGGGCAGCTGTTCTCAAGCTTAGGCTATTGTATATGTTCTCTCTCTCGTCTCTGTCTCTATCATTATATAATATTGTACATACATTGCTTTCCATCCTCTCTCTCTTCTCTCTGCTGATAATGTGTTCTTTTGTACAGACTCATATTTCATCATTGACTGATTGTACATAGTGATTGTGCATCCATTGCATGTGTGTACATTTTGTACAGTGGCGGAGTTGAAGTACTTATCCTGTGGTTCACTAGAGTTACATGAATCGGATTTGTTGGGGTTACATAGAGCTTGTTACATATTTACCAGAGTTGTGGCACAAGACAAATTGTGCTCATTGTGCATTTGTATTTAATTTTATGTTGTGTTGTAAAGTTTTGTATTCCTGGTTATTTTTTCCCCCCTAATTTCAGTGTACAGAGCTTTGTTGTTAGATGCTATGTACCGCTTAAATTGTGTACAAAAGATAAAGAAAAATGATGTTTACAGGATTATGACTGACTGCTGTGTTATTGATTGAGTGATGTGACCATTTGCCTGGTGGTATGAGTGCTGTGTCATTGATCGAGCGATGTGACCATTTGCCTGGTGGTATGAGTGCTATGTCATTGATTGAGCGATGTGACCATCTACCTGGCCGTATGATTGCTGTGTCATTGAGTGTGGTCACTTGCCTGGCAGTATGATTGCTGTGTCATTGTGGCCACTTGCCTGGCAGTACGATTGCTTTGTCATTGTGGCCACTTGCCTGGCACTATGATTGATGTGTCATTAAGTGTGGCCACTTGCCTGGCAGTATGATTGCTGTGTCATTGAGTGTGGCCACTTGCCTGGCAGTATGATTGCTGTGTCACTGAGTGTGGTCACTTGCCTGGAAGTATGATTGCTGTGTCATTGAGTGTGGCCACTTGCCTGGCAGTATGATTGCTGCAAGACAAGCACTAACTGATGGGTTCACCTAAATTCCTCATGATCTTAAGAACACTTTTGGTCTTCCACAAGAAGGCAGGATTTTTAAACCAAGCACGATTTCTTCATAACTTTCAAAAACGCATCCAGATTTAGGAGACAAGAAGCTAAACTGTCTATGATAAACTGAAATGAGAATGTGTGGCAAATCTGGTAATGAAAACATTTCACTATTCCATTTCAAGAACACCTACCATGAAACTTTGTAGCACACAGGCAAATAATTCCCATAACACATCCATTTTTGGGTTTGTGCTGAAAACTAACTTTATTTCACACAACATGAATCATTCTATTTACTAACAACTAATATCACACACTTTTATGAAACTACAAACACTCCAATCTCTTTCCTTTCTCTCCTTTTTTCTCTTTTTCCACAGAATCTGTGAATGTAAGTAGTTCATATTGCAGTAATCACAAAATAAATCCAGGTCCATAAATAAACACTCCGTTGGGCCAACTGCAGCAGATTGGGCAGACCAGCCAGAAACGAAGAGCAAAGCAGCAGAGCCTGCAAAACAAATGCATCCCATAAGTCTTAAATGTCATGAGGTGAAATGCATTCCACTAGTCTTAAATGTCAACAGATCTTGTGAAATGCATCCCACAAGTCTTAAATGTCAATAGATCTTGTGAAATGCATCCCACAAGTCTTAAATGTCAATAGATCTTGTGAAATGCTTCCCACAAGTCTTAAATGTAATGAGGTGAAATGCATCCCACTAGTCTTAAATGTCATGAGGTGAAATGCATCCCACTAGTCTTAAATGTCATGAGGTGAAATGCATCCCACTGGTCTTAATGTCATGAGGTGAAATGCATCCCACTAGTCTTAAATGTCATGAGGTGAAATGCATCCCACTAGTCTTAAATGTCATGAGGTCTTGTGAAATGCATCCCACAAGTCTTAAATGTCATGGGGTGAAATGCATTCCACTGGTCTTAAATGTCATAAGGTGAAATGCATCCCACAAGTCTCAAATGTCATGGGGTGAAATGCATCCCACTGGTCTGAAATGTCATGAGGTTTTGTGAAATGCATCCCACTAGTCTTAAATGTCATGAGGTCTTGTGAAGTGTATGCATATAAAATAATGGAACATTTTCCATCAAACAGAGAAAACATCCTGTACAAGGAAACATGATAAACACTTGAGAATGTGCATTCTTTAAGTTTCCTAGGAGCAATAATCTTTTTTGTGGCGCACGTTTTAACAGTTTTTTTTCTCTGAACATTTTTTTAATTGCACATTCAGCACATGCATGCGCTCATGAGACACACACACACACACACACACACACACACACACAAAACAGAGAAGAGAATTATTGCAAGTAAAAACTCACAGTTCTAGTTGGCATTGGGCATCCTCACTGGGCCTGCTGATCTCTGTCCAAAAGAAAAAACCAACACTATCAGAACAATGTGTATGACAACAATAGACTGTCAATGTGATGCATAATAGCCAAGACAAAACCAAACAAAAAAGTTGTGTATCAAATATGTACATACACTACATATACCTTTATACCAGTGTTTCCAGAGTTGAAGAGGACGATAGAAAGGAAAAGAGTGGGTGGCAGCTAGTGATCCAGGTTCAGGATTTACTCACTTGGGACAGCCAATTCTCTCCCTTGCTTTTCCCCACAGATGGCCCATTTGTAATGGTTAGTTAAAAAATCATAAAAAATACTAAACACATAGCAAGAAAATGAAATATTCTGAACTTACTAATAACATGCTGGGTTAATACACATCGAAAGATTGAAGCTCTCACTTTAATATTTTAGTTTTGACTAGTACAAAGAAAATACTCTGAATTTTGTACTCCATGTTGCTACTCCGTGTCAGCTACTCTCTGCAACCGTGAACAAAGAGTTGGGAACACACAGAATCACCTGACAATGCTCTGCAATCAACCTTGAATAAGCTCACAAAGCTATGTTAGGCTGCACTAGTCATAGTATCTTATGGCGGCTGCATGAAAAATCTGCAAACAAGAAATCCGCTATAGCGGACGGCCATCCAAAACCATTGCTCAACACTGATCCGCTATATTGGATAGCCGTCCTCTGAGAGTTAATCAAACCTGCAGCAGATCTACGCTAGTCAACTTGAACAAGATAACAAGCACATGCTGGGGTTAAGGAAGTTGTGGAGTGTTTCAGAGCAAAATTGCAAATGAGAATGATCTTCAAGAAAATGAGAATAATCTTCAAGAAAACTAGCCCCTGAACACGCACACACACACACACATGCACGCACGCACACACGCACACACACACACACACACACACACATGCATGCACGCACATACATACAAAATGTGTCAGAATGTCCCAGTGTGTTGGAACATGCAAATCAGACAGAACACAAGAATGGCATCTGAAATTATACTGTCTTGCATTGTCAGTGTTTTGAAATGGATTTTATTCATTCCCCTCCCTCCCCTCTGTGCCTTTGTGAATGGGTGAGAAGCCCAACTACCTATGCTATGTCATGCACTTTCTCATCCTCATCAAGTCTTTAGCTCTTAGTTTCTAGCTGTGGGGTTTCTTCGTGTTTGTTCAGATCTAGACATGTATGTACTTTACCTGGTAGTTCTTGTGTTAATCATCATGATAAGCTGTTCAGCATCCCCTTTATGTAGGTAGGAGCCAGAAGCCTCTTTATCTGTACAGTATTTCAATTCTCTCTCTCCCTCTCCTCTATGTGTCCTTTCTTGGTCTACTGAATTGTTTTTGCTTTTATTCAAATCATTTTGTTTCCTCTGTGTGTGTCTATGTTTTTAGTTAGAAAGATTCATGATTATTGCCACTATCTATTTTTCTGTAATTTTTGGTTTGCTTTACTTCTCTGTACTTTGTTTACTTTCCATATCATAGCACCAATTGTTAGCTGCTTACACTCACTTATGTGTGCCCCATTTCTGTTGTTTGGGTGGTGGTGGTGTAATCACATTAGTCAAAGACCATTGCAAGTAATAAAACGGTTATGTAGCCAATCTTCTTATAACTGGAAAAGAAAAAACCCATTGTCATTCCTATTCAACTTATTGTTACTGTATCCTCCTCTCGGCCACAAATCGTCTGTTTTCCACTCTCTATTCCTGTCTGAGCATCTCTCCTGCTATTTGTTTGTGTGTGTGCATGCGCATGTAGGCATGCACATGTGTGTGTGCATGTGTGTGTGTGTGTTTTTAATGTGCGCTGCCCCACATGATGACTAAGTGCTTCTGTGGTACTTTTCATTGTGCCTGCAGTCCACATGATACATGCAGACCATGGCATTCATGTCTGGCTATACTGGCAACTCCTCCTAGGCGTCTGATGTAGAGTCAGCTGCTGTACACACAGGCACAACAACTTCCTGGCCCCTGGTATGACATGCACATTACCCGGGACAATGTTGCCTGAATGCTGACATAGAAATGGGCATAATGGCAAACTGCAAATGCATCAAATATTAAAGTTGTAGCAGCTGTGACAACAACTGAACAATCAAGTGTATTGATCACTCTCTCGTACTTAATTTAGTCACCAAGTGGATCTGTGGGGCAATCTGTGTAACTGATTCACTGCATACTTCCCTCCTACACAAAAACAAAAATCAGCTGATGACGATTTTTTTGGTCATAATCACTAAAGAGATACATTTTTTTTTAATTTCTAAAACTTCAATTCAATACTCATGCAATCAGATTTTCAACTACTATTTTGGAGCATAATTTACATGATAAAAAATTATTTTAGGTGAAAAATTATGACAAGTTTTTTTTTCTTGAAAGGAGAAAATACTTTGTGTTGTGGATGAGTTGGCCATGTACATGTTCCCTGATCAGTATGCATCCATGATGGTGTGATACAAATGTACTCAGAGGAAAACTCACAAGAATAAAATACAAAACAAAGAAAACAAACCAACCCACACATGAACATTTCTATCAACATTACCTCAACAATACCTGTTCACCTGACAGTCTGCACATGTGTGCTGGTGTTTTTTATTACCATGAGGGTAGAGTCTCTTGCTTTTTCTGAATAATTATGTTACACACACACACACACACACACACACACACAACACACACACACACACACCACAAATACTTAGAAAAAAAATATTTTAAAAAATTAAGAAAGGCAGGGAAGAGCAGTTACAACTAAACTACATGCAATCTTCTGTTCTGAAGCAAATCCATAATAGAGAAGGCATCCAAGAACAATGAATACACCTCCCACCTGAAAGGAAAATCCATTCCCGAATTAAAATGCTAAGACCAAGTGTGCACTAGGCCCACAAAGTTACAATCCACACCTACCTCCTTCTACCAACACACAATCCATGCATGCAAAAACTACCGATAGAAATCCATTACCTTCAAACAAAAAAAAAAACAAAAAAAAGAAATACAAAAATCTATGCTATACAAAAACCATGGCATATTCAAAACTAAAAATGAACAAGCAAGTACCCACAACAAAAAAATGCAGAAAAAATACAAAAGCTCATGCCATAAAAAGACCATGGCAAAACCAAATCTAAAAACTAACCAAACAATGAAGCAACAACGACAAATTTTCAAAAAGAAAAAAAAAAGACCAGTATCAGTATTTCCATGCAAAACTACCGTTCACAAACACCACATTCTACAACAAGCCCCTGTCCCCATGTTTAGTAACACACACACACACACACACACACACACACACACACACACACACACAGGTGGTCAATGGACTGGCTGAAGCAGTCATGATGGACCACATGCAAGTGGTCACTAGATGACTTTAACCTACATGCCTGTGGTCACTGCCTGGTCACTGCCTCTTACCAGATGACCACTATCTGCATGTCTGTGGTCACTGCCTGGTCACTGCCTCTTACCAGATGACCACTATCTCCATGCCTGTGGTCACTGCCTGGTCACTGCCTCTTACCAGATGACCACTAACTGCATGTCTGTGGTCACTGCCTCTTACCAGATGACCACTATCTCCATGCCTGTGGTCACTGCCAGGTCACTGCCTCTTACCAGATGACCACTATCTGCATGTCTGTGGTCACTGCCTGGTCACTGCCTCTTACTAAATGACCACTATCTGCATGTCTGTGGTCACTCACTGCCTCTTACCAGATGACCACTATCTCCATGCCTGTGGTCACTGCCTGGTCACTGCCTCTTACCAGATGACCACTATCTGCATGTCTGTGGTCACTGCCTCTTACCAGATGACCACTATCTGCATGTCTGTGGTCACTGCCTGGTCACTGCCTCTTACCAGATGACCACTATCTCCATGCCTATGGTCACTGTCTCTTGCCTCATGCTACAACCCCAGGCAATAAATGGTCAAGCACTGATTCATGCTAGATGAGGGATTGAAAAGTGTGAGGGGGAAAAAATCCCACATGAAAAAGCAGCATAAACAATAAATCATTTCACAACAGAAAAAGCTCATCTCTTTACACTGCAACTACTATGACAAAGCTGCAACAACCTCTAGATAAAAGCATGCAGAAGAGAACAGAATCCTTCTTCGTGCATCCCTATCAAAGAGCTGTAACAACCTCTAGATAAAAGCATGCAGAAGAGAACAGAATCCTTCTTCGTGGCATCCCTATCAAAGAGCTGTAACAACCTCTAGATAAAAGCATGCAGAAGAGAACAGAATCCTTCTTCGTGGCATCCCTATCAAAGAGCTGCAACAACCTCTAGAACAAAAGCATGCATAAGAGAACAGAATCCTTCTTCATGTTATCACTATCAAAGAGCTGCAACAACCTCTAGAACAAAAGCATGCATAAGAGAACAGAATCCTTCTTCATGTTATCACTATCAAAGAGCTGTAACAACCTCTAGAACAAAAACATGCATAAGAGAACAGAATCCTTCTTCATGTTATCACTATCAAAGAGCTGTAACAACCTCTAGAACAAAAACATGCATAAGAGAACAGAATCCTTCTTCATGTCATCACTATCAAAGAGCTGTAACAACCTCTAGAATAAAAACATAAGAGAACAGAATCCTTCATGTCATCCCTATCCAAGTTCTGCAGCCTTCCAAACAGTAACAGAGCCACGCCCCTCCTAAAATCAGCAGCACACAGTCAGTCACAAGCACAGCTCCCAAATGGGTCTACCATATTTGGGACAACACAGAGCATGCTGCTGCTCTTCATGACTGGTCTGAAGCGGAGGGCCACACCCCAACACTTCTCACAAACAAGCACATCAGCATATCAGCTCTACACTTCTGGTGGTCTGAAACCTCCTGAGTAGCCATGTCTTGATCCCTGTGATATTTTGCAGTCTCATGCCCTCAACCCCCCAACAGCAATCCATGCCAAAAGTCAGCCATAGTCTGCACACTTCAGGCTGTGTTGGTGTGAAGTGGATATGGAACTGCCATTAAGCTCACAAGAAAGACTATGTAGTTACTGAAAGTGGCACAACCGCCATTCAGCTCACCAGTCAGACTGGGTAGATTAATTAAGTCAGGAGTAAGCATGGGGAAGGGGGAGGCTGCTTGGACTGTCATTAACTCCATTTCTTTTACCCCCAAAACACAAACAAAAAACCCCAACTTAAATCAGCAAAAACACAAATGTGAAAAATCACTGATAGGCCATGACTTAATGTTGAATTCTTGTCATAGGTCAAAAAGTCTAATGCCAAGAACTTTCTGTGTTATTCCCCTTTATCTCTATCCCCCCTGCAGTCACAAGATCAATCACGGCACTAGGAGGTGGAGCCTATAGCAAGTGGGCCTGAAATAACACCCACTTTTTTCAACTTTCCTTGACAATAAAAGATGAAAAAACATCTCCTGTCTGTCATCTCTACACATCAAAAGCCTCAGGAAAGTTATTAGCACAGTACAATTTACATGACATACAAGTCAGAGGTCACGTACATCTACAGTGATGCACTGAATTACAGAAACATACAGTAGTGCATACACATTCACACAAACCGTGCCAGATAGGAACTGCACTGAAAGCAGCATCAGCAGCAATCATTATCGTGTTGAAGTTAGAGTCACATCACAAAAAAAGCCTGGGTGAATATGCACAATGCCGTTTTATTTTCTTCATTGGGATAACTGTTGATAACCAGTCTGGAACTCTGTGAATAATAAATGGTTTGAAACAAACGTTGTCCCACACTGAACATGTTTCACTATTTCTCCATTATTCCTTGGTCTTGGATCTCTCTTCCCTTGGGTGAAATTTGCTTCTTGATATATATCACTTCATTTTTTGGGGGGTTGTTGTTGTTTTCTTTAAATGAAACGCATTTATTTTTACCAGTGTGAAAAAGTCTCTATGATGGAGTTGAGAGGAGGTTGGAATAACTCCAAGACTGTGCTGGAAAGGGTTTTTTTGTCTGAACTGCAGACAACATGGAGTTTTAGTCTGTCTGCCCCAATGACAGTCATCACCACCCCAGACACTAGCCAACAGTCATGACACAGTTTGGTGACCCCTGGACCTATTTCTCAGGCCCACCTGGTCAGATGTCAGAGGTCACAAGCCCTTCACATACCCAGCATGCAAGATGCCTGTCCATTTCCCTGCTGTCAACCTAGGTGATGGTTTTTAGCCTTATCCTAAAACGGCAAACTGTTCATCACAAATGCCCCAGACATCTAACCCCACCAAGCTGTTATGGGTGATATCTATGGTTGTGATAAAATGCCATAACACTGCTGAGTTCTAGTCATGGACGTTGTCAGACCAACTGCCAACCTTTTCACATAGACAGCAGGCAGTCTTTCCCCTCCCTCCCCTCCTCCTTCCCTACCATTACCTTCCCTATCCTTCACTTTTTTTCATCTTCTATTAAAAAAAAATAATTTTTTAATGGAAGAAGTCGGAGCAGAGAATTCCTGACAAAACCTTTATTCCTTCCTTTTATTTCATCTACTCTATTTCTTGGCTAATCCTGCTCCCTCCTTTCACCCCCCCCCCTCCCCCAAACAAAAAACAACAAACCAAACACAAACAAACAAACAAAAAAGAAATTTAACACTCAAAAAAAAAAAAAAGAAAAGCTCTCTTCTTTATTTTCAGACCAAAAAACCACAAAAAAGAAAAAAGAAGAAACAAACATCCAAGCCCAGGACTTCACTCCAAAGTCTGACTGTCAAAGCAGCTTCTTGTTCACATAATCCTATCCACACAATTTCACAACCCCACATCAGCCCAGTCAGTTTCCTTAAAAAAAAAAAAAAAGCCGGTGGTTATCTTTCTTCACATCTGTGACTATCAGTGAACACTGAAGGCAATCAATCATTAATCAAACAAAGCGGTGTGACCCAATGCTAAGCCTGCAGAAGATAGGATATATATGCATTAGTACTTCAAAGCGCCTTACCCCCTCAGTAAGCATGTACAAAAATAACAGACATACAGGACAAGTGCCTT
The DNA here is from genome assembly GCA_030674155.1 of Stramonita haemastoma. NCBI lineage: Eukaryota > Metazoa > Mollusca > Gastropoda > Neogastropoda > Muricidae > Stramonita > Stramonita haemastoma. Next base: position 42,103,879 of record CM060329.1, on the reverse strand, counting down.
CTAGTAGTCTTGATCACCAAATCCAAAGATTAGAGACTATGCACACTTCAGGACAAACACATGCTGATCATGCACAACAGTGATCCATTCTCATCATCAACTCGGTCACAACACTCACTGCCTCAAAGCTGTGTGACACAGAAGCGGAAAGACACTGGTCATGTGTCGCTACCCCCTCCCCTCCAACCCCTTTATGAAGCCTATAACATCTCTGAATATCCAGTATTCAATCAGTACAGAGCAACTGTTCTGCATTCGCAAAGTTTTAAAACCCCGTCTGATAAAAGGTCTTAAATGTAAGGGGAAAAAAAAACAACCTGATATTTTCTGTTATCAAAATGTTTGACTTTCATTTTTGATATATGATCTTTCAAAAAAGGTATAACAGAGATGAGTCCCCCCCCACCATCAACACCAAGTGCATATGAAAAAATCTTTCTACCACCAGTCTAACCCATTAAAATCCATTCAATGTTGTGTTTGTTGTTTTCTTTTAACCTGGCTGTAAAGACAGACGTGCAACACGCATGTTAATAAGCAGCAGGCAAATGGCTTCCTGTACTTTTTCCAGTATCATTTTTTGTTTTGGTTTAGTTCCTCAGTGAGAGCTCTGAGGTTCACCCATGGTGAGATTTTTTTGTATAGGCAACGTTTTTTTTCCCACCATGAAGGTTATCTGCATTTCCACTTCGGGAAATCACCATATCATAAAACCCCAAACAGATTTTTGTACTTTTGATCCCAAACTAAAAAACACTGACCCTCAAAACACAACTGAAGTAGGTGTCACACAGCAGTGAGATAATGGTGACGTGCTACCATCACAAGCCACACTAGGCCTGCACACAGACGCAGCACACAGACAGGCATGACGACAGACAGGCCAACACAAAGCAGTAGGAAGACTCACCAAAACTTCACTCATTAAGCAGCCTGCACAAAGGACTGATCACTCAGCAAACTGTACTGTGAACTACTTCACACACACACACACACACACACACCACATGCCCAACATGCTCCTCAAACCACACAGGCAGCAGATTGGTTGCATGTTATCCAACACAACACAAGCAGGTGGGAGGGGGGTATCCCTCCCCCAGGTCCCCCCCACCCCTCTGGGGTTCCTCTCCCCCCCCCCCCCTCTTTACCCAGCACAGCCAGAGTGATGGTTGCATATGTATACAAAATGTTGTTGCTATACTTACTGCAAACAAAATTCATTCCCCTTTGAAGTCAGAGCATCAAGACTGGGCCTAGCAGCGTTTTTAATACATGTCTAAAACAATACACATGATCATCTGATGAGATGTTGTTACAACATGTATACAGGATCTGAATACAGACATTTATATATATATATAACACCTTTTTTTAATAGTGAAGTTTCACATATGATTAATTTTCCTGAGAAAATGTATAAAAAGGGTCTTTAGTTTGTGTGTCCACACACAACCACTCTCTCTCTCTCTCTCTCTCTCTCTCTCTCTCTCTCTCTCTCTCTCTCTCTCTCTCTCTCTCTCTCTCACACACACACACACACACACCACACACACACACCACACACACACACACACACACACACACACACACACACACACACACACACACTACACACTCACACACGCACTCCCTCACTCACGGATGAGACTTTAAACCGAGCCCCGTGTGCAACGCACGCAGAACATCTTGCCACTCACGTTAAATCCTTTCCCTTTTCGTAAGAGTAGGCCATCGTGTCCGGTGGAACAGATGACAATATTTACAAAAAACTGCATACACACGGGACCGGATGAAAAAAGCACATGTTGCTTATTCTGTTATCCTCGATATAAAAGAATAAATAAAATAAATAAATAAAATAAACTCACTCACCTCACTCACTCACTCACTCACCTAAAGTAAAACGGGAAAGAACAAAGATGAAGAAGCTACACATTTTTGAGTATAGTCTTGCCTTTGGTAATCAGGTCTCTGGATTAGTAATATACTCACCTCATACACAGCATTATTCTTCCTTGTACATACGTGTATACTGATGTGTATAACATATACATATATATGTATATACAATACCCAAGATAGCAACTAGCCTTCTGCAACCTGTTGCTGACTGGACCACTTCATACTCTGCAGAGGGCAACAGTCGGTATACAACCCTTTTCTTCAATCAGTTCCTTCTTTTCCCCCCTCTGTGGTGTGTGTGTGTGTGTGTTGTGTGTGTGTGTGTGTGTGTGTGTGGGGTGTGTGTGTGTGTGTGTGTGTGTGTGTGTGTGTGTGTGTGTGTGTGTGTGTGGTGTGGGTGGTGGTGTGTGTGTGTGTGTGTGTGTGGTGTGTGTGTATGTGTGTGTGTGTATGTGTGTGTGTGTGTGTTTTCCCCTCTTCTGTAATTAGTCTACCACAAATTTAAAAGATCATTAAAAGAAAAGCAAACAACTGTCCTGCCAGAAAAAAAATCCATAACTTCTGAACGTTTCACTACAACAGAGATCTCCAAACTACCATGGCAATAGAGTATTCACAGTAAAGACAGGACACCACTTTCACAGCAAATCATTCCTTTCTAATACACACACCCATTTCACAACTCAACTTCATGCATTCCAGGGCTGCAAGTCAGTCACACCAACACCCCTTTAAGCCAATAGCAAACGTCTCCATGCATTCAACCAACCTAATCCTCCACACACTTCTTGGCAAAGCGGGTTCACGATGCTCGCATTCCACACATGTATTGTTCATACATATTGTTCGCATTAATTTTGCCACTCCAGTGTTAACTCACACCTGAAATGTCTAGTGCTCTGTCAGTAGCTCATCATCAATGATGTGGAATTCCCTTCTGTAATTTTCCACAAGGGATGACATTACAATCAACCCCTTACAATTTTGATAGTCGGCTTTGTGACAAATACAACAACTTGGACAAAATCTTAGAATTTACCTCTTCACACTATAAACAGCCAACTTAAATGCACCATTACCAGTTCCTTCAAAACATGGTTCTTTTTTCCTCAGAAAAATGGTGGTCTTTATAATCATGCATGTATACTTTTTGAGTCCACAACAAAAACCCTGTAAATTTGGAGGCAGAGCTTGTAGAATGACACAAGCCGGCCATGCTCAGCCTCATTAGACCCTGGCCTGACCGACACTTTTCCCAGTATCTGACAGCAGGAAAAGAAATGCAACAAACTTGCTGACAGAGACTCCCTATCCTTCCATCAATGGCATGCCTCCACACACACTGAAACGACAGAAACATGCCCTGATCAATGGACCACCCTCAAGTTCCAATCACAGATTTATGACCACAGTGCACAAATCCAACATCACTCAGTTGGGCCTAGAGAAGAGTGCTAAATTCAGCGTACTCCTTCCTTTTACCTAGTCCAAGAATGGTCAGCTCCTGCTATATATAGCACCAGCTGGCCCCAGCTGGGCTGGGACGGGATGGATTAATTAGCAGCTAAGAGCAGCTGAAAGTGGGGAAACTGACAGTTGCATGATGTATGTATGACCCTCTAGATGTTACAGGGTACATCAACTGGCACTACACACCCACCTCTCCCCTTTTCCCTGGAGAAGGGGAGGTGTGGGGAGGCCACAGGGAGACTTACCGTGTCTGTGTCTTGGGCTTGATGTCCTCGATGATGGCCTGGATGATGTCGGTGGTGGTGGCCTGCCCTCCCATGTCTGGGGTCTGATGCTGCCACAGTGGGATGTGCAACACATGTACGCATATCAACACTCACCACATACAACAGCAAATATACAGGAATACATGCATTGTCCTGTCTACATTCAGCTTCACTGATTGGTGACAAAATTCAGTTTTGTTGAATGGTGCCTTTGTTGAGTGGTGCCTTTGTTCAATGGTGCCTTTGTTGACTATCTTCACAATCAATGTTCTACCAAAATGAAGTGTAATAACTTCACAATTGGTGTTCTGTGTGAAGTGTACTCGTAGTATATGCTCCTCAATCAAATACTATTTATAACAACAGACACACACATCACTAAAATGAAAAACTTCATCACACACACACGCACGCCCTGCCGCGCAGCACACACACACACACACACACACACACACACACACACACACACACACACACACACACACACACACACACACACACACACCACACACACACACGCTGACTCACTCACTGACTGACTGACTGACATACCTGCGGCCTAGAGATGACAGACATCACCGATTCTCTGATCATGGTGGCATGGTTGAAGTGACTGTAGAAGAAAATAAACAATCAGAAATGAAGACCTTATACATGATTCAGTAGTCTTCAGGCCATGCCTAGTGCTACAAAAAGTGTTTCATATGGTGCTGCACATTTTCCAAAAAACAGTGCTTAATGACATCTCCCCCTTCTTTTGTCTCTCCTATACACACAACAGCTGTTCACAATGTGTTGTACTGCAGTTAGCATTACAGAGAGAGAGAGAAAGGGTGAGACATACAGAAAGAGTGTGACAGAGAGAAAGAGAAAGGGTGAGACATAGAGAAAGAGAAAGGGTGAGACAGAGAGAAAGAGAAAGTGTGAGACATAGAGAAATAGGAAGGGTGAGACAGATAGAAAGAGAAAGTGTGAGACATAGAGAAATAGAAAGGGTGAGACATAGAGGGAAAGAGAAAGGGTGAGACATAGAGAAATAGAAGGTGAGACATAGAGAAATAGAAAGGGTGAGACATAGAGAAAGAGAAAGGGTGAGACATAGAGAAAGAGAAAGGGTGAGACATAGAGAAAGAGAAAGGGTGAGACATAGAGAAATAGAAAGGTGAGACAGAGAGAAAGAGAAAGGGTGTGACAGAGAGAAAGAGAAAGGGTGTGACAGAGAGAAAGAGAAAGGGTGTGACAGAGAGAAAGAGAAAGGGTGTGACAGAGAGAAAGAGAAAGGGCGTGACAGAGAGAAAGAGTGCGACAGAGAGAAAGAGAAAGGGTGTGACAGAGAGAAAGGGCGTAACAGAGAGAAGGGGAAAGGGCGTGACAGAGAGAAAGAGAAAGAGTGTGACAGAGAGAAAGGGGGAAGGGTGTGACAGAGAGAAAGAGAAAGGTGTGTGACAGAGAGAAAGGGTGTAACAGAGAGAAAGAGTGTAACAGAGAGAAAGAGAAAGGGTGTGACAGAGAGAAAGAGTGTGACAGAGAGAAAGGGAAATGGTGTGACAGAGAGAAAGGGTGTAACAGAGAGAAAGAGAAAGGGCGTGACAGAGAGAAAGGGGAAAGAGTGTGACAGAGAGAAAGAGAAAGGGCGTGACAGAGAGAAAGAGTGTGACAGAGAGAAAGGGAAATGGTGTGACAGAGAGAAAGGGTGTAACAGAGAGAAAGAGAAAGGGCGTGACAGAGAGAAAGGGGAAAGAGTGTGACAGAGAGAAAGAGAAAGGGCGTGACAGAGAGAAAGAAAGAGAAAAGTGTGAACAGAAAGAAAGAGAAAAGTGTGACAGACAGAGAGACAGGAGAGGAGAGAAGAGGACAGGAGAAGAGAGAGGAAAAAAGAAGAAAAGAGAGGAGAGGAAAGGAGAGGAGAAGAGAGAGGAGGAGAAAAGAAGAGGAGAAGAGAAGAGGAAAGGAGAGAAGAGGAGAAGAGAGAAGATGAGAGGAGATGACAGGAGAGGAGAAGAGAGGAGAGGAGAAGAGAAGAGAAGAAAGAGGGCAGGTACCTACCCCAGGTAGTCTAGCATGTCACAGCTGGCCAGCAGCATGCCTGTGGGGTTGGCGATGTTCTTCCCCTTCAGGGTGCGCCCAGAGTTCCGGGTGCCCTGCACAGGTCATCAACACCTGTGGTCACTACTACCCCCTTCTTCCCTAGGGCAAGCCTTGCAGCTACTATTCACACGATCCTCACCATCACAGTTTACACAATCCTCAGCTACACAGTTCACACAATCCTCAGCATCACAGTTTACACAATCCTCACCATCACAATTTACACAATCCTCACCATCACAGTTTATACAATCCTCACCATCACAATTTACACAATCCTCACCATCACAGTTTATACAATCCTCACCATCACAATTTACACAATCCTCACCATCACAGTTTATACAATCCTCACCATCACAATTTACACAATCCTCACCATCACAGTTTACACAATCCTCAGCATCACAGTTTACACAATCCTCACCATCACAGTTTATACAATCCTCACCATCACAGTTTACACAATCCTCACCATCACAGTTTATACAATCCTCACCATCACAATTTACACAATCCTCACCATCACAGTTTATACAATCCTCACCATCACAATTTACACAATCCTCACCATCACAGTTTACACAATCCTCAGCATCACAGTTTACACAATCCTCAGCATCACAGTTTACACAATCCTCAGCATCACAATTTACACAATCCTCAACAACACAGTTTACACAATCCTCAGCAACACATCAACACAATCCTCAACAACACAGTTTACACAATCCTTAGCAACACATCCACACAATCCTCAGAAACACAATCCTCAGCAACACATCCACACCATCCTCAGCAACACAATCCTCAGCAACACTTCCACACAATCCTCAGCAACACAATCCTCAGCAACACAATCCTCAGTAACACATCCACACCACACTCAGCAACACATCAACACAATCCTCAGTAACACATCCACACCATCCTCAAAACACAATCCTCAGCAACACAATCCTCAGCAACACATCCACACCATCCTCAGCAACACAATCCTCAGCAACACATCCACACCATCCTCAGCAACACATCCACACCATCCTCAGCAACACAATCCACACCATCCTCAGCAACACAATCCTCAGCAACACATCCACACCATCCTCAGCAACACAATCCTCAGCAACACATCCACATTATCCTCAGTAACACATCCACACATTGCTCAGCAACACATCCACACATTGCTCAGCAACACATCCACACAATCCTCAGCAACACATCCACACAATCCTCAGCAACACATTTCTCAGAACACATCAACACATTGCTCAGCAAAACATCAACACAATCCTTAGCAACACATCCACACCATCCTCAGCAACACATTGCTCAGAACACATCAACACATTGCTCACCAACACATCAACACAATCCTTAGCAACACATCCACACCATCCTCAGCAACACATCCACACCATCCTCAGCAACACATTGCTCAGAACACATCAACACATTGCTCAGCAACACATCAACACAATCCTTAGCAACACAATCCTCAGCAATATGGTGATATACCACAAAAGAACAACACGAAAACAATGCATTCAGACCTAGA
>CM060329.1:41999089-42091589 GCA_030674155.1 Stramonita haemastoma | reverse complement strand
CAACAGAAATGATACTTTTCATCATGAGATGAACATCCCTTTCTGAGCTGTTCATGCTTCAAACCTGTCTGCCATGACCATTACCAATACCACTCGCAAATGAAGACTTTCCACCCAAACCTGCAGCCTTCAACCCTGACACGTAACGGGTGCTGGTCAGTACATAATTATGCAGACCTGCTACAGCACCAACATCTCACAGATGCCGTAATCCATGCCTTACCCTAAAAGTTCTGATCCTGATTTCTGTGGACAGACACAGGACAGATATTCAGCATGCACACTGACAGTTCTGATCAGTTCTATGGGTGGGCTGTCCACATCATATTAAACATTTATGAAAATTTCTTAACTACCGCCTGAGTCACAGGTTTAATTCTTTTCTCTTTTTTTCTTAATAAGAAGGGCCATAAAATCAGTCCAATACCTCATGCTCCAGTGAAGAGTACTCCCCCTCTGTGTTTTCCCGAATGAGGATGATGTCAATGCCTTCATGGCGAGAAGTGAAGACCCCTTTGAAAGTGCGGCACCACACTATGTTGGCCCACAGGTCCAGCTTGGACCTGAAAGACACCACTGTCATGCCTTTACACTGTGCATAAAGACACCACAGCTATGCCTTTACACTGTGCATAAATACACCATAGTTATGCCTTTACACTGTGCATAAAGACACCACAGCTATGCCTTTACACTGTGCATAAAGACACCATAGTTATGCCTTTACACTGTGCATAAAGACACCATAGTTATGCCTTTACACTGTGCATAAAGACACCACAGTCATGCCTTTACACTGTGCATAAAGACACCACAGCTATGCCTTTACACTGTGCATAAAGACACCATAGTTATGCCTTTACACTGTGCAATAAATACACCACAGCTATGCCTTTACACTGTGCATAAAGACACCACAGCTATGCCTTTACACTGTGCATAAAGACACCACAGCTATGCCTTTACACTGTGCATAAAGACACCACAGTCATGCCTTTACACTAACACATATATTATTATATATATAACAACACAGCTATGCCTTTACACTACACATATATATATACACCATAGTCATGCCTTTACACTACACATATATATACACCACAGCTATGCCTTTACACTGTGCATAAAGACACCACAGTCATGCCTTTACACTGTGCATAAAGACACCACAGCTATGCCTTTACACTGTGCATAAAGACACCATAGTATTGCCTTTACACTGTGCATAAATACACCACAGCTATGCCTTTACACTGTGCATAAAAAACACACAGCTATGCCTTTACACTGTGCATAAAGACACCACAGCTATGCCTTTACACTGTGCATAAAGACACCACAGTCATGCCTTTACATCTACACATAGTATGCTTAATGTATAAAACAACCACAGCTATGCCTTTACACTAAAGCATATATAATATATACACCAAGCTATGCCTTTACATGTGCTAAGACACATATATTACACTAAACACACAGCTATGCCTTTACACTGTGCATAAAGACACCACAGTCATGCCTTTACACTACACATATAATATACACACAGCTATGCCTTTACACTACACATTAATACACCACAGCTATGCCTTTACACTGTGCATAAAGACACCATAGTATGCCTTTACACTGTGCATAAGACACCACAGCTATGCCTTTTACACTACACGTATTAAATACACCACAGCTATGCCTTTACACTGTGCATTAAAGACACCATAGTCATGCCTTTACACTGTGCATAAAGACACCACAGCTATGCCTTTACACTACACGTATTAAATACACCACAGCTATGCCTTTACACTGTGCATAAAGACACCATAGTCATGCCTTTACACTGTGCATAAAGACACCACAGTATGCCTTTACACTACACGTATTAAATACACCACAGCTATGCCTTTACACTGTGCATAAAAGGACAACCATATCAAGTTGCCTTTACACTGTGCATAAAGACACCACAGCTATGCCTTTACACTGTGCATAAAGACACCATAGTATGCCTTTACACTGTGCATAAAGACACCACAGCTATGCCTTTACACTGTGCATAAAGACACCATAGTTATGCCTTTACACTGTGCATAAATGACACCACAGCTATGCCTTTACACAGTGCATAAATACACCATAGTTATGCCTTTACACTGTGCATAAATACACCATAGCTATGCCTTTACACTGTGCATAAAGACACCATAGTTATGCCTTTACACTGTGCATAAATACACCACAGCTATGCCTTTACACTGTGCATAAAGACACCATAGTATGCCTTTACACTGTGCATAAAGACACCACAGCTATGCCTTTACCTGTCAAAACACATAGTATGCCTTTACACTGTGCATAAAACACCACAGCTATGCCTTTACACTGTGCATAAAGACACCATAGTTATGCCTTTACACTGTGCATAAATACACCACAGCTATGCCTTTACACTGTGCATAAAGACACCATAGTTATGCCTTTACACTGTGCATAAAGTACACCATAGCTATGCCTTTACACTGTGCATAAAGACACCATAGCTATGCCTTTACACAGTGCATAAATACACCATAGTTATGCCTTTACACTGTGCATAAAGACACCATAGCTATGCCTTTACACTGTGCATAAATACACCATAGCTATGCCTTTACACTGTGCATAAAGACATCATAGTTATGCCTTTACACTGTGCATAAATACACCATAGCTATGCCTTTACACTGTGCATAAAGACACCATAGCTATGCCTTTACACTGTGCATAAAGACACCATAGCTATGCCTTTACACTACACACATATAATATATACAACACAGCTATGCCTTTACACTACACACATATATATATACAACACAGCTATGCCTTTACACTTCACATAAATGTAACACAGCTATACCTTTACACTACACATATATACAACAAAGCTATGTCTTCACACACAGGTACAACACAGTTATGTTTTTACACTACACATAAATACAACACAGCTATGTCTTTACACTACACATATATACAACAAAGCTATGCTTTTTACACTACACAATAAATACAACACAGCAAAAGACACAACAACACAACAAAATCTACTCTTTACACTACACATATATACAACACAATTATGGCTTTGCACTACACATGAATACAACACAACTATGTCTTTACACTACACATAAAATATCTTTAATACTAAAGACATAGCTGTGTAGTATCTATGTGTAGTGTAATACTATACATAAATACAACACAGTCACGCCTTCACCCAACACACATTGACACATGGTACACTGAGGCTTTAGCGGAACTCATTGCAAATGCTACTCTGTAGCTAACACCCACAGACAAAATCAATCTACTGTTCACAAACGTGTAGCTAACACCCACAGACAAAATCAATTTACTGTTCACAAACGTGTAGCTAACACCCACAGACAAAATCAATTTACTGTTCACAAACGTGTAGCTAACACCCACAGACAAAATCAATTTACTATACACAAAAGTTACTCTATAGCTAATATGCTCCAAACAACAAAATCAACTTAATCTTAAAATGGACATGACTAACATCACCTAGCTAAGCTCTGATTTTCTGCATGCCCCACCAGCTTACTTCAGCTACATTTACAAACTGCATACACATGGGGACTGGATTTAAAAAAGCACATGAGTGCTTACTCCATTATCCTCGATATAAAAGAATAAATAAATAAATAAATAAATAAATAAATAAATAAATAAATAAATAGACATCCCCAGCTCTCATCTCACTTCTGACCCCAAAGTGTACTACTGCCTTCGCTAAGATCGTCATACACTTTTCTCATTCATTTATTTTCCCCACTGATCTCTTTCAATTTCTTCTCCCCACTCCTTTCTTTTCCCATGTCATTTCAATCAACACACTTTCTGAATCTAAATAAATTACTTTCTGGTAATGGAAAAAAGTTACCAGTATTTTGTATTGTACTGTACAATACATATTATTCTACTATCAGTGCCTTTTGAAAACCACCAGAGTTAGTCAGAGCAATGGTTAAGAAACAACACCATTTACATACAAAATCTACACTTGAAATGTGTAACGCTTATTCTTTTTGTTTTTAAAGCATGTCAAGAACAAAGAATACTGATTCTACCGACTTTATGATGATAAGCCCAAGCATGATAATGTCATAATCATACATCTCAAAACAAACATTTCAAATATCTATTACCTCAAAGCTACATTCATGGAGCGAAATGTTGCATCATCAAACTTGGTTTCAATGTTCCCTGAAAAAAAGAAAGAAAAGCAGATGATAAAATCATACCATTCCCATTTGGTGGCTACCTCACACAAACATGCCATACAGTCAGAATGCACCGTCTTACTGTAGCTCACTCAGCATGAGTGGAGGCGGATAGCCTAGTGGTCAGAACATTGCGCTGGCAATTTGAAGACCCAGGTTCGAGTCCGGTCGAGGAAATTTTCTTCCTGGAGTTAACATCAGTGCTGACTCCACTCTCCCCAAAAAGTCCTTCGGATGAGACTTTAAACCGAGGCCCCATGTGCGAACGCACGCAGAACATCTTGCGCACACGTTAAATCCTGTTCCGCTTTTCGTAAGAGTAGGCCATCGTGTGCCGGTGGGAACAGATGACAATATTTACAAAACTGCATACACACGGGGACCGGATGAAAAAAAGCACATGATTGCTTATTCTGTTATCCTTGATATAAAAGAATAAATAAATAAATAAATAAATAAATGAGTCACTGACTGCATCCTGTCAACCTTTATTTTATTTTTATTTTATTTATTCTTCTATATCGAGGATAATGGAATAAGCATTCATGTGCTTTTTTACATCCAGTCCCCATGTGTCTGCAGTTTTGTAAATCTTGTCATCTGTTCCTACCGGCACAAGATAGCCTACTCTTACGAAAAGCTGAACAGGATTTAACATGTGCGCAAGATGTTATTCATGCGTTCGCACATGGGGCCTCGGTTTATAGTCTCATCCGAAGGACATTTGGGGGGAGTGGAGTCAGCACTGATGTTAACTCCAGAGGAAAAATCCCCTCCAACGGGAATCAAACCCAGGTCGTCAAATTGCGAGCGCAATGTTCTGACCACTAGGCTATCCCGTCCCCTTTCCAGGTTCAACTGTGCTCTTGAATGACAAGAAAAAGTCCACCACTCCTCCATGATGGATCATTTAAGACCCAACCATAGCACACATCACAACTTGCAGTCTGCTAACATGATACCAAACTTGAAAAAAACTAATGCCCAATAGCACACAGTAATTGTTCTTGCTCTCCTTGTTTCTGTGCATTCTCCAGCTTCACAACCTTGCAGTCACCCTGAATATGTAATCTGACTTACTTATCCTGCCCAGGATTCACTGTGAGATTGAAACTGCACATTGGATGAGAAGTTTGTATGTATAACTGCATCTTACCACATAAGCAGCCATACTCTGACATCTGAGGATTTTGGTTGTTGGTTGTTAAGCTAAGAACTTGCCATGGTTAGAGATAATCTGAACATACCATTTTACAACATGGCACTTTAATGTAGGCCGTGGTTAGCTTACATCATTAACTGACAAAGCTATTGGTCTGGGCCTGCATGCAATAAATGATCTGATACACAATTCACCCTCAGATATCTCCACAAGTACATCCCTAAAATAGTCCATGGATCATGACCTGATAGACAGTTCATCCTCAGATATCTCCACATTCCTACAATAGTCCATGGATCATGATGTGATACACAGTTCATCCTCAGATATCTCCACATCCCTACAATAGTCCATGGATCATGATCTGAGAGACAGTTCATCCTCAGCTATCTCCACTGGTACATCACTATAATAGTTCATTGATCGTAAGCTGATAGAAAATCCTGTCCACTGACATTTCAAGGCCACACACATGGCTACAATCAGCAACCACTGTCTACATCCTGTCCACTGACCTGTCCACTGACCCACATCCTGTCCACTAACCCACATCCTGTCCACTGACCTTTCAAGGCCACCCCGTTTCTCTGCACGGACAGCAGTGCCCCCTCCAGGTCTTCAGGGTCGGTGGTGGAGGCGTTGATCTCCACCGTCTCAAACTCAATGGGGGCTCCAGCATACCTGTAACACAGCCTCAGTTTTCAGCAATATCGCTTTTCTCACAACAGCACGGCATACAATTTTATGCCAAGAAATTTCAAAGCTAGACCTTTGAAATCAGAATGCAAACGTCTACCACATGCACCCCTCATAAATGAATGCATCAAATGGATCGAAGGTCTAGAGGTAACGCACCTCCCAAAAAGCGAAAAGTGTGAGTTTCAAGTGTGTGGTAATTTGATCCCCTGTATATGCCTGAAACTTTTCCCCCATTCACTAGACTGTAAGTGGTGGTCTGGGTCTTTGGATGAAATGATAAACCACAGCCCTGTGTGCAATTATCATGTAGTGCATGTAAAAGAACCCACAGCAACAAAAGAGTTGTTCTTGGCAAAATTCTAAAGAAAAAAAGCAGATTCAAGCAAGCTTAAAAGACTCCATAATGATACTAAAAGCTGGTGAGAAAGTCCACACAAGATTCTGCTGACAAGTGTTTTAAAGGATACAACAAAATGAAGCCTTCAAAAACCCCACACACGACTCCACTTCAGTGACACCACCCATCTCTTCCATAGCCCACTGACCTGAAGATCTCCTGCACATGGGTCAGGATCTCTGGTCCCACGCCATCGCCGGTCATCAGAGTCACAGTGTGCCGACCCCCGTACTTGGCACACGACAGCGCCTGCAGATTGTCAAAACAGTCAACACACTGTCTTCCTCTGTATTCTTTTTTTTAAACACTATCCTTTCTCAATGATAAGCTTCACTCTCACCTTATACTAAACCTCATCTACTAAAACTTAAAAAGCATCTGTTTCAAAATCAATGTAAAAAAATTCCTAAGAATGTAGTTGAAAGATAAATCAAAAACTGAGCTCAGAGGAAATATGCTTAACGAACAAAATATGAGTGGAAAGAGAATAATCACCAACACCCATTTCAATCCGAACACATCAGTTCTGTGCACAACAGTGGATTTACCAATGTATAATCAGTTTATCACTCATCTCCCTCATGGGGGTTGGAATATTAACATAGTGTAGATTTGTCTGTCCAAAATTCTTCAGTTGAATTAGTAGATTTATTCAGAAACAAACATGCTTTGTAATGTCACTCCTGATATCAAAGAAGCTAACATGGTTGTGAAGTTCATGGCAGGTGAGAATGACCAATGACTGATGTTTCCAAACCATTATTACTACTGTTCTTCATATTATCATTAGTACTGCCACCATACCTAAAGCCAATACATCACCATCCTCATCTTCTTAAAGATTATGATGACTATGACAATGATAATGATGATGATGCAGAACTAGTACTACTCCTACTCAGCACTACTATAACTACTTCTTCTATTAGTATTACTACTGTTACTACAACTGATGTCAGTGTTCCTGAACTTAGTTTGTTAATACACACAAAAACATGATCACTTGACAAAGGGTATATTAACCTGCTGTTTTGTGGCATGAGTGACATAACTGTGGTTTCCACCAGCCGTAGACACAAGTGGCAAAACTGTCTGCCTGTAGGCCTGAAAAAGCAAACAGCATAGTCATGCATCCACATCAACTTGCCATGTCTCAAGTGAAAAGAAATAATAGCAACTCAAAAATAGATCTCGCACCCCCCTCCTAACCCCCTCCCCCCCAAAAAAAAACACCTAAAACAAAACAAAACACACATACCCACCAAAAAACCAAACAGGAATAAATGGGGTTTTTCAAGTACTTAAAATTTTTTCACCTGCCTGGTCTCTCCAGACAGCTGGAAGTTTGTGTTGTCAATGACTGACTGTAAAAAATAAAAATAAAAAAGATGTTGTTAATCAGTTAGTTAAAGTCTATCCCAAGCCTAAGGCTCATCAGGCCGGTGCTTATCCCGGTTTCTGTGGCGTTAAGCGACTGAGAGTCATAGACTCCCCCCTGGATAGGACGCCAGTCTATCGCAGGGTTAACCCCCAACACAAAGTTGGTACCCCTTTTACACCTGGGTGGGGTGAGAAAATAGCAGTAAAGTGCCTTTTCCAAGGGCACAACGCCATAGCCGAAAGCTGGGATCGAACCCGCAACCTTTAGATTACGAGTCCAACGCCCTAACCACTAGGCTACTGCGGCGGCTGTTGTTAATCAGGGTCTCTACAAACCCACAGCTAGCTGCATCCCTCACCAGTGACAGAGAAAAAAAAAGTATCGGATCTTTGGGTAGCATCTCTGTTCACTGAAAATACAGTAACACATGCAGCTGAATCCTAAGAACCCCTGCAATACAGCCATGCACAGCAGGTTTGAGTTTGACCCTCCGCTACTACACAACACTAATTCCAAGTGTATTGGAATTGTACCACTTTCACTTCAGTCATGGCAGACTACTGTGCATGATATTTGCCAATAAATTGTGCTGTTCTCCCAGAGGAGAGCATGTTGCCACTAGAGCTGTGCCATCCATTTTTTTTTTCATTTTCCTATTTGCTTCTGTATATTTTTCCCAAGATAACAGTGGCTTTTTTAGAAACTACAAAATTTTGCCACAGATAACTATCTAAGTTAGTAAGTATCTTGTTACTGTGACTTGTTCTATATGCTTTCAGTGTATAGTAGAATAACACAGTTCTAGTTCTACAGATCTAGTCTCTCTCTTTTCACTCCTTCCAATTCCATCCATTTATAAATTGTTTATATTCCAACCCACATCTAATTTAGAGACAATACATTTCACTCACAAACACATTCTCAAAGTGTGGTGTGTGTGTGTGTGTGTGTGGTGTGTGTGTGTGTGTGTGTGTGTGTGTGTGTGTTTGATTTATTTATTCTTTTATATCGAGGATAATGGGATAAGCACTCTTGTGCTTTTTTACATCCAGTCCCCGTGTGTATGCAGTTTTGTAAATGTCATCTGTTCCCACCGGCACACGATGGCCTACTCTTACGAAAAGCGGAACAGGATTTAACGTGTGCGCAAGATGTTCTGCGTGCGTTCGCACACAGGCCTCTGTTTAAAGTCTCATCCGAAGGACTTGTGGGGAGAGTGGAGTCAGCAGTGTGTGTGTGTGTGTGTGTGTGCACATGTGCAGGTGTGTGTGTGTGTGTGTGTGTGTGTGTGTGTGTGTGTGTGTGTGTGTGTGTGTGTGTGACTCTGTGTGTGTGTGTGTGTGTGTGTGACTCTGTGTGTGTGTGTGTGTGTGTGTGTGTGTGTGTGTGTGTGTGTGTGTGTGTGTGTGTGTACATGTGCAGGGTGTGTGTTACTGTGTGTTTGAACTTTGATTTATTTGATTTGATTTATTCTTTTATATCGAGGATAATGGAATAAGCACTTTTGTGCTTTTTTACATCCAGTCCCCCTGTGTATGCAGTTTTGTAAATGTCATCTGTTCCCACTGGCACAGTGTGTGTGTGTGTGTGTGTGTGTGTGTGTGTGTGTGTGTGTGGTGTGGTGGTGTGTGTGTACACATGTGCAGGCATGTGCGTGCGTGCGTGCGTGCGTGCGTGCGTGCGTGCGTGCGTGGTGTGTTGTGTGTGTGTGTGTGCGTGCGTGCGTGTGTGTGTGCACGCATCCCCCTTCTCTCCCTGCCCTACACATGCATCACAGACTACTTTAAAATGCAACCTGAAGAAGACTGGGCCTCATCTGAGGCCTCACCTGAACAGTGATCAACACCTAGAGTGATGTCATGCACACTTCACTGGAAAAATATGCCAAAAGCTACCTTTTGATTTGCTTAGGTCAACCTTCCACTGGAGGTTTACCGACTTCAGTGAAAAATGCAACAACTCTCGAGACATTTGTCCAAACTCAATAACTTGCATATTCAGTAGAGTCTTTAAACATATCAAATACCCACACCGTGTGTTCTTATTAGCTATGACCATGCTTGAGAACTCATTTGATAGTACACTCACCGTGTTCAAAAGCAGACGTCTCGCCAGAGCAGCCATCATTACTATCCGTTCCGTTGACCTTCAGATGCCTCTGTTTGTTTCATGTACTCCGATAGAAAGCGAAACGTCGCACGACTCTCAAAATCGGTTCTGTTCCAATTAAAGATGATAAAAGGCAATATTGTTTTTCCTTCATTGAAAACTATATATAAAAAAGCTGGTCATTCACTGCCTTTATTCAGTTTTCTGTCTGCCTTCTGGTACGTGTTAAATGTTATATGTCGTCGTAGTCGTCGTTGTTATGATGTTGATGCTGATGCTGATTGTTATCATTGATGTTGTTGTTATCATCATCATCATCAGTATCCTTCTTCTTCTTCCTCCTCCTCCTCCACGGGAGCGTCTGCAATCAACAAGCTGATTATTCTGTCACTATTGGGGGAGGTCGAAAGGGGGGGAGGGGGGGAGAGAGAGAAAAAAAAACACGAACATTTAAAAAATAAAACCACCACCACTCTGTTCAGCGAGGCTTGGAGGCCCTTGACACAAAGATGTCAACGGTTGTGGCCTCTGTGATGCTCTGAGG
Organism: Stramonita haemastoma; assembly: GCA_030674155.1. Lineage (NCBI taxonomy): Eukaryota > Metazoa > Mollusca > Gastropoda > Neogastropoda > Muricidae > Stramonita > Stramonita haemastoma. The sequence continues at coordinate 42,080,996 of CM060329.1, read as the reverse complement.
CAAGTTATTCCAGCCTCAGATTATTCTTGGTAAGGACTGTTGCTGATATTGTGTGCGACATCTTTGTTGTTCATATTGGTCATTGGTCATCATCATCATTATCATTGTTACTGTTGTTGCTCTTGTTCTTCCTCAATCATTTTATTGCAGTTTTTCGTTCTAGCTTAAGTAATTCATTTAGGCAAGCATAAACTGAATCACCCGAGAGAAAACTGAAACTACCAGATAAAATATTTCTATTGATTTGTTAAGTGAAGAAATGAATGCCAGATTCCATTACAGTTTGCCATGTAAGCCTATAGTTTGCTAAAATGTATTCGAAAGCAAGTAGCAAGTAACAGTACCCAATACAATGCTGTCCACCCCCCCCCCCCCCCCTTCCTGTCATAATTTTACCATTCTACCACCAAAGACGGTTGACATTTTGTTTGAGAAGATAACTCTCAGCACCTTCTAAACTAGAATTCTCCCCCATTGGACGCCAACAACAACGCGACTACACGTTTTTTAATATGAAAGAATTAGAATGGTCTAAACGCGGACCCCAAAATTAAGAGAGGCATAGAAAACCAAAATGCCTACGCCCTATGTAATTTGATATTAATCAGCCCTTTTCAGCGACAGTTTTGTTTTGATCGTCAGTGTGATTCTTCGTGTACATGTATGTGATAAGGCCACAGCTGTTTTCCTTCCAGCCAGGTATTTCATCACTTTCTGCTGCACCCGCTGCTGTTGTGTTCTGTAAGTACTAAACAGTAACAATGTTCTGTAAAAACGTGGGATCCAATCACAATGTTAGGTACAGAGCTAAACAGCCTCGGGGTCAGTTAATAATATAATAGTAGGATGGGTACCAGTGTCGACTTTCTCGCATGATGTTTTATTGATGAGCATTGATGCCGTCACTTGTGTACACTCATCGTTATGGCAATCTCCATATTTCCTCCGTCATCTGGACACCCACCAATCAGAAAAAGTTTAAAGACAAAATCGTGCTGGGACTCGTGTTATGAATGTGATCATGGAGGCTGTGAGACTTTTCCTTGGTTAGCTAAGTTTGTTCATGTTGTGTGTGTGTGTGTGTGTGTGTGTGTGTGTGTGTGTGTGTGTGTGTGTGTGTGTGTGTGTGTGTGTGTGAGTGATGTGTGTGTGGGCGGGGTGTGTGTGGGTTTGTAGTAATGTGTGTGGTATGGGCGCATATGTGTATGTGTGAGAGAGAGAGAGCGAGAGAGAGAGTGTGTGTGAGAAAGAGAGAGAGAGAGGGAGAGAGAGAGAGAGAGAGAGAGAGAGAGAGATCAAGCAAACTTTCTGCACGCATACCTGTGACGGAATATCACGAGCCAGTAGGCATAAAGGACAGAAGGCAGAGTGACATGGGCACCTTACCACCTCCATCGTTTGTGCTGTTCAGTCAATGACTGTATGTGTAGTGTATCTCCACCATCCCCACTGCTGTCCCTTTGCAATGGGCGAAAGCTTTACGCAATAAATGTTGTGAATTGTGAATTATGAACTGTAACAAAAATAGCACAAGCCAGTATCTTTATACCATGACGTGGAAACCATGCCATGAAGATCATTTGGGCTGCAACCATATTTTATTTCTTGTTTTTGTTCAATATGGTTATTTGTGTTGTGCCCAATCCCCTTCCCACTGTCCCCTTGTGAATGGGCTGAAAACCTTAATCACAATAAACTATTGTCAAACTATTGTCATTATCCCATCCCTGTCCCCGTCCTATTCCCCACATGTATGTATACACAATAACACACACACACACACACACACAACACACACACACACACACACACACACACACACACACATGCAATGATGCACACAGAAAATACAGCATACAGAGAGGACAAGAGATCCTGTCTTTATAGACAAACAAACAAAAACAACAGCATAAACTGATAAAGAGTCAAAACTAAAGGAAGAAGTTTTTAAAAATCCCACAAAAAGATGTTTCAGTACTGCTAGTGCAATGATACATATGGTTTGGGGAGTTGTGTCTGTCTCAGTGTTTTTTTGTTCTGTTTTGTTTTTTATCTTTTGCTTGTTAATGTGTTGTTGACTTAACTCTGGTACAAGGGCATTATGGCGCCATTAGATTGTATTGTGAGCCTGTGCAAGATTTCTTCTTTGAAATTCAACAGGTAGCTATTTTGCTTTTCCTATGCTTTGCTCAGTACGTGTGTGTGTGTGTGTGTGTGTGTGTGTGTGTGTGTGTGTGTGTGTGTGTGTGTGTGTGTGTGTGTGTGAAACTTCTATTGTTTTATTCATGAATCTAATTCTTTAATTTAAAAAAACTCATGACTGCTTTTTCATGTCTAGTTGCATGCTGATATGTGATGTACTCTGATGCGTGTGTGTGTGTGTGTGTTTGTGTGTGTGTGTGTGTGTGTGTGTGCGCACAGTGCACATGTATACATGTGCCAGCATAAAATAGTAATAAAAACACAACTGTGTTCAGATTCATCTTTTCTTTTATTATCACTAATATAAGCAAAATTTTTGCTTCTATCCTGAAGCTTCCTCTGGCCGATCAGCCTGAGGAAGCTGAACACAGTTGTTTTATTATTATTTTACTGTTTTACCTCAACTGTGTGCTTGGAGGGAGTGGTTCCCAGCAGAATTGTGGGTTTTTATCAAGATAACTCATTCCTTGCTTGCATAATATTCAAAATGATAGACTTTTACTCTATTTGAAAACTGAAACAGTTCACTTTTGTCCACAGAATGACACTGTGTTGAGGAGAAGGTGGCAGTAAATCACTGAGCAACATGGAGGCCTCCAGTATTCTGGCCAGTACGGCCAAAGCTACTTCCTACAATATGTTATTACAGGTCAGTTGTATCCATGGTCGTTATCAGCTGGACAATGGAGAATGAATTGAAATTTGTATTATACTCTTTCAGTCTTTGGTGCACTAGTACTACATATTTTGTTCTTGGTGAGGGAAGGTAAAAGTTGCCTACTCAAGTTTACAATATTATTACATATTGAGAGATAAAAGAAATATGTACCTGTACAGTCTTGCACACAAACATGAAAAGATGTGTACATACAAATGAGCACACACTGTGTACACATACACATGCACATATGCACACATGTATGCAACCATGCAGCACGCACGCACACCGCGCGCGCGCACACACACACACACACACACACACACACACACACACACACACACACACACACACACACACACACACACACACACATTCTGACACAAGTTGACACAGAATTGGATGATTTGGGTACTCATTATTTAGTCATTCAGATGACACAGGTGTGATGTTTCGACACCATCCCTGAGGAAAAGTCAGGGAGTTGGGAGTCTCCAGGGTGATTCAGGGCTGTAGGCCTATAATGGCAATGTTCTGGCGGCTCCTGTGATAGCACTGGAATCATGCGTATTGGCGATTGCCTTTCCAAGGGACTATTCCATTGATATGTAGAGGGGGGTCTGCTGCATGGGTAACAACTTGCCTTCCATACTTGCTTACCCAGGCTTTGCGCTCTAGAGCATAGGGTTCAACTCCATAGTCATCCGGGACTTACAGATGCCTACAAATTTACCAGAAAATAAATATCAAGAAAATTTTGAAAAATACCACTGATTTTGTCAATCTGTTGCTTTGGAAAGGTATCATCTCAAATAATGATACCATTTTTACACTGTTTCAAATCATTTCATTGTCAGATTGGAAAGAGTCAGAGAGCTTTTACAAGGTAGATGGTAAAGGTTTATTTTAAACAGATCTATAAATACTTAGTACATAGTAATCATATAATACATTTATAATGTTTTATGTTTTTGTATGTTTCAGATGATGATCAGAGTGATGACCTTTGTCTTCAATGCTGTCATTATTCGCTATATTTCACGAGACTTGTTGGGTGTGCTCAATGTCAGGTAAGGGTAGGACTACACTTAAGGACACAGAGTCTGGGTGCCTGTCTCCTGGTGGCTGGAAGTTTGGCCAGAAGTGTCTTAAACTTTTCTGCTGTGTAGCTGTGCACTCAGATAAATGAACAGAGGGATGAATACAGATAAATAAATAAATAAAGTAGGGATGATGAATTTGTGAAATAAAGATGAAATAAAATGGTATCTCTCGTTTGTGCAAGAACTTTTGTTGGTTATTTTGATTAGTTTAATGATCTTATGTCAGTTTCATGTCATTTAGTCTTTGAAATGTTTTTGCCAATCAAATATTCTCATCAGGTTTATGACTACATTTTTTTAATATCAAGTTTTGTTTTTAAAAAAATAATAATAATTAATTAATTTTTTTTAAATCTTAAAATCAGGTTTGATGTTTTTAATCTAAAGAAGTTTGTTGCTGATTTATGTCTTAAAATGCTTTCTCCATAATGCTTGAAGCTAGTGGCTGCAGAGTTTGTTCATAGGTTTTTAATAGTATCATTTTTTTTTCTCCCACAAACAAATTTTTAGCAATAACTTCTCATCATCACAGTGTTTGTAGGGTTTTTTTGCCTGTGGTTTTCTCCAGCTAACAGTGAAAGGTTTGTGTCTGTCAGGCTGATGCTGCTGTACTCCACCATTCTCTTTCTGACCAAGGAAGCCTTTGAACGGGCCTGCCTGAGCCGCAGAGATGGGCAGGACTGGAGACGGGTCATCAACTTGATCTGGTGCACGTACGTCTCTTTCTTCTGCTTATCCTTTGTTTCTGGTAGATAGTAGTCGTAGGCACCCATCAGTTTTAGAAGATTATGGAGTTGCACTGTAGTCTTTAGAGCACAAAGCCTGGGTAAGTTAGGTATGGAGGGCAAGCTGTTACCCATGCAGCAGACCCCCCCTCTCCACGCCACTGGAATGATCCATTGGAAAACCGATACGAATGGTTCCAGTACCGTCGCAGTACTGGTAGATAGATAGGATGAAAAAAGGCCTGAAATCCTTGTCTAAAGGGGGTCTCTTCTCTGAGGACTCTCTGCTGCCATGCTCTACGCAAGTTTCTTACCACTTGGTGGGGAGGGGGGGATGGTGGTCTGTTGTTGGTTTTTTTTGTTGTAGTTGTGTTTTTTTTTGTTTTTTTCCTCAGAAAGAAAATTTACTGAAAGTTAATACAAATTCCTGAAATCCTAACTCGTGCATTTCCTCTGTATTTGAAATGTTACCTTTTTAAAAAAAAATTTTGCTATTTCTTTGGTTCACAGCTGAGCTTTTCTTATCTTTGTTACTTTTGAATTTTCATATGTAAGAGAAAGGATTTGTTTGTATTTATTCTGCCAGTCACAGAGAGTGGCTTAAGTCTTCTTGAACATATTTTTTTTTATCTGTACAAGGATTTCTTTTTTTTTTTTTTTTAAACTGAAATAAACCCTGGTGCAGAAAACAAACAAACACACACATAAAAATGTAATGTCACATAACATTTTGCCTGGGTGATATTTCAATTCATCTTTTGTGTTTTAGATCAGTGTACCTATCACTAACTTTTATGTATTCTTATGGATGTTCAGAGTTATATAGTTGATATGCTTTTGAATGATACTTACGCATTTTTAACTTTCAAGAAATAGTCCCTGAAATTCTGCGGAATGATGCTTATGTGTTAGGAGTTTTTATAATGTGGCTCTGATGGGTAGACAGGTGTGTGCAGGGGAGAGAAATTGCAAATGTCGGATAGACATGTAGACAGGTGTGTGTGTGCAGGGGAGAGAGATTGTAAATGTCAGACAGACAGGTAGATAGGTGTGTGCAGGGGAAAGAGATTGCAGATGTCAGACAGACAGGTAGATAGTGTGTGCAGGGGAAAGAGATTGCAGATGTCAGACAGACAGGTAGATAGCTGTGTGCAGGGGAAAGAGATTGCAGATGTCAGACAGACAGGTAGATAGTGTGTGCAGGGAAAGAGATTGCGATGTCAGACAGACAGGTAGATAGTGTGTGCAGGGAAAGAGATTGCAGATGTCAGACAGACAGGTAGATAGGTGTGTGCAGGGGAAAGAGATTGCAGATGTCAGACAGACAGGTAGATAGGTGTGTGCAGGGGAAAGAGATTGCAGATGTCAGACAGACAGGTAGTAGTGTGTGCAGGGGAAAGAGATTGCAGATGTCAGACAGACAGGTAGATAGGTGTGTGCAGGGGAAAGAGATTGCAGATGTCAGACAGACAGGTAGATAGGTGTGTGCAGGGGAAAGAGATTGCAGATGTCAGACAGACAGGTAGATAGGTGTGTGCAGGGGAAAGAGATTGCAGATGTCAGACAGACAGGTAGATAGCTGTGTGCAGGGGAAAGAGATTGCAAATGTCAGACAGACAGGTAGATAGGTGTGTGCAGGGGAAAGAGATTGCAGATGTCAGACAGACAGGTAGATAGCTGTGTGCAGGGGAAAGAGATTGCAAATGTCAGACAGGTAGACAGGTGGGTGCTGTTTGTAGGGGAAAGAGATTGCAAATGTCAGACAGACAGACATGTAGACAGGTGTGTGTGTGCAGGGGAAAGAGATTGCAAATGCCAGACAGACAGGTAGACAGGTGGGTGCTGTGTGCAGGGTGCCCATAGGAGGGGTGCTGAGTGTGGCTCTGACAGGTAGACAGGTGTGTGCAGGGGAAAGAGATTGCAAATGTCAGACAGACAGGTAGACAGGTGGGTGCTGTGTGTAGGGGAAAGAGATTGCAAATGTCAGACAGACATGTAGACAGGTGTGTGCTGTGTGCAGGGTGCCCATAGGAGGGGTGCTGAGCCTGGCCCTGAGCGGGGTGTGGCTGTTGGTGCTGCAGGCCCCTGACGCGGGTGTGGTGGGGGACTATGGGGTGGGGGTGGTGGCCTTCGCGGTGTCGGCCTTTGTGGAGGTGCTGGCTGAACCCCTCTATGTCACTGGCCAGGCCTTCTTCTTCATCCGCCTCAAGGTAACACCCCCCCCTCCTCTTTTTTCTTTCTGTCTTCTTCTTTTTTTTCTTTCTGCCTTCTTCATTCTCCTCAAGGTACGGTGTTCCCCCTCCTCTTTTCTTTTTTCTTTCTGTCTTCTTCATTCTGCTCAAGGTAACACCCCACCCCCCCCCCAATCTTCCTCTCTATTTACTCTCTTCCTTCTCTTCTCTTTCTCTGTTTCTCTGCTGTTTCTTCCTCTCTCTCTTTTTCCTGTCATCTTCCTCTCCTCTTCCTCTCTTCTTCTTCTCCTCATCCTCTCTTCTTCCTCTCCTCTTCCATTCTTCTTCCTTCTATTCTTTTCCTATCTTCTTCCTTTTCTCTACCTCTGTTCTTCCTCTCTTCGTCCTCCCTTTTTCCTCTCTTCTTCCTCTTCTTTTCCTCTCTTCTTCGTCTTCTTCCTCTCCTCTTTCTCTCTTCTTCTTTTTCCTCTCCTCTTCCTCTCTTCCTCATCTCTTTTTCTCTTCTTCCTCTTCTTCTCTCCTCTTCACTCGCCGTGCCCCTCTTCTTCCTTTCTTTTTTCCCTCTCCTCTACCTCTCTTCTTCACACAATAAGAGCATACCTACATCACACATACCTGTTGACAAGTACTGACTCTGGGTCTCTCCCATGGGAAGGGCATACCTACATCAGACATCCATACCTGTTGACAGGTACAGGTTTTTTACATTATAAGAGCAGACCTACATCAAGCATCCATATATGTTGACAGGTACTAACAGTTTTTTTTTTACTTGATAAAAGCATACCTACATCACACATACCTGTCAACAGGTTCTAACAGGTCTCTCATGATAAAAGCATACCTACATCAGACATCCATGTTGACAGGTACTGACAGGTCTCTCACGGTATAAAAGCAGACCTATATCATACATACCTGTCAATAGGTACTAACAGGTCTCTCCACAGGATAAAGCAGACCAACATCACACACACACACCTATCGACAGGTACTAACAGGTCTTTCCACAGGATAAAACCATAACAACATCACACATATCTGTCGAGAGGTACTTACAGGTCTCTCACAGTATAATAATAATAATAATAATAATGATAATAATAATAATACATTGAATTTATATAACACTATATCCTGCAAAAACAAATCAAAGTGCTTGCATATGACCCATGCAACACACAAGCAATCGATGACAATGAATAGTTTAAATATAAAAGCATACCTACATCACGCACACCTGTCAACAGACACTAACAGTTCTCTCACAGGATAAAAGCAGACCTACATCACACGCACACCTGTCGACAGGTACCAACAGGTCTCTCATACCTACCTCACACACACACCTGTCGACAGGTACTGATCCTGGGTCTGTCACAAGCGGTGAAGTGCACCACTGCCCTGGTGCTGGTGCTGGCGTTTCCTGACTGGGGGCTGTACGGCTTCGCCCTGGCCCAGGTGGTGTCCAGCCTCAGCTACGTGGCCATGTACTATGGCTACTTCGCCTACCACACCTCCTCCACCCACCTGAAGAAGGAGAAGGAGAAGAAGAAGGAGGAGAAGAAGGAGGAGGAAGAGGCTGACCCTTTCCCTTGTGTGTCCATGCAGGATTTTCTGCCCAGAGCTGTCCCTGGGGAGGTGAGTGTTGGTATCTAAGGGGGGGTGGGGGGGTGACCTGTTCTGGTTTTGCTTAAGTTGAGGGTAACACCAACAGTCGGGGGGGGGGGGGGGGGGGGGGGGGGGTTGATTTATGTAGTTTGAGAGTTAGAGGTTTTATGGGTTCGAAAAAATGTATTTGAGAAAGGAAGGTGTTACAAATAGAATTGATTGATACATAGACACATACATGCACACATACGCACGCACGCACGCACGCACGCACGCACACACGCACGCACGCACGCACGCACGCACACACTACACACACACACACACACACACACACACACACACACACACACACACACACTACACACACTACACACACTACACACACACACACACACTACACACACTACACACACTACACACACTACACACACACACACACACACACACACACAAGATAACAAAGTCTGCCTTTTTCCTGCTGAAGACTGATCATTATTGTGTGGTGGTCTGCAGAGCTTCTTCGATGTCCAGCTGGTTCACCTCACCTGGAGTTTCTTCAAGCAGTCCCTCCTCAAGCAGATTCTCACAGAAGGTAAGGCTGGATTTGAACTCTTTGAGTCCAGTGGTAAAGATCTGTGGGCAGTATGGGATAAGTAGTGGGTAATTCGTCCTTATAACTGCATCAAAGCTGTCAAGTTCCCCTACTTTCAGCTCTTCTCAGTGTGTGTGGGTGCTGTGATGATCTGTGTGGGGACATGTTTCAGGGGATTGCTATGTGTGTGTGATCTGTGTGGGAACATGTTTCAGGGATCCCTATGTGTCTATAATCTTGTGTGGGACATGTTTCAGGGGATCCCTATGTGTCTATAATCTGTGTGGGGACATGTTTCAGGGGAACACTGTGTGTCTATAATCTGTGTGGGGACATGTTTTAGGGGATCACTATGTGTCTATAATCTGTGTGGGGACATGTTTCAGGGAACGCTATGTGTCTATAATCTGTGTGGGGACATGTTTCAGGGGATCACTATGTGTCTATAATCTGTGTGGGGGCATGTTTCAGGGGATCACTATGTGTCTATAATCTGTGTGGGGACATGTTTCAGGGGAACGCTGTGTGTCTATAATCTGTGTGGGGACATGTTTCAGGGGATCACTATGTGTCTATAATCTGTGTGGGGACATGTTTCAGGGGAACGCTGTGTGTCTATAATCTGTGTGGGGACATGTTTCAGGGGATCACTATGTGTCTATAATCTGTGTGGGGGCATGTTTCAGGGGATCACTATGTGTCTATAATCTGTGTGGGGACATGTTTCAGGGGAACGCTGTGTGTCTATAATCTGTGTGGGGACATGTTTCAGGGGATCACTATGTGTCTATAATCTGTGTGGGGACATGTTTCAGGGGAACGCTGTGTGTGTGTGATCAGTGTGGGTACATGTTTCAGGGGAACGCTATGTGTGTGTGATCAGTGTGGGTACATGTTTCAGTGGAACGCTATGTGATGATCTGTGTGTTTCAGGGGAACGCTATGTGATGACATTTCTCAATGTGCTGAGCTTTGCTGACCAGGGTAAGTGGGGCAAGTAAGAGAAGGGAAGGTCTGCTGCCAGCTTTCTGTAAGCTCTGTAGAGAAGAAAAAGTAATTGTTGCAAATTTTTTTTTTTGTCAAACCTGATAGTATTTTATTTTTGTTCCTTGGCTGGAGCTCTGAACTTCGTATTTGGCAAGATGTTAAGGTATGTGACCATTTTTGCCCACCATCAAGGTAGCTGCATACTTCAGAAGTGATGTCTAAACATAATACCAGTGTGCATTTAAAAAAATTGAGGGGGTCATTCATTCTTACTGGCACAAATGGCCTTCTCTTCCAAAAGGTAGAATGGGTTTTAGCGCATGCACAAAATGTTCTGAATGTGTTTGCATACAGGGCCTTGGATCAGAAGGACTTTAGTTGGAGTGGAGTCAATACTGGTGTTAATTAACTTTTGGGGGCAAAATCCCTTTGAATGGGTGTCTTGGTGTGGCTTGATCCTAGGCTGTCAGATCATGAGTTCAGTGCTCTAACCACTAGGCTATCCTGCCCCCAATCAGATTTCAGTATCTAAACCATCCTGCCACCTTCCTTCAAAAATCATTTGATTTAAAAACTGACAGCAGATGTTTTCAAAATCACATTGTTAGACTGAAATGTTGGTCTGTGTGTTGAGAAAAAGAAAAGGGTATGATGATATTTTATTCAGCCAAATGCAGAGCAGAAAAGCTGCTGATGTTTTTCAGTGTTTAAACTGTTGTTCATATTCTATCATTTTAATGGTATGTAGGGTATTTTCATATTAGTGATGCTTTTCAGCATATAAAAATGTTGTTCTCATTCTGTAAAGCTGAGAGTATGTCAGGTGTTTTTCTATGGCTGATGTTATTCATTGTAAAAAATGTTGTTCTCATTGTATAAAGCCAAGAGTATGCTGGGTGCTTTTCTATGATTGATGTTATTCAGTGTATATGATAATTGTTCTCATTCTGTAAAGCCAAGAGTATGATGGGTGTTTTCTATTTGCTCAGGTGTCTACGATGTCATCAACAATCTGGGGTCCCTGGTGGCTCGTTTTATCTTTCTGCCCATCGAGGAAAATGGATACATCTTCTTCTCTCAAAGCCTGGAGAGAGGAAAACCTGCCAAGGAACAGACTGAGGTAGGTGTGTCTGTGTCTGTATCTACCTGCCTGCCTGCATGCCTGTTTGCATGTCTGTATGTCTATATGTATGTATACAGTATGTATGTATGAATGTATGTATGAATGTATGTATGCGTGTCTGTATGTGTGTCTGTCTGTCTGTCTGTCTGTCTGTCTGTCTGTCTGTCTGTCTGTCTGTCTGTCTGTCTGTCTGTCTGTCTTGTGTGTCTGAATGTATGTATGTATGTATGTATGTATGTATGTATGTATGTATGTATGTATGTATGTATGTCACGGCTTCTCATAGCGGTCTCTTTAGTTCCCCGCTCAAAGTTCATGACCCACAGCTGGCAGGGCGTTGATATAAATAAACGGGCAAAAGGAAAGACGGCAGTAGCAGCTAGTGCTATAGCCGTGTTCAGCTGTAAATTACCATGGTTTCTTTCACGCATCGTTTTGCACAGTGATTCGTCCAAAAAAAGACAAACAAAGCTCTCTTTACAATCAGCTTTAAACAAGCTTTCTTTTGACACCAAACTCCATATACTTTCTTTCACACTGGTTGACGTGAGAGCAGTCAAAACATGGGTGAAGATGAGCAGGGGAGGGACAGGAAAAACACAGTCACAAAAAATCAGTCATTTTTAACTCTCTCTCTAAAAGAACAGACATTTGTAATATACAAATAACAAATATAGAGAGAAAATTGAACATGTCTGCATGCAGAGTAACTGTTTTTCTTTGCTGTGAGTTTTTTTTTCTGTGGGCACAGCGAAGCTATAGATGAACACACCGTAGTAGTCTACCACCTGCAGCGAGCGAGAAGCAGCGCGATACAGAGCGTGGGGTGAGAGTCTGGCAGTCATTAGTGTCGGCTAGGTATCTCACTTCACTCTAAACACTAGGCCTACTGCATAGTCATGGCGATTCAGCACGTACACAGTCCACTGTTTCATCAGATTTTAGTGGTTTCGCTACAGCTGAAGTTTAGTTACTAATTCCAGTACAGCTTATAACCACGAGCACACAGTAGAAAACAAATGTCTTGTCAGTGTCATCAGGCAGAAATAGCTCACAAATGACTGGTTTAAAAAATATATATATTTCAGATGTTTCTGATACTATACAAAAAAGTCTTCTGATCATGTTGAAAAAATGTTGTGATCAAAAGCGTGACTATTTCAGTGTTGTGAAAAAAGAACAAACCACACAGAAATCTACACTTTGACATCAAAGTAAAAACGAGAAAGAGAGTAACACACACACACACACACACACACACACACACACACACACACACACACACACACACACACACACATACACACAAAAATACACACACACAAACATCACAGAGGAACAGACTCTCTCCTCCCACACACACACACACCACACACACACACACACACACACACACACACACACACACACACACACACACACACACACACACACACACCGCACGCACACTCTCTTTCTCTCCTTCTCTCTCCACACTCCCTCTCTGTCTCCTCTATTGCTGCAGAAACACACACACACACACACACACACACACACACACACACACACACACACACACACACACACACAACACACACAATGTGTGTTAAAAGACTTTTTAAGGACCATGCATTATTTTCCTTGTGTGCTGGTGGTATATTATATATTATATATATTTATAATATTAATATATATATTATTATATTATATATATATATATATAGTAGTTATATTATAAAATATAATTAGTTATTATATTAATTATTATATTGTTGTGTGGTGTGTTGTGTGTGTGTTGTGTGTGGTGATGTGTGTGTGTGGGGTGTGTGCTGTGTGTGAGTATAGTGTTTCTTCTTTGGTGTGAATATTTTTCAAGTTCATTTTTAATCTTTTCATTTTGGAACACATATCTTTAAATCTTTGCTTGTTTCAAATATGTTTATACTCTCTTTTTTCTCTTTAATTTTTATTTTTTTTTAATTTTTATTTTTGTATTTTATATTTTTTAGATGGATGGCTTGATTCATTGAACCTGCTTTACTCAATGTACATCTCGAACTAAATTTGGATCTTGACTTTTGACTTTGACTTTATTTCAGACACACACAACACCCACCACACCACACAGAACAAACAACTCCACTCACACCGAGAGAACAACACACATACACTCTGCTCTGCAATTCTCTCTCTCTTCTCATCTTCTATCTTCTACTTTTCGTCTCCTCTCTACTCTGAACTCTACTATTTGCCGCAAGAAATATGACCACCACGTACAGCGCAGCTGCGAACTAGACAGCATCAACACACACAACCAGTACAACAACACAATACACATCACTCACAATCCTTCTCACACACAAATCAAATGTGCGCTGCACAAAATGCTGGCATAAGCATGCCACACACACTGATTGGTATAGCACGCAAAGGGAGCAAGCAATCACCATGATTTCATGATGTGCGCATGACACACACTACCAACCATTCATCTCACACCACACACAACACCACACACACATCACATCACGTACAAACACTGACCACTCCTCTGCTTTGTCTCTAGAGACCAATGGTTTTAAAATAATTTTAAAAATAGTTTAAACAAATTTTATTACACCAAAATTAACAAAACTGGGTTTAAAGCAGAGTATTAAAGTTTTGTTCATGAAGTATGTATCATTGTAAAAAATGGTGAGGATCCATGATTGTGATGTAAAAAAAAGCTGTTCATACAGAAATTGCTCGGTGGCTAATAGGACAGCAAAAAGAAATATAGCAGCATCGCCAGTTGTGACTCTGACCAGACGCGCGGGTGCTTCCTAGATAGAGCCTTAGTCTACAGTGTATAGAATTTCGGGTTTACGGAGTGCAGTGCCAGCCGCAATTATAAAAGTCGGAGTTCCCTGTTTTTGATCAGCCCTGAGATGTAGTAATTTGTATGTAAGTGGATGAGTAATGTATAGGTTATGTGTGGTATGTGTGTGTATGTTTTGTATGTATGTATGTATGTATGTGGTTGTAGGTATGTGTATGATGCTAGTTTTTTTTTTTTTTTTTTTTTTTTTTTTTTTTTTTTTTTTTTTTTTTTTTTTTTTTTTTTTTTTTTTTTTTTTTTTTTTTTTTTTTTTTTTTTTTTTTTTTTTTTTTTTTTTTTTTTTTTTTTTTTTTTTTTTTTTTTTTTTTTTTTTTTTTTTTTTTTTTTTTTTTTTTTTTTTTTTTCAAACCCAGAACCCCATGATTTACTTTGTTATTTTTTGTATTTTTTTTGTATTTTGTACCACTTTATGTCACGCAGATTTCTCTGCGTGAAATTCGGGCTGCTCTCCCCGGGGAGAGCGCGTCGCCACATGTGCAGCACCTACCCATTTTTTTTTCTTTTTCCTGCATGCAAGTGTATTTGTTTTCCCTATCAGAGTGGCTTCTTTCTACAGAATTTTGCCAGGGACAACCCCCTTGTTGCCATGGGTTCTTTTACGTGCGCTAAATAGTGATGTGTAACACACGGGACCTCGGTTTATCGTCTCATCCGAAAGACTAGCGCCCAGACCACCACTCAGGGTCTAATGTATGGGGGAAAAAGTTTTTGGTCCAAACGGGGTACGAACCCCGCACACTCCGACCCGGACTTTTTGCTTTCTAGGCAAGGTGCGTGACCACCTGGACCACCGATCCACCAGGTGTTAGGTTAGGCAGGTGAACATCTAAACCATCCTTCCACCTTCATCCTTGATGATTTGATTTGATTTGATGTCCCTTGATGTAAGAAGACAGTGAGGAATCAGATGATTGTGAGATTGTATTGTATTGTATTGTATTTTATATGATGGCTGCTGTGTGACATTGTATTGTATAGGATGGGTGCTGTGTGAGATTGTATTGTATTGTATATGATGGCTGCTGCATGAGATTGTATTGTATTGTATTGTACTGTATATGACGGTGCTGTGTGCAGCAATCCATGACCTGAGCAGCCGTGTGCTGACCTTGCTGCTGAAGGTCGTGACCTTCATCGGCTGCACCGTCATCGTCTTTGGTTATGCCAACTCCTACCTCGCTCTTCATATCTACGGCAGAGACAAGCTTAGTGTGGGCTCCGGTCAGTATATAGTAGAGTAGAGTAGAGTAGAGTAGAGTGGAGTGGAGTGGAGTGGAGTGGAGTGGAGTGGAGTGGAGTGTAGTATAGTATAGTGTGTGTGTGTGGTGGAGAGTAAGTATGTGTGTGTGTGTGTGTGTGTGTGTGTGTGTGAGTGTGTGTGTGATGTGTGTGTGTGTGTGTGTGTGTGTGTGTGTGTGTGTGTGTGTGTGTGTGTGTGTGTGTGTGTGAGAGAGACAGACAGACAGACAGACAGACAGACACAGAGAAGAGAGAACTCTGAATGATGAACAAATTTGATTGCTTTAAAGCTGTACAGCTAGAGAGAGAGACAGAGAGACAGAGGGAGTGTTTGTGTGTGTTGTGTGTGTGTGTGTGTGTGTGTGTGTGTGTGTGTGTGTGTGGTGTGTGTGTGTGTGTGCGTGCGTGTGTGTGTGTGTTAATGACATGTACACTGTATTAATTGTCTGCTGCACCTCTGTTTCTGATTATTAGCTGATTTGTATGTTGATTTGTCCTCTTTGTTATTGCTGTTTAAACATGGTCTTTTATACTTTCATATGTAATGTAATTTTTTGAAGGAGAAAATCAGACAATTTTACGTCCCTCCTTGCCTACCCCTAAAACCAGTAACAGCAAAACTGAACACAGTAACAACAATTGAAAAAAATATGTCTTTGTTTGTGCATACAATATATGTTATATGTACCAATGCATCTTAAGGTGAGACACGGGTCCAAAGTGGCCCAAAACATGTTTTTTAGAATTAAAAATTGCTGGATGCATTATGGAGATTTCCCTGTGTGAAATAAAGAATTCAGACCATAAAATATGTTGTTGAAACAGGTTACTCATACTTGTTATAGATAAAAGGCTTAAGATTTTGAAATATTGAGTTTTGGCGGCCATATTGGATTGTTTCCATGCAACAGTGCAGAAAAAAGAGTAAATCTTTTATTTTATGCTTACAAGTGATGCCCTTTCAATATATGGCATAAATTTAACATGGCTTGTAAACAAAATTTCATCAGTTTCGACCCGTGTCCCACCTTAAGTATAAATCATCATTAAAAAAGCATAACAAGATCAAAACAGCCTGTATGACGAGCAACTTTAAAACGTCATACACACAGGCAAACTTTTCATCCAGTGTGTAGTTACAGTCTCACAATGACTCCTAGGTGGGATGAATTGTTTTAGAGCACATGATTATGCTAGGTGACCCTCAGGGTGTTAAGCTGGGGAACACACCAAACCCACAGCTGTCAGTTTCTCCCTCTTTCAGCTCCTCTCAGCTGCTAATTAATCCATCTCAGCCCAGCCTAGGTGGGGCACGCTGGTACTATTTATAGCAGGAACTGACCGTACTTGGACTAGGTACAAGGAAAGGACTTGCTAAATTTAGCATTCCGAACTGAGGGATGTTGGGTTTGTGCGCAGTGAACCAGCAACCAGAATGATGTCTGTGTTGCAGGGCCTACTCTGCTGAGGTGGTATTGTGTGTACGTCCTGCTGCTGGCAGTGAACGGCATCACAGAGGGCTTCGTCTTTGCCACCATGAGCAAAGAACAGGTGGACAGGTGAGAGGAGATGTAGCTGAGTAGTTGTTTGTTTTCGCTTCTAGACTCTGTTGTCAGTCTCATTAATTTTCCTACATTTTTTTTGTTTTTTCAGCTAGAGCTCCAAGATTTACCAATGATGGTTTATTATTTTTTTTTTTTGTATTTATTTATTTATTCTTTTATATAGAGGAAAGCAAGCACTCTGACCTCTGAGCTACCCCATCCCCTCTTTTTATTTTTTACCTTTTATATCGAGGATAATGGAATGAGCACTCATATGCTTTTTTTTTTTTTTTTTTACATCCAGTCCTTGTGTGTATGCAGTTTTGTAAATCTTGTCATCTGTTCCCTGGTGAGATTTTGGACACACACACCACACAAACACAACACAACACAACACAACACAACACAACACAACACAACACAACACAACACAACACACACCACAACACACACACAATACACACACAATACACACACAAGACACACACAAGACACACACAAGACACACAAAATACACACAAGACACGCACACACAAGACATGCACACACAAGACACGCACACGCACACATGCACGCACCCCCCCCCCTCCCCCCTACCTGACAGTCAGTGATGTACTCTGCTGCCAGGTACAACCAGAAGATGCTGGGATTCTCTGTGCTGTTCCACACCACACACACACACACACACACACACACACACACCACACACACACACACCACACACACACACACACACCTAACACACACCTGACACACACCTGACACACACCTGACAGTCAGTGATGTACTATATCAGGTACAACCAGAAGATGCTGGGTTTCTCTGTGCTGTTCCTGACCACTGCCTGGCTGCTGACCTCACACATCGGCAGTGTGGGCTTCATTCTGGCCAACTGCCTCAACATGCTGCTGAGAATCACTCACAGGTAGGTCAGGTCACAGGGGGGTGGGGGGGTAAGGGGGGGGGCACATCACTCACAGGTAGGTCAGGCCACGGGGGGAGTAAGGGGGGTAGGAAGAGTGGGGGCACGTAACTCACGGGTCAGGCCACAGGAGGGGGTAGGGGAGGGGGTCTTATCACTCACAGGTAAGTCAGGCCTTAAGAGGGGGAGGGAGGGAGGTAGGGGGAAGGAAGATTTGGGGGGGGGGGGGGCACATCACTCACAGGTAGGTCAGGCCACAGGAGGGGGAGGGAGGGAGATAGGGGGAAGGAAGATTGGTGGGGGGGGCACATCACTCACAGGTAGGTCAGGCCACAAGAGGGGGTGGGGGGGGGCACATCACTCACGGGTTATGCTTAGGGGTAATGAGCCAGAACAATTTAGTGCATTTGGTTTGAACACAGGTGTAGAGTGTTGTTGTTGTTGTTGCGTGTTGTGTGTTCCTCAGCTTAGCATCTTGGGGGTGATCCAGAATAGGCAGTCTGTATTACCCAACCCACCTGCCTGGAAATCACTGCGATTTGTATACTGTACTCAGTGAAGTTTTTTGCGTAAGCATCTTTTGGAGTACGTCACCATATAGGCAGCCATACTTTGTCTGCATAGGATTTGTTTCTGCTTTTTAAAGGAAGAGTGCACGTTGTTCATGCTAAGAGCTTGTCATGGCTGTAAACAGTCTCAACATCAAGGGAGAATGTGACTGTGAGTGTTGTCAGAATTTTTCAAGCCGATTTTGCCTGTAGAAATACCAAACTAGGCTCACACCATAATATAGTTTCTGGTTCTGAACCATGGTTTATTTTCACGTGCACAGTTATGATTTCTAGAGGTTAAACACTAACATTTGTAGTATCCATATTTTCTAGCGGTTAAACACTTAACATTTATAGTATCCAGCATTTGGTTTGGTTTATTGCTAGAAGTTGAGCAATGGGGCGGATAGCTAAGTTTTTCAGAGCGCTCGCTCTGAGTTGAGCACTCATGATATATATATATATATATATATATATTATATATATATATAAAATATATATTATATATATATATATATTATATATATATATATATATATATATATTATATATATATATATTTGTGTATGTGTAAGCATTCGTGTTACCTTGCTTCTTTTTTTTTGTACATTGCGTAGCCAAAAGTAAAACCGTGTAGAAAATGATTGATATGTATAAATGTGTGTGCAGCTTCCTGTTTATACGACGCTACTTTGAGGGGACAGAGTACAGCCCCTTGTCCAAAGTGCTTCCGTCCACAGCGGTCGTCATCAGCCTGGTTCTGTCCCTTGTCATCACCGCCATGTCAGAGGTACTCTCCCTTCATCTAAGTCTTCTTTTCCAAGTTAAAGGGTTTTTTTTTCTCGAAACTATACCTGTCCCCAGACTAGCTGCCATAGTGTTATAATTTTGTAGTCTCAAACTCAGGGGGATCTCTGCAGCATTGCAGGTTTTGTCTCCTGTAATGTTGCATCAGAACAGGCAGCACTGAACACGTTGGCGGTGAGCCAACAACAGTGCCGGGCCCACAGCTGTCAGTTTCCCCCACTTTCAGCTCCTCTCAGCTGATAATTATCCCATGCCACCCCAGTCCAGCGTGGCCAGCTGGTGCTATTTATAGCAGGAGGTGACCCACTTGGACTAGGTAAAAGGAAGAAGCGCGCTAAATTTAGCACTCTTGTCTAGGCCCTACTAAGTGATGTTGGATTTGTGCACTGTGGGCGGCCCTGTCTGGTCAGTGGCCTTACCAGCAGACTTTAGACTTTGAGGGTATAGAGAAAGCACTCTGGTTGTTGTATTCTCTTTTTTTTTCTATACTTTATTTTGTGGAATGGTGGTAGTGGGGAGTAAGTTGCTGCTGCTCGTCATTCTGGGTTTATTTTGTTCTAGATAGTTTACTTTCTTCTTGATTTAAAAAAAAAAAGATATCATCTTATTTGTATGCGTATCTCTTTAGGTTATTTATAAATTGATTATTTTTATGTGTTTGTATTATTATCATGTCTCCTTGGCTTGGGTCTCCAAGATTCACAATTTGAGATTTTTGCGCATGCATATGCATTCCAACCTCAGGGATGTGCCAATATCTGAAAGTTAGAAGACAAACCTAGTTGATGGAGTTACTCCAGCTGTAAGATCCTAATGATTTGTCTTTGCAAGATAAAGCCTATATAAATTCCATTTGTTATTATTTAATCTTGATCATCATTATTTAATTATTGAATGACTCTCAGATGAGACTATAAACTGAGGCCCTGTGTGCAATGCACGCAGAACATCTTGCACACGTGTCAAAAACCTGATTCCACCTTTCAGAAGAGCAGGCCGTTATGTGCCATAGGAGGGATAGACAAAATTAAAAACCAGCAAGCACACAGGTGTGTGTTTGACACCATCCCTAAGGGAAAATCGGGGATTTTGGAGTCCCAGGGAGTTCTGGGCTGTAGGCCTATTGGCAACATTCTGGGGCTCCTGCAACAGCACTGGAACATTCATTATGGTGATTGCCTTTCCAATGGACCATTCCAGCGACATGGGAGAGGGGGGTTCTGCTGCACACTGCGGTGTAGCAACAGTCTTGGCCCTCTATTACTTTTTGACACTCTACCACGCCCAAAAGTCCTTCGGATGAGACTTAAACTGAGGCCCTGTGTGCAAACGCACGCAGAACATCTTGCGCACACGTTAAATCCTGTTCCGCTTTTCGTAAGAGTAGGCCATTGTGTGCCAGTGGGAACAATGACATTTACAAAAACTGCATACACACGGGGAATGGATGTAAAAAAGCACAAGAGTGCTTATCCCATTATCCTCAATATAAAAGAATAAAATAAAAATAAATAAATTACTATTGTACTGATGGGCTAGCGCCGCTGTAGTCTAGTGGTTAGGGTATTGGACTCGTAATCTAAAGGTTGCGGGTTCAGATCCTAGCTTTCGGCTATGGCATTGTGCCCTTGGAAAAAGGCACTTTACGGTTATTTTTTCACCCCACCCAGGTGTAAAAGGGGTACCAACCTTGTGTTGGGGGTTAACCCTGCGATAGACTGGCGTCCTATCCAGGGGGGAGTCTATGACTCTCAGGTCACCTAACGCCACAGAAATCGGGATAAGCACCGGCCTGATGAGCCTTAGGCTCGGGGACAGACTTTAACTTTAACTGCGTGACTGTTGCAGAGGCATCTGGTGGTGGGGGGCAGTGACCTCCACAGACTGGTGCACATCATGGTCAGCGCGGTGTGTTTGCTGGGGGTGCTGGCGGCCATGGTGCTCACAGAGAGACCCATGCTGCAGTCCATGCTGGCCGTCGTGGTGCAGAAGAGAGGGGTGGTGGGGAAAGAGCATGCGCAGTGAGACCTGGTGACAGTGAGACCTGGTGACAGTGAGACCCGGTGACAGTGAGACCTGGTGACTGTGAGACCTGGTGACAGTGAGACCAGGTGACAGTGACCTGGTGACAGTGACTTGATGACAGTGAGACCTGGTGACAGGGGCTGGTTAAGAAGGGTGTGGAGAAAAACACGAACAGTGTGGGAAAAAACAGTGTGGAGAAAGAACACGCACAGTGAGACCTGGTGACAGTGAGACCTGAGACCTGGTGACAGTGAGACTGAGACCTGGTGTGACAGGAGACCTGAGACCTGGTGACAGTGAGGACTGGTGACAGTGAGACTGAGACCTGTGACAGTGAGACCTGAGACCTGGTGACAGTGAGACTGGGTGACAGTGAGACCGGGTGTGACAGGGGACTGGTGACAGTGAGGACCTGAGACCTGGTGACAGTGGACCTGGTGACAGTGAGACCGGGTGACAGGGAGACCTGGTGACAGTGAGACCTGAGACCTGGTGACAGTGGACTGAGACCGGGTGACAGTGAGACCTGGACCGGGTGACAGTGAGACCTGGTGACAGTGAGAACGGGTGACAGGGAGACCTGGTGACAGTGAGACCTGGTGACAGTGAACCGGTTAAGAAATGTGTGGAGAAAGAACATGCACAGTGACCTGATAGGATGTGGCCAAAGCATGCAGTGACCTGGTGACAGTGGCTGGTTACAGACACTTGGCTAATGGGGGGGTCTGCTTATGTCTGGATGTAGCGAAGGAGGGAGTGTGTGAGGTGCGTGGTTTGGGTTTAGCTTGAAAGATTTCATGGTTTTCTCTGGAATGTGATGTAAGATGTCATGTCGCACAGTGTGTGTGTGTGTGTTGTGTGTTTTATTTATTCTTTTCTTTTATATTGAGGAAAAATCCAGTCCCTGTTGTATGCAGTTGTGTAAATATTGTCATCTGTTCCCTGTGTATATATATGTGTGTGTGTGTGTGTACATGTATGTGTAATGAGTGCAGGTTATCTACAGTCTGTTTTACTCAGGAAAGTGTGTTCATTCCAAAGCCTGAAGTGCCATGAGCCTGACAAGTATTTTCCATGTTGGCAAGTGTTTGACATTTTCCAGTGTTGCCACACTACTCATCAGTAATCACACTACACTCTCAGGTGAGACTCTCTGAGGGTAAAACATGTAGCATAGACACCTGTGACATTTCCATCACTATTCATACATGGTGGGAACCGAGAGAAAAAACACCTGTTCTAAGAGACTGCTGTTTTGAGTGCTGTACTTTAACAATCCGATGCACCAAGCAGCCATAGTGATGTGATCCTCTGTGTGGTCATGGCAGTATTTCGCCACAAACAGCCATGAAATGTGATAAGGCAGACAGTGCACCATGTATGAATTTTTCTTCTTTCGTGTGTGGCTAATGCAATGCTGCCATTCAGTCTTGGCGACATTTTTTTTCCTAACAGCTTGCCAGGAAACTAACAGGGTGTTTGCAGAGAAAATCTGTGCACTGATTTTATATCATGGCACTGAGTGGATTTGCCCATTATTCCATTGGGTTCTTCCATTGTTGTGAAGATGCTGCATGTGTGGGACTGTCTACAGGTCGGTGAGAAAGAAAGAGATGTTTATTTTGATTGATTGCCATGATATTTGAATGATGTGTGTAACTTCAAACTCATAGAGAAATTGTGAGGGTGAAGAGTGTGGTATTGTGGGATGCTTTTCTGAATACTGGCCTGAGTGTTTTTCTCAGAAGACACAGCTGTTTGGAAATGATTTGAGTTAGCTTGTATGTGTGTATGTATGTGTGTGTGTGTGTGTGTGTGCGCATGTGTGTGTGTGCACATGTGTGTGCCACTTTTTTGCATTTTTTTTTAGGTTACTTTTCAGTATGTACAAACAAAAATTCAGGAAAATGTGGCAGAACATTCAGCATCCAACCGTGAAATGATATGCATTTTTCCAACAAAAAACATATGTTGTTATTTCTTTATTTTGAAACTACAGATATCAGCATCAGTCAACACCCCCCTCCCTCCAGAAAATATAAAAAATAACCACAAAAACCAACCAACCAAACCAAACCCCAAGAAGACACTTATTTGCTGATTAAAAAGAGTCACCTAAATGTGGGAAGGCAAACCCCTAAAACCAACCAAACTCTGAACATGAAAAGAACTCTTGTCAACATGATGAACATAATCAACTGCATCTTGACACATTTCAGCATCCTATACATGATGAATGTTAATGTTTCCAAAATATGAATTCACTTGGAACAAGTAAGCAATCAAATCCATCTTTCATTCATCCACCTGTTCTATAAAACAACAATTTTAAAAAGGAGTACCATAAGAATCATTGTGTAAAATGACTGTAAATCTCTCCATATTGTTTGGGGTAAAAGAATTCATGCCTTTCATTGGCAAAAGTTTTTAAACCAATTCTGTAAGATAAGGACACTTCTTCATCTTCAGAGAACACGACTCAAAACATGTTCTTTCTTCACTGGAAAAAAACAACCAACAACGCTACAGTTAGCACAAAAATGTGTAAAACTCAATGACAAAAAGACAACGATGATTGTAAAACGGATATCACAGCCATTATTAGAGTAAATTACAACTTTAGCAACTCTATACATTCAACACTTTGCTAGTGACACCAGGGCCACACTATGATGTCAATTGTTCAATTCCACCTTTGTCCAATACACCAGCTTCCTAGCGTCCACACAGTGAATAACACATTGGCCACCACACACTAGCATACACACATAATGAATCAAGCATTGGCCTCTACACACTACCATACAGAATTATAATGAGCTGCTGCATCAGACCACCGGTCCAGTGGTCAATGAGCTTCAGGCAGAG
This sequence comes from Stramonita haemastoma, assembly GCA_030674155.1. Classification (NCBI taxonomy): domain Eukaryota; kingdom Metazoa; phylum Mollusca; class Gastropoda; order Neogastropoda; family Muricidae; genus Stramonita; species Stramonita haemastoma. The sequence goes on along the minus strand of CM060329.1, from coordinate 42,056,987 downwards.
GAGGCACTGGCAAGTTCACCTAGCCATAAATACTGAAGCAACTGCACTGCTGCCACTCTGATGACTTGGTAGAGTACAATTCATTTCACACATACTTCTTATGATTATGAGATAATACAACAAAGAAAAACACTAGCACTGTTCTTTCATGTGGTAGTCAACAGTACCTCGAAACAAATTAGTACTTCGAAAACTGAACAGTGTTCCTACAAGTTAACATATCGAGATGAATAATGTATCTGCCACATTCTTACAAATGATGACATCAAGATCAACGTGTAGCTAAAGGTATGTGCTAATAACATGATGATGAAAAAATTAAGTCACAGACCGGCCAGGACAATGAGCAAGACAGTACAGGGTGAAGTGAACAAGACTGTTCAGAAAACATGACTAACATGGTCGAGACAATCACGGTGTGAGCTATGCTGTGTTGTGTTGAGTAGTCCACGAAGGATCACACCAACAGCCACACCTGTGCTTTAAGCTGGGATGTCAGGAGTTACTTCAGGTGATGAATACTGGACGGATTGGGCACGGGAGATTCAGCAGCTGACAGCAGGTTTGATGTGAGGGGGGAGGTCACAGGGCAGCAGCAGCAGCAGCAGAGGGGCACTGTGGGGTGGTTTACTTGGTGCCTTTACCCCAGAAGTTGTCCCGACGCTGCTTTGCTCGCTCGTACACCTCTGAGGCCAGGGAGCTGCTGGAGGCGATGGACTGAGCTGACAGCGACAACACATCGTCCTCCTTCTCTCTGTCCTTCACTAGGGGCAGGTCGTCTGCAACACACACACACACACACACACACACACGTGCTTATATCATCTATGAGTACATTTTGACCACGACTATTCATGTTGTGTGATAGACATTGATCAAACTGACTGGGTGCCTGAAAAAACCATTAGTGACAGACAGGAGGTACACGAACAGCAGCTGTATCTGAATAAATAACACTGTGATGATAACAGAGCAGCAATTGTATGGACGGTAAATAAAGTAACTGAATAACATCATGATGATGACAGAACAGCAGTTGTATGGACAGTGAATAAAGTAACTGAAAGAATAAAATCATGATGGTAAGTTACTAAAGATAAACAGATTGCCCACCATTTCTCATCACTTACTTGCAGCCCTGCTCACTATTTCTCATCTTCCTTACATCCTTCTGGCTCAAATGTTTCGCTGCCAACATGGTTTCTGTGGCTAAAGTAACAAGTAGATATTTTTCCATGTCAGTTTGTATGAAGACAGCAGTCAGACAGAGGCACAGAGCAGACCAATTCCTGACTCACCCACGCTGAAGTTTCCTCCCGTGGCCTTGTAGGTTTCCCCATCCTCTCGTCAATGGTGGTTGGGATGTTGGCGTTCATCCTTCGCTGCAAGGCTTTCAGGTTCCTGTCCGACTTGGCTGCAAAATAAACAGTCACTGAACACACTGCAGGCACAACCCCATCTCTGAAACACCTGTTCCCTCCCTGAAACACCTGTTCCCTCTCTGAAACACCTGTTCCCTCCCTGAAACACCTGTTCCCTCTCTGAAACACCTGTTCCCTCTCTGAAACACCTGTTCCCTCTCTGAAACACCTGTTCCCTCTCTGAAACACCTGTTCCCTCTCTGAAACACCTGTTCCCTCTCTGAAACACCTGTTCCCTCTCTGAAACACCTGTTCCTGCTCTGATACATCTGTTCCTGGCTTGTCTGACTTTGTCATAGGCATCATATCTACTACTAAGAAGAAGGGTGGCAGGGAAGTTAAGACGCTCACCTGCCTAACACTTAAACCATGAGGTTCTGGGTTTGATTCCCAGCCTTGCCCTTTCTTCCCAGCTTGACAAAAAAAAAAAAACTGAACTGAATGTCAATAGGCCATTTTGTGTTGATAGGAACAGATGACCGAATTTGTAAAAACACATGCACACAGGTGTCATGTTTATACACCATCCCTGAAGTTGGAATGCAGCTATCTATATGGTGATGGTGGTGGGGGGAATGGTTACATACACTAAAATCTTATGACTGGTGAACCTTAGAGCTCTGGCAGAGGACCCCCCCACCTACTCCCCCACCTACTCCCCCCAAAACAGAAAAGAATCCACTACTGACGCTGATCAAATACAGAGGAAAACAATGTTGATCCATTTTTTAAAAAAATCTAGTTTATATGTATGTATATATGTATGTATGTATGTATGTATGTATGTATGTATGTATGTATGTATGTATGTATGTATGTATGTATGTATGCATGTATACTTTACTTTGTTTCTGGTCTAGCTGTCGGGAATAATCTTTTGATATCCCTTCACAAAGTTCAATGTAATCATCTCTCTAATCTACTCTAAGACTCGTCCATTCCAAGTGGAATGTCTGAATGACTGTACCCAGTTGTCTCTGTTCCCCATCTCTTCTTCACCAGTATCTCAGCTCTCTGTAGTCTTTCCTTTGTTTTGTGAGAGCACATACCACATACCAATGCTCACATAAAGATGACGGACTTCAATGTGGCATTTTCATTTCTTTTTGTGTGTGTTTTTTTTTCTTTTTCTTTTTTTTTTTTGGGGGGGGGGGGGGGGGTTCATAAATACAGAAGAATATTTCAAATTTGATATGTCATCATGATGTTGCCTTGTCTCACTATTATGATTTGTGATGATGATGATGATGATAATGATGGATGATGTAACGAGGTAACAACTGACCCAGAGAGACCTTTGGACAGGCGATGTACTGGACGTCCATGGGGAGGTCGCTCTCTGCAGTTTCGTCGCGCAAGGCATGGGTGTCTGGGGTGGGCTTACCCAGGGTGGGGGCCGTGTACAGACTCTTCAGCCTCAGCTTCTGCTGCAAAAATTAAAAAAAAAACACAAAAAAACCTCAGCAAATTCATAAAGCAATTTTGCTTATTTTTAAAATGCTTACACACAAACACACACACACACAAGCACGCGCATGCACACACACATACACACACCATTTTCTTCCTTCCTCAAGATCAGCATAAGTACACGAGTAAGGTAAAAACTGGGTTTAAAATTTTTTTTTTTTATTGCAACTTGGACAGGGACAGACTCTGCCAGGTTTTATTTGTCCATGACAGGGTGTGTCAGTGTAAGCGGGGTGCCCTAGCCACTCCTCACAACTTGAGAAGAAAAATGGGAACTTTTTTTCATTTTAAAACTTGATTTGTTTGGCAAAGACTGATCAAAAATTTTTTTTTGGTTGTTTTTTTAAAACATGGGGCTTATATGTGTCAAAATAATGCACTAAGGTCATGCATTCTCACTGGTTACAGCAGTTCACATTTTATCCTGACAAAAAATCTGTATACACTGCGAATGTAAGTAATAAGAGATCCACTATAATAGCAGAGCTCCACAACTATAGTCTTCTGTAAAGGAGTAGCCTACAGAGTCAGAAGAGTTACTACCTGTGGTCTGTCTTACCTTCCTACAGTGCCAGAAGTGTTACCTGTTGTCTGTCTTACCTTCCTATAGTGTCAGAAGAGTTACTACCTGTGGTCTGTCTTACCTTCCTATAGCATCAGAAGAGTTACTACCTGACTGGCTTACCTTTAGTGAGTGCTCGCTCTCCTCCAGAGTCTCCTCACTGTCACCTGCACACCAACAAGGCAAACATCAGGGATGGCTCCAGCACAGCACCAAACACTTACACTTTACTATACACACTTTAAAAAATATATGTACCTCAGCCAGTTCATTGCTCACAACATATGCAATGAATATTAGTTCCAATACATAACACAAAAGCAATGTCCATTCTGTGTGAAACTGACTGTAACTGCTTTTTGTATAATACTCCTTGAAAATACTACAGTCTTTTTTCTGTAACAAGAAATGCTGAAGATGTGACTGACTATGTTGATGTCTTTTTGTTTTGCATGAATGTTAATGAATTACATTCTATTCTTTACCACTTTGAGTCATTGATGAGTTCTCTGCATGAAATTGGGACTGCTCTCCCTGTGGAAAGTGCATTACCACAAGAGCAATATCTGCCAAAGAAGAGTGGGCCAATGGGTGCCAGTGGGAATGGATGAAAACTAAAACACAAACAGAAAGGTGGCGTGCTTAGACAGCTTCACCAAAGTTGGAGAGTGGCGACCTCAATATACAAAAATTTCTCCATCAGAGAACTTGGCCCAGGCCAAAAGCTGTGTCAGTTATTGATGTAAGCCAAGTGCCAAGGTCTGTATTCACATGTTATGTTGTAAACTGCTGTGTTGAGATTGTCTTCAGCCATGACAAGCTCTTAATAACCTGTACTCTTTAAAAGAGAAAAAAAATCCTCTAAAGTTGGAGTATGGTTGCCCATATGGCCAGGTACTTGAAAACAGTCATACACCCAAACCTCTCATTCAGTGTGCAATTTCAATCTCACAGTGATTCCCAGTTGGGATGAGTTGAGTTAGAGTACACATGCTGAGGACACCTAGGGTGTTATTTTAAGCTGGGGAAAATGCAACAACCACCACCAACAGTGAGCATCTCATTGCTGTGACGACTTAGGGAAGAAGACACAGAGTGAGGACTGAAGGAAGAAGAGCTGACAGAGGGAAGAAGACAGCACTGACCTGAACGTGAAGAGAGCTGCTGGGCGGGCACAGAGAGCAGAACCCCCCCTACAGAGGGAGTGGTACGGTCCAGGTGGTGGCGCTGCAGTTTCTCTCCGCGCTGTCGCAGCACTGGGGTCGACAGGCGACCCGCCTCCTCATCCACATCTTCCGTTGACCTGCCAACAAGGTCAGGGTCAAATGGGATCATTTCATGTTTGGCTAAGACACAGGAGATAAAGGATGCAAATCCTATTCTAACAACGTATGTCATACATGTCTGATTGTGTGGACTGTCATAGGTGTACTCAACTGTACTAACATGAAGCGAGAAATGTGATGCAAGACCAAGTGGGGTGGGGTAGACAGAAGAAAATCTTGAGGGGATGAAGGCAGATGAAATCAAATTACAAAAACAAAACAAACCATTATGTCTAGGTATAAAGGCACTGTTCTTGTAAAAGTTCCAGGTTTTACTTGGCTTATAGAGCAATGTAGCAAGCCTACCCCCTTTCTCTAGCATGCGGTGTTCATTGCATGGTGACGTTCATTGCACCAAATGACCAGCACAATGTCCTCCCTGATTCTCAACATTCTCACACACTAGTATTTATTGCATGATGGTTTTTATTCCATGGTGGTGTTTACTGCACCAGAAGACCAGTACTCAAAAAAGAGTTGACTGACTATGACACAGTGGCAAAGGACAGAGACACTCAAAGAACGTCACAGGCAGCAATGTAACTGATTATGACACAGTGGCAAAGGACAGAGACACTCAAAGAACGTCACAGGCAGCAATGTAACTGATTATGACACAGTGGCAAAGGACAGAGACACTCAAAGAACGTCACAGGCAGCAATGTAACTGATTATGACAGTGGCAGAGGCCAGAGACACTCACAGAAGTTGACTGACTATGACACAGTGGCAGAGGACAGAGACACTCACAGAAATTGACTGACTATGACACAGTGGCAGAGGACAGAGACACTCACAGAAGTTGACTGACTATGACACAGTGGCAGAGGCCAGAGACACTCACAGAAGTTGACTGACTATGACACAGTGGCAGAGGCCAGAGACACTCACAGAAATTGACTGACTATGAAAGAGAGGCAGAGGACAGAGACACTAACAGAAATTGACTGACTATGACACAGTGGCAGAGGACAGAGACACTCACAGAAATTGACTGACTATGACACAGTGGCAGAGGCCAGAGACACTCACAGAAGTTGACTGACTATGACACAGTGGCAGAGGACAGAGACACTCACAGAACGTCACAGGCAGCATTCTAAAGACTTGACTGACGATGACACAGTGGCCGAGGACAGAGACACTCACAGAAATTGACTGACTATGACACAGTGGCAGAGGACAGAGACACTCACAGACATTGACTGACTATGACAAAGTGGCAGAGGGCAGAGACACTCACAGACATTGACTGACTATGACACAGTGGCAGAGGGCAGAGACACTCACAGACATTGACTGACTATGACAACACAGTGGCAGAGGACAGAGACACTCACAGAAATTGACTGACTATGACACAGTGGCAGAGACACTCACAGAAATTGACTGACTATGAAAGAGAGGCAGAGGACAGAGACACTCACAGAAATTGACTGACTATGACACAGTGGCAGAGACACTCACAGAAATTGACTGACTATGAAAGAGAGGCAGAGGACAGAGACACTCACAGAAACTGACTGACTATGACACAGTGGTAGAGACACTCACAGAAATTGACTGACTATGAAAGAGAGGCAGAGGACAGAGACACTCACAGAAACTGACTGACTATGACAACAAAGTGGCAGAGGACAGAGACACTCACAGAAATTGACTGACTATGGCACAGTGGCAGAGGACAGAGACACTCACAGACATTGACTGACTATGACAACACAGTGGCAGAGGACAGAGACTCACAGAACGTCACAGGCAGCATTCTGGTTGAAGTTGAGGTTGTCCTGCACATCGGACACTGCCTCCATTTCTGAGGTGGCTTCCTCCTTCTCCTGCCACGCCTTCTTGCTTCTCCGGCCTCTCCTCCCCTCTGCTAACACACATGCATGACACACACACATGCGCGCGCGCACACACACACACACACACACACACACATGCACGCACATACAACACACACACACACACACACACAGACACACACACTCACACACACACACATACACACACACCATGCTTTGGTATAATCACCAGAGAGGGAGAGAAAAAAGAAAGAAAGATCACATCATAGCTGATGACAGGAAAGTCTGAAAATCTGATCTCACAAAAAAAAAAAAAAAAGAAAGAAAAAAGAGAAAGACTGAGAGAGGGGGAAAAGAGAATATACACAAATTTCACGAAGAACCCCCCCCCCCCCCCCCCATCCTCCCAATTAAACAAACCCCAACTATCAATCCAACACTAACAAAACACAACCCCTACCCCCACCCCTGAAAAAAAAAAAAGCTAAAAAATAAAACCTAAACAAAACCCAAACCACCACAAACCACAGCAGCAAGAAACCAAACCAAACCAAGCAGCAGCATCCACAAAAAAAAAGAAAAAAAGAAGAGGGTGGGGGGGCCACAAAAAAAAGGAGAGTGGGGGGGGGGGATGGATGGATGGTCTAGGTGGTAACCTGCCTTGCCTAGAAAGCAAAAAGTCTGGGTCGGAGTGTGCGGTGGTTCGTACCCTGTTTGGGCCTAAAACTTTTCCCCCATCCCTTAGACCCTGAATGCCGCCGCTGTAGTCTAGTGGTTAGGGCGTTGGACTCGTAATCTAAAGGTTGCGGGTTCGATCCCAGCTTTCGGCTATGGCGTTGTGCCCTTGGAAAAGGCACTTTACGGCTATTTTCTCACCCCACCCAGGTGTAAAAGGGGTACCAACCTTGTGTTGGGGGTTAACCCTGCGATAGACTGGCGTCCTATCCAGGGGGGAGTCTATGACTCTCAGTCGCTTAACGCCACAGAAACCGGGATAAGCACCGGCCTGATGAGCCTCTATAGGCTCGGGACAGACTTTAACTTTAACTTAGACCCTGAATGGTGGTCTGGGTGCTAGTCTTTCCGATGAGATGATAAACCGAGGTCCTGTGTGTTACACATCACTATTTAACACACGTAAAAGAACACACGGCAACAAGGGGGTTGACCCTGGCAAAATTCTGTATAAAAATCCACTCTGATAGGGAAACAAATACACTTGCATACAGAAAAAAGAAAAAAAAATGGGTAGGTGCTGCACATGTTGCGACACTCTCTCCCCAGGTAAGGCAAGCAGCCCGAATTTCACGCAGAGAAATCTGCTGCGACATAAAGTGGTACAAAATACAAGTCTGAGGAGGGCACCTTTCCTGGCAGCAGGACGCAGACTGTTGGGGGCTGTAGAGGTGATGTCTTCCTCCCCATCATCTTGGGGGTCTCCCTGTACAGCCATGGTGGACATCTTGTCCACTGGTACCTTAGAGCTGCTGCAACAATAATGCTGCGCCACTGACTTTACTACACTACACTTTCCTGTCGTCATGCAGGTAGGTAGCTGTGTGTGTAGTGTGTGTAGTGTGTGTAGTGTGTGTGTGTGTGTGGTGTGTGTGTGTGTGTAGTGTGTGTGTGTGTGTGTGTGTGTGTGTGTGTGTGTGTGTGTGTGTGTGTGTGTGTGTGTGTGTAGTGTGTGAGTGTAGAGTGTGTGTGTGTGTGTGTGTGTGTGTGTGTGTGTGTGTGTGTGTGTGTGTGTGTGTGTGTGTGTGTGTGTGTGTAGTGTGTGTAGTGTGTGTAGTGTGTGTGTTGTGTTTGTGTTGTGTTGTGTTGTGTTGTGTTGCGTTGCGTTGCATTGTGTGTGTGAGTGTGTGTGTGTGTGTCTCAGGCCCCAATGATGCAGGGATTTGTCATGAATTTTTCTGTTTCTTGAGGTAATAAAGTACTGGTATTGGTGTATCATGATGGAAAATGTGGAGCACAGCCTTGTTACACATTCTCAAAGTACATGCGCTTCCATGACAGTATCATTATGACATCATCATCACCACTTATTATTATGCAATAAAAGTAAATTATAACACACTTAATGACTTGACTCAATGTGGGTAAGTACATGCATGCGTATGCGTACACGTGCGTGCAAGGTGTGTGTGTGTGTTGCTTGCGTGCGTGCGTGCATGCGTGTGTGTTGATGCATGTACATTATCCCAAAAGCAACACACACAAAAACAACTCCAGAGACAGTCTACGATCGTTCACTAAGATGGCAGACACACAAACAATGACAACAACAACACCACGTAAACGCTGGCAGAAACGCTGGACACACAGCAACTAAACCATCCACAACATCACGATCATTCAACAAGGATGCCACACTTACAAACAGTAACAACAACAACAAGAATAGGATGGGATCACTCACAAGGACGGCACCCCAGCAGGAGGTTTGGCTGGCTCCAGAGCCAGAGCATCCAGAGAGGAGACCCTGGAGGAGCGAGCGCTGTCTGCATCCCAGTAGCCGGTCTGCTGAGCCAGCAGCTGCACCAGGTGCTCTCGGGAAAAGTGCGTCCCCTGGACAGTGATACACACAGTCCTTGCTACTACATGTCTACCATTCATCGCAGATTGTCTACTTAAGGCAGAGTCCCCTGGACAGTCACACAGTCCTTGCTACAACATGTTTACCATTCATGGCAGATTATCTATTTAAGTATTTTCCTATGTAACATTCTGTATTGTATCAAGCCAGGCAAACATGGATTAACCAACCTTAACATTCATGAAATGAACTGAATTGACTTCTTTCAGCAATATTCTACATGAGACGCAAATGCTAAGTCACACACACTTTTTTTTAAAGCTCTGTTTCACATGACTGGTCATCATCAAAGCTTTGCTAGGTTACCTGACTGTGAACACCTTACCTGAGCTCGGCGCTTGTATTCGTTGGCTCGTCGTCGAAGCTCCAGGACCTCAGCAAACCAGTTCTTCTCCTCCTCCCCTTTCTCTACCTCTGCCACCTTCTCCACCTTCTTCTCCTCACTGCCATTCTGTGCACACAGACAACACACCATGCCAATGCCAACCCACCATGCCAATGCCAACCCACCATGCCAATGCCAACCCACCATGCCAATGCCAACACACCATGCCAATGCCAACCCACCATGCCAATGCCAACCCACCATGCCAATGCCAACCCACCATGCCAATGCCAACACACCATGCCAATGCCAACACACCATGCCAATGCCAACCCACCATGCCAACACACCATGCAGATATTGGTCATTACATTACACCTGACTCCTTAAAGCAGTGGCTGTTTGGGGGGACAGCTGACGGTGTTTGTTGCAATGGCAGTGCAGAAAAGGTTAAAAGCAAGTATGTATGAGAAGATAATTCAAGGTATGGCAACATACTTCCCAAAGGCACAAATGTGCCTCCTGGGACCAAAAGCAGGTAAGTATGAGAAGATATAGCAAGGTATAGTAACATACTTCTTAAAAAGGCGCTGATGTTCTTGTTTGTGAATGTGCTGACACAGGTCTATGTCTCAACTCAAGTAGATTAATATGTGCATAAATATATGATTGCATGGGTCCAGAGACAGTTTCAAAATACATGCAACCTTGCAGCACTGGTTCAAATTAAAGCATATACAGAAATTGTGTGCTTACACACACACACACACACACACACACACACACACACACACACACACACACACACACACACACACACACACACACACACAAGCAGGGGAACTAATACCACAAGAAACACACATACAGGCCCATCATCCCATGTTCCTACACAAAATCCAGAATCAAGTTCATGGAGTATTTTTCTTTCTGTCAATCAACGTCAGAACAGTAGGAGTGTTCACCACTCCAATAACATGTCAATTCAAGCTGACCTCTTGACAGGGCAGAACGCCTGCCACATTCTTTTTTTTTTTCCTCCTGTTCCTATGTGAAACAAGCCCCCTTTCTTTTTTTACACATAGTAACAGCTATACAGAAGCTTTTCTATTCTGAAATAAACTAATCTGAGATATTTTCTCTCTTTTTCTCTCTTATGCACACATATCCATGCACATTCACACACACACTCCCTCACTTTCCCCTCCAATCCTTTTATTCCGGCTCACAGAAGACAGCAATACAATGGCTAACTGATCACAGTACAGACTGATTCACAGGGCTATGAAGGCAGACAGGAGAAAGAGAGAGAGGCCCACCTTGTTCTGAAGCAAATGAGCAGGGTAGGCATACTTCCATGCTCCTCCCTCATAGCTGAAGCGTGTGGGGGATCTATAGTTAGAGTTGTACTCCGACACTCTTTGTCTGCAACACACATTGCCAGTCATGGGAATAGTTGAGACCTGAAGGAAACACAGCAGTGAAGCATTTCTACACCAAACAAGTCTATGCACAACTTCCATTGCTTTACATGTACATTTATGCAGACAAAGAGAACTATTAAAATAAGGGCAAATAAGCAGTTTTTGTTTGACTATAATTTCCACTGTTTTGGATATGGAGGCACACCAAGTATAAAATTCACAAAGCAATTGCCTCAACTTAACTATAATGATAAAAAAAACAGGTTCTCCAATATTTATTTTCCAAACCTTTACATATTTGCTGCACTCAACTTTTCAATCTCAAAAAAAACATAAATCTATATTTAAAAAAAAAGTTATTGTTATTTTCTTTTCAAGAAAACATATCTGACAAGCAAAAAAAAAATTTTTTTAACCCTCCCCAAATGCAACAAGGAGACACCAGGTTATTTCACGTCCTCTTTAGCACGCATCAAAGGCTTTCATATTTATACATCATCAAGGCTTATCATGCAGACACAGATGCACACGCACACACAATGTTCACATAATGCATAAACAAGAGAAAGGACAATTCATTCTGAGTACTCAGCAGACATCACATTTCCACATCATCATGAAATCTTACCATACACACACACACACCTGTCAGATAGAGTGAACAAGATGACACTAACTAACAAGCCTCTTATCTAACAAGCCTCTTATCTAACAAGCCTCTTACTTCAGTTTTCCATGAGCCAGGGGCACCTTGGGAACAGGGCTGGCATTGCGGGACTCACGCAGCAGGCGGGGGTCATCGGCAAAGGTCACAGGAGCTGATCCAGCCGCCACGATACGGTCAGGGGACAGACCCGCTGATGTACACACAACACAACATGCACATTATGAAACTCATACACACAACACATACTCTATTAAACACATGATACAGTCAGGGAATGTGAAGTACACACAACACACACACTATGAAACACATGACACTGTCGGGGAATGTGACGTACACACAACACACACACTATGAAACACATGACACAGTCAGGAAACATGAAGTACACACAACACAACACACACACACTTTGAAACACATACACACAACACAGACACTATTAAACACATGATACAGTCAGGGAATATGATGTACACACACACTATGAAACATGATACCATTACTAGGGACAGACCCACTGACATACACACAACACACACACTATGAAACACACGTTAAGGTCAGAGGAAATGATGCACACACAATACACACATATGAAACACTGTACCCCACATACTTGTCATATCTCAGACAGTTTAACTAAAAACTGTTTTGCAAAACTAAATTTGTTGTTCGTGCATGAATAAACATTACGCTACATAGTAAACTGGCAGAATGGTCACTTCAGTCCCTGGGCATCAAAACCATAACTAAGCACACAGAAAAAAAGTTCTGATATTCTTGGCAATACATGTTTGAGTGCAGGTCTTCCAGAACATGTAAATGTAGTTGCAGGCTTTGATTATAAATTAAGAAAAAACCATCTTTAGGCAAATGATACTGTTCAGTTGGATTTGCTGAACCAAGGAAATATACATAGTTTATAAACCTCATTTGATAACAAGAAAGACATCAAACCGACAGCTCATTTCGAATCAAAATGTGCATATCCACAGTCACTTTCTGCGGTTGATTTTTTGTTTAATTCAAAGATTTAGGATTTCCATTACAAGCATAAACTGTGCAATGTTTGTCTTTGCATTCTTATGCTTAACAATTTTTTTCTTTTAATACTTACCTCCAACACTCTTGCTCCTCTTCATCTGCAGAGAAAAAAAAAGAAACAGACATGGTAAAGAATAAGGACTTTATATTGACATCAAATAAAGATTTGAAAGAAATCTTATTTCGTGATATTAGATATAGCATCAATACATCAACATTTTCAGACACATCAGGACAAAGCACTTTATACCGACGTCATCGAGACAATTCATAAGGAATGATATACTGTGATGCTGGATAAAGCTTCAATATATCAACATATTAAAAACAATTGTAAAAGTAAAGGCATTTTGAAATGCTTTAAACGCTTATGCTTTTCTCATTTGTTATTTCATTCTGTTTCATTTTCATGTTTCATTTTCATGTCTTCATTTTGATGATTCATTTATCTGTTATTCATTAGTTTATCTTATTGTTATTGATCAATATCTTTGCCCATTTTTTACTTCATACATCTATTTAGTATTTATTATTCTAAAAACATTTATCTATGTATTTATTTATCTGTTAATTATCTTTTTTACAACAGGAGATTGGACTTTTCCTCCTAAACTGGCTGGCAGCCTGTCGCATTAAGCAGCTGATGCAGGATAAGGCATGACACACCTAAGGACTCTGACTGAAGCAGTGTGCCAGCAAATCTTAACCACCTCCCTCCACTGCTAGCTCTCATGGTGACTTAACCCTCTAGCATTCATAATAGGAGCACACAGTAGCTCTGGAACAGTCTGCTGGTGTTCACAGTGGAAGCAGATGAGCACATGTGATGATACTTTTCCACCATATGTTGATGTCATGGCCATGCATGGAAAGGTGACCAAAATGGGTGAGGATTTCCTACCATGGTACATGGCCCAACAATCTTCCAGCACTGTTCTCAGATGCTGGCACCAGCTTTCATTCACAGGAACCCATCCCATTCTGAGGTTTATTCAGCAATAAAGATCCTAAAGGCTCTGGAAAGCTTTGCCTTACAGAATCTAACTGCAGGAAGATGAAATAAACTAAACCTTTTTCAGCACCTCACCTGAGTTTTGCTCCTCCCTCTCTGAGCCGGTGCCTCCTGGCTGGGTTTGGGGGCCGGTGGAGGGGCAGCTTCTGGAACTTTGTAGGCCTTGAACTGCATCTGGTACTCCGTCCTCTTCTGCAGGGGAGTCTTCTTCGTGGGTGAGATGTGGGTGTTGCTGTTGTGTATCAGCTGTAACACATGTGATGTGGGTGTTGCTGTTGTGTATCAACTGTAACAGATGTGATGTGGGTGTTGCTGTTGTGTATCAACTGTAACAGATGTGATGTGGGTGTTGCTGTTGTGTATCAGCTGTAACAGATGTGATGTGGGTGTTGCTGTTGTGTATCAGCTGTAACACATGTGGGTGTTGTGTATCAGCTGTAACACATGTGATGTGGGTGTTGCTGTTGTGTATAACTGTAACACATGTGGGTGTTGCTGTTGTGTACCAACTGTAACACATGCGGGTGTTGCTGTTATCAACTGTAACACACATGGGTGTTGCTGTTGTGTATAACTGTAACACATGTGATGTGGGTGTTGCTGTTGTGTATAACTGTAACACATGTGGGTGTTGCTGTTGTGTACCAACTGTAACACATGTGGGTGTTGCTGTTATCAACTGTAACACACGTGGGTGTTGCTGTTGTTGGCTTTTTTTTAAAGTGACAAAATAAGATTAAAAAAAACAAACAAGACAAAAACAAATCTCACACCAAGAGAAATGTAGAAAAATAACCCTCCAACCCTTGAGCACCTACCTGTTCAGCAGAGAGGAGGGGGGAAGCTGGCATGCCTTTCTTCCAGGTGTACTCTTTCTGGTACTCTGAGGGTTTTCTAACGGCTCTGCTTGGGGCCACACCAGCCTTGTACTTCAGACTGTAATCCCCCTGAAATGTGCCAATGCATTGCTTATTTTACTGTTGGTGCTCAGTCATGTTTCCCCTGACAATGTTTGGTCATATACACACGCAGACATCTTATGCACACGTTTTGGGTTCAAGTACCATACCCTCACATACAAAAACATTTCTGCTATAAAAAAAACACAAAAAACCCTTGGTCTTTAAAATGGAGTAACACCTTAGAAAGTGTGGTATGTCTGCCATAGTGTTACACAGTCTATTTTCCTTTGCCTACTTGCTGCATTCTCCTTCATGGGATCAGCATCACTACATGGCATAAACAACCAGAGCAGGTCAAAATTTGGCATTTGTTTTATCTGCAAACAACGAGATTCTCATGCTAACACTTCTTTGCTCCTCAGAATGAAACACAATAATATCCACACACAATCACAGTAGCAATAAGCATCCTTCATCATAAAAATCAAACAAACCTACCATCAGAAAATATGAAGCTTTTTCTTCTTTTCCCATAATAAAAGAGAGCAAAAAATAAAAAATAAACAGAAACTAAAATTACAGAAAAAGCTTCTTTATAGGTGCTTTATTTTACCATTACATATTCATGCCTTCATCCCTTCCCTGAAAAACAACAACTAAACACAAAAACAAAACCAAAACAACAGTAAAAACCACCACCACTACCATCACCACCATAAAGCAAACAAACAAAAAAAACACCAACAACATAATCATCAAAACCCCCAGTACTAAACAGAAGATAGAGAGAAAGAAAGCCCTACAGATCTATCTATCTCTCCAATCCTCCAGACTCACGGCAGTTTCCTGCTCAGCCACTGTGACTCCTCCCTTGTCCACGTTCAGCCGCACTCCCTCCTTCCCTCTCTCCTTGACCCCCACCTTGGACTTGGGCAAGATGTCTGCCAGGTTCTTGTCCTTCAGGCCCTGCTTCTCCGTCTGCTGGTTGTCCCCTTGCGCGGGGCAGGGGGTGGGCTGGTTGGGGTCAGATTTTCTTTGCGCGCCTCTTTCTTTGAGCGCGACTCTGTCGCTTCCAGCCTTTGGCGTACGCGAGTCTGTTGCAGATCATGTTACTTTGGTGAGTTACAGAGGTTTTGAAATATTAAAAGTTTGTTCTGAAGGTTTTATATTGATTTATTGTTGAGTTTGTGCACGGTTGCTATTTTGGCAAGTTAAATTTTCTTTTTGATAAAGATTTGGTTGGAATACTTAGAGTGTGGTTTTGTGTGTGTGCGTGTGTGTGTGTGTGTGTGTGTGTGTGTGTGTGTGTGTGTGTGTGTGTGTGTGTGTGTGTGTGTGTGCGTGCGTGCGTGCGTGTGTGTGTGTGTAAGTCAGCATGTGTGTGTGTGTGTGAAGAGAGAGAGAGAGAGAGAGAGAGAGAGAGAGAGAGAGAGAGAGAGAGAGAGAGAGAGAGAGGAGAGAGAGAGAGAGAGAGAGAGAGAGAAAAGACAGACAGACAGACAGACAGACAGACAAATAGACAGACAGACAGACAGACAGACAGACAGACGAGAGAGAGAGAGTGTGAGAGCGAGAGCGACAGGGAGAGGGAGGGAGGGAGGGAGGGAGGGAGGGAGGGGGAGGGAGAGAGAGAGAGAGAGAGAGAGAGAGAGAGAGAGAGAGGAGAGAGAGAGAGAGAGAGAGAGAAGAGAGAGAGAGAGGAGAGAGAGGTGTGTGTGTGTGTGTGTGTGTGTGTGTGTGTGTGTGTGTGTGTGTGTGTGTGTGTGTGTGTGTGTGTGTTGGTGCGCGTGCGTGCGTGCGTGCGTGCAAGTGTGTGCAGGCATGCGTGCATCTGTGTGTGAGTAAACTTTCATTTCCAGATGGTACTTTGAATAAGCAGGCAATAGCTTTTTTTCATCAAACCATCTATCTACTTATCTTTTTGTTTTTAAAAGTGTGTGTGCATGCATGCGTGCATGTGTGTGTGCATATGAGTTGTGTATTTGTGTGCATCAGCATGCATGTATTTATTTGTTAGCATATGGTAACCTAAATGCACTGACTGTATGCATCAGAACAATGCACCTCTAAGCAACACTCAGTGCACATGAATGGAATATTCCCACAGCATCTGCCTAGTTAAAACTATGAAAACGCTCATTATATTCATTTCTATATCTTTGACAACAACCAGGACATTACCAAAAAAAAAAAAAAATTTGGACAGGGTTCGCGCTAGGATTTTTTAAAACCGGTACTGCGAGTTGCCATTTCAGAGATATCTTGACCAACTCCCCAAAATCGGTCCCCAGAAAATAAAATCCGGTACGTACTGTGAACAAAACAAAACTATTCAGTGAGGGGGGGGATTGTTCGGCAGCAAAACTAAATCTAAACTTAACGCAAATCTCTCAGACTTTGACTGCCCTGTGGCTGCCACTCGCTTCTTGGGAATGAAGCCATGCAGGAAATAGTATTTTTTTCTAGCGCCTGTGTCACTGTCTGTGTCAGTCTGTTGTTTTGCATGGCATCATTCGTGAGACTTATATTCTTCTTTCTTGTTTCTATGCTTAGCGCTCATCTAGATCTTTCGTTCAATTTAGATTTAGTTTTCGACTCTTCTCTCTCATAGTCAAAGACCCTCTGCTTTTCGCTTTTCGTAAGAGTAGGCCATCGTGTGCGGGTGGGAACAGATGACATTTACAAAAATGCATACACATGGGGATTGGATGTAAAAAAAAGCACAGGAGTGCTTATTCCATTATCCTCGATATAAAAGATTAAAAGAATAAAGAATAAATAAATCTAGGCCCCATTTACTCATTGTGAATGGAAGTTACTGTCACGCCGAGAAGAGCGCAAAGCTCTTTTCTTTCACAGTAAAGCTTGCTGTTCTGTGTGCTAGGCTAATGAGGCTGACGCCAAAGATGTTCGTCGGAAGGGGTGGTAGGAAGGGGTAAGCACAGTACAAGCGCATGACAGACTGTCAGAAAATGTCACTTCAGACTTTTTTTTTAAGACAGAAATCTAATCGGTCACAGGCAAACAGAATCGGTACCCGTACCGGCTGCTTCGAAAATTTTCGGTATTCCCTGTTTACAATCGGTAAAATACCGACAATTACCGGTTATCGCGAACCCTGTTGGACACAGGAAAGAACATAAATGATAACTCATCATCAATTTACTCAAGTAAAGCTGCATGCCAAGCTACCCTTCCTACTTTCTGTCATGATAAATAAGTGATAAGATAATAACAACAATGTCTTTCATTTTTCTGCCCACAAACCTGTTTTTCCCCCATCTTCATCTGCTTCGGCGGAGGCGGCACATTAGCGTTGTTGTTGTTGTTGTCTCTCACTTTGTCCTCCTCAGGCCTGTCCGCGTTGCCCAGTCGCAGCCCATAGCGAACGTTGGGGGCAAACTTCTGCTGCTTCCCCAGCAGGGCAAAGTCATCATAGGACTTGCTGTTGCCATCGTCCAGGTTGATGGAAAAAGTGGAGGGGGGCCCGTCCACTCTCTTCTTGTGCTGCAAGGCTGGCTCATGGCTGATTTCTGGCCAACAACAGGAGTTTTGTAGTTTGTGTGTTCATACATGTGTATATATTTCATGTCCATGAATTTTTTTACCTTTTAAAAAATTTTGCTTTTAGATTAGAACTTGAAGAGTTTGTAATGATTTACAGAGCAGGTTAACTGCAACATGTCAGATTATAGAACAAACACTGAACAGTAGAGTATGTTTTCTTTAATATATATTTTTTCATTTTTTTCCAATTACATTTGTATTTTGGTATCCCTCAGAAGAACAGAAAGAGAGAATATCTGTTAACATCTTGGACATATGCATGACTCGTAAACTTTTCCCTTGATCTACACATTACACTTCGAATGACACTTTAAAAGTTTATGGAATTAAAAAAAAACAAAAAACATGCTGATATTAAAACAAAGTATGCAATGTAAAATTACCACACCAAGATTAACATTCTGGTAAAAACATTACTAAACCTTTACATCAAATATGTTATAATTTTTTTTTTTTTTAAACCTAAAACTAAAAACAATCCTACCTTATACATATATTTGGTGAGAGAAAAAAACCAAACCCACTGTGCAATACATGAAACTATAAATGTGTTTAAAAATCTATATCAAACAATTATTATACAATGCATAATTAAACAGAAAGGAAAAAGTGATCTTAAAAAATCTACATTATACAACAACGTACAATGACATAAGAAAAACAAGAAGGAGGAAAACATAAAATGTGATTACACTAAATCTACATTCTACAGTTACATAAAATAACATGATTTACACTGAGAGAAAATTAGCATACTGGCACCACACAAAGATCTGATAGGAGTACACAAAGATGCAGAGAGCCACAGATCATGGCACACACATCAACACACAATGTAAAATGTGTGAAATATGTATTAAAAATATAAAAAAATTTTCTAAAGCACATGAGTGCTTATTCCATTATCCTCAATATAAAAGAATGAATAAATAATTTAATAAAAAATATATAAATAAATAATTATACACTAGCAATGTATACAGAAGTTCCAGAACGAGAGAGAGAAATGAGATGGTGAGTGAGAAGGCAGAGGAAGGGTAGTGCTCAGCGAGCCATGCACTGCAGGGTGGGTGACAGACACTGACAGGGAAGCAGGACTAGTACCTAGGGAGCTGGTAGGAACTCCAGCCCAGGGGGTGTCCTGACGAGAACGGCTGTAGGGTGGGGAGGCCTGGGTCGCCCCCTGAAAGGTAGCCACCACACCACACCCGTCAAACAATCACCCTACACTTTGACTGCTGCAATGCATGCATTCATTTATTTATGCTGCTGATGTCGTTTTACCTCCATGCTTTTTTTCTTGTTTAATCAAAGGATTGCTCCATGTTTTTTACATGAGTAAACATGGTTATTGGTCAGTTAGTTTCCTGCCCAAATTCTCATTTAAGAAACATTTTTTTTTTTTGGAACAGGTCATGCTTATGTCCGTTTTGTTGTTGATGGTTTTTTTCTTAAACTAAGCACACTTAAAGAGTATGCAGATTTTTTTTTCACTGAGCTTGTACCCTAACTAAAAACCAATACTTTTGTTTGAAAGTAAATGAAGTAAAAAGTAACTTTTAAAATTGAAAAAATACCACCTTCCATATTTGAATGCTCTTGTTTACCTTTCAGTCTGTTACAAACTTCCTCATTTCTGATTTACAACCATGAACATTACTACAGCAGATGTTTGCAGAATTATCCAGTTTTCAATCCAATCAGAAATGGCACATTTTTACCCTGTGTCAGACTAGTATTTATTACAAAGCAGGCCAAATTTACCATAATTTCTTAACCTTTTGCATTTTTTTTTTTTAAAGCAAACCAAAATTTTTACTCTTACCTATACTGTTCAGCCCCACACCTGGTATAAATGTATACTTTCTTTGTTGGTTTATCAAATGATAATTCAAAATCAAATATATATATATATTTTTCCTTTTTTTTTTCTTTTTTCGCCTTTGAATTAAAAAATCCCTACATGGGGCCCACTAATTTTTAAAACAACACTGTGGATGGAGTTCAAACTGAAAGTCCTTTACAAAAAGCATGGAGGAAAAACAGCAGTCTATAGGTTTGTAGCAGGACTGGTCTAGGAAAGTCAAGTTCTGGGCTGGAATACCACACAGCTGCAAGAGACAGACACAAGCAGAGGGAAATACTGCACACTTCAAAGGTTAGCCAGTCTCTTGGAAAGGAACCACCATCCTCCCTACAAGTACAAGTCAGCTTTGATGTTGAAATGGGGAACATTCTTTGAACCAGTCTGTATAACATTGCAACTTATTCAAAGCTATGATAATTCAATAAAGCAGAAAAAAAGCATTGATGAAAAAAAGTCAGTAACTGAATATATCTGTCAAAACCAAAGCATTCCTTTTTAAAAAAAACAAAAAAAAGGTCAACTGTGCTCCACTGTGTTCATACACTGAATGTGGCATGCTTTGTAAACAACAGGAAAAACTGCATATTCACTAATTCAGTCACTGGTGCCATACAAATTTAAAGTGTCAAATAAAACCAACACTGATACTGTTGTATACTTGTATCTTCTTTTTGACCATGAATGTGACCCAAAAATGGCTACCATGCTGACTTCAATCAATGATAAGGTTGTTATCACAGACCCTCATTATCCTTAACTGTTGTTAATTGTAGTGTAAGTTGAAGAGAGAAGCAACAGAACAAGACTGTTCAAAGATGAGGACTGATGATAGAATCCAAATTATAGAAAAGAGTTAACAAGCCCAACAACTTGAATTAAAGAAAATCAATGTTTATAAACTGAAAAAAAGCTATGAGAATTTGATTTGTTATTCACTTCTCTGTTACCCAACAAAATGCAAAAAAAAAAAAAAAGACTTTAAAACAGAAGGATTAACACAATTTTATTAAAAACGCCACTAAAAAAACTGACAAAAATTAGTGCTGCAGAATCATGTTGTTAAAATACAAGTATACAAAAGTATTAATGCCCAATGATATATTACATACATTTCATTCCACCAGACAATAGTGATGTGTGCTAATCCAAACATGGCAAGTTTCAGCCAGCAAACTGTCAACACCAATTATTTGAATCACAAGAAAAACAAAATTAAAGAACTTTCTAAACAGTCAGATCTTGCCTCTAATGGCAAAATGCCTTCATCATTACTTTTTGATATAATACATTTCTCTCTGAAAATGTTTTAATTTGACAGTAGTTTTAGATTCCCATTGAATTCACTCACTGAAACTGCCATTTCTAGCAAGTACAAAGCAAGCCAATACATCATTACATGGGATGAATCTAGAGAAAAGAGGTACAAGCGTACTAGCAAGATTACATGTATATATAATTATATGAACCAATGGAAAAATGACGCACTGCTGAAAACAGAATCTTGCCCTGCTGCTGGAGCTATCTGCTCTGGTGCAGGTTTAAAACCTTTGGCTCGGAAAGATTCAAACCATTTATAGTTAGTCTTGTACTCCGACTTTCCCTGCAAAACAAAGTCAAAAAGATTACCAAGCTGCTCCTTTAGCTTGACTGACAAAATTTTCTAAAGTTTAAAAATACAATTTTAAGCTTAGAAATGTAGCTCAGAAAAGCTGATTTTTTTTTCTTTAGACATCAAGAGAGAGAACAACTAAAGGGTGGGGTAGTAAAGTCGTATGTGGATTTTCCCCTGAAATGCCAAGTCTTCTTTACCAAGCATGATCCAAATGGATGAATGTTTTACATGCATAAACATACATGTGTGTGTGTGTGTGTGTGTGTGTGTGTGTGTGTGTGTGTGTGTGTTGTGTGTGTGTGTGTGAGAGAGATGGAGAGAGAGAGAGAGAGAGAGAGAGAGAGAGACAGAGAGAGAGAGACAGAGACAGAGAGACAGAGACAGAGAACATTGACAATAATACATCATATGATACATGTATACAGATGTCTGTGATTGTATTGAATGTATACATGTATACACACATGTATGCATTACCAAAATCAAAATTTTGCTGTACCTAAGCTACCACAATGAAAAGTCAAAAGTCTAGTATATGCACTGGAAAAAGCTTGAAATCTCTGGAAGGGCTCTTCCTACTAATAATAGTAAAATAACATATGGCTAACATCTCTGCTACTATATGGATATTCCTTTTTATTTGACAAAACAAACACAGGACAAACATGATGACACTACAGTCACATTTCAATCACTAAACACATGCACAAGTATCAGTAGGAAACTACTGTGAACATTGACTAGAACTTAGCACAAGAATCAAAGCTCAGAATGATACTTTCTTCTTTTCCAAGAGGCAAACTACATTATGTAGAAAAATCAAGTTGAATATTTATGGAGGAATGAAGCACGAAAGTGGTAAACTGATTATTTAAAGAATTCAGTGTGTTTCCAGGAGTATTTTTGTGCCAACAATGTAGTAAGTGCACATGATGTAATCTAAAATTCTAAAAAGTCTATATTTTTTCGAATCAAAAATGACTTCCATTTGAAAATTTAATGATCTTTACTCTAGCACGCTGCCTTCATCCTACAACAAGTCGCGATCTGGCACTGATATACTAACGGTAATCTGAGGCAGATGTGTCTGAACATGTAGGAACAACTTTAGCAAATGCACAAACTACAAACATGATCGAACTACCTTTTGAATTGTTGCCAAACCTACTTATTTGAAAACATATTTAAGATTGCAATCGAGTGCAGACGCTTAATATTATCGAGAGAGTGAGAACAAAAAAATAACTAGCCTTTGGTTTTGACGGCATCTTTGTTTTCGCACAGACCAAGCCAAACTCCCGGGTTCGCGTCTCAAGCGACGGACATGCGCGATCCTGACTTTCGTCTTGCTTGCTTCCGGGGAGAAAACTTAAAAGGGGTTTGAATATGGAACGGGATAATTGTGTAACTTAAAAAAAAAGATCTTTGATGCAAAAAGGGTTGAATATTGCCTTCTTCAAATAAGCACCTGGCATAAGAGATGTGATATTACCTGTAACTTTATTTTTGTAGGATCTGATTTCTGCTATTTCGTGCGAGTAAAAACAGGTTTAAAAACACATCCACTATACACAGAAAAAAAGCATTATATATAAGTATATTTTTTGAAAATTCACTCTCTTCCTACCATGAATTACCTGTGTGTTTTGTGAAGATTTGTTAAAGAAAAAAAATCATTGATTATACCATATCTTTGTGATAGACCAAACATCTCGCGGGTATATTTCCATGGAGATAAACAAACAAGATGGCGGCCGAGGAAGGTGAGTCGAATCTGCCCCCAACTCGTGTTGAAGAAGCTGATGAATACCTCAGAAGACACAAGGTTCTGGAACTGTTCAACAATCTCACTGCACAGCTGATCTATGCGCGTCCAGGTATGCAATTTTTTATTTGAAGTTTGGGTGAATGTTACTGATTTTTGTCGATGAAAAGCCGCGTGGGTGGCTTATCATCATTGCATTACTAAAATTGTAAGAGAACTGGGCACCTTTCTTTCATTATTTGTATGGATTATATCAAACCTGAAAATCGAATGAATGGCAACTGTAGTTACAGTAGAGCAGATCTGTTAATTGAAAGTTTGAATAAATGATCTGTGTCCTGTGCATAATACTTCTCTTAGTTTTGTTCTAGGTGCACAATCCGTTGTACTCGTGGCTTGATACTGTTGACTTCACGATTGGCGTGCTATTTATGTGACAACTGGAACAGAATAGTGAATTGGTTTTATCTTCAGAAAACGTTAAAATGGAAAACGAAAAAACAAAGGGAAGAAAAGGAGAATAACCTCATTCATTTTCTACAGAAAATGATGTCACTTTATTCTGAGTGATCAGAATCACTGTCAATAATTTTGGAATAACAATGTCACTTGTTCACGGGTGTACCATGAACTTTTCAATTAGAAAGTTAGGGCGCTTTGGCCACAATGTACACACACAGAACCACACACACACACACACACACACACACACCCCACACACCCCACCACACACACACACCACACACACACACACACACACACCACACACACACACACACAGACACACACACAGCACACACAGACACAACACACACACACACACACCACATCACACACACACACACACACACACACACACACACACACACACACACACACACACACACACAACACACACACACACTATACTGTGTTATGCACTGTCCAGCTCTGCTAGTGCTGTTCACTCCATGCTATACCATGTCAGGCAATGCCATGTTCTCTTCACCTCACCAACACCTATCCCTTAGCCCAGTAGACCGTTGGAGCACCAATGAAGATTTTGCAACCAGCTTCCACCTTTCTTTATTATTATTCATTTATTCTTTTATATCAAGGATACTGGAATAAGCACTCATGTGCTGTTTTACATCTAGTCCCCGTATGTATGCAGTTTTGTAAATCTTGTCATCTGTTCCCACTGGCACACATGGCCTACTCTTAAAAAAGTGGAACAGGATTTAACGGGTTCTTTAAGGTTTTAGCTTTCCCTAGCAATCATTCCATTCAAGGCCAGTCCACTCTCTGAGGGTGTCTTCCCATGGTTTTCTGCGTCTCTTCTTCTCCCTATTTGTATTGTTCCCTGTAGGACAGTGTTCGGAAGAGACTATAAAACCGAGGTCCCGTGTGCGAACGCACACAGAACATCTTGAGAGTTAAAACCTGCAGCTCCACTTTTTGGAAGAGTAGGGCCATTGTGTGCCGGTGGGAACAGATGACAAACTTGACAAAACTGCAGACACACGGGGACTGGGTTTAAAAAAAAGCACACGGGTGCTTATTTTATTATCCTCGAAATAAAAAAATTTTTTTTTAAAACAATAGACTTTGACATAAACCCCAGACCCCAGCATTCTAAAACACAACAAAATACCTGTTTACAGGACAGTAACTATCTCCCTAACCTTTGACAACAAGACTCACCCCCCCCCCCCCCCTCACCCCGATGAAAAGAAATTAAAAAATTGTAGATTCTTCATCCACGTTTTCCTTGAGTGACAACTATACTGCTAATACTATCCAACTGACACGTAATTAAAACAAAGGGAAACAACTACTCTTTCCCTCGTCAATACTGAAAAGAGTTGTTTCTCTTGCATCAGGAAGCTGCTGACGTGTTGCTGGCCCGTTGCTTGCACATACTTCGCTGCCAAATGCGCTCGCATACATTCACACACACACCACACCCGCCCCCCACACACACACACACACACGCACACCACACACACACACGCGCCACACACACACAACACACACACACATGTTGCAAAATAGTGTGCCAAAGCTATGCTATTCCTTTTCTTCTGTCATTTTCTTGTCTATTTTTCTGTCTTCTTGGTCCATTCCAGGTCCTTTTTTTTTTTTTAATCCAGAAAGACTTAAAAGATAACAATTCTCTCCCACACCGAAGTCGGATCTACTGATCCTGACTTGTCAGGCGCTTAACGGCAGTGCAACGCATTTTCCCTCAAAACAAACAACAGTAGTTGCTGTTGAGCATTCGACGACGACAACGAAGAACGCACGCAGAACATCTTGCACACACGTTAAATCCTCTTCCGCTTTTCGAAGAGTAGGCCATCATGTGCCGTGGGAACAGATGACATTTACAAAACTGCATGCACACGGGGACTGGATGTAAAAAAGCAAATGATTGCTTATTCCATTATCCTCGATATAAAAGAACAAAAGAAGAAGAAGAGAAAAGAAGATACTAGCCTAACTGTTGTACCTGACTGCTGCTACAAGATGTAGGTGGACCTACAGTACAGGGCAGGCAGTATGACTTGTGGTGCTGTGTTTCAGACCAGCCCAAGCCCTTCATCACGGAGGTGCTGCAGAGGCTGCAGAAGTCCAAGTCCACCCAGTTTGACCTGCCATGTCTGTTTGATGAGAGCAACATCACCTCCATCTTTGGCATGCTGGACCCCACGGGCCGCGGCTACATCAGCCACCAACAGTACAAAGAAGGTCAGGGCTCACTGATGGACTTGTGATTATGTGTATAGTGCTTTACTGAAGTCATGGCAGATTTCCTAATGTTCTTACATTGGAGGGAAGGAAGGAGGTGATGGGCCAGTGTACAGTCCTGAAGGTTGTGAGGTCACAGACTTCTTTTTTTTTCTTCTTCTCTCTTCTCTGAGTTTTCTATCCCCTTTATTTTCCACTGTATGCCTGTCCAATCTCTACTCTCCTCTCTGTGTTTCCTATCCCTATTATTATTTTCCATTGTATGTCCCAATATCTCCTCTGGTCTCTGTGTTTCCTATCCCCTATTATTCTCCATTGTATGTCGATCTCTCCTCTGTTTTTCCTATGCCCTATTCTTCTCCATTGTATGTCTGTCCAATTTTATCTCTGTGTTTCCTATTCCCCATTATTCTCCACTGTATGTCTGTCCAATTTGTTTCTTCTGTGTTTCCTGTCCCCTATTATTTTCTACTGTATGTCTGTCCATTTTTTCCCTCTGTTTTCCCTATCCCCCATTATTTTCCATTGTATGTCTGTTCAATCTCTTCTCTTCTCTGCATTCCCTTTGGGGGTGGGATGTGTAGTGCCGGGTCTTCTCTTTTGCCTATAACTCTGCAGGAGGTCTGCCTGCTGGCCTGAGCTGACACATTCAAACTTCAGAGCAGCTAATTTTTCATGCGGGATACATGCTGCATATATGCTGCTTCCATAACCCACCCAACGCTGACATGAGTGACAGAATCTTCCAGTGCTTATTTGATCTTCTGCATTTGTATGTACACGAAGAGTATTAAGGCATTGGCTGGTCAGCACATTCATTTCAAATGGGAGATCGTAAAAAAATAGTCCTCAAACTTAATTCACCACATGCCACTGCCAAGTTTCGAACTCACGGCTTGGACGTAGGGAATAAGTCAAACAGTCTTAACCACTCTGCTCTAGATTCGGGCACAGACCTGATTTCAGACTGTTGGGTTTGTTAAAAATGATAGGTGGTGATGGTTGTAGTTGTAATGATGGTCAGGGGCTGTGAGTATCAGGACAGGCATGTACATAATTATGTGGCCATACACATGGATGGGCACTACACACTCACCCCCCCCCCCCCCCACACACACACACAAACACACATTTTTCAGTGGGACTGAGACTTTTTACAACACACACACACACACACACACACACACACACACACACACACACACACACACACACACACACACACACACACACACACACACACACAGAAGAAGAAGAGAGAAGAGAGAGAGAAGAGAAGAGAAGATAGTAGAGAAGAGAGAGAGAGAAGAGATACAGCCACTTTCCCCCTACTTTCCTGTGTCCCAAAGGAACTAAATCCTGCTTGTCTTCTGTTCTGTTCTGTCCTCAGCGTTAGTGACCTTAGGCATTAAGGACTTTGACCATGAACCCGTCGGCCATGATATCGACAGAATCAACATGGATACCTTCGTCAGAGAAGCGTAAGTTTTTAAACCCGAATGTTAATTGATTTGTTGTTGTTTTGCTCATTCTCCCCCCTGCCCTTCTTTAGGTTTACTGAAGTGTTCAATAGCCACCATATAGATGTTGATGCAGCCTACTTCGAATGAGACTATAAACCAAGGTTTTCCTGGAATCGCAGGCTCGCAGAACATCTTGCGTGGACCTTAAAACCCGTTCCTCCTTTCACAAGAGTACGCCATTGCGTGTGGGTAGGAATGGATGATAAAAATCTATTTTTAAAAAAATGCATGCACGCTGGTGTCAATTCAGACATCATCCCCAAAGTTGCGAATGTGGCTACCTTTAATTATTCTTGTTGGCAGCCTTCATTCTGGAAGACTATGGTATTGTGCTTTAGGTATTAATTCTGGATACATTGTCGGTTGTAGCTGGCTAGTCCCACACGGGAATGACAGTCCCTATGGCAGAGGGCACAAATAATGAAGTCTGACGCTGGTCTGTCTGCCTGGGCTGCAGCCTTTCTTTTCGTGCTCTCTGCCTCCTGCTGCTGAGCACCCTTTAATAAGTGTTGGGTAGGAATGGAGGGAACTGGTTGTCAATTCTTCAGGGGAGCCCCCACGGTCGCCAGACTAAGGGATAGATAGATAGAAAAATGGTCCATACACAAAATCTCACCATTGGTGAACCTTGGAGCTCCAGCTAAGGAACAAAAAACCGAACCCCCAGCAGGTATTTCTGTGATTGATGGCGCAGTGTAACATCAGCCAGTATGTATAAATGATGTACAGACCAGTATGCCAGCACGATTTGTTATTGACGTATAAGGCCTACAGAGTCAAGAATGACGCACTTGTGCATGCACAAGCAATGACAGTCAAGTTGGTTTTATCATCCATCAAAGCTTTATGCCTTCTGGCATGTACGGCAGCAGCAATGGTTTTATACCCCGTTTTAATCTGTAATTGCACAGTTTTAATATGAGTCTTAAATATGACGAGTGACAGCCCCGATATGGCCTGTGCCGGTCGCGGGCTCTAACAACATCATGGATTGGATTGGGTGGATGGATTGGATTAGAGAGAGAGAGAGAGAGAGAGAGAGAGGAGAGAGAGAGAGGAAGAGAGAAGAGTGTGTGTGTGTGTGTGTGTGTGTGTGTGTGTGTGTGTGTGTGTGTGTGCGTGCGCGCGCGTGCGCGTGCGCGCGGCGCATACGTGTACTTCCAAAAACAAAAGATCATCAGTGACAAAACGGACTTTAAAAACTGTCCTTTCTCTTTTTTTTCAGAAAAGACGGGCTACTTCGAGCATCTGCAACATTCTCAGAAAACTAAGCAACCATGGTGCCACACTGGGCTGTACAGCTTTCATGGAACTGGGAACTGTCTAAAAGTTTTCATGGGACTGGGAACTGTCTAAAGCTTTTATGGGAGCTGTCTAGGCCTCTCCTGGGAACTGTTTGCTTGTCTGGATGTTAGTTATCTCCCATCCTTTCTCCTTTCCTGTTTGTTTTTATTGTGGTACAAATGCCCTCAAAGCAGTTTTACAAAACTGTTTTCCAAAATATGGCAAGAAGTGGGCATTGTGAAGACCCAGTGGTTTGATTTGAACAAAAAAAATCTCACTTTTGGGGGGATGGGGAGGGGGTGATGCTTTTCTCTCTGTACTATATAATCATGAACGACTGAAAAACGTGTTCTTCCTTCCTAAAATCCCATTAATCTATAGGGGAATGTGTTCTCCAGTGATTTGTTCTTGGAGAGAGGAAGGTATTCATTGATGTCTGTACACACTTATCCTGTGTGACTTGATTCAACTCATCAGTCCTGCATGTATGTTTTTGAATGTGTCAATGTTGTGAATAAAATTCTATGTACCTAGTAAAGGACCTCTGTGTGTGTGTTTATTATTTTTTTTACATTCTTTTATATGGAGGATAATGGGATAAGCACTGATGTGCTTTTTTTCATCCAGTCTTCGTATGTATGCAGTTGTGTAAATATTGTCATCTGTTCCCACCGGCACACGATGGTCTACTCTTACTAAAAGGGAACAGGATTTAACGTGTGCCAAGATGTTCTGCGTGCGTTCTCACACGGGGCCTCGGTTTACAGTGTGTGTGTGTGTGTGTTGTGTGTGTGTGTGTGTGTGTGTGTGTGTGTGTGTGTGTGTGTGTGTGATAAATTCAAACCAAAAAAGACACCCCACACTCATCAATGGTCAGGTCTTGACTCTACTCATGATACAATGACTGGACATGTCAGTATATCAAACTTTCACCAAGCAGTGCATGAAACATACTGATGCGAATTGAGCCAGGGGAGTGTCTGGGTCAATTCTCCTTAATTTAGGTCACTTTCTATTGTGGGAAGAGAAGAGAATGAATCAGATCCTTTTACAATCCCAAACTGTGCATGTGCAGGGACCAAAATCTTCGGAACCAGAAGGCGCTGATACAAGGAAAGACAGAAAACTTTTTCAATCTGAGAATCGGGTTTTAACGAGGTAACACCCTTGATACACATGGCCTCTGTAGTCGGCAGGGCAATAAATAATGCCATTGGACTGGATTGGATCAAAAACCATGACTTGAAATATCTCAGATTTGGACTTGTTACGCGGAGAAATGAAGAGTATAAAGTTATTTTAGGCTACATTATTCCTTGTGTAATGCATTCACACCAATGATGTATGGGTTGAAGGAACATCGCAATATTATAGGGGGGGGGAGATAACGCTTGCAAAATTGCCTCCCTTTGCTCCTCTTTCTTCCTACTGTGTGTGAGTGAAAAGATCCTCACATCAGGGAAAAAAACCCACAAAACTGAAGTGGTAGGAACTCACACAAGCACCTAGAATGACAAAGAGTGTCCGACATGGAACAATACAAAGAGGAAGATGAAGAGGGAACAATACAAAGAGGAAGACGAACGGGGAACAATACAAAGAGGAAGATGAAGAGGGAACAATACAAAGAGGAAGACGAACGGGGAACAATACAAAGAGGAAGATGAAGAGGGAACAATACAAAGAGGAAGACGAACGGGGAACAATACAAAGAGGAAGATGAACAGGGAACAATACAAAGAGGAAGATGAACGGGGAACAATACAAAGAGGAAGACGAACGGGGAACACTACAAAGAGGAAGACGAACGGGGAACAATACAAAGAGGAAGATGAACAGGGAACAATACAAAGAGGAAGATGAACGGGGAACAATACAAAGAGGAAGACGAAGAGGCAGACAGAGGCAAGGATGGGAAGACAACATCAGAGAGTGAACTGGCCTTGAGTGGAATGACATACTACCCAAACCTGAAAACCTGAGAAGTGGAGAAGGCTGGTTTTAAAATCGTCAGCAGGCCTAAAGCCCCAACAGTCTACTGAACTAAGAGGCAGGTGATGGTGATGGCGATGGAATTTTATAAATGTGTGCAACGAACCCTCATGGCTGCCGTGACGTCATCTTGTCACCACCCAGTGGCGGTGGTGAAAAGTTTGCCCACGCATTCTACCTAACCAATCAACGCTAAGCTCAGAGCATCACGTGCTCTGATGTCACCTGACTAGTCACCACCCTAGAGGCGGGGAAAACTGTGTGCACATCCTACCTCAGCCCTCAACAACATGGTGGCTAGACAAGGGTCACCTCGTGCTGCATAGCCACAGGAAAACAGAAGAGGGAGAGAGAGGATTAATCACGTGAAATAAGAAGAAAGAGTAATATCACTTTCCAAAAGAATTGTACCATACATTAAACTGAAATAAACAAACATCAATAGCACAAACACACACACACACACACACAACACACACACACACACACACACACACACACACACACACACACACACACACACACACACAATCAAACAAGTAGTAAAAGAAAAAAAAACTAAACCAGAACAAAAACTAGGGAAAAACTAGATAAAAACCTTTAAACAAATATCTCCAAACAAAGAAGCAACCCCCCCCCCCCCCCCCCCCCCCTTAAAATAAAAATCCACAAAAACCAATCATTCTGCCCCCTTTCCTCATTAATAAGATATCACACACACACACACACACACACACAACACACACACACACGCACGCACGCACGCACGCACGCACGCACGCACGCACGCACGCACGCACGCACGCGCGCGCGCGCGCGCGCGCACTTTAATTAAAACCCACCACACACTGAAAGCAAAAAACCCCGATAGATATACGCCATTGTCTTAGTGTCTTGACATGAATGTTTCATTGTTTTTTGAACTTGTTCGCTTTTAATCACTTTAATGGCGGTCTTTCGGAATTTAACGAAAAAAACCCCATTCAAAACAAAATAAAGTAAAACAAAAACCATCCGATCTTCTATAAGTGTGTTTATGTGTTTCTTTCTTTCTGTCTGCCTGTCTGTGTGTCTGTCTGTCTTTCTGTAAGGATGTCCCACACTGTGTCGTTCCATAGCTCTGCATCAGTGCCGCCTGTCACCCAGACAAAGCCCTATTCGGATTCCTCCTGTCACACACACTCTCAGACCCGGCATTCCCACAAAGCCTTTCATGTTAGCTTGCTTTGAGGACACCAGTCAGAGGAGACCTGCATTTCTGCAAGATCACTTCGCTGGTGCTGAGAGAGAGAGAGAGAGAGAGAGAGAGAGAGAGAGAGAGAGAGAGAGAGAGAGAGAGAGAGAGAGACCTGTGCCTGTTTTGACTCAGCGAAGACAGGACATCACTGCACTTACATAACCTCCACCCCCCTCCCTCTCTCCGCCCAAACTGACGCATTGAGGTGGAGCTAAACTGAGTGGACTGGCGGCACCCCAGGAAGAATCTGCAGACTGTCAGTCAGGTCTTGGAGTGGAGTCACCACTGACAAGTGTGGAAGTGGCAGATTGAGCCAGGTCAAAAGCTGTGTCAGTTATTGACGTTGGCTAATTGCCAAGGCCTACACTAAAATGTTGTTATGCTGTAAAATGTTGTGTTGAGATTGCCTTCAGCCATGACAAGCTCTTAACCTAACAATCTGCATTCTCCTTTAAAGGAGAAAAAATCCTTTGAAGTCGGAGTATGGCTGCTTATATGGCGAGGTACTTAAAAACAGTCATACACACAAACTTCTCATCCAGTGTGCAATTTCAGTCTCACAGTGATTCCCAGGTGGGATGAGTGAGTCAGAGTGCACGTTCTGGGTGAAACCCAGAGTGTTCAGCTGGAGAAGGCACACAACACGAACAACAACAGATCCTAAAGATCTACATTTTGGGAAGAGGGGATAGCATAGTGGTCTGGCAATTTGACGACCCAGATTCGATTCCCGTTCCAGGAGATTTTTCCCCTGAAGTTAACATCAGTGCTGACTCGATTAGACTATAAATCTAGGCCCCGAATCGCACCCAGAACATCTTACGCACACACACACTAAATTCTGCTCCTCTTTTCGGAAGAGTACGCCATTCTGTGCCGGTGGGAATAGATGTAGCAGCCTTCCCTCCCTCCTTCCTGTCTTGTGCCTCTCTGTGCCATGTCACACTCATGTTTTTTTGTTTTTTTTAAATGTCATCAAGCCATCTGAATGCCCGTCTGCCAGTGGTTGTGTATAGCTGTATCTTGGCTACTATTCTGTGCAGCGTTTTTGTGCATCTGTTGTCCTCTCATGACCTGTGCTCTTCCATTTCTGTTTTACCCAGAACTTGACAGCATCTTTGACCCTGTTCTCTAACAGTTTTACGAACACTTTGTATGAGTCTAAACCTCGAAATAAAAGTTCAGGAAAAAAGATAGAAACAAACAAAAGAACAAAGAAGAAATCTATTGACAAACTTGCAAACCCACATAAGGGCAGGACAAGAGAAGTCAATACAACAGAAAAGACTTTGCTGAGCATTATCAGACCAGGGAATGGGGGTTCACACACACAAGGAATTGAATACTTTTGCTGTAAATCCATTTATATTTTTTAAAGACATAAAGAAACCTGAACAAAAAACTTGTCCCCTGTTTTTTTTTTTCAATTTTATTTTCAGAAATGGGCATCAGCAGCTGTGGTTTCCTCACCAAGCCTCATTGTAATAGAAAACGATCTTGATTTTTTTCTGTTCCCATTCAGTGGCTAGTGGACATGGGCATCACAGGGGGGGGGGGGGGGGGAGTCCCTCTGACAAGTGGCTCTTTTCTGGCGTCCCTAGTTAATTGAATTTGCATGACCTTTGCTCAGCCCTGTTGGGAAGGACGTGGACAGTTAGCTAGCAATGGCTGAACAGCTCTCCACCAAACACGAGATGGCAGCGTGGAATTGCCAACAGATTGTGTCCTCTCTTCCCGCACCTCTCCAGTCCTGATTCGCCCCTCTCTTTGGACGAGTCTTCTCTCCTGTCCTGGTCGATTCTTTCCCCTGTCGTGGTCGATTCTCTCCCCCTGTCAGTGGGCAGAAGGAGCAGTTGCCTCGGGCATTTGGCCAAAGGTCTGACAGTGGCAAACCTGGCCCCTTCTTCAGTCTGGGAGCTACAAACACATGTGCGCACTCAGCGGTCACTCTCATTGGGCTGTCAGCCTTGCCCTTCTTTGATTGGCTGGCCTATCTCTTCCGGTAGCCTACTTACTGCCTGCTCCCTCACACCCACCCAATTAAATCGTCGCCTGACCCTAGTGTTTAGATATCGGCAGATTAATTGCTTTCGGCGGAATGATATTGATATTGGGTGTTTGAAGTAATTAAGTGTGCAAATGGGGGTCTGCAGGAGAGGGGCGCTATGTCTTGGAATGCCCAGAGCGTGAATGGGATATGAAGAGCGCCACATCAAACATCGCGCCGCCATCTTAACGTTGGCCCACTTCTCTCCCCTGGGATCGCGTCGTATGGCGGAGGAGATTTCTTTGGCGAGGAGGCACGCTTCGGATTCTTGAATGCCAGAGCTGTCGATTTCAATTTGGGGAGAGGACAGGAGGGGGCTAGGGGGGGATCACAGTAGGATGGCGGTGGGTCTGGCGACAACTAAGCTTCTGTGTTACTCTCCTTATCCCCCTTCCTTCCCCTCCTCCCTTCCCCCCCCCCCCCCCCCCCCCTTTCTTCTTCTCCCCTAGTCTGTCACGTGTTATGTTCTGGTCTCGCAGTGAAAAGATCTCGCGCAAGAAACTGCCAAAGGCCAGTGCTGGAGCCATTGTTGTCTGCAGGCAGTCTGGGTTTGGAATGAGATCGTTTCCAGTTGATTTTTTCTTTCGTTTGCAACAAACAACGTAGTTAGTTCTACTAGTCTACAACTACCAGGTTTCATCCTCACCACCACCTCCACCTCCACCACCCCAAGTGTTACTAC
Organism: Stramonita haemastoma; assembly: GCA_030674155.1. Taxonomy (NCBI): domain Eukaryota; kingdom Metazoa; phylum Mollusca; class Gastropoda; order Neogastropoda; family Muricidae; genus Stramonita; species Stramonita haemastoma. Next base: position 42,022,125 of record CM060329.1, on the reverse strand, counting down.
TGCTTCCAACTTACTGCTACAGGCAGCAGTAGGAGTAGGCCTCTGTTACTTTGTATTGTTAGTTATCTATCCGGAAAGCCGGATGGTATGTTGTGGTATATGTTATGGTATGGTATAGTAAGTTATGGTATGGTATGGTATGGTATGGTATGGTATGGTATGGTATTGCATTACATTGCATTGGATGGGAAAACCAGACTGGCAAGCACATCCTTCAAAGATGCACGCTATACAGCTAACGACCTGAGGAAGATTGTGTGGCTGGTGGAGATATTATCACTCTGCAAACCCAGCTGTACGGCTCCTCTTGAGCCGGATAGGACATGCCATTACTTTTCCATAGACAGATCTGACGGTGTAAAGTAAAGGAGAGAATAAGAAATCTTGAAGGACAGGATGCAGAGACAAATTTTTACCACCCTGACGTCAGCGGCAAGATGATAACCCTTGTTGGACAGGAGGTGGCTAACATGCCCAACAAGAGTTGTTGGTCCTGGATCAGTAGTGTACAGGCAACCCAGCTGCCTACAAAGCCAGAAGTGCAGGTTCGATCTCCGTTTCTGCCCGAACTTTTCCCTCATCCCCCAGATCTTGAATGGTGTCTGAGTGCTAGTCTTTCAATGAGTCGATAAACCAAGGTCCCGTGTGCAACACACATTCAGAGCACGTAAAAGAACTTACCAGAACAAATGAGTAGTCCCTGGCAAAATTCTGTCGAAAAAAGCCACTGGCATAGTGTAACAAAATAATACTTATACTGACAGGAAATGAGCCAAAAATAATGGGTGGCGCTGCCCTTGTGGCAACACGTCCTTCCTGGGGAGAGCAGCCCGAATTTCACATAGAGAAATATGCCATTACTACAAATAACATACAACAAAAGGTAAAGGTGTCCCATAACCTATGCAGTCCTGGAGGAACGAGGCATCAGAGACCTCAGCTTCTCCAGAGGCCAGCATATTGAGGGTGACACCCATCTCCTCTCCCTCGCTGCTTTACCTTCTCTGACCCCAAAGAGGCAGATATCCATTTATACGTAGGTGAACTGGGGGACTGTACTGAAGCTAAGGCACACATACGGTCACCCATCCAACCGGTAACCACGCTTGAAGCTTGACATCGGCTGGGGAAAAGCGAGTGCTCTGACCACCGAGTTAACCCCTCACGATACAAAAGAACACAATACAATCAGTTTTTTCGCTCCTGGGCAAGAGTTTCAAAGTTCACAAATGCTGGGATTTTGTGCATTCGACAGTTTACCCACATTTAAGGTAGCCGCATTCCGACATCGGGAATATCTAAACACGAAGCCAGTGTGCATGCTTTTAATTTTTTTTTCATCAGTTCCTACTGGCACTCAATGGCCTACTCTTGTACATTTGGTGTAGCACTTGAGCACTTGCTTGTTGTTGCTAGCTGCTGAATAGGTTCTTTGTGTTATGTTTGGTCCATGCTTATTAATCAATGAATAATCCCTATCTATACCAAATAAACATTGCTTGTTTGTAGTCATTTTATGTGTTGATGGTACGTTGTTTGAAGGAATATTTTTAAAACTACCAATACAAGTGGGATGTGCAGGGTAACCTTGTATCCACTGATGGGATGGGCAGAGCAAAAGGATGTCATGGCTTCCATGTTGATAGACATAGATCTAGATGCGCGGGCTCTTTCTCTCTGTGAAATTCCAGATGGTCTCCCAGGTAAGGGGAAAATGGGTTATCTATCAAAGTTGCATTGTACTGTATTGTATTTTGTTCCAGTAAACCATATTTTTAAAGTGTCTACATTTGGGATTTTTTACAATAAAGTTTTGCCAGTCCCTAAATTAGAAATCTCGGCTGGGACATTAATGAAAATCACAACGAAGGCTGTGACTTGTGGACAGGCAAACCAGGAACCTTAAAGCAACAGCCATCCTAGAAACGTAGGAGCCTTCTTCTTTATGGAATGCTCAGACAGGAACTATTGTTGTCTGTCATATGAGCAAAAATGCCTTGGGCTGCCCATAAGTGCCTGACAAGTCAGGCTAGGTGCATCCGGCATTGGAGAAAATTGAAATATATTTTAAGTCTTTCTGGAAAAAAAATGACAGAGGGTGGGAATGCTATTGGGTGTGTGTGGGGGGGGGGGGGGGACTTAGGAGCCGAGTTCCAGCCTTCTGATTGGTGGGTAGTGAGAAGAGATTGTCGAGTATAGATGACAGGTAAAGTGCTTTATTGTTGTTTTTGTTTATTCCTTATTGTCATAATATCTTAATCATGCTTGAATGTCTGCGTATTTACTTTATCTGACCATCTTATTTTCTTGCTTAGAATATTGTCCAAGATATCTACACCATTAAAAACATCTAGCTTTGTAGTACATAGGTATATGTGTTTCAAAAAATAAATCATGTTAATCATAATATTAAAAAGAAACAAAAAAACTACCAGCGCTGTCAAATCATTAAGTGGAGCTAAGAAGTTTATAGCTACATAAGTAACACTGCAGATACCCAAATTCAAAATTCCAAATATTCAGCATGCAAATGGTCAAACCATGAATTTCAAATCAAAATCAGCTCTACAGCCTATCTGGCTCCTCTGAAAACATAATTAGAATTGTTCCTCTTCCTTCTCTTTTGTGAGACAGTATATGTGGTCATCTGTTGCCTTGTTAAGTCCCACCCACTTCATTGGTAGCCCCCACCCATCCAGTTTTCCCACCAATGGACTGAGGTATCAAGAGTGTGGTGTGACGTCATTGACATCTCAGTATCCAATGGCTGTTTTGCAAGAGGGTCTTTTTCGTTTGTTTGTTTGTTTGTCCATTGTATAATTACTCTCAAGTCATGTTGGATTCCTTTTCGTGCTTGTTCTCTGAGAGATCTTCAGGGAATTTATTTATTCCTCAATTTATTTATCTGTTTGTTCATTTCTTTATTCTATTGTAGGTTTATTTACCTTAGTTTTTTTTATTTTTTACTTCATCAATGCATTATCTGTTTGGTCATTTTTAGGTTGGGGGACACTAGATCCACTGTTTGTATTGATCCCTTCTTTTCTCTACATCTTCATTTTATTCCCTTGTTTGCTCTCTGGCTTCGTCTGGATTAAATCTTTGACAGTTAATTCTTTTTGCTGGTTTGTTTATTTGTTTGTTTGCTTGCTTGCTTGCTTTCAATTGCCACACACTGAAGGAAGACTGAAGTCCCCCCTTCCCCCTCTATCCCCATTCCTTCCTTCTCTTGCTTTCCCGACAATTACACAAGGTGATAAATACGCAGTCACAAGTGGGCCATAGACACAGACACACCCACAAGCACATCATGCATACACATACAACACTCATGCATGAGGACAGACAGGCAGACAGAGACAGGCAGGCAGAAAGACAGACAGACATCACACACACACACACACACACACACACACACAGAGCTACTTTCTCCCTTCCTGATTGAAGGCTATACTCCCCAGGTGGGAAAAGAATGATCTGGGAAGATCAGCAGTGTGGGATAGGGAAAAGGGGGGGGGAGGGGTAATGATGCAAGATTGGGTGGACAAGCTGAGGAAAAAGAAACAGACCAAGAACAAAACAGATCTGCATGCAAACAGTCTTTCTGTAACAGCTGGTGGAACACAGACAAGTGGAACACAGACTGTAGAACACAGACTGGTAGAACACAGATTAGTGGAACACAGACTGGTAGAACACAGACTGGTAGAACACAGATTAGTGGAACACAGATTAATAGGAACACAGGACACTTGGAACACACAGATTAGTGGAATACAGATTAGTAGAACACAGACTAGTGGAACACATATTATTAGTGGAAAACTGATTAGTGGAACACAAATTAGTGGAACACAGACTAGTGGAACACAGACTAGTAGAACACAGATTAGTGGAACACAGATTTGTGGAACACACAGACAAGTGGAACACACATACAAGTGGAACACAGATTAGTGGAACACAGATTAGTGGAACACAGCATAGTGGAACACATACACGTGGAACACACAGACAAGTGGAATACACAGACAAGTGGGACAACCCAGACAAGTGGAACACAGACAAGTGGAACACAGACGTAGTGGAACAGACTAGTGGAACACAAATGGAACAGACTAGTGGAACACAATACCTAGCGGAACACAGACAAGTAGAAGACTAGTGGAACACAAGTGGAACACAGAAAAGCGGAACACAGAATAGTGGAACAGATTGGTGGAACACAGACCTAGTGGAACACTAAGTCTTTTTTGCTACACAAAAAATCAAAACAGGTTTTTCTCCCCCAAAATGTTTAAACACGTAACACTAACAACTGTAACTGGACATGAGAAATGCCAAGAGAAAGCAGACACCAATCTTCTGTGTAATTTTAATAGCTGATGACTTTTCTCTTTAAAAGAAATGGAGATATCTTGAGCCATACAGTGTTTGGTCCTCTTACCTGAACGATCAGGTCTGTATTCATAGATTGCTGTTGCCACAACATGAAGGCAAGGAGTGTGTTTCGAACTGGCATAGTATACCACTTTAAGTCACGGCAGACTAATCTTCCTGAAGTTGGGCTGATATTCCTGGGGAGAGCATGTTGCCACAAGAGTGGCGCTACCCAATTTTTTTTCTGTTCCCGTCTGTATATGTATTTAGTTTCCTATCAGAGTGGCTTTTTTCTACAGAGTTCTGCCATGGACAACTATCTTGTTGCCATCGGTTCTTTTACCTGCACTACATGAGTATTGCACACAGGACCTAGGTTTATCATCTCATCTGAATTACTAGCACCCAGACAACCACTCACGGTCTAGTGGATGGGGGGAAAGTTTCAGGCACAAACCGGCACACTTGAAACCAGGACTTTTCCCTTTCTAGACAGGGGTTTACCTCTAGACCACCAATCGACCATAAACAAATCCTAAAAATAGTGGATCATTTAGTTCAGACTGAGGCTATGTTTTTCATGTCTTGCAGATGTTGTACTGATGCTGCTGGATCATGTATAGTTGTTGATGTCACTGATCGCCTTACTGCATTGTGGAGTCAGGCCTTGAGTGGAATGACCTGCTACGGAGGAGGGCGGAGGACAGTGGAGAGTGGAGGAGGCTGGTGGCAGAATCTTCGGTTGTGCCCCCACGGTCCACAGGACTACGGAACAGGCGAAGGTGAAGGAAGAGTTGGAGGCGTGCTCAGCCTTCGCCAGGGGATGGCCTGGCATTTATTATTATTATTTTGATTATTTTATACCACTTTATGCTACAGCAGATTTCTCTGCGTGAAATTCGGGCTGCTTTCCCGGGGGAGAGCGCGTGGCCACAAATGCATCCCTACCCATTAAAAAAAAAATAAAATAAATATTAATATATATATATATATATATATATATATATATATATATATATATATATATATATATATATATATATATATACAGCCCCCAGCGGCAGTGGGCATAGTCGTTATTGTTGTGATTGTATTTGCATCCCAGCAGAGATTTCGATTTAGGGACTGGGCGGAGTCAATTGATGTCACCCTTTAAGAGAAGGATTAGGATGCTAGCGCAAATTTTCACCAGCCATAGGAAGGGGGGGGACCTGCCTCCTCCTCTTTGCCTCTCCCCCTCTGTAGAGACCTGTGTTTTTTAAAAAGATATTTGTTTCTTAGTTTGTTTTTAGTATGATTACTGTTTCCGCCTTACAAAGGAAATAATTATTGTGCTTGAAAATCTAAGTTACCGACTCTGTTTCTGTTTTTTTTTATTCTTGTCGCCCTATCATTCCATTCTTGTTTTTCTTACTTTCCCATTCCATTCATCTGTAGGTTTTCCCCCAGCATGTTTTGTCTTATTCCTCCCCAAAGTGTATGCATGTGGTGTCTCCATTGCAGGCTTGCTCCTTGGTTCTGGCCACTGGACAGTGACCATGTTGTGAATCATGTGGACAGTACAGTGATCATGTCTGGGAATCATCTAAACAGACATTGATCATGTCTGGGAATCATCTAAACAGACATTGATCATGTCTGGGAATCATCTCAACAGACAATGATCATGTCTGGGAATCATCTAAACAGACATTGATCATGTCTGGAATCATCTAAACAGACAATGATCATGGCTGGGAATCATCTAAACAGACAATGATCATGGCTGGGAATCATCTAAACAGACAATGATCATGGCTGGGAATCATCTAAACAGACAATGATCATGGCTGGGAATCATCAAAACAGACAATGATCATGTCATGAGATCAAGTGAAGCGGACAGCGACCATGTCTGGGGAATTATCTAAACAGCTAGTCTAGTTCACAACCTAAAACAATGTTCATGTCAGACATGGCACTTAGCTTACTACATTAATAACTGACACAGCTTCTGGCCAGGGCCAAGTGGGATCAAATAAAGGCCTTTGACAGCAGGTAATCTGAGGGCGCCAGTTTGAGTCCCATTGAACTGGCCTGTATGACGCGCGTGTGTGTGTGTGTGTGTGTGTGTGTGTGTGTGTGTGCAGATACATGTAGCCCCATAAGACAGCCAGTCTCTGCTGCCCTCCCCCCCTCCCCCCCTCCTTTCAATCCCCCACAGGTGGACATTTGACTCATCTGACGTCTGCTCAGAACAGCTAATATGGGTGGGAGATGCCATGGACAGAAGAGTGAGGAGGAGGAGGACCATTAAAAAGAGAAAGGGAATCTCCTCTGCCCAAGTGCAGTGAAACTAAATGAACATTAATTACCGACACTGTCTGCTCCCTCCTTTTCTTCTCCAGCCTCATCTAATGCAGTCCAATATTGTGCCACGAACTTGCACCGCCAGTGTGTTCTAGCCACACACACCCTCAGACACAGACAGACAGACAGACAGGCACACACATACACACATGCACGCGACATAGCCTAGTGCAAGTTTTCTTTAGAGTTGTCAATGATATATAGGTAAATATATCAATCAGTCAGGTAGCTGGGAACGAAATTATATATCATTAACTTAAGCTATTTGAAAGAAAATATCAATCAAGCCATATGGAGAGAGAGAGAGGAGAGAGAGAGAGAGAGAGAGAGAGAGAGAGAACACACACAGTGCAAAGGCAGGCGGCATAACAGTGTATAATCCCACATCAGAGGCTGATGAATCAGGCAGGCAGGCAGGAAAACGCTTCCGTCCAACAAAGCCTGGCTCGGGGTCACTCCACGCAACTTTAGCACGCTTTTCAAATTAGCAACAGACGAGCAGTACACACATTGGAAAGGCGCGCGCAATGGAAATGACTCGTGCTAAATGCCTTATTTGCATGAACGGTGCCCTGCCATATCCCAGCGGCCCTATCGCCAGCTTATGACTTCCGGTAGCCGGGTTTTGTGCCGAGTGAAGCCGAGTGGCGGACGGAGCAACACGAAATTCACGTGTTCGTCACTCCTCCCCCGGCCAACCCTCGCTTTTAAACCTTGATATTACCACGTGTGATGCAGATTTGAACGGTAATGGAGTTGGAAACAAGCACTCCGGGGGCGACTTCATTGGCAGGCAGACTGCAGGTTTGGGAGGACGGAGGTAGCAGCCACAGCCAGGAAAGGGCGTGGAAAAGGGAGTCCACCCCTGGGACCCACAGTCCCATACTTTCCAGTGCAAATGTTTGTGAACCTTTTTGCCACAACAGACCGAAATGATGCACTGATGGCGGTTTCGCCGCAGGAAAACGCAGCTTTAAAAACTTGTGTTTGAAAATAAAAGAAAGACATTGTGAGCGATTCTTTGGTCTTGCGTAAGGCGGAAATAAAAGGCATTCTCAGTGGTCCACGAAAGGGCTGGATATTGGACGTGATCTGGGGTGGGTTTCAGAGCATGGTATAAAAATCATTAAACCTGATCAGTGAAGTTCTATTAGTTTTCTTTCTGTGTGGAGGAAAGTGCTGAAACCACACGTTTGAGCAATTCTGGCTTCACTGTAATGGTGCCCATTTGCTGTGTACACATGGTGGTTTTTATGTTTGCAATTTTTTCCCAATCAAGCCAGTCAGAGTTTCAAAACCAGGTGGATCAAAGGTTCACTCAGCAAACAGTTTCAGGTTCATACTTCTTTTTTTGATACTGGAACTTGTGTCACCTGATTCTGGTGGTTATATATATATGTATACAAGCTGCTTTTTGTAATGTATCACGGGAATGTAAAGTATATACCCCCTCACAATAAAAAGGACTAGTCAGTGATTCTGACTGAGCTCATTGTGTCATTGAAAATCGGAAAGGAGAAAGCCCAGATTTACAGGACTGAGAGAGATGCCAGTTTTGCCAGTCACTGGGGTGGGGGCAGGGTAGTGGGGTGGGGTGGGGGTTCCGAATTTTAGGTCCTCTCCTTAGAAGTTGGAGCAAGAGGATTTGTTTGAACATCTGCCTATGATCTCATGGAAAAAACTTTTGATGGTGGAAAAAGACTAGAGGTGGCTGAACATATTTAACTTGAATGGGGATGAGGATGAACACAACATAAAACTTCTTAGGGTTTACATGTACATCCCTCACAGCCCTGGTCTCTGTAGGGTAGTGGTTCAGGCTTAGTACTTAGCAAGCCAAGTGGCTTATATCCCCCCCCCCCCCCCCAATCAAGAGGTCAGGGTTCGAAGTTGGGTGTATGCAGGAGGACAAGGCGGCCAGGGAATGCCCCAGAGCTGATAATTATCAGGTCTGCACGAAGCAGCTTTTCTCCCTGCAGTGTCAGAAGTTCATAGTCTGTCTCCTTGCTGTGTCAGAGGTTCATTGTCTGTCTCTGCTGTGTCAGAAGTTCATGGTCTGATGCAGCCTGTCTCCCTGTTGTGTCAGAAGTTCATGGTCTGATGCAGTCTGTCTCCCTGTTGTGTCAGAAGTTCATGGTCTGATGCAGTCTGTCTCCCTGTTGTGTCAGAAGTTCATGGTCTGATGCAGTCTGTCTCCCTGTTGTGTCAGAAGTTGATGGTCTGATGCAGTCTGTCTCCCTGCAGTGTTAGAAGTTGATGGTCTGATGCAGTCTGTCTCCCTGCAGTGTCAGAAGTTCATAGCTGTCTCCCTGCAGTGTCAGAAGTTCATGGCTGTCTCCCTGCAGTGTCAGAAGTTCATGGCTGTCTCTCTGCAGTGTCGGAAGTTCATGGTTGTCTCCCTGCAGTGTCAGAAGTTCATGGCTGTCTCCCTGCGTGTTGAAGTTCATGGCTGTATCCCTGCTGTGTCAGAAGTTCATGGCTGTCTCCCTGTTGTGTCAGAAGTTCATGGCTGTCTCCCTGTTGTGTCAGAAGTTCATGGCTGTCTCCCTGCAGTGTCAGAATGTTCATGGTCTGATGCAGTCTGTCTCCCTGCAGTGTCAGAAGTTCATGGTCTGATGCAGTCTGTCTCCCTGCATTGTCTGAAGTCCAGGGTGGAAACTCTTGATAAGAAGGAGCTTTTTTGACCTCAGTCTACTATCCCCTTTTCCCGGAGTTTGGTTGTTCTGCAACTTTACAACTGACAAAAAGATTCCATACTATTGCAGAGGTCTATGAAGAGTGCAAAATTGCAGAGGGTAGAAACTGAAACTACAAAAAAGCCAAAACTTTGTTTGCAATAAATTTTGGAATAAAGAAAAGAAAGTCATTTAGAGTTAAATGTTGAGCACTGGCAGATCCAGGTGTAATGGATGTTCAGGGGCTATTCAGTAGCAACTCATCTGGAAAGAAAGCAGCTTCCATTCATAGTTTGGAGTGTTCTATTGGCGGTAATGCTCACTTTTGCTAAACCATTCCACACAGCACTAATTTCGCAATAAAAAGAGTACATAATTGTCAAGCTGATTTTTTTATAATGGGTGCTCAGCAAAATAATATATAACATTAAAATATTTTGATCTTTCTGTCATTTTTTTACTCTGCCCTGTCATCTTCTGTCTTCTGTTTACAGTATGGGCCTGCTGCTTTCAGGCCACTCATCTAAGTCTGTCACACCATACCTTTTTCCCTCCCCCCTCCCCCCATGTATTGGCAGTGAATTATTTTTTTTTCGGCAGTGCATTTGGGCAGTGAATTAAATGTTTTAGACAGTGAATAAACAGTGAATTAAAGGTTTCAGGCAGTGAATTAAACAGTGAATTAAATGTTTCAGACAGTGAATTAAACAATGAATTAAATGTTTCAGACAATGAATTAAACAGGAATTAAAGGCTTCAGGCAGTGTGTCTGGGGCTCGTTGACCAAGGGGAGATCATCGTTCTCCAGGTCACAGGGTGGTTTCTGTGTAGTTGGTGTTTTTGTTGTTGTTGTTGTTTTTAGAAAGATAGATTGGTTTTTAACACAAAGTGTTCTGTGTGTAATTGTACACAAGACGCTGGCTTCTGTTCTTATTCAAAAGTCTTTTAGGGGGGTGGCATCGGTACCAAAGTGAACTTCAGGGGAAAATCCCTGCAGGAGAAAAAAAATCCCCATTTGTGTCAGATACCTCACTAGAAGCTCCAAATAGAGATCTGACTTACTATCAGATGACGAGTGTATCCCTACATAGTCTCTAACTACTTGCCCCCCCCCCCTCTTCCCCCTTCCCCCCCTACAGTGGCCATGGCTTGGCTAGTCCTCAATTACAGATGGATCGATGTCTCCACACTCTAGCTGGTGGGTTTAAACATTTTTTATTTAATAATTCAGCCCCCAAAAAGCCACAAGTCCATGACAGCACAGCGGGGGAGGAGCATCAAACCACGGCTTGCTGCAGTCCTGCTGGTTGTTCGGCCATGTCCCTGGGGCCAGCAGTCCAGGAGGGAGCTTTCACCGCCAGGAGGTCACCAACCTGAACAGTTCCTGTATTCTGATACTCTGAATGTTACTTTGACCTTTTCAGGGATGCTTGTACTAATCCAGTGCACACCCAGTCATGTAGTGAACTCAGCGGTAATGACAAGTTGGGTCACGGAGTCAGTGCAATACCCACTGTGCAGTGGGTGTCATCAACACATCTTTCCAACGATAGTTCTCCTACCTCCCCCTTTCCCCAACTGAACCACCATTAAACCCTGATTGTGGTCTGGTTGCTAGTCTTTCCAAAAATCGAGTCCTGGTCACTTGTGCAGAACACAATTAACATTGGTAAAACAACTTATGTCAACAACAGAATTATCCCTGCGGGCAGAATTGTGCAGAAATACCCATTTATCCACGGGAAAAATATAAAGTTAACGGTAAAGATGTCCCATAACCTATATGGTCGTAGGGGAGCGAGGCATCAGAGACTTCAGCTTCTCCAGAGGCTTGCATTTTGAGGGCGGCGCCCATCTCTTCTCCCTCGCTGGAAAGAAAGGAGGGCAAAAAAGAACTGGGAGAGAGAGAGAGAGGGGGGGGGGGGGGGGCTGTCATCTTCCCATGGTGGCACTGCATTATGATAGTATGTTCTCTTTACAGACAGCCGCACGATATCATGCCGAATAATATGCTGTAAAAAAGCAATACAAAAGTTGTAGAACAACATAGTACTTGGAGAAGCAACGCAATACATTGAACAATTTGCTGACATTTTTTTTCGTTTTTGGCCTTGAGCTCCCAGGTTCACCAATGGTGAAATTTTGCGTATGTGACCATTTTTGCTCACCATGAAGGTAGCCGCATTCTGACTTTGGGAATGCATGCTGGGTAAGTTCATGATTCCATAAACCACCGAACGCTGACATAAATTACGGGATCTTTAACGTGCATATTTAACCTTCTGTATGTGCATATATGCATAAAGGTAATGAAGGCACTGGAAGGTGTGCAATTGAAGTTGACCTGGGAGATCGTAAAAATCCAAACCCTTAATTCATCAGACGCTGCCGAGATTTGAACCCGCGATTTTATGGACCCATGAGATTGAAGTCGAAGGGTCTCAACCACTGGGCTATAGCACCCGTCCAATACTGATATAATTTCCTAAACCCTGGTGATACTGTTGTTGTTTTCTGTTTTTGAGCTTCATTAATTAACACTGTGGTCACTCCTGACTTCTCCCTGGGAGTCACTGTGAGATTGTCAGCTTGTACCCACGCATGACAAGTTTGCTTGTATGCACGACTGTTCAACTACCTCGCCACCATACAGGCAGCCATTTTCTGATTTCAGATCTTTCTCCTTTAGTGAGGATGGGATAGCTCAGTGGTCAGAGCACTCGCCTTCCCCCAGTCAATGTTAAGCAGCAGTACGCCTTGGCTTCAGTACAGTTGCCCCAATTCACCCAGCTCTAAAATGGGTACCTGCCCTCTTTAGGGTCAGGGAAGGTAAAGCAGCGAGGGAGAGGAAATGGGCGCCGACCTCAATATGCTGGCCCTGGAGAAGCTGAGGTCTCTGATGCCTCGCTCCCCTACGACCACATAGGTTATGGAACATCTTTACTGTTACCTTTTTTCTCCTTTAAAGAAACATGCAGATTGTTGTGCTGAGAGATTGTCATGTCTGAAGACAATACTCCGAAGTTGGAATGTGGCGACCTTTATGGCGGGCAAACCGTCGCAGAGGCAACATCTCACCCTTTGTGAACCTCAGTGTTTTAACCCAGATGTGAAGCAGTAGCAACATCATTAAACAGCCTTTTATCCATCATGATGGTGTAGTATCCTTCACTGTCTTTGTACAAGTTTGAGTAAAAAAAAAAAAAAAAAAGAAAAAAAAAAGAAGAAAATCAAAATGTGTTTTCGATTTTCCCTTTAAATTTTAAATCGACTGAAATATAAAACAAAGCACTAAACGTGGACACTGATAACAATAACAAAAAACCCCACCCAAGCCCAAAGCACTTCTGGATAACATAACACACCCGGACATGAAAAATTATCGTCTGTCCTGTCCTAACGGGAAAATGGCTGCAGTCACACGTCAGCAATGGCGGCACGGTGCCTGCCATCTTCCCCGCATCATGAGCGGCACGAGCAGACGACACCTGTACAAACAAGGGACAGCACCCTGAGCGGCAGGAAAGGAGCATTAGCATGGGCTGTCAGGCCCCTAATTGATTCATGACTTCACTTCCTGTTCCATTCACGTGACCAGCCACATATTGACACAAGAGAGAGAGAGAGATGAGAGAAAGAAGAGATGAGAGATGAGAGAGAGAGAGAGAGAGAGAGAGAGAGAGAGAGAGAGAGAGGAGAGATGAAAAAAAAGAGGGGAGCTGATAACTCTTGGGTTGCTATAACGAATGTTGTTATCGAACCGATGAGAGTGTTTTACATCTGTTAGGGAGAGTGGCCTTTTTTGTATTATCGATTTTCTACAACGTGTTTCCTTTGTGATATAAAAAAAAAGTTTTCTCCTTCCTGGAAACCTCAGATAGCACCTATTGTTGGCTGTCATAATGAGCTAAAATGCCTTACGTTGCCGCTAAGCGCCTGACAATTAGGCAGGCTCACGCATCAGACTTAGGCGTGGGAGAGAATTGTCTTTAGAGTCTTTCTCCAAAAGAGGCAGGAGAATGGACCATGAAGGCAGGAAAATAGACAAGAGAAGGTGACAGGAAGAGAAGGAAACAAGGCAGAAACAAAAAGAGGAGTAGAAAAGGGGGAAATTCTAGCACAGAATTTCCAGAAGGTGGGGATGGTAATTATTCTGACAGGCACCCGGCAATCCTACAGGGGAAAAAGGTATCAGTCAGAACCTTAAAACAGACACCACTGGAACCTAGATATAGATCTAGTGGTAGCTTTTTCACGTAAAAAAAAATAAAGCCAGATAATTGATTAAAAACAAAATCCATACAGAGCTTGGTGTTTGCCTATACTGTTTGGTCTTAAAACTGAGTAAATAACAAGTCATGTGTCCTTTGTAGACTGACACCCTCCTAAGGCGTTATTTTCAATGGAACATTTTATGAGCAAACACAATTTTAAAGATCTACATACATATGTTTGTCAGTCGTGTTCGGTGATGACCTTCAAAACAGCAGAGAAGGCAGCCTGCTGTTTTGGAAATTGGGCAGAAATTTGATTATAGTGGAGGTGCCTTGCCCACAGCACACCCTATACCCTCTTGCGCAAGAGGGCATACGGACAGTCAGTGTTGATGCTCTCTAAAGGCCAACAAGCCCCTATTCAGGGAAAAATCCAAAACAAAATAAGAACAACAAAAATACAAATATTTATACCCCTAAAAAAAGCACGCAAACAAGCAAACAACCAACTACAAACAAACAGCTTCCCAAGAACTAACACCAACACTGTAAGTGGTAAAAAAAAAAAAATTCACAACAAAAACCAACCTGTAAATGGTTATCTGCACTTTTTTCCTCGCTACTATTTCACAAAAAAACTAACACTAAAGAAACAAGTAAGTAAAAGGTTCTTAGCTTCCCTAGAAAACTTTCAGAAGTCACTGGGACACTAAGTTTAATTTTCAGGTAGTTTTTTGGTGGGTAAATTTAATAATTGGTGGAGCCCATATCTTTTCCAGAAGCAGGGTGCATGCTGGGTATATGTCCGTTTCCGTTACCTACCATACGCTGACATTCAAGATAACTTTATATTCCCATAAAGAAAATACTTAATTACATTTTCTCATAATGAGAAGTTACATGATTACAGGGTGACGGGATAGCCGGTGGTGAGGGTGACGCGCATTGCGCTCGTGATCTGCTATCCCAGGTTCGAATCTCGTTGAAGAGGATTTTTTCCCAGGAGTTAACATTAGTGCCGACTCAACTACCCCCCAAAAGTCTTCGGATGAGACTATAAACCGAGTTCCTAGATCTATGTGCAAACACACGCAGAACATCATGCACACACGATAAAACCGCTTTTCGGAAGAGTAGGCCATTGTGTGCTTGTGGGAATGGATGACAAAATCAACAAAACTACATACACACGGAGACTAGATGTAAAAAAAAAAAAAGAGCACATGTGTACTCATTGTATTATCCTCGAAATAAAAGAAACAAAGATAATAAAGAAAAGGTATGGGATCTTTAAAGTACATATTCAGTCTTCTGCTTGCATTTACATATGAATACAATTAAGACAATAGCAGGTGTGCGCTTTTGAATTGACCCTGTAAATTGCAAAAAATCCCCATCTTTCATTCACCACTGAGATTCGAACATACGACTCCATGGGCCCACAGGTGGAAGTCAGACTCTCTAAGGAGGTGGGGGGGGGGGGGGGGGGGGGCTGATAGCCTAGTGGTTAGAGCTTTGCACTGGCGTTCTGATGGTCCAGGATCGAGCCACCACGGAGACACCCTTCAAGGGGATTCTCTCCTGGAGCTAACATCAGTAGGGCCTGCAGACTCCACTCCCCGAAAGTCCTTCGGGCGAGACTATAAACCAAGGTCACTAACGTACTCGTTAAATCCTGTTCCACCTTTCGGAAGAGTAGGCCTTTTGTGTCGGTAGGACCGGACGACAAAATTTAAAAACGCATGCGCACTGGTGTCTTGGTTAGACATCATTCCCGAGGTCAGAATGTGGCTTCTTAACGGTGGGCATAGACCATTTGCAAAAATCTCACCATTTAATTGGTGAACCTCTGAGCTGTAGCCGAGGAACAAAAAAACAACTAACAAAAATACACCTCCCCAACACACTCAGCTATAGTGTTGTTTTTTTTCAAATCCCGGGCTAGAGCTCCGAGGACACCATTCCAAAGTCTTCACGTTAGTACTCAAGCAGTCCCCACGGTGTCAAGTCAACGTGGTTTACTTGTGACTGAACATTCACCGCTAATATAACGTCTAGGAAAAGAGGCAGATCACCATCCTACATAGCCCTCAGTGGTCTGGAAGGACTACAGAAGATCGTAGAACTCAGCTGAGGCAGAGAAAGATGGTGAACCCTGGTGGCATTGCTTGGAGCTCCTACCATCGACAACGGCAATGGGGACAGTTGAGTTGAGTTGAAAACCTCTATATTGCCAAAACAATTTTAACAATCACTAATTTTGATAATTAACAATTATTGCATTGTTAGTTAAAGTACACAACAATTTTTGCTTAATTATTTGTCAGTAAATGACCTTTATCTGATAAACCTATTTCAAAACGTTAAAGTTGTGAACCTAAAAAAGAAAACATTCTACCCCTCCCCCCCACCCCCCAATGAAATGATAATATAAAAAAAGAATGTGTTGTCAGACGGTAGGGGAGGAGAAGCGAAAACAAGAGACTTTTGGAGTTCTGCAGTGGGACATGGCAGATCTATCAGCTGCACTCCCCAGAGACCCAGATGATACCGTTACCATGTTGCCGCAAAAAATCCATCCTCGATTGCCACAAACAGGAAAGTGTCTGGGGCACCACGGGATACCACTGCTATACAGATGCACATACCCCCACCTCCCACCCCCCCAAAAAAGAGAGAAATCTTCCCTACCCTGCCTTCCTCTCCCCTCCCCTCCCTCTCCTCACCGTCTTTCTTCTTCTCTCACATTGTTTAGTTTACAACACAGATAACACGGCTGCATAAAAGGAAAATATTGGCTCAGCAGGGCTGATATTACTCTACCTAACCCAGCCTGAAAGCTGTAGGTGTAGGCGCTAGGGCAACGCTGCCTGCTGAGCACTTAATAAGTCCGTGATCAAACTGGCTGCCTGTGTCGCCCCTGTTCGTCGTCACTTCACCTCTTTTCCTCCCTCCCCACCTAGTACATGGCGAAAACTGTAATCTGTGAAGTGTTTGACTTCCTTGTGAAGTTTGTGGTTGGCTGGTGACGATGACGTGAAGACAACTGGGGCTTTCAGTGCATCTATTGTACAACAGGGCCCGCAGGGAGGGATTTCAATCAGCACTGCAACAGAAGAACGTCCTGGGAAGCGACTCCACTTACTCCACTTCTCCTGTAACACCTCAAGCAGTCGGGGGCCAGGGCACTGAATGTTCTGGCAATTGTGTGACTGGGGCAAGATGAACCAGGTTGAGTGTGTGTTTCCTTAGGTCACAGGGTGCATGCTAGGTTCGTTGTGTCAGTCCTACCACTGGCCACAGCTAGCCTTGAAGAATGGAGGCATGTACGTGACGTAGTATGGGAAAGGCCAATGCTCCTTTCCATACTGCTGTACAGTATTAGGTGTGAGCAACGGACCATGATTACAAAACTAGAAAAAGAAATCTGAAACTTCAACATGAAATGATCCACAAGGCTTCTACACATTTCTCAGCGGAACACATAACCAACGAGTCAGTGTGGCAAGAGGTGACCATGAAAGCTGGGCCACAGGAACAACCCCCTTCTGGCTATTGAAAAAAGGAGGAAGCTAGCAAACTTTAGTACGTCACCTGCCATAACACTCTTCCCGAAACTTGTCTAGAGAGACACTTGGGGGAGGAAGGTGTAGGGGCAGACAGGTGAAGAACTGGAACCCGAACATCAAAGAGTGGACCGACCTTACATGATGCTGTTACTGCCAGAGTGTCAACCAACGTGTCCTTCTGACGGTCATCTTAGTCAAGCCACTGATGATGCGATGATGCAGGATATTGTACATGGCACCTTGGTGTACAGTGTGGTATGACATTGTACATGACAACTTGGTGTATAGTGTGGTATGGCATTGACACGACCCTTGGGTTTATAGTGTAGGGCATGTACACGACACCTTGGTGTATTGTGGTGGTGTGGCATTGTACATGACACCTTGCTGTACAGTGTGCTACGGCATTCATTGTACATGGCACCTTGATGTAAAGTGAGATATTGCATAGTACATGACATCTTGGTGTAAAGTGTGGTATGGCATTGTACATTGAGCACCTTGGTGTAAGTGTTGTATGGACATTGTACATGGCAACTTGGTGTTAAGTGTGGTATGGCATTGTACACGACACCTTGGTGTAAGTGTGGTATGGCATTGTACATGGCAACTTGGTGTATAGTGTGGTATGGCATTGTACATGGCACCTTGGTGTTTAGTGTGGTATGGCATTGTACATGCACACCTCGGTGGATAGTGTGGTATGGCATGTAGGGAGAGGAGAGACACCTCCTTATATGTGGCCCCTAAGAAGCTGAGTCGTTGGCACTGTCCACATGCCCTGATAAGCGCAGGGAATATCATTAATCCACAGAGATTTACAGTCAGCTGAGGGCACTGTGGACCAAATCCAACGCTCTTTCTAACAGACCCGTTCTGTTGCAGGAAAAGAAAAGCACCAGGGAGTGGTGGCAGAGACCTGATGGCATCCCGTAGTGTTACATGCTTTTGTGTTTGAACTGTTAACATCGCTGAACTGCCCCTAACCTTTCTGCCTTACTGCTCCACAAGGAAGCTGCCATACAGCGCATCAGTTCTGGCAGGTCAGCCACTACCAGGGGTGGGTGACATTGTGCTGACTACTTCCATGTAGGGTGTGTGTGGTGTGGTGTGGTGTAGTGTAGTGTGGTGTGGTGTGGTGTGTGTTGTGTTGCGTGGTGGTGGTGTGGTGTGGTGTGGTGTGGTGTGGTGTGGTGTGGTGTGGTGTGTGTGTGTGTGTGGGGTGTGTGTGTGTGTGTGTGTGGTGTGTGTGTGTGTGTGTGTGTGTGTGTGCGTGTATGTGGTTTCCTTTCGCTGAACACAATCTGGTGTTACTTTACAAAACAACAAATGAGGCAGGCAAACTTTAACTTACTTTAAACATAAAGTGCTTTATATCAAAAATACAACGTACCACCCGATAAATGTTATGTAATAACATATCGTGGGCAATGAAACATGCACAATTGAAGACTGCTCAAATAGACTGTAAAATCAGCTCTAATCATTGGGTAGCTTGTTGCACAATAGCATGTCTATGTAACATGTTTTTTCCCCAATGCAGTTCTAGTTGTAACACGCCACCCCATAGTCCTTCGGTGAGACTATACATCAAGGTCCCGTGTGCCAACACACGCAGAACATCTTACGCTTACATATGTTATGTATATATGTAAGCACATGTATGCCTCTAAAATCTCTATTTCTATAGGTATGTATGTTTGTATGCATGCATGTGCATGTGTGTATATGTGACCATTTGATATCTAAAACATATGCTAGTAGGTTGTGTATCAATTTGTAATCTTATCGTTTTATATTTTTATTATTTCTTTATCAACTTTGATATGAATCCAAAAAAAAAAATTACGCTTACATTAAAACCTGTTCCGCTTTTCGAAAGCGTAGGCAATGTGTGCCGGTGGGAACAGATGACACATGCACACTGGTGTCGCGTTAGACATAACCCCAAAGGCAGAATGCGGCTACCTCAGTAGTGGGTAAATGGCTGCATACGCAAGCCCTCACCATTGGTGAACCTTGGAGCTCCAGCTGAGCAACGACAAAAAAGATAATTGAAGGTATTTACACTGTGACGGTTTTGCAAAAAAGACAACATTCAAACTGGACAGAAAACGAAAATGATAGCGATGGTATAAAACTAGAAGAACAGGAAAACAAACAAAACGGATTGGAAGGATGTGATAAAAAGAAATGTAGTGTAAATAATGTAATGCTTTTTACAATGATAACGTTAACAAACGAAGAAGATGATTATGCTGCTGATGATGATGACGATGACGATGCTGCTGCTGCTACTGCTAACACAAGTGTGTAACTCTTGCTTTCAGGGAGGCGTGGGTGTCTGTGTGGCTTTGTATGGAAGCAGATTGTGGTGTGATGCTGTGCACCATCCTGCGGCCCATTACACGTGTGGCTGGCGTTGATGGAGAGAGATGCAGTTCATGCCAGCGTCTGAATACACCCCCTCCTCCCCCACCCCTTCCCCTCATCCTCATCATCCCTCTACTGTCCTTACCAGCCAGTGTCTCTGGACAGGGAACTTTGCTGTCTGGCAATCTGAAGAGGAGGGGAGGGGGGAGGGGAGAGGAAGAGCAGGAAGAGGGGAGGGGAGGTCGATAGACAGTTCTGCCATCATGGCGTCTCTAAACAGAGGCGAGCAAGGGGAGGCAATAAGGGAGCAATAATGAGCGGGTCACGGCCCCTGCACACCATACGGCACTTTGCACGCGCGGGTCTCGGGGGAGGGGCGGCTGTTGGCTTTGGCTTGTTGTGTTTGTCTGGCGGCACAGCTAAACAGCGAGCTGGCCCTGCTCCTTTCTATGGTGATATTCCGGCTGCAAAAGATGGACATTTCCAACAGGCCGCCTGAACGACAGACAGATCATGGCTTCAAACCATTCTGCAATGTCGAAGTCTTCGTCTTTACTATCATCTAGATGTTCAAAACTAAGCAAGCTGTGATCTCCAATGTGAAACACGAGAGCTCGATCAAGATTGAGTATGCACGATTCCAAGGGTTGGATTTTTAGAGAGTTAATTCTGAGAATTTTCTGACTATATCCTAATTGTCTGTCATTCTCTGGTCTTGGTAGTGTGGGGGTGATGTAATGGAGTAAGTGGGACATGTTAAACTACTTTGGTCCCGATCTGCAGTACCAGACCAGACTAACAACAGGTCAGACCTCTGTTACCTACAGACACGAAAGGGGAGGGTCTGTATATTTCCGACTCAGGACAGGCATCAACGGCCTAAACCACCATATGTATACAAAACCTCACATAGGCCACACAGGGCAGTGCCCTTGCAAGACTGGCAGCCAGACAACAGAACATGTGCTGCAGTCCTGCCCACTACATGAGGCACTCTGAAAGAGGATCTGGTCTGACCCCACCCCAGTGGCCAAGAAGCTCTATGGAGACTAGGAGGACCTGCAGCATACAGCTGATTTCGTCACAGATACCTCTATCGGTCTGATAAAGGAGAAGAAAATAAGAGTAGAACAGATTTGTATGACTTGATAACTTCAATCCTTATAAAGGTAAAGGTGTCCCATAACCTATGTGGTCGTAGGGGAGCGAGGCGTCAGAGACCTCAGCTTCTCTAGGGGCCAGCATGTTAAGGGTGGCGCCCATCTCCTCTCCCTAGCTGCTTTACATTCCCAGACCCTAAAGAGGGCAGGAACCCATTTACAGCTGGGGGAACTGGGGGAACTGTACTGTAACCAAGCAAGGCGCGCAAACGGTCACCCATCCAATTGGCAACCAGGCTCCACGCTGCTTAACTTGACTTGGGGAAAGCGAGCGCTCTCTGGCCATTGAGCTATCCCGCCCCCTTCAATCCTTATGCTGAACCAAATATTCGTTGGGATGGGAAACACAAGCATCAGTCATCCACTGATGTTCATGTTTTCCAGGATGACTTCTGTTTAGTTTCTCCAGTCCTGGCAGATTCACAGAGTGTTCACAATGCTGTGTATACCAGCAGATGCAGTCATTTAATCTGAACGTCACAGCCAAGCAGTTTAAAGTCCAACAGAAACAAGAAAGTATCCCAGAGACTGAATCAGCCAGAGAAGGACAGATATGTATTGATTGAAGCAGGTGTCGTAACCTGATGCTCGTGCATGTAAAGGACTATTAACTGGACGAAATCTACGTCTTCAGTAAACAGCCGCTGATGCCCAATGGTCAGCGTCAATAACTTTCAGCTGGGGCTGGGGTTCATGCCCCATCAAAGCTCCATGTCCAACTTGTGTTGTTGTAGTAGTTGTTGTTTTTCTTCTTCTTGTTTGTGGTGTTTTTTTTGTGTTTGCTTGTTTATTTTTGTTTTTACTCCCGCCAGTTTTTCTTTTTAACTGAAGATCTGAATATGTTTAGATTCCTTCCTAATGCTGCGACCTTCCTGTCAAAGTGTGATACATTTTGTAGTTTTGAGTCACAAGAGCATTGCTGGACCCTCATGTCCACACA
Organism: Stramonita haemastoma; assembly: GCA_030674155.1. Lineage (NCBI taxonomy): Eukaryota > Metazoa > Mollusca > Gastropoda > Neogastropoda > Muricidae > Stramonita > Stramonita haemastoma. The sequence goes on along the minus strand of CM060329.1, from coordinate 42,000,465 downwards.
GTCACACATAACACACACACACGCGCGCGCGCGCAAACACAAACACACACACACATAGTGGACTCATTATATTTGCACAGATGCACACGCATTTCAGGGACAACTCTTGTTTCTCTGGGTTCTTTTACGTGGCCCACCTGTTCTTTTGTTTATATCGTCCTTGTTGCTGTTGTTTTGGGACTTGTAAAAAACGGGTGCCGGATGCTCACGTCCACAAAACTATAAACCGAGGTCCGTATGCAAACGCATGCAGAACATCTTACGCACACGTTTAAACCCGTTTCTCTATTCGGAAGAGTAGGCTAGGCCATTGTTTGCCGGTGGGAACGGATGACAAAATTTACAAAACTGCATACACACGGGGACTGGATGTAAAAAAGCATATGAGTGCTTATTACATTATCCTCGATATAAAAGAATAAATGAATAAATTAATTAATTAATAAGACTTGGTAGTGGACTGGTGTAGGCAGCCAGGCACTGGCAGGTATGGTTTGTAAACCAAAGTTCTGAATAGTAGAGTGATATTAATAGTTCTTGAATGTAGAGTTATCTATTCTATTATCTATCTATCTATATCTATCTATCTATCTATCTATCTATCTCTATTCTATCTATCTATCTATCTATCTATCTATCTATCTATCTATCTTTCTTTCTTCTTCTTTTCTTTCTTTTCTTTCTTTTCTTTCTTTCTTTCTTTCTTTCTTCTTCTTTCTTTCTTTTCTTTCTTTCTTTCTGTCTGTCTGTCTGTCTGTCTGTCTGTCTTTCTGTCTGTCTGTCTGTCTATCTATCTATCTATCTATCTATCTATCTATCTATCTATCTATCTATCTATCTATCTATCTATCTATCTATCTATCTATCTATCTATCTATCTATCTATCACACATAATATTCTGCACACCACCAAACCTTACCTCATATGGAATCCCTTCACTAGTCATGGAAATTTTCTGAAGATGGATCGCGCATCCTGGGGAAAGTTGGGGGGACAGGCTAGGTCAATGGAGACCAAGCACAAAAGTACTCCACCTTCTATGGTCAGACCTGGACACCAGCCTCAAATGCAAAGGGAGGAAGGAAAGGACCCAACCACCTATGGCTCCCTATCCAGGCGTGCTAAACTTGGTCCTAAAGTGTGAACAACCTCTTCCTCGAAAACTCATGACAGAGACACTGCAAAACCACCACACTTCCATCTCCATTGGTGGAAGACCCCTTTGCAACCTCAGATTTGCAGATGACATTGACCTCATGGGCAGCAGCAAACAAGAACTGCAAATCCTCACAGACAATTTAACAGATCGAGCGAGCGCATACGGCATGGAGGTCAGTACAGAGAAATCAAAGATCATGGTCAACAGCGCGAGTAA
>CM060329.1:41974089-41994089 GCA_030674155.1 Stramonita haemastoma | reverse complement strand
CACACGCACGCACACACACACACACACACACACACACACACACACACACACACACACACACACACACACACACACACACACACACACACACAGAGATTTATAAACTTGGCGAGGTGATGGGGATTTCGGCTGTTGAAGGCCGGGACAGATATGAAATGAAACGAGAGAGGAAAATCTTAGGTTTGAAATAGCAATACTGTGAGGCTGGATTTAAAAGTGTCATAGGTAGGCTTTTGGCGAAGAAAGAGAGAGGGTGGTCATTCCAGTTCGATGGACCAGAAATAGAGAAAGAACAACGGCCAACGGGGGATTGGTTGAATCCTGGTGTCACACTGGTTGAATCTTGGTGTCACACATCATCCATGCTACAGTCCTTGCAAGAATGTTTACAGTAACTCTCTGGCTCAGTCTCCCAACATGTATTCAACATTTTTTTGATCTTCTCTTCTTTCAATAAATATGTGTACCGTAAAAAAACATAACACCCAACTTGCATAATTATGGAAACCAAATCTGTGTACAGTGGCTGAGAAATTGTATATCAGACTGACACCCCAATTGTTCATTACTTCTTTTCCTTTTCGTCTCGTTCTGTGTGTGTCAGACTCTGCATCCTCTCTCAGCACAAACCTCCTGCAGCCAGCCCGGACAGACAGAAGAGAGAGGCCATGGGGTGGGTGGTGCCATCAACTGGCAAAGCCCTCATCACAGCCTCCACAGCCTTCAAAAGACGACACAACCCGGGCTGCAAGAAGAGGGGCGGGTATGGCCGGGACCCTGACAATGCCTTGGCCACACACCCTAATCTACCCCGCGTGACGTACAGGGGACACCACCCCGGAAAGAGCCAGGGTGGGAGTTGCTGCCCTTTAATTTGTCCTTGAATGGCTGTTGTGTGAATGCCTCCCGTGTAACCCCTTTCAATACCTGCCCCCTCCTCCTCCTTCTCCCCACTCCACCCCACACCCTGACGACCTGGGAAAGGGTTCCGTGTAGGGAGTGATGGTGAGGGGAGTGGGAACAAAGAGGGAGAGTAGGGAGAGGGGGGAGGCAGCGGAGATGCTATCGGAAGCTGTATCATGTCACGGCAGTTGTGGACGTCAACTCTACTTGCCGCAGCGCCCTCTGTGGCTGTGTCAGGGACAGGTGATTGGCGGAGACACGTGGGGCAGGTAAAGGCTGTTGGCGGCTTCCCTCCCCTTCGTCTATCGGTGACTGCATCTGTCAGGACCCCCTCCCTCTGAGGCCCTGTCCCGACCTCCCCCTTTGAGGCAGCCGTCAGAACGTGCTGGTGCTTGTCAGCTCCCAACACCTTGTGGTTTGTCAGAGGTGCCAAGTGAGCTGGAAAAGAGAGTGAGAGAGGGGGAAGGGAGGGGGGTTGAGTCAGCGGGGCGTGAAATTGTGGGCTTTTCCCCCCCCCTGCCTGACAGTGTGTCTTGATGTCTTCACTCAGCTTTGCACCTACACACCACTTTCCTCTGACCGGCATCCACACAGTTCTGGCTGAGAGAGAGAGAGTGTGTTGACAACCCTCCTTGCTAAGGTGTGTGTGTGTGGGGTGGGGGGGGGGGGGGGGGGGGGGGGGGAGGGGGCTGCTATACCATCGGAATGGCCTGTGCGTGCTGTGTGCAGATTGTAGGAATGCTTGACGGACGCTATAGCCGAATGTTAAGATTGTTCGACTTCAATCCTATTATTAGCTGTAGATTCGAATCTCGGTGGAGTCTGGTGGGGATTTTTTATGATCTCCCTTGCTCAACTTCAAGGGCAGACCTTCCAGTGCCTTAATTCTCTACGTGTATAAACACGTGCAGAAGCTCCCATATGCAGGCTAAGATCCAGTAATTCAGCGTTTGATGAGTTATGGAAACCGGAGCACACCCAGCTTACATCCACGAAGTCGGAATACGGTTACCTTCGAGATGTTTAAAAACAGTCACATACGCAAAATCTCACCATTGGTGAGCCTCAGAGCTCTAGCCATGGAACAAAAAAAGTGTGACTAGGCTTTAAGCCCTTTGACATGGGGGCAGAGGGTCAGGAACGAAACAAACAATGCAAAAACTTTCCAACAACACAGTTATGCAACACAGTGATCATCAGGACATGGTTACCACATCATGGAATGACGTACCACCTCATAACATTCATATTCAGCACTGTGACCACCAGCTGATTGGTGCATCACCATTGTTTCACATTGTTTCCATTTATCAATGGATCAGTCATGATACACCCTTGGTAAAATTTCCTGCTGTCATGTGGAGCGTTTGGCCCAACAATGTGTAGATCTATCAGTGGTTTGCTGTTGCCTTCTCATGACACCCCTCTATGGAGACGGGGTAGCTCAGTGGTCAGAGCACTTGCTTTCCCCCAGCCAATGTTAAGTAACATTGAGCGTGGTTACCAGATGGATGGGTGACCGTTTGCATGCCTTGGCTTCAGTACAGTCCCCCAGTTCACCCAGCTGTAAGCGGGTAAGCCTACCTACCTCTTTAGGGTCAGGGAAGGTAAAGCAGCGAGGGAGAGGAGTAGGCGCCACCCTCAATACGCTGGCCCCTGGAGAAGCTGAGGTCTCTGATGCCTTGCTCCACCACAACCACACAGGTTATGGAAAACCCACAGTTACCTTTACCTTTAATAACCCTTTCCTGTTAGCGTCAGCCAGGAGGCATCACGTGGGGAAAGGCATAAGATTTGGGAGTCTACAATACTGAAGCCATGTCTCCCCCATTTACCACCGAGAGAGAGAGAGAGAGAGAGAGAGAGAGAGAGAGAGAGAGAGAGAGAGAGAGAGAGAGAGAGAGAGACAGACGACAGACAGACAGACAGACAGACAACAGAGAGAAACAGAGACAGCAATAGAAGAACAAGCAGAAACAATACAGAAAAACAGAAACATCAGGACAGATAGGGGACAGAAACAGAGGTAGTGAAGAAAAAGTAGAGACAGACAGATCCAATCTGCCTCCTCTGACAGCGAGGCCGGAATGTATGTGGTTCAATGATACAGACCTCTCTCCGCCCTCACGGCACGTTTCGCTTCCGGCCAGTCCCAGATTTCAAGTTCACCGGATTCTCCCCTCGTGACAAGCTTGGGCGTTATCGGCACGTCATGCAACAACAAGAATGAAATCTGAAATGGGCTGGGGTGGGGTAGGGGTGGGGGTGGGGGGTAGAAAGGTGGGAATAGGGGTTGCAGACAAACAAGGAGGGGGGGGGGAGATTTGTGATCCCCTTATTCCCCCCCTCCCCACCTCCCCTCTCGTTTAGTTTGTGTGTGTGTGTGTGTGTGTGTGTGTGTGTGTGTAGAGGGGGGATGCGCTCATGTGTTGTGCATGTGTGTGTGTGTGTGTGTGTGTGTGTGTGTGTGTGTGTGTGTGTGTGTGTGTGTGTGTGTGTGAAGTCTCATATAATTTTGAAACAGGCGGTCATTGTGCAAGATTGAAAGTGTGCATGGAAAGCTGGCTTGTTGAAGAAGATTGAAGTTGTGCTCTGTCACCTCAACAAACACGAAAGCATTTGTCAGAGGGCTGTCAGCAGACACTGCCATTGTCAGCCTGCTGCTGGGTGTGAATGAGCATCAAGTGACTGAGAATCCTTCACTTCCTTTCTGTGGACTTTGGATTTATCGAAGTCGACAGATTGTTGCGAAACTGAGGTAACTTGGTACAAAATTAAAAGTGTGTGTGCAACAAGCAAAATGCCCATTTCTTTGAATTTGCACATACATAGATATCCATCCCCAAGCTAGGTCAGATTGCAACAACCCTAATGGTGGGCAAAAAATAGTTGCATGCGCAAAGGTCTGACCAAAAATGAACCTCAGAGCTTTCGCTGAGGAACAACAACAACAAAAGAAAAGATGAAAACCCTAAACAAGCAAAAATCTCAACCCAAACACCAAAAGAATAGATCTAGACGCGGACAGATTTCAAACGACTTGCTTTTAACCTGGTGAAAAAGTTGGAATGCAACTCAACAAGAAAACTTCACCAAACCATTGCCTTTTTCTTTTCTCCAGAGAAATGGTGTCCTGGACAGATTTTAACAGAACGAAGTTTATCGTGGTATCAGCTCAAGATTTGTTTTGTTTGGGGTCTTTTTTTTGTTCTTTGGCTAAAGCTCTGAGGTTCACCAATGGTGAGATCTTTGTGTATGCAACTGCCCCCTCCCCCCCTCACGCATATTTAGGTATCCGCATTCCGACTCCGTGGATGATGTCTAAACACGACACCTATATACATGCGTTCTTTTCTGAATTGTGTCATCTGTTCCTACCGCCACACAATGGCCTACCTACTCTTGTAAAAGGCCGAACGGGTTTTTCACGTGTTCGCAAGATATTCTGCGTGCATTCGCATACAGGGCCTCGGTATTACAGTCTCACCCGAAAGACTGACATTCAGTTCGATTTTCCCGTTAAGCTAAGGATAAAGGGCAAGGCAGGGAATCGAGCCTGGAGCCTCACGGTTTACTTGTTAAGCAAGTGAATGTCTTAACCCTGCCACCTTCTTCCTTGTTGAATCAGGTTTATTAAAAATAAAAATCTGTCCAGCACTACCAACAAGCCATCAGGCTGAGAACCAGAGTGTGTCCAGAGAGGACAGCTTGTCCAAGTGAAAGCAGCAACACTCAGTTACTGCCATTAGTAAATAGGACAGTCTTACCCAATGAGGCCACTGACCAGAGGTTACTTACAGCTTAAGGAGGTCAAAGAGTCAGACATTGTAACCGTCATAGTGACTCATATTAACTGTCATATCCTCTTTCCAAAAACGGTCTCCAAGAATCCGTTACAAGCTGTCTCCAAGAAACCGCCCAAAACTGTTTCCAAGAATCCGCCAAAAAAAACAACTGTCTCTAAGAATCCGAGAATTCGTCAAAATGTCTAAGAGGTCAAAGAGTCAGACATTGTAACCGTCATAGTGACTCATAGTAACTACATTTCTTCCTTCTGAAAACTGTCTCCAAGATTCGGCTACTTCAGACAACTTTTAACACAAACTAATCAAGGAGGTTTAAGTAAGGGAGAAGACAGACCCTGGGGAAAAAACTATAAAAAAAAACCTAAAAAAAAGAAAGAAAAAGAAAAGCGACATTGAAAGCAATAGGCAAAGAAGGAAATTAATACTGTTGGTTTTTTGATGACTGAAGAATGTGATACTCCTCAGACAAAGTTGTGTGCAGCACTGAAGAAGTAGAATGAGAAATCAGACTTCAGTGAAATAACAATAACAATTAAGTATCTGAACTGAAGAAGTAAGGTGAGGAGTCGGACATCAGTGAAACAACAAAAACAGTAAAGTATTGGAATTAAAGAAGTAGGGTGGGGAGTCAGACTTCAGTGAAATAAAGACACAATGACAACCATGAAGAGACAAAAACTAGGATTGTGTGATGGCCTCACTGGTTAGCATGAACTTTGTTGGTGTTGCCGCTGTTTCTGCTGCTGCAACTATGCTTCTTCTTCTTCTTCTTCTTCTTCTTCTTCTTCTTCTTCTTCTTCTTCTTCTTCTTCTTCTTCTTCTCATCATCACCATTATCATCATCATCATCACCCTTACACCCCATACAATTTTGACACCACGCAAACAAACTTTGCTGTCGGCCCAGCTGAAAACACCACCACTGCGCCAACACTAGGTGGAGGGCGTCAACAAGAATGCAAGCATGCACCCCCCCCCCACACGACACACCACACAAACACACAAACACACACACACACGGACACACACACACACACACACACACACACACACACACACACACACATACACACACACACACACGACACACACACACACACACACACACACACACACACACACACACACACACACACACACACACACACACGGACACACAATTAGTGCACGTGGCGTTGGGAAGAAGCTAGTATATTTTTTACTACACTGCTGTGATCAGATTACCTACAGGCCACCATGGCGAGGTTGACAGCAGGTGACGCCATCTTACCTCCCTCACTCCACCAACCATCTGAGTTAATATGCCGAACGAAGGAAAGAAACTGAATGGATCGGGAGGGGAAGGGGAGGGGGGGGGGAGTGTATAAAAGCTGGGGTAGTGAGGTTGCAGAGGGAGGAGGAGGGAAAACCTATCTTCTTTGGCCCCAAAAGGAAGGGCAACAGACTGTCATCTTCAGCTCTTCTTCACTTCAGCGGGTGCATTGAGGCAGGCAGCAATTTGCTCACCGCAGAGATAATCACCCTCCCTGCCTGCCTGCTCTACTGGTGGCTGAGCTGGCTACAGGCAAATACCCACAGAGCGGGGGGGGGGGGGGGAGAGAGGGGGGGGGAGAGAGAGGGGGGAGTGAGATGGGAGGGGAGTGAAGAGAGAGAGAGAGAGAGAGAGAGAGAGAGAGAGAGAGAGAGAGAGAGAGAGAGAGAGAGAGAGAGAGAGAGAGATTTTCATTTTTTGAACAGAAGTTTCTGTCCTCCTCTTCAACCCTTTGCCTTCCTCAATCTTTTGATAAAAACCATGACGTTTTCAATATCATTTCTTCACACACAGAAAACAGTTTTTCTGCTAAAAAAAAAAGAAGAACAACAGCACCCCCCTCCCAGTAAAATATTTTTAAAAACCCAGCAAAACCTGACCTTATTAATGACAAGATAAAGTAGGTTAGACTAGAACTTTAGCCCCCCTCCCCTTCCCCCCACAAAAAAACAAAACAAAAAACCCACCACCTTTAGCCCATCTAATTTTTGTTGTTGTCTGTTTGCCACCCTAAGATTCTGTTACTGCTAGCATCGAGATCCCGACCCTATCCATTGTGGCTATTGAACCAGCTTATTGGTCAGTGACTGTCTGTCTGTGTATTTATTCATGAACACTGAACAGCGTCAGTTTGCAACAGACCTGAGTAAAGACATGACGTTTTGCTTCCTCACTATGACGTCAAACACTGGGCATACCCTCACAAGGGATGCTTTTTTTTTTTTTTTTCTTTCTATCTTTCTTTTCTTTCTTTCTTTCTTTCTTTCCTTCTTTCTTTCTGTCTGTCTTCCTTTCTGTCTTTCGTTCTTTCTTTCGTTCTTTTTTTCTGTCTGTCTTTCGTTCTTTCTTTCTGTCTGTCTTTCGTTCTTCTTTCTTTCTTTCTTTCTTTCTTTCTTTCTTTCTTTCTTTCTTTTTCTTTCTTTCCTTCTTTCTTCTTTCTTTCTTTCTTTTTCTTTTCTTTTCTTTCTTCTTTTCTTTTCTTTTCTTTCATCAGCCAGAGCTCCCAGGCACACTAATGGTGATATTTTGCGTATGCGACCGTTTTTGCCCACCATGTAGGTACCTGCATTCCGACTTCAGGAATGTATGCTGAGTATGTTCATGTTTCTGTATCCCACCGAACGCTGGGATGAATTAAAGCATCTTTAACGTGCATATTTGGTTTTCTACATGTGTACATGCTCAAAGAGAAAAAAAGGCACTGGCAGGTCTGTACTTAAAATTGACCCGAGATTAGTAAACATCCCTACCCTTTAATCACAAGATGCCACCGAGATTCGAACCCACGACTTTATGGACTCATTAGACTAAAGTCTAACAGTCTTAACCGCTGGGCGATAGGGTCCGTCAACAGGTGATGTGAAATAGGGCGGAGTAACCACAGGTTGTGTTGCTGCCAATGTTCTCCAACACGTCATCTGTCATGTTCTCCCATCTTGCTGAAGGACTGACTAATTGATGATTGATTGATTGATTGATTGTTTGATTGACGTCAAACCATCATTAGCAGGTCATATTTCGAGAACCATTGTTGTTGTTGTTGTTGTTGTTGTTGTTGTTGCTGTTGTTATTGTTGCTGTTGTTGCTGTTGTTGTTGTTGTTGTTGTTGTTGTTGTTGTTGCTGTTGCTGTTGTTGTTGGTGATTGTTGCTGTGTGTTCCTCATCGTAGTGTCTGTATAAATAAGAGAGAGAGAGAGGAGAGAGAGAGAGAGAGAGAGAGAGAGAGAGAGAGAGAGAGAGAGAGAGAGAGAGAGAGAGAGAGAGAGAAAAGAGAGAGAGAGAGAGAAGAGAAGAGAGAGAGAGCGTAGGTTTAGAGGACTCAAGTTCCCTCCCTCCCTAAGAAAGAACTGTGAAGTTTAATAACAGGTTTCTTTTCATCACTAGGCTTTTCTTGCACACACCCCTCCCCCTGCGGGTCTCCCCCCCCCTACTTTCCCACCTGTGTTGATGTCTCCCCCCTGCATAGGTTCTCTCTTCTTTCTGCCTATACTGGCAGGATTCTCTGTCTGTCTGTCTGTCTGTCTGTCTGTCTCTGTCTCTGTCTCTGTCTCTCTCTCTGTCTGTCTGTCTCTGTCTCTGTCTCTCTCTCTCTCTCTGTCTCTCTCTGTTTCTGTCTCTCTCTGTTTCTGTCTCTCTCTCGCTCTAGCTCTGCTCTCTCTCTCTCTCTCTCTCTCTCTCTCTCTCTCTCTCTCTCCTCTCTCTCTCTCTCCTCTCTCTCTCCTCTCTCTCTCTCTCTCTCTCTCTCTCTCTCTCTCTCTCTCCTTTCTTCCTCCCCCATCTCCTCTCTCTCTGAATTGCTACCCCACGTCTGTCCACAATATGTGTGTCTGACTGTCTGACCACATCAAATTTGTATTGGTACTTTGTTGATCTGAACAAATAAAATATTGGTTCAACTGAATGATTTATGTACTGGAATCTGACTTGATTCCTACTGAAATAAGGCAATGGAACCCCTGATATGGCCCAGCTCATAAGGGAGGCTACTTTTGTGGCTAAAAATACAACCTCACTTATTAGGTAGACTTCAAGTGATATTTCTGTGGCTAAAAATACGGCTTCACTTATGAGGTAGGCTTCAAGTAATATTTCTGTGGCTAAAAATACGGCCTCACTTATTAGGAAGGCTTCAAGTGATATTTCTGTGGCTAAAAATACGACTTCACTTATAAGGTAGGCTGCAAGTGATATATTTCTGTGGCTAAAAATACGGCCTCACTTATTAGGTAGGCTTCAAGTGATATTTCTGTGGCTAAAAATACGGCCTTACTTATTAGGTAGGCTTCGGCTTCATGTGATATTTCTGTGACTGAAAAACGTTGGCTGATTGTGCCTACAGTGAGGGCATTCAAGAAAAAGGATTTCACACACACACACACACACACACGCACGCACGCACGCACGCACGCACGCACGCACACACACATATACACACACGCACGCACGCACGCACACACACACACATGAGTTGAATGAGTGGATGTGATCACTGGAAATGGTATGCATGGTTGACTCTGGCAGAGCCATAATTTGAATGTAAAAAATGGGGAGTTAAGGCTTGCTTGAAACAAGGTGGGAAGAGCTGGCCATTTGTGCTGATGGGAATGGATGACAATATTTACAAAACCGCACGCACACGGGGATTGGAGTTAAATAATATCAGTGCCGACTGCAGAACACAGCACCCAGACATGAAATGAGTACAGCAAGCAGTGCTCATAAGAGTACTCTGAAATATCAGTGCAAAAAATGTATGGGTGTTGAAAACAAGGGGGAAACAGGCTTGGAATCCAACACATAAATGTAAACTTGTTCCGCCTTTTGGAAGAGTAGGCAATTTGTGCCCTTGGGAACCGATGACAAAATTGACAAAACCGCATTAACACTGGGACCAGAGCTAACATCAGTGCTGACTCCACTCCCCCGAAAGCCCTTCAGATGAGACTAATAACCAAGATCACATGTGCCAATGCATGCAGAAGATCTTGCGCACACACTGAAACATGGTCCGCTTTTCGGAAGAGTAGGCCATTTATGCCGGTGGGATTGAATCACAAAATTTACAAAACTTATGCACATGGGGACTGGATGTAAAAAAAAAAAAAGCACATGAGTGCTTATTCCATTATTCTCTATATAAAGGAATAAAATAAATGATAAATTAAAAAGCAATAGAACACCACACACACATTACATTCACACACACAGACAGACACAGACAGACACAGACAGAGACACAGACAGACACAGACAAGACACAGACACAGACACAACACAGACACAGACACAACACACACACACACACACACACACACACACACAACAGTATCGGTCATGCATTAATAATCTCAAAAACAACATCTAAGTACTGCAACAAAGACCGATGCCAGACCATGGGCGAGTTAATCTCTGGAGTGCGCAAAAAAAAAAAAAGAAGAGAGAGAGAGAGAGAGAGAGAGAGAGTCAGAGAGAGAGAGAGAGTGGAGAGACGGGAGATGAGAGAGAGAGAGAGAGAGACGAGACGCAGAGACGCGAGGATGGAAGGGGAGAGAGAAGAGAGAGAGATGGAGGCTAGAGACGAGGAGAGAGAGAAGGAGAGAGAGAGAGAGAGAGGAGAGAGAGAGAGAGGAGAGAGAGAGAGAGAGAGGAGAGAGAGAGAGGAGAGAGAGAGAGAGAGAGAGAGAGAGAGAGAGGAGAGAGAGAGAGAGAGAGAGAGAGAGAGAGAGAGAGAGAGAGAGGAGACAGAGAGAAGAGAGAAGAGGAAGAGAGAGCAGAAGAAGAGAGAAAGAGGTAGAGAGGAGAGAGAGAAAGAAGTACTCGAAGGAAGAAGGAAGAAGACGAGAAAATAGAGTAAGGTGCAATGGCGAATGGAGCTCCCCAGCAAGACTGTTCGTGAACGCCAATTATGGCATGCTGGTCATTGGGTAAATACTTGTCAGAAATGCGTGCTGTGGGCGCCCATTATGTGGGTAAATTGTCGCCGCTTTAATAATTCACTCCTAGTTAATGACTCGCTTTCCACTCCCTCCCTGCTTGCCATTTCGCAATGACTAGATAAGAGGTACACGCCATTACACATCATTTTTGATGCTCAGTTGATGAAGAGTGGCCACACCGCTGCTTCAGTTTAGGAGGTGGTGGTGGGTGTTTTTAGATCGCTGCATGCACTACTGCTGGGCCTTCGAGCTGGCAGTCACAGGAGAACGGTCCTGCACTTGTCTGTGTGTCTGTCTGTGTCTGTGTTGTGGTTACAGCTAGCAGTTCTGTCTGTTTGTCTGTTGTAGGTATGCATTCAGAAACCAGCCAGCTATGATTAATTAACTCCAATCATTTGCACCCAGGTTCGACCTAGTAACAGATAAATAAATAAAAATACACGCTCGAGGCTTGAATTTACTGTGTGGGTCTAGAACACTGAGCTGTACAAGTGCTTTCAGCTTGTGAGAGTAAAAGGCCTGAACCAAGTATTGTCATCCAACGTGGTGTGGTAAATGAATGCTGACACATTCAGTTCAGTCAAAGGTATCAGCGCCGCGAGCTTGAATCATGGGCATTGCACAACTACAAACCAAACTTTGAATGAACAAAACGAAAGGAAAAAAACCCCACCAACCTCGAAATAAACAAAAAGCAGCGGGGAGAGGGGGGGGGGGGGGGGGGAATTTCCCTGTTGGATTCCCATGATGACAAAAGTCCAAAGCTACACTGAATGGATAGACGCAGATGATTTATCTAGAGCGCCTCTAAAATATTCTGTTTTGAGTAGCCATGTCTTTTGATAGGCATCAATCCAACGTGTGTTGAGCGCGTGTTTTTGTCTACTAGTAGTGAGCTCATTGCACCAGCCCTTGAGTCAGGGAGTATTCTTTCAATGAATCAAGGATCATGCTTTATTTAGATACCTTCATGTGTGAACATCATCTGGCAAACTTGGCTTTGGTATCGAAGAGTTTGGGTAAAGTTCATGTGTTCTATTGTCTCGCAACCCTAACTTTGGTATCGAAGAGTTTGGGTAAATCAGAGGCCAAAATGTGTGTTGAGTTTTGAAGGCAGGCTGACTCCATCCATCGTATCACTGATATATAAATACAGAATATAGTTTTGTGTAAGGCTTTGGAATGAAGGAACAGATCTAGGTTCTATCAGTGATTACAGAATGCACACATCCATGACCATTACGCAATATCAGGACTTTCAGTCACAACTTGTACTTATGCACCGTCACCCATGTATTGCCCACAGCACAACAATATACACAACAGGAACAAAGCTGAACCTAACCACGCTGCCAACACCGCCATGAGGCATTTTGAAAACCGGGCAACAGACAAACATTTTCCTCCACTACTTTTTCCTCAATAGACAAACATAGTGAGCAACAGATTTATGTTTACAGATCTGCTGGAAGCAGAAAGCAGTGAAAGAGATTTGTCAAAGTATCAGAAAAAAGGGGGAAACGGGAGGAATGTCTGACTTCCAGCAGCGAGCTTTCTCCCGGCAAGACAGCTAAGTCTTCATTGAGAAATCGGCTGGAGACATCTGGCATCATCAAGGTTCAAGAGAAAGTGTTAAACATAAACATTTCTCTTTTCTGAAATTGGCTTTGAGAGAGAGAGAGAGAGAGAGAGAGAGAGAGAGAGAGAGAGAGAGAGAGAGAGAGAGAGAGAGAGAGAGAGGGGGGAGGGTATGACTGTTTTCAAGTACATCACCATATAGGCAGCCATAACCCGACTTCAGAGGAGTTGTTGAGATTGAATTGAGGTGAGCTGGGATCGAAGCACGGATGGCAACGGGTTCGTTTTGTATTCCTATTGAAAGTATAACAATCTTTTTTCATGGCTTTGATTGTCCTTTAAAAAAACCTGCTGTTGTTGCTGCTGCAGGAATTTCTGATGTAGGTCCTGCTGCTACTACCGCTATCGTTCCCTACTGCCTTTGCTGTTGTCAGTATTTCAGTGTTCTGCTGCTGCTTTCACATCTAGACACTCCATCACAAGATTCTCTAGTCTATATCTGCATGGGAAGATGGCATCAATATTCTCTGCACCCATCCCCTATATTGCACACACACACACACACACACACACCACACACACACACACACACACACACACACACACACACACACACACACCACACACACACACACCACACTTCTCTCATTTGCTCACAAACACGCACACAAACGAAGGAGAAACAGAATAATCTCAGAAACAAATAGCTGCTAGCTAGAAAATGATAGCTAGCCCAGGGAGAGGAGAGGCAGGAGAGAGAGAGAGAGAGAGAGAGAGAGAGAGAGAGGAGAGAGAGAGAGAGGAGAGAGGAGAGAGAGAGAGAGAGAGAGAGAGAAGCCAGCTAGGTGTACAGTAGCGGGCCTGCATCCCCTACTACCGAAGAGATGGATGTTGTGATGGCCATCGCTGATAGGGCGTGTCATCCTACACTATTCATATTCCCTCACATGCTCGCCAAGGCCCCCAGAGACCGTGACGTCACAAAAAGCACATCAATCGTCAAGCGCCCCCTGGGGAGCGGGGCTGACTGCTCCGTTTCCAGGGTGGATAAATAAAGCACTCATCTTTTGTGGCGCTGAGGGCTGGGGTCCCCCGTGCCGGCAACTCTCTGCCACTTCATTTAGCTGAGTGCAGGGAGTCTGCATTATTGATGCCTGTTCACTTAGCCACCACCCGCTCCACCCACCGCTGCTGCTGGACCCCAGCCCTAGCTAACCGCCCGCCTGCCTGCCTGCCTGCCCGCCTGCCTGCCCCGGCTGGTCCCTCATCACCATGCGCGCAAATTGGTCCCGCGCAATTGCCTCAGATTTCATTGGCTCACAGGCTGCTCGGCCAGAGGTCACGCTTGCAAATGACTGATTTCTGTCCTCTGATGAGTGATTTTTGTCCTCTGATGAGTGGTTTTTGTCCTCCGATGAGTGATTTTTGTCCTCCGATGAGTGATTTTTGTCCTATGAGGAGTGGTTTTGTTCTGTGATGAGTGACTGTGTGGTCCTTGTCTCCTGCTTGCTGTTGTCAGGTCAGGGAGGCCAGTGCTTAACAGATTAAGGGCTTCTCACAGGGAATACTGAGTGACGACCTGCTTAATAAAGAAATTGAATCCATACACCAGGTTGATACACAACTTGAGGTAGTCATACACACCCTTAAGCTTTGACAAAGTTAAGGTCTGGGTTAATTGATTTAATTAAGCGCTGTCATGCTCTTGTTCTGTTGGATGTGTCTGCAGCTTTTGACACTTTGAATTAGCCTCTGCTTCTGTCTCAGCTAATCCTAGCCTCTGGCACAACTAGAGCAGCTCTTGCTGGATTCTCTGAGTCTCTGTCAAGCCAAAGTATAACTGTCAAGTGATTGCTCATGACCTTGTTGTCTCCAGAAGATGGTGTACAACAAGGCTCTGTGCTTAGGCCTGTTCTTTCTAAACTGTACCCTTACTCATTGCCATAATTAGGTCATTTTGAGCCTGGCTGCCATTTTCATAATTATGCCGGAATCTTTCAATAGGAACGTTCAGCTCCATTTTGAAACATGTCTGCCATTCTTTCCCATGTAATGATCTTCTATATCAAGAACTGAATTTTGGGAAACCATTTGTCTGCATGACAGAAAAAACCCAAGGTATTTCCGTGATGTGACGCTTGCAAACTTACCTGTCCCCCATCTCAGAAAATCTGAAGTCTGGAATAATGTTTTCAGACTGGGAGAGGGACTGAAATTCCTGGTTAGAGCGTTGCATTCGCAATTTGACCATCCCGGACCTACCCCAGTCTGCATGTTCAAGGGACACCCCCTCCACCCTGGAGTTAACATGGTTAATGACTCCATTCCCCCAAAAGTCCTTCAGATGAGACTATAAACCGATACCCCGTGTGTGAACGCACACAGAACATTGTATGTACATGTTAAAACCCATTCTACCTTTAGGAAGAGTTGGCCATTTATGAAAGTACAAACAGGTAACAGATAGTATCTTCAGAAAAACTGCAGGCACATTGGTGTCGTGTTTAGTCCTCATTCCTGAAGTCGGAATGCGGCTACCTTAATGGCGGGCAAAAAACCCCACCCAGTTGCACAACCAAATATTGGTGAACCTCAAAGATCTCGCTGAAGAGCAAAACAGAAAAAATCGGAAGGACTCTCAGGGCATTGAAATCAGTACCAACACTAACTCCAGAGCAAAAATCCATTCGAACAGACGAATAAGAATACGAAGACTTTCACCTTCACCTTCACTTTCACCTGTCCCGTAGTCCCGCAGACCGTGGGGGCACCAATGAAGATTTTGCAACCAGCTTCTTCCACTCTTCACGGTCCTCTGTCCTCCGTAGCAAAGTCGTTCCACCCAAGGCCAGTCCACTCTCTGATGTCTTCCCATCGTTTTCTCTGTCTGCCTCTTTGTCTCCCTCCTTGTACTGTTTCCTGAAGAACAGTCTTGGCCAGTCCAGAGGTTCGTGTGATGAGCCCCTACCACTTTAGTTTCCGTTTTTTTCACTGAAAATCCATTCGAACAGACGAATACGAATACGAAGACTTGATCATCTAAAAACTACGAGACATTGCCACACCTTGACAGAGAATCGACTCTGTACCCTCAGTGACTGTCATACGAGGAGTAAGATGACCACTAACAACCAGGCCCACCCCCTCTCCCTCTCTCTTGAATCCTTAAATTAGATGCAGTTCATTGCATTGAAACAATAGCAAAGACATGAAGCCCTATCCTACATACTGCATATACTTATAATACTCGACGACCCGAGTTCGATTCCCGTTCGAGGAGATTTTTCTCCTGGAGTTAACATCAGTGCTGACTCCACTCTCCGTAAAAGTCCTTCGGATGAGACTATAAACCGAGGCCTTGTGTGCGAACGCACGCAGAACATCTTGCGCACACAAATCCTGTTCCACTTTTCGTAAGAGTAGGCCATTGTGTGCCGGTGGGAACAGATGACAAGATTTACAAAACTGCACACACACAGGGACTTGATGTAAAAAAGCACATGAGTGCTTATTCCATTATCCTCGATATAAAAGAATATAAAGAAATAAATAACTCAGAAAAATGTCTGTGCAAATGCTGTCAGCAACCAAACAGCGTGTATCGTGGACTGACCGGCACAAGACCATAAACACACGGGTCCGACTGGTTTAGAGTCTTCTCAGAAAGACTTGACATTCAGTTACATTTTCTGGTCAACTGAGAAGAAAAGGCAACGCTGAGAATTAAACCCAGAACCTTACAGTTTATATGTTAGGCGGGTGAACGTCTAAACTGTCCTGCCACCTTCCTTCTTCTGATATTGATATGAATTAATTTTCTGATGAAGTTTTTTTTTCTTTCTGTGATATGTTATAGATAGCTTAAAATTAATATACAGACAAGACATAATGACGTATTGCTTACATGCAACGGGAGAGAGAGAGAGAGAGAGAGAGAGAGAGAGAGGAGAGAGAGGGGAGAGAGAGAGAGAGAGAGAGAGAGAGAGAGAGAGAGAGAGAGAGAGAGAGAGAGAGAGAGAGAGAGAGAGAGAGGAGAGAGTATCCATTTATAGAATATCGTGTGCATGTAGACAGCCCCAGAGACAGAATGGCAGAGAGATAGACACACCTTCAGAAAGACAGAGGAAGAGATTAGAAGACGGACAGAGATATACAAACAGACAGACAGAGAGAT
Source organism: Stramonita haemastoma (assembly GCA_030674155.1). NCBI lineage: Eukaryota > Metazoa > Mollusca > Gastropoda > Neogastropoda > Muricidae > Stramonita > Stramonita haemastoma. The sequence goes on along the minus strand of CM060329.1, from coordinate 41,977,661 downwards.
TGAGAGATAGACAGACAAACAGATAGGTAGACAGATAAATAGATAAAGAGACAGACAGACAGATAGACAGACAGATAGATAGATAGTATAGATAGATAATAGATAGATAGATAGATAGATAGATAGATAGATAGATAGATTGATTGATTGATTGATATTGGTAGATATCAGACAGACAGACAGATAGATAAACAGACAGATAGATGAATATACAAACAGATAGATAGATAGACAGATAGACAGATAAACAGATAGATAAATATATAGAGATATAGATAGATAGACAGATAAAAAGATTAATAAATAGATAGATAGATTAATAGATAGATAGATAGATAGATAGATAGATAGATAGAAAGAAAGAAAGAAAGAAAGATAGATAGATTAGATAGATAGATAGATAGACAGACAGAGAAGAAGACAGACAGACAGACAACAGACAGACAAACAAACAGAAAAAATAGGTAGAAAAACACTGAGGTAGACAGACAGGCCGAACAGAAAAACCAGCTGGTTCCTGTTTCTTTTTTCCCCAAACTTCAAAATAAAAAAAAAGAAAAGAAAAACCGAAAGAAACTAACAAACAAATATATATATATAATAATATATATATATAATAATATATATAATATATATATATATATATATATAATATATATATATATATATATACAGAAATCAGGAGTAATAGTCAAAAGAATAACAAACAAATGTTTTAATAATTTTTTTTTTAAAAATGATGATGATGATAGAGGAAGAAGAAGAAATACACAAGAAATCAGATAGATAGTTTTTAAAATAAAAGTGAAACAAGAACACGCGCAAAAAATGGAAGGGGAACAGAAAAAAAGCAAAAAAAAGCCAGGAAATAAAACAATCTTAATACATATTAAATCCGGAAAAAAGTAAAAATCAAATAAAACAAAAAAAGAAAGAACCAAAAAAGGCAACCCCCCAAAAACAACAAAACCAAAACAACAACCAACAACCCCCCAAAACCAAACCAAACACCCCCCAAAAAAAATCTCAACAACCAGAAACATGAAATAAAACAACTCCCCCCAAAAAAAAACACACCAAAAAAACCCCTCACCTAGTCACAAACATCTCCGAAAATCCACCCTCCTACCCCTACCGCCTACCCCAGAAAACCCAGAGAAAAGAAAAAAAAATCCATAAAATTTGAAACCAATAAAAAAAAAAAGGACTAAAAAGGGGAGAGAAAAAAAAAGTCCCAAAGCAATGTTGTGCATAAAAGTGAAAAGGAAAAATGAAGCAGACCAAGCCATACTAGGCAGTGTCCACTAGATAGACCATCAAGGATAGAGGAAAGGAGGGGTGGGGGGGCATGGGGGAGGGGCATGGAGGAGGGGTGTAGGAGTAGAGCCTGAAAACTGAGCTTCTCTGAAGGCCCCCTTGTTTGACAGGGCGGGGGGGGAAGGGGGGTGACACTGCATGAAGGAGAGGGAGTGGGGGAGTGGGGGGAGGAGGGAAGGCAGGGGAGGGAGGGGGGGGGGGGCGACCAGGGAGACCAAGACATGATGCGGGATGTTGTTTAGAAAGGTCGGTTGGGAGGGGAAGGAAACGGGGAGGGGAGGGGGAGGGGGGGATCATTTGTCTGAAGATGACGACAACTTGTCCAGGGGAGCTATACTACTGCACAGACTGTGCCCTGCCTGCCTGCCTGCCTGCCTGCCTCACATTAGCAAATGAACAAAAGGAGAGAGAGAGAGAGAGAGAGAGAGAGAGAGAGAGAGAGAGAGAGAGAGAGAGAGAGAGAGAGAGAGAAGAGGAAGAAGCCAGAGGCTTCTTGACACCACACCCTCAAAAAAAAAACCAAAAAAAACCCGACCAATCAACCAATCAACCACCCCCCTCCCTTAAAGAAAGAAAGAAACAACAACGAAACAAAACAAAGAGGGATTAAATCAGAAGTTGAGAAACAAGAGAGGAAGATAAAGAGAAAGTTATGATTTCTTAAGTTACAAATATAATATGATTAAAGATAAAATCTTGATTTATTCTTGTTGATTCTGCTGCAGTTGACAAACTAATTTCTATCTGCTGGCCACATCTACAGCTACATTCATTATGTCTTCCCAGAAGGGGGGTGGCAGGATGGTTAAGACTTCGCCTGCCAACAAGTAAACCGTGAGGTTCTGAGTTCGATTCCCAGCCTCGCCCTTTTTCCCAGTTTGATGAAAAAAATCGAACTGAATATCAAAGTCATTCGAATGAGACTATAAACTCCGGCCCTGTGCGCGAACACACGCGGAGCATCTTGTGAACACGTTAAAAACTCATTATGGCTTTTGGAAGAGTATGCGTTCCATACGCAAAAATCTCACCATTAGTGAACCTCAGAACTGTTGCCGAGGAAGGAAAAAAAATCTTCCCCCTGCCTTCGCCACAGTAGAAACTTCTGTCTGCTGTGTGTATCGTCAGCATGCAATACAGTTCCTGCTTATAATAAACATGGCGGTCATCTAGGTATGGGAAAAGAACAGGGAAGACGCACTATAGTTCAGATTCTGAAGCCGACAACTTCTTGAATGACAGAAAGATCTTGATCACCAGATTACCTATAGAATCTAGTTTGATGTACAATTTTTTTAAATACAGTTTAATGCACAAGGGTTTTTTGGTTGATTAAATTAGTTCCTTGTGGAACACAAGGTTGCAGCATCATGGCTGACAGATTGATATTTGGGGCTGACATCACACCAGACTCCTCTGCACTTAGGGAAGGTGTGTTTGAAACGGTGGAGGATTGAAAGATAGCATCACATCAAAGAAGGGACAGACAGGTATGACCTTGCAGGCTCCCAGAGAGCCAGAGAACCCCAGAGAGGGGTGGGAGGAGGCTGTGAAGACATCAATGTCTTCAATTTTAAGGTCTTTAATTTTGATGCAATGATGGCTGTATGGCTGGGAATGAGCGGGTTGATTGACTGCTTCAACATCAGAAACTATGCTCTAAACTGACATAGATCTATATGTTTGTGGTAGAATGGGCTAACCTGCTTAAGAATTACTTTGCTTGTTGTACCTTGTTATAAAAAGGGATGTCAAAGTTGTAAGCTGTGTGGTGTTTCAGGGAAAGCAATGATCTAAACAACTACAAAGGGGAAGAGAATGTTCGACAGGATTTCATCTGGTTGGTTGGTTGGTTGTTGTTTCTTAGTTTCTCAACGTAATTCGTTTTTGTTTACAAACACATGATAATTATGCCTTGTAATAGGTCTAAAACATTCTGTTTTATATGACTGAACATGTTTTAGTGGGTCTACAAATGTTTTGTTCTTTATTTGCAACCATAACATTATCAGACCTGGCTGGGTTAACAGATACTACCTCCACAAACCTCCCTCCTGCACCCCCCACATCCCTCAAAGCCCCTACCTTCCCATCCTCACTGGCAATCCACATCTAGTCATGGGTTTGGAGAAATCAGACCAGTTAAAAAGAAGTCCGAAACTGCATTGAAAGTCTGCATTGGAATCCATAGGCATCATCAAGCGAGATAACCGTGACAGCTTTTTTATGGTACTTCCGGCCACACAGATAGACGC
>CM060329.1:41926589-41969089 GCA_030674155.1 Stramonita haemastoma | reverse complement strand
TGAGTTTGAACGTGTGTGCAAAATGTTCTGCGTGCCTTGGCACATGGGACCTGTGTTGGCACATGGGACCTCGTTATATAGTCTCATCCAAAGGACTTTTGGTGGAAGGGGATCCTCTTGGGAGAAAGAGAGCATAGCTTAAGTATAACTTTAGATTGCATTATTATGGCTAACAAATTCAACAAAAAAGATATATATCAAAAATATTTACACAATCCTGTCTTTCTTTCCCTCAATACTTTAAATGAAAAAAGAGAAAAAAAAAGAAGAAAAAACAAGCAGAAAACAAAAAATCCCCCCAAATCATTAAATTGAAAACGCCCCATAAAATCCAAACATAACACATCGAAATGAATAAAACCATCAAACTCCCCCCAAACCTAGTATAAGTATGCTCAATATGTCTATATACTTGGGTATTTATGTTTGTATGCATGCATGTACATGGGTGTATATGTACATATGACCATTTGAGTTCATACGTTTTCTAAAACATGTGCTAGTAGGTTGTGTATCAGTTTGTAATCTTATCCTTTTAATTTTTTTCTTGATAAATTTGATATGAATCATTTGTGGATTGATGCTTACATTATACTGGTCTGTGTATATTATTTGAAAATTTAAAAAAAATCATTAAAAAAAATCTAGTATAAATCTGCATTAAAATACCCCCCAAATTCCCCAATCCCCAAGCCCCTCCTGATCAGTCATTTGAAAAGTGTAGCAAACATGTGAGGAAGAGAACAACACTGTCCTTATTTGACAGAAGAGAGAGAGAGAGAGAGAGAGAGAGAGGAGAGAGAGAGAGAGAGAGAGAGGGAGAGGAGAGAGAGAGAGAGAGAAGGCTGATAAAGGAACAGACAACTGGACAGACAGAAAAATACATAGATGAACAGGTACACAAACAGAAAACTAGAGACAGAAACAGACAAAAGCAGGGATAGAAGAGATCAGAAACGTCACCAAAAGCAGCATGCAAATTTACTGCCAAAGCCACCTTCTTTTTTTTTTTGCTTCTTTTCTTTTGTTTGTTTGTTTTTCTTCTTCTTTTTTTAAACTAGGGTGAACTGTAAGCATTTTCGCTTTCCCGTGAAAAGTGTTCATGTATGTGTGGACTAGGGGGTGCAGGGCAGTTTGCAAGGTGTCATTTCACACAGCCCCTAGCTGCAGTGCGGACCATTGGCACAGCTGAGGAAGGAGAAAAAAGAAAGACCTCTGAAGACTGGACATTCAACGTACCAGTCTGTGAAGACTGAAGAAGCGGTACGTGTCAGATTTTTGTTTTAATCACTGTCATTAAGAGTTTATATCTTTACTGTAATTCAGAGTAATAGTTAGACCAGTAGATAAAAGCTGGGAGTTGTTTTTTTTTAAAAAAACAACAACAAATATTGGTCTAGATATATTCTTGGACCAGATAAGTCCAATTAAAAACGGAGTGGTACTCACTGGCCTGATGACACTTAAAGTTTTGCTGTTGATCCAATATTGAATAAGTAATGGTTTTTTTTCTTACATTGACAGTCGTCTTTTTTTAAGTCTTCGATTTTCTGAACTATTAAAAGAAGGGGGGGGGGGGGGGGGAGTAAAGTACTAGAATTTAAAACAAATTTTTTTGGTTTTTATATTGCCATTTAGCTGATTTTTTTTTCACACTTGGTGCGGATTTGAGTGCTGGAATAGGCTAAGGATTGCAAAGGTGGGTTACTCATCTATTAAAAAAAAAAATTATTTTTTATATCGAGGATAATGGAATAAGCACTCGTATGCTTTTTTACATCCAGTCCCCATGTCTGTGCAGTTTTGTAATCTTGTCATCTGTTCCCACCGGCACACGATGGCCTACTCTTACGAAAAGCGGAACAGGATTTGTGTGCGCAAGATGTTCTGCATGTTCGCACACGGGGCCTCGGTTTATAGTCTCATCCAAAGGACTTTTTGGGGGGAGTGGAGTCAGCACTGATGTAACTCCAGAAGAAAAATCCCCTCGAACAGGAAAGGATCGAACCGGTTTCCAGTCCTGTGAGCAAACTGGTTTATAAATGCTGTTCTCTTGCAGGCCATGGCCTATTACGAAAGGTGGAACAGGTTTTGACGTGAGACACAAGAGGATCTGCTTCCCTGCACACGGCACACCGGCCTTGGGTTACTGTTTCATCCAAACAACTTTCGTGTTAAGCAACGGTATGTCGGTTCACAGCTTTATATGCCCATTGGCATTTTAAACCTGATTTTCTTGTAATTGCTTTGATCTGCTCTGATCACTACTGTCTCTTCCTGCCTGTCTGCTCTGTGTGTGTGTGTGTCGTTGTCTGTGTTGTTGTTGTTTGTTCTGTGTTGTGTTGTTGTTGTGTGTCTGTCTTCCCTCTTCTTCTGTCTTCTCTTCTCTCCCTCTCTCTCTCTCCTCTCTCTCTCTCTCTCTCTCTCTCTCTCTCTCTCTCTCTCTCTCTCTCTCTCTCTCTCTCTCTCTCTCTCTCTCTCTCTCTCATTCTCTTCTCTTCTCCCTCCTTTACTTTATGGGATGCCTTTACCTTTACACATCAGTGCGTTCACAAAATGTCATAAACCCTAAACCCGCTCACACACGCAGCATCCCACGCGCGCGCGCGCATACACCATCACACACACACACACACACACACACACACCACCACACCACACGCACCGCACACACACAACTCACTCTCGCTCTCTTAGCTCGCGTGCGCGTGCACGCGCGCGCGCGCACACACACACAACACTACATACACTCACTCTCTCCTCCTCTCCCTCTCTCTCTCTCTCTCTCTCTCTCTCTCTCTCTCTCTCTCTCTCTGCAGATACTCTCTCTCTCAAATCTCTCTCTTCTGAATATATACCTATCTGCTTTCTTTAAACCATAAGTTGATCTTTGCTGTTGTTGGTGGTGGGGTTTGTGTTGGGGGTTGCTATATTTTTTTTTTATAGTGTTTGGTTTGGTTTTGGATTTTGTTTCGTTTTTGTTGGGTTTTGTTTTTTTTGTTATAGTCTAGTTCCTAATAAGGGCAAGGGCTGGATGAAAAAATGTGAATGTTTATCTGTAGCACTTGAAAAATGACCATTGTTCTCTCTCTCTCTCTCTCTTTCTCTCTCTCTCTCCTCCCTCCCTCCTCCCTCCCTCCCTCCCTCCCTCTCTCTCTCTCTCCCCCCTCCCTTCTCACTCCCCTCCTCTCTCTCTCTCTCTCTCTCCTTTCTCTCCTCTCCCTCTCTCCTCTCTCTCTTCTCTCTCTCTTCTCTCTCTCTCTCTCTCTCTCTCTCTCTCTCTCTCTCTCCTCTCTCTCTCTCTCTCTCTCTCTCTCTCTCTCTTTCCCTCCTCTCTCTCTCTAATATTTTTCAAAGGAAAGATGTTAAATGGGAAAGCAAAAACATCGATACCATTTGATTGCTGTTACGCAACCTATGGCAGAAAAGGAAGTTGGTTGACTTGTACATTTCAGAATTCTAAATTTTATATATATTTTCTTCCCCCATTTCTCAGCTAAAGCTACCAGGTTGGCTAATGGTGAGATTTTTGCTTAAACACCCGTTTTTTGATCACCATTCAGACAGTTGCGTTTCCACTTTGAGGATGAAGTCTAAACTCCACCAGTGTGGATGATTGTTTCCAGACATTTCTGTAGTTCTTACCGGCACAAAGGGACCTACTCTTCCAAATTGTGGAACGGGTTTTGACGTGTTAACAAAATGTTCCACTTGTGTTCAGAAATGGGACTTCGGTTCATGGTCAGAGCAGATTAAGGGAGCAACACTTTAACGAATAGGTCACTCCCATCCCCTATCGTAGTCTTTTTTTGTGTGTAAAAGGGTTAATGTAGACTATATACGATAGCTGTGTCATGGTCTTGTCCACCAGATCTTCACCAGGATAGTGATCCTTCTCACCAGAGATAATGAAGACGCCATCGCCACGATGTTGGAGCACATGGCCCTGAACTTGTCCAAGATCCCATGACTAAGTAGACAGATGTCAGATCTATGGGGAAGAGGGTTAGAAGAGGGGATAAGAGAAAGTGCCACATCAAATCCCTGAAGGGCAGACTAGTGTTCAGACTGGTTCCGTTGCCCAGGGATTAGCATAGCCATCCGTCTTCATCTCCCACTGGGTTGAGCATCAAAGTGGTTAGGAGTTATGGGGGCTCAAGTATCAGAGTGGCGTCTACATGACCTCCCATCTCTGCAACACTTCAGGGAGCAAAGGCGATGAGAGCAGGAGAGACTCTGGTCCTTGGGACATCCGCTAGTCGACATAGAACCGACAGCAGAAAGAGGGAGGGGTGCAAAGGATCCGAACATGCAACCCCGTCTTGCACACTTTCCTGGCGTGTCTGTACAGAGTTTGATCTGTCAACGTGTGTGTGCTCAATGTCCACAAAAGTTCACCCAGTCCTTCCTAGTTTCTAAGCTCGAATCAAACTTTGTCCGGAAGTTCTCTGCAAGGCTCACTGACCACAGGGTTGAGTACTCCGTCAGTATCCGATCAACCTTTTCCGTAGTGGTCACACAAAGTGAGCGCACCTACAGTGGCGTGAAACAAAATTTGGGTGTCCTAAAACGGCACAGCCTGCCTTCCCTCGCATACCGTGTTCACGAGGGGAAGGGACACCATGCCCCCAAACATTTTTAAAAGCACTTTCCAGACCTTCTGGGTCACTCTATTCTTGCTCTAAATCCTCAGAAGTATGGCATAGGTGTCGACAGTTGTCATGGGGATCGAATCACAGTTCTGGGCGTGTGTTTTTCATCGTGGCAGCAGAATGTATCCAGAGAATTGTGGTGGCTGCAGGACGTATCCAGAGTCATCGTGGCTACACAACATATCACAAGCGTAAGTACTATTTTTTCGTTCACTTAGATAGAGCTCCGAGGTAAACCAATGGTGAGATTTTGCGTAGGCAATCCCTTTGCAATCCATTTAGCTGCATCTCGACTTCGGAGATGTCTAAAACAGCATTAGGCATGTGTTATTTTTTGTTTGAAGATTATCTATTTGGCACGCGATCCCCTACTCTGCCAAAGGCTAAATGGGTTTTAACATTTCCAAAGGATTTTCTGCCTGTGTACACACATGGGACCACGGTTTATAGTCCATGCAAATGACTTTCAGGGAAGGAGAGTCGTACTTGTTTTAACTTCAGGGAGAAAATGCCATTGAACAGGTAGGTACCTGGGAGGTGGCTCAACCCCAGGCCGTCGGATCACAAGCACAACAGTTTAAACAAATACTGAATTGATTTTTTTAGCATGCAAACTGTCCGGATTGCTAAAGTTGCTTGTTGATGCTATTTTCAGAAGTTCTGGCACCAAACCAAAGTACCAAGCATCCCAGGGGTCTGGAAGCAGTTCCAGACTTCAGGTAAGGATCAACGAGGAGGACAATACCCCAGCCCCAGGTTTTGGCTGCCAACACCCAGACGTCCGTTCAAGAGATGTTTCCCCTAGAGTCGACATCAGTGCCGACTCCCCTCCCGAAAAGTCCTTTAAATGAGACTATAAGCCAAAGCCTTCCCTTCCCATGCACAAGCGCAGAACATCTTGCAGGCACGTTTAACAAACCGTTTCGAAAGCGTAAACCATTGTGTTCAGTGGGATAAAAAAAAAAATGCATGCACACAGGTGTCATGTTTAGACATCCCGAAGTCGGAATGTGGCTACCTTAATGGTCACCAAAAAGTTGCATTCACAAAATTTCACTTTTGGAGAACTTGAGAGCTCGAACCCAGGAACGCAACAACAAAAAATCACCTGGTGATGTATCTTTAACAATTTTTTTAAAGTCTTATGTTTGTTGTAGAACTTTCTACTATTATTATTATCCTGTGGGACTGGTATTTGTATTTTTTTCTTCCAAGAAATCGAATGAAACAATAGTGTTTTTAGGAGTATCTGCCCCTTGATAATCACTATCAGTGCTCTGAATTTTTTTTGACATGAAAACATTGTTCACCGTTATTGAAAAATAGGTCCATGTGTTCCATAACCTATGCAGCCCTTGGGCAGCGAAAGTGTCAGACCTCGAAAATTAAAAAAGAAAAAAGAAAATTGCAAACAAGCAATGAAATAGCAATTCCTTTTGGCTGGAGTAGAAATGTGTTCTAAAAAGTCCTAAGAAGGGTCGCAGATGGTTAAGGTGTTTGCTTGCCAACAAGTAAACCATGAGGTTCTGGGTTCGATTCCCAGCCTAGCTTTTTTCTCATTTCAACGAAAAAAAAATCTGAATGTCAGAGTCCTTCAGATGACACTATTAACTGAGGTCCGTGTGCAAACGCACGCAGAACATCTTGCACACACTTTAAAAACCCGTTCTGCTGTTCGGAAAAGTAGGCCATACTGCGCCGGTAGGAGGGGATAACCCACATGCACACAGGTGGCGTGAGCGCGCTCTGTGTGTGTGTGTGTGTGGTGTGTGTGTGTGTGTGTGTGTGTGTGTGTGTGTGTGTGGTGTGTGTGTGTGTGTGTGTGTGTGTGTGTGTGTGTGTGTGCTGTGTGTGTGTGCGTGCGTGCGTGTGTGTGTGTGTGTGTGTGTGTGTGTGTGTGTGTGTGTGTGTGGTGTGTTGTCTGTGTCTGTGTCTGTGTTTGTTTGTGTGTATAAAATGGATAGTTATGTGGAGGAGACATCGGGTTCGAAGTAGAGGCAAGAAAAAGAAAGGGGTGTTTATAAGGGTAGGGATGTGTACGTATATTTAAAGCAGTGGGGGATAGAAAAATCTGGCTGGAAGAATTTTTCTGACAGTTTATTTTGGGCTTGTTTTTTTTTTTTGTTTTTTTTTTTTGAAGGATGCAACTTCTAAAAAAATCTCAGGTTTGAAATCAATTTGACCTATAGCTTACACAGAATTCCACCATCGGTAAACCTCGGAACTCTAGCCAAGAAATAAACCAAAAATTGACAGTAAAATCTGTTGCTGGGACTAGGCTTTGATTAATGATATAAATATATAATTAATATATAAATATATAATACTGTGAGCTACGTACCATTGTGTCTATAGCTATTTACTATTTGTCTATGTGCCTATTGTGTCCATTTTTCTAACATTCAGACCTACCATTTGACAGACAACCCTTACCTGCTATTAACTCTTTAACACTAACCTTTTACACTAATCTCAACTCAAACCATGACCCCCCATGTGGACACAAAAGGCAGGTAGATATATGGTATATGCTAACACTTCGTTCGCTCGTATTGGCTAGAATGCAAAGCGCCTGGTCTTTTTCCACGCTACTTTGCGGAGGTAAATGCTTTGCTGGCCTCAGCCGAAACAATCCCTCTACAGGGCAGTTCATTAAGTTTTCAAAGGAGAAAAGATAAAAAAAAACCACAAAAAAGAGCACGAGAATAGACTGGGTCGGTAGGAAATAAGCAAGAGAGGATAGAGCCGAAGGGAAAGTCAGAAAGAAAGCAAAGAATAGAAAAGAAGAAAATTTTTTGCAGAGCATTTCCAGAAAGTTGAGAAACTCTTTAAACTGAGAGCAGTAAAGTGTTTTTGTACATAGGGATGTGAAAAGTGCACTTAAAGTTTATTTAAAAAAAAAGTAGAGGATGTGGGTTGTAGAATGCCAAACTACTTGGCGAGGGGGTGCATTAATTTTTTTTTTCAAAGATTTCAAACAAATGGGGAAGGGGGGAATCTTTTAAGGAATTGTTATAAGGAATTATTGAATAATCATTGGAGCAATGCACAGTGAGACTGCACTGCAGAAAGTTGGCATTAGTAAATAGTAGAAAGTATATTCGTGTGTTTTCGTGTGTGTGTGTGTGTGTGTGTGTGTGTGTGTGTGTGTGTGTGTGTGTGTGTGTGTGTGTGTGTGTGTGTGTGTTGGGGTCAAGGTGTTAGAGAAAAAAAATAGCCGTTACAGAAATAACACGAATATACGTTATCCGTACGTGTAACAGTGTTTTAAAGAAAATTTGTTAAATTTCTGGATTTGCCGCTGTAAAAAAAGACATTTATCTAAAAGCAAAAAAACCCAACCCAACCTCGCCTTTAGTTTGGAAAGGTGGAGGTAATGGAAGTAGTGAAGTGTCGGATCTAAAAGAATTGCAGTACTTTTTTCCAAAAAAAATTACGTGTACATCTTATTGAACAAAGTTGCATTACAAAAGGATACCTCAGTGGTCAGAACTCGTAAATGAGTACCTGCCCTCTTTAGGGACAGGGAAGGTAAAGCAGTGAGGGAGAGGAGATGGGTGCCGCCCTCGATATGCTGGCCACTAGAGAAAGCTGAGGTTTCTGATAACTCACTCCCCAACGACTGCATAGGCTATGGGACATCTTTACCTTTTGTGAATTAGAAAAGGCATTGTGCCGTTTATATATATCTATATATTTTTTTTTACCGGATAAGGTGCAAGAAAAATGTCAATCTTTCATTCTCTTAATGTAAGATAGCCGGCAACTTGTATTAGTATGTCCTGTTCCCTTACTTCCTTGTCTTTTGCTTTGCCATAGGTCAGGGACATGTCCATTACCAGATCATAGCACTCCCAGCCCATCAGTAGACTACTCTATCTGCATCTCTCCCAGCAGTTTTTGATTCCCATTTTCAACAAAAAAAACCTTAATATTTATCACAGTCCTCTTGTTTTTTGAGGATTTTTTTTCTCAAAATGAAAATAAAGAGCAACAGGTTGGAGCTTTCACATTGTAATTAAACAACCCCCCTCCCCCCCTAAAAATAACGGAAAGAAAAATGAATAACAAAAACAAAAGAATAAATGGAGACAAGGGAGGGGGGGGAGGGGGGTTGAAGGCCCCACACGTTATTTTTCATTAGCAAGACTGAAGTGAAAGACTTTACTTTGATCAGTGCTCATTGCTGTTGGGATCTTTGGTCTTTCTGGCATTGGTCCAACCTGTGTATTGTATTATGTTATATATGCCTGCTTTTCTGAAAGCATGAAGCTCCACCTGAATGTAGCATAATTCCAATACAGCGAACGTTGTGAAATACTGTATTCTTGCCATAATACAATGGGGTACAGTTTTTTATGGGCTTTTTTTTTTAATCAGCCGGTCTTCTTGCTTTTACTTTTCTAGTCTCACGAGACATGGGTTGTGTAAAACTAGGAAAAATGGTTTAGCATGTGTGATTTGTGTAATAGGTGATGGTAACTGTTTACAAGCAGTTGTACGAAACACTTGGCTCTATTCCAAGTCAAAATATGTGTGTGTGTGTGTGTGTGTGTGTGTGTGTGTGTGTGTGTGTGTGTGTGTGTGTGTGTGTGTGTGTCTCTGTGTGTGTGTGTGTGTGTGTGTGTGTGTGTGTGTGTGTGTGTGTGTGTCTGTCTGTCTGTCTGTCTGTCTCTGTCTGTCTGTCTGTCTGTCTGTCTGTGCTTTAAACCGATTTGGCAAAGATAAACGTGCATTTTAGCACAGGACTTGGATTTTATTTTATTTTTTTAATATCGAGGATAATGGAATATGCACTGGTGTGTTTAAAAAAAAATCCAGTCCCTGTGTGTATGCAGTTTTGTAAATTTTGTATGGAATTCTGATAGTTTTGCATGGTATTTGTACAAATCTATTTTCAAGTTCAGTTATAATGCGCTCCGCTTTGTTTGCTGCCCCTTTTAGGGTCAGCAGTAGTTGCACGAGTATTAGAAAATGTTTTTCAGTTGAAGCCGAGTTTTAGGTGCCTTAAAAAAAAACTATTGAACATGAAGCTGTTTTTCAAATAATTTTACTCCCATGAAAACGTGATTTGAACCCCCGTATTTGTCGGTAGCATGTTGGACGTTTTGCTTTTGTTGGTTGCAAGTTTTATCAATGATTTCTTTGCTTTGTTAGTACACTTTGTTAAAAACTGCTTTATTTTGCTTCTAGCCCAGTTAAGTTTGTTCTAGAATCCCAATTAGAAATGCACGAAGGTGTAGAAAATGTTTATATATTTTGATCACTTATAATTATTAATTGTGATGAAGATAATGCATACTCCTTTAGAGGACCAACAAAAAGCTGTTTGTTGCTAGTTTCGCTCACATTTTTTACTGTATATCATAACAGCTCTGTATAGAATGGATAAATATATAGATTGGAATGGTTAGGCATAAGTGGTGAGCACACACCACAGGCACTCGACTGACTGACTTTTCCCCCTGAGAAAAATACCAGTGTTGCACAACTCGCTCCTAGAACTTACAAGCTAATGATTTGCAATTATTCATTTATTTATTCATTTATTTTTATTTCGAGGATAATGGAATAAGTACAAGTGTGCTTTTTTACATCCAGCCCCCGTCTGTATGCAGTTTTATACATTTTATTATCCGGTCCCACAGGCACACAGTGGCCTACTCTTCCGAAAAGCGGAACAGGTTTTAACGTGTGTGCAGTATTTTCTGCTGCATTCACACACGGGGCCTCGGTTTATAGTCTCATCCAGAGGACTTTTGGAGATAGTGGAGTCGGCACTCTGGAGGAAAAATCCTCTTGAACGAGATTAGAACCCAGGTCAGCAGATCACAAGCACATCACTCTGACCACTAGACCGTCTCTTTCAGGATGTCTGTTCTTTTTGGTCGTAAAGATAATATGACTGGAATCAAGTTTTTTTTGTCACATCCATGTTTTAAAAGCATATTAGAATGAACAGATCATTTTGGTCTAATATTTGAATAGCGTGCTAATTCAAAAGGAAGTCAGTTGGTCGGTCATTGTGTCACTGCTGGTCAGAGCATTGGGAAAAGCCTACCTCCCCCTTCAGCCAAAAAATAAAGGCTGGAGTTAGGGTTGGGTAGCCGGCTCGCAGCTGAAATCAAACGAAATGGAAAGGAAATTTCAGAGCTACCTTGAAAAACATTGTCAAAAGTGGATGAAAAGTGATACAAGGAAGCACCAAAACACGAGTGTTATTTTACTTGGCTGAGTGTATAACTGGCTGAGGTATAGTTGGTTTGGGTGCTGATGTTCGGATACTGTTGTGGTATATATCCGTGATTGTACGTTTACACGTTTACTCTTTATGTATGGCTTGTAACCTGCTTGAATATCTCTCTCTAAAATATTAGTGTTTGAATTGAATTGACACGAAATCTGACCAAAAATAAAACGGAAACTTGATCGTCTTTGTTCAGAGTTCCATTTATGAATGACTTAAGTTTACAAGTGTTTACCAGTGTAATGTACATGCACAAGATCTCAGATATTTTACACACACACGCTTGATCTGTATTTCAATCTCTCTCTCTCTCTCTCTCTCTCTCTCTCTCTCTCTCTCTCTCTCTCTCTCTCTCTCTCCACTCCACTCCACTCCACTCCACTCCACTCCACTCCACTCCACTCACTCCCCTTGTCTTTATATCTATCTCGCTCTCTCCCTTTCCTAACATTTATATGTGTCCAATCTAAATTTACGCAAACTCTCTAGCCCATTCACAGACAATGTCTAAATGCCTCTCGGAAATAAACATGCACGAACAGTTGCAAAATATCTGTTAAAAACATCCTTTAAAAATAAAAGTATTTCCAATACTACGATAAATGGAATTTGTAGAGCGCTATATCTCTATTTAAAATAATAACACCCAAAGCTTTGGCATTTAAAATGCGTAACATAACAAAGATACAGACATGCGATAAATCACAAATAACTTTTAACCAGTTTAAATACACTAACGACCCCACGCGCATGCATGCACAGACATACAGCCACACACATATAATAATAATAATAATAATAATAATAATAATAATAATAATAATAATAATAATAATAATAATACATGGCATTTCTATAGCGCTATCTCTTGTAAAAAACAAATCAAAGCGCTTTCATTCGACCTACACAACACGCAGTCAACAGTTTACAGTTTTAACAAATTCAAATATACACACACACGCACGCATGCATGCACGCAGCACGCCCGCGCGCACACACACCTACAAACGTTAAGCACTTTGGCAGGTGGATGTTGAAGGCAGGGACAGGTGAGAGATGGAAGCGGAAGGAGAAAAACTTAGGTTTGAAATAAGTGTGTCTCGAGGTTGGATTTAAAAGTGTCATAAGTAGGCTATATATGTCATATATAGACAGGCACATACACCCACATCACCCACCAACCCCCCCGCCCCCCCCCCCCCCCCCCCCCCCACACTACACACACGCACACACGCGCGCGCTCATGTACGGGCGCGCAGCATAATTACTTTGCCATGGTGATGGAGATTCAGGCGGTTTAATAAAAATGAAGATCGAAAGAACAATAACAAAGAAAGTATTTCAAGATTAAACATCAATGCATGCCGGCCACACCCACACACACACACACACACACACACACACACACACACACACACACACACGCGCGCGCGCGCGCTTGTGATTGTGGTGTGTGTGTGTGTGTGTGTGTGTGGTGAGGACCCTACACTCGCACACCGTTGTGGTGCATCATATTGTACATTATCAGTAATATGTGTAATAGGGGAAAGTCCCCAAATACCGAACAGGTGACTTATAACGAACAGTCGATTTCTCAAAACGGGATTTAACTGCTCAAATCCGATTGTGCGAGATGGTGAAGTACCGTCCCTGTACGAAAAATAATGGCCGAGAAAAGTGGTCCACAAAAACCCTGAGTTGTTTTATGATTTTAGGCCTCTCACTGCTGTTTTTGACGTCAGAAAGTTTGGTAATAGAATGATTCTGAGCTTCTGTTAGTGAAAAGGTATGGTTTAAATAAATGATATGATCAATCTTCAAGTCAATAAAGTCCTTTTAAAAGCAATCACCTGAAGAGTGTCTGAACAGGATGATATTTGAAGAGAGTTAGGAAAGTTTCAATTACAAATTACCCCAATGGTTCAAATTCCGATCAGTGTTCGGTATTCGGACTCTTGTGGTCGGATTTTGGCTTCCTCTTTCTTGATGTTACTTTCCCACATTCTTCTATTAATTTTAACGTCATGTATGTACGTATTTAACGTCATATCCACGTCATGTCCGTACGTATTTAACGTCATGTCTGTATGCATTCAACGTCATGTCTGTATGTATTCAACGTCATGTCTATATGTATTCAACGTCATGTCTGTATTTAACGTCATGCCTGTATGTATTTAACGTCATGTCTGTATGTATTTAACGTCATGTCTGTATGCATTTAACGCCACGTCCGTATGTATTTAACGTCATGTCAGTAAGTATTTAACGTCATGTCTGTCTTGGATGACTAATAAACTGAAGGGGGAAAAAAAGATCACCAGTAACAACTGTATCCAAACATTGAAGCACTGAGGAAAATGCCCTCAGATCTGACATGTGACCAGGGGCGCGACCATTGCCTTCTCCCTCTATCAGTCCTAAGCCTGCCTCTCTCTCTCTCTCTCTCTCTCTCTCTCTCTCTCTCTCCTCTCTCTCTCTCTCTCTCTCTCTCTCTCCACAGCCCACAGACAAGTGCAAAGCACACACCGCCCCCCCCCCCCCCCCCGCCCATGACGACATCCCCGCCACGAGCTGGACGTACGTACAGACCTGCAAGTGCAGGCAGGACTGGTGGCAGGCAGGCAGAGGGACTAGAACACTCCATCTTGAGCAAACTGCAGAAAATTGCTTTTGTCTGGCCCCCTAACTGGCCCTAATCTTCCTGTAGCGGTCCTCATTAGAGCAGAAAGCTTCCCCGCCACAGGTTCGTGTTTCTCCTCGTGTCCACTGATGCCCCCTCTACCTCCCCCCTCTTCCGCTGTGCATTTCGGCCCCGGAAGTCATAACTCACCGCCAGGCGGCTCTGCCTGTCTTCCGGTGCACGCGATGGTCTCTCTGTCAGGATTGACTGCTTGAGCTGCGCTGTCTGTGGCCGCCATCTTGATGCCTCCTCCCTCCCCCCTCCCTACCCAAGTCTGTGTCTGTCTGTGTTGACTTTTCCTGTATTGAACTTTCTGTCGGCTACATTCCATCCCATCCTTACCGTGTGGTGGGAAATGATCATCAGATATATTATAGACTTTCCAACTTAGCATCGTTCCTGAGTTGTGGCTTTTTCCTTTCTTTCTTTCTTTCTTCCCTTTCTTTTTTCCAATGTGATTTACAGTGACTGCAATGTGTTGTCAGTAACATTCTCATTACAGACTACGCTGGAGTCTGTATTGTAAGGAAGATATCATTGCTGTGTATTTTCTGTTATACTGGTCGCTTGTGGTGATCAAGTATGATGTATGATGTAGTCTACAGTGGATTGGTGGTTTAGAGGTAGCGCGCCTGCCTAGAAAGCGAAAAGTTTGGGTCAAAAGTGTGCAGTGGTTTGATCACCGTTTGGGTCAGTGGTTGTTTTTTTTCTACAGAATTTTGCCAGGAACAACCCTCTTGTTGCCGTGGGTTCTTTTAAGTGCGCTAAATAATGATGTGTAATACACTGGACCTCGGTTTATTGTCTTGTCGGAAAAACTAGTACCCAGACCACCACTCATGGTCTAATGGATGGGGGAAAAGTTTTGGGCCCAAACGGGATTCGAATCATATCACAGCATACATCCGATCCGGACTTTTCGCTTTCTAGGCAGGCGCGTTATCTCTAGACCACCGATCCACCCGATTAACATGTATATATGATCTTCTGCATGCGTATATACACTACATAATTAAGGCACTGGCAGGTCTGCACTTTAAGTAAACCTGGAGATTGTAAAAATGCCTACCCCTCACTCACTGAAGGCCACTGCCCAGACCCGAACTCATGACGTCATGGACCCAAGGGACTGAAATCAAACATTTTTTTAACCACTGGGCCATAGAGTCTATCTGTCTCTTTCCCAAAGCTCTTGATAGAAGTTCTCCCGTGAAATAGCTCATATCATTGCATTTGTTCATTTTTCTTTACATTTTACACCATTTTAAGTCACGGCAGATTTCCCTGCGTGAAATTCGGGCTGTTCTCTCCCGGGAGAGTGCGTCACCACAGGAGCAGCGCCACCCGTTATATTTTTTTCTTTTCCTGTCTGCAACTGTATTTGTTTCCCTATCAGAGTGGCTTTTTTCTACAGAATTTTGCCCGGGACAACTCTCTTGTTGCCGTGTTTTTAAAAAAAATTATTATAATTTTTTTTTTACGTTCACTAAATAATGGTGTGTAGCACACGGGACATCGGTTTATCTTCTCATCCTAGAGAATAGCACCCAGACCACCACTCGTGGTCTAATAGATGGGTGGAAAGGTTTGGGCCCAAACGAGATTCGAACCATCACACACTTCGACCAGGATCCGGACTTTACGTTTTCTAGACAGGTGCGTTACCTCTAGACCACCGATCAACTAAATTTACTTTAACTTTACTATGACCGCTTGAAATTAAGTTTGTGAGTGAATGAGCTGTGAAATACTCTTAAGGCAGAGAGCCTACGACCCAGAAACAGACGATTCTTCGACAAAAACTCCTGACATAAAACCATTGTTTATCAATGCCAAACATTTCACGTTAGGCCTAATGCTGTACATTTGGAAAGTGGGCTTTAACAGCCGAGAAGCATGACTTCCCCCGCTGACTACGCCATCCACTAAAAGAAAGTGGACATGGGCATACACGCTCCTCTTTTGAAAGCTGCACACAGATCCATCCGATCAGTGAGGCTGTTAACAAAGTAAGAAAACAGCCACAGAGAGAGGCTTGTCTCATGTTCCCCCTCCCTTTTCTGGCCGATACGTTACCACAACGATCCCTCCCTCCCTCCCTCCCTGCGAAACCGCTGCCTCCATTAGCTAATCAAGCATTGCCCCAGAAGAAGGTAATAGTAGCCATTTTCACGGAAAAGGCCGATTCTGCTCCCCCAACGACTTGAGGCCAGGTCCTGCTGCTGTCTTGCTCAGTGCGTGTCCCGTCAGGCCACGGGGCCGGAAATGATGGCCAACTTTATCGGCTTGTGGACAAGATGGCGGCCAGGTCACCATTATCCTATTAGTGGCTTCCAGATTCTTGTCGCGCGTTGGGATAAGATGTCAGGCACCGGCGCCAAGTTTGTAGCAATGGGGCAATTAAAGCTCCACTACCTGCTAGCGCTGACAGGCTAGGGTTTCCTGGGGAGGGGGACGTCAAGATGAGCGGCTCGTGAGAGAGTAATCTCCTCGTCCATCAAGGGGATGTATGCTCTATCTGAGGTCTCCGCTTCTTCACGTGCACGTGGGCACTGTTCCTGCTGTACTGGTGATGGCGGGGCTGCCGCACTTGACAGTGTGTGGCCACTCCCCACCCCTCTGCTTTGAGCCCTTAACTTCTTTCTCGGTAACTTAAAAAAAACTTTTCTTTCTAAAAACAACAACAAAACAACAACAACAAATAAGAAATCTCTTCTTTCTTCCCCCGGTAGCTGTTTCTAAAAGGCGGATAGAGTTCATCAGCTTTCTCACCTAACACAATCCAGCCCCCCTGCCTCATTTGGTCTATTTGTTGCATCTTCTTTCCTTTCTTTTGCTTTTTATCTTTTTCTTATCTTTACGTTTTCTTTTCCCCAAGTTTCTTGAAAGTTTGTGTTGTCATTATGAAACATTGGTGACATCATTTGCGTCAGATTTAAGACATTCCACCAGAAAAAAGACAGAAGAATGGACAAAGAAGGCAGAAAATTATCTATCTATCTATCTATCTATCTATCTATCTATCTATCTATCTATCTATCTATCTATCTATCTATCTATCTATCTATCTATCTGTCTGTCTGTCTGTCTGTCTATCTATCTATCTATCTATCTGTCTGTCTGTCTGTCTGTCTGTCTACCTTTCTGTCTATCTATCTATCTATCTATCTATCTATCTATCTATCTATCTATCTATCTATCTATCTATCTGTCTGTCTGTCTGTCTGTCTGTCTGTCTGTCTGTCTGTCTACCTATCTATCTATCTATCTATCTATCTATCTATCTATCTATCTATCTATCTATCTATCTATACATACATACATACATACATACATACACAATAACGTGTAATATAATAATCATGATAGTGATGAACTTGAGACACATGAAAACACGCCACCTGTATTTCCACAAAAGAGAAAACGTGAACGCTGATGGATTGGAACTAGTTTCCCAGATTTGAACGCCCAGAGTAGGAATGCTATGAACCACCAAACGAGAACTGGATCTAGTGCCTTTGAAAATACACTTCATATTTCACCCACTGACATCTACGCGAGAGAGAGAGAGAGAGAGAGAGAGAGAGAGAGAGAGAGAGAGAGAGAGAGAGAGAGAGAGAGAGAGAGAGAATGACAATGACAATGACAAAAATTTATTGTGTTAGGTTTTTAAACCCATTCACAAAAGGGTAGTTGGGGAAAGGGACCGAAATCGAAAAGTACATCAGCAAATTTGAACACTGTACAATATCAACGATTCTTCGCGATTGGAAGCCGAAACGCGGTATTGTTTATACATGGTTACACATGTGTGTGAATGTCACTGGTTATAACGGATGTCGAAGCAGGATCCGAGGAACTGTCACAGAGCGGCATTAGCGGTGTGGTTCTACTGCTGGCTGGTCACTGGACGTGTCCGGAAGTTTTCCGTCTTCAGCTGCTTTCAGTATTGACTCGAAGCCCCTGTCCATTGTGTTTTCAAATTTTTGTAAACGTTCCATTAACCTCCTGCAGTCCTCGACGGACACAGTGTCGCTGTTTCGGGCTTGCTCGATCGCATTGGCACTTTCGGTACTGACTGGTTTCTTGCTGTTCTCCATCTCATCTTCTGCAAAGTCGTGCTCCGTCAGTGTCATAGGAGACATTGCTGAAGTGTCGCTGCATACTGTCATGACATCTTCATTTTCGTTATCTTTGTCGGAGTCAAAATCGTCACTCCAGTCCCTTAGCGCCAAGTCACACGGCTGCACTGTCACTGACACAGGATCAACAACAGGCAAGCTTGACGGAGACGAGCTGGCTAGCCGTGTTGCACGTGGAAATTTAACAGCACAGCTAGAAGTGCCAGAGGGCGTGTCATCTATGGCTGTGTCCATAGCAGTTTTATTTTCGGCATTATAAAATAAGCTAGGAGGTGTCGGCAAAAACAAACCCGAAGGGAAGACAGAATGTTCGTGTTGCTTTTTCATCAAACTGGCCTTATGTGTCACCACTCTCAATTTATCCCTGGCAATCTGCGCTGCTCCTTTCCTGCCGTACACGACACTGTCACTGTGGCTGTGTGTTGCTTGATGCTGGTGGGCTGGTGACAGGCGCAACACAATAACAGTCTGATGTTCTCCGCCGTCAATTTTGAAGGATGTCAAGGCCATTTCCTGCATAAATGTGTTCAGAACTGTTTCTAAACAAGAAGGTAGTCCTGTGACGGGCATACTGAAGGCCCTTCCAGTAGAAAATAGAAAATTTCTCCACTCACTTTTCAAACCACGTCTTGCTGGTAGCCAAGCAAGGGACGTCACCGAGAGAGAGAGAGAGAGAGAGAGAGAGAGAGAGGAGAGAGAGAGAGAGAGAGAGAGAGAGAGAGAGAGAGAGTCTCTCTCGATTTTTTTCGTAAGCAATTTGCCTATATATTTACTTTTGTTGGTTTTCCTTACGGTTGGTTACTGGTGCAACGCACGATGGCGATTGTGATGGCGGTGGCGGGAGCAGTATGTTAGCGTGTGTGTGTGTGTGTGTGTGTGTGTGTGTGTGTGTGTGTGTGTGTGTGTGTGTGTGTGTGTGTGGTGTATGGAGCAGCGAAGGTTGTCTGTGATCTGCTTCGGTAGGAAACAAGTTCCAGCCGCAGATTGATTTCTCATCTGAAATAAATATTCTATGTTCCCTGGTCCACGCTGCATCTAAACTGTACCTGTGGGTTTTTTCACACATGCACGCGTGCCGCACACACACACACACACACACACACACACACACACACACACACACACACACACACACACACTGAGAGAGAGAGAGAGAGAGAGAGAGAGAGAGAGAGAGAAGAGAGAGAGAGAGAGAGAGAGAGAGAGAGAGAGAGAGAGAGAGAGAGAGAGAGAGAGAGAGACAAAGAAATCTGGAGTGCTTTTTTATCTTGCTGTCCATCTATCCTGACCTCAAACCTGCTTTTCATGGATGCATCTGTTAGATGATCATTTACCTGTAGTGCTTGCTTTTGTACACATCATGAAAAACTACTGTTAAAACATATGTTGAAGAAACGAAATAACCTTGGTCTGAAAGATATACAATTTAAACTTCTTAATTTCATCTCCGAAGTCGGAATGTGGTTTTTGGCGAAGAGAGAGAGGGAGGTCATTCCAGATCGATGGACCAAAGATAGAGAAAGAGCGGCGGCCGACGGTAGATTGGTTGAATCTAGGTATCTGCAGTAGATGATGTTAGAGCTTTTTACATTTTACATTTACATTTTACACCACTTTAAGTCATGGCAGATTTCTCTGTGTGAAATTCGGGCTGCTCTCCCCCAGGAAGAGCGCGTCGCCACAAGAGCAGCGCCACCCATTTTTTTCTTTTCCTGTCTGCAGCTGTATTTGTTTCCCTATCATAGTGACTTTTTCTACAGAATTTTTGCCAGGGACAACTCTATTGTTGCCGTGGGTTCTTTTACGTGCACTGTATAATTTTGTGTAGCACCCAGGACCTCAGTTTATCGTCTCAACCGAAAAGACAAGCACCCAGACCACCACTCATGGTCTAATAGATGGGAGAAAAGTTTCTGACTCAAGCGGGGTTCAAACCACCGCACACTTCCGACCCGGACTTTTTCGCTTTTTAGGCAGGCAGGCGCCTTACCTCTAGACCACCGATCCACATGGACAAGACTAGGTAGCCATTCATAGGCGGACAAAAGTTGTGTGGGCATCTGAATTCCAGCTTTACTCGGCGGCTGTGACATCATCTCGTCTGAAAGATGGGCTGGGAAAAGTTGCCCACGCAGTCTGCATTTAATTTCCGAGTGGTGAGGGAATGCTGTGACGTCATTTAGGGGCCACTCTGCGGGCGGAGCAAGGATGCCTGCACAACTTGTCTGTCTTTTCAACAAGGAGGCTGTGACGTCATGTGTCGTCATCAATGGAACGGAAATGGCATGACTGCCCAACCTTCACTGCCTTTAGAAGGTGAAAAGGTGATATCGTCGTTTCAGCCATGTTGAAAGACGGGTATAATACACAGGTATAATACGCTGATACAATACACAGGTACAATACACAGGTATAATACACAGCTACAATACACAGGTATAATACACTGGTACTATGCACAGGTACAATACACAGGTATAATACACAGCTACAATACACAGGTATAATACACCGGTATGCTACACAGGTATAATACACAGGTATAATACACAGGTACAATACACAGGTACAATACACTGGCACAATACACAGGTATAATACACAGGTACAATACACAGGTAAAATACACAGGTACAACACACAGGTAAAATACACAGGTATAACACACAGGTATAATGCACAGACAGGCAACTTGTGTGCATTCTTCAGCAGGTTAGATTTCAGCGTGCTATGCTTTGTACAACAAGACGAGCATAGGCTAGGTATTCTATTCATTCACTTGCTTGCTTATCTCTGATCTTAGGGGAAATTCATCTAGCTTATATATATTTCATTCATATATTTCAAGTCAAGTGCAAAGACTCAGTCAGAGAGCATAGAAACATTAGGGACATTAGAAAAGAAAACCAGGCAGGGTCCACCATAGGCCTCTGTTTTATCTTAAAAATGTCCACCTTTTTGTAAGGGTACTTCCCTACAGCCCCCCCCCCCCCCCCCTCAGTCCTTTCTCATTATCGTCACTCCTACCAGTAATCAGTGTCCACACCCACTTGAACCATTTGACTTGTACACTCTGATCTTGTGTCTTTTGATTATGATTCCTATCAATATGCCTGTCAGTATTGTAATTGCCGCCCTTCAGGGACGCTTAAAGTGTTTTTGACTTTGACTTGACCTGACTTGAATTTCATGATGTATAGTCCCACTGACCACGAAGGCCATAATTATCAGGGCAGTCACTTTTATATATCAATGATTTATGGCATGTACTTTGAGATGGGGCGAGTAGAAGATTGGGTGTACACATCTAACACAACGCTGCATAATGACAATAACAACCCACAAAGAAAAGTGAGAAAAACCATGTACATTTTTTCTATAAAACCAACAGAATCAAGCAGGCCATCTCTGTGCGTCAGGCAGGCAGTCTGTCAACTGGGCTGGCTAGGCAATTGACACCTCTTTGACACTGACTGCCCTCCTAATACGATCAGTGCACAGCAACTTCATATTCTGTGTATTTACGGGCAGAAAACGTGCACTTCTTGTCGCGTTTAATAAACAGTAATTGGGCTGAAAGCCTAGGCGAATGAAATGAGGCATCGCGTGTAGTTTAAAAGCGCGGAGCTTTCTTTGTGCCTGTCCACAGGGCCGGGAAGGAAGAGAGCGTGTCGGGAGGAAGAGCAGGGTGTGTCCGCGCCTTGTCGCGACCCCCACACGACAAAACACCCCCCTTTCAGCACCGCAACATCTCCCCCCCCACCCCCTACCCTTCCAAAAAAAACAAAACATGGCCGTCACAAAGTGAGCCACGCATGCGCGCAGGAACTGACGTTCAAAGATTGCACGTGCGCGGTACTTGAAAGTGCTGTGATTTGTGAAGAAGTAGAAATGGGCTGGGGTTCGTCAGGATGAATTAAAGGGAGCAGGCTTTTAGCCGGCTGAAAGGAGCCCATAAAGAGTGATTAGAGTTGATCGCTAGCAGTAATAACACCGCTCCACAACATACCGTGTTGACTCAACTGGGGCCCAAATGGCCGACAGACAGACAGACATACAGACAGTTTAATGCCACTAGAACAGTCTGTCACAGTCTTTCCTCAGTTGGAAATCAATGACGAAGCCCCCTACCCCCGCCCCCTGCCTTTTGTTGCTACGGTTATTTATTTTGAGGGGCGTGCGAGAATAGATTTAAAGAAGAAGGAAAAGAAAGAGGGAGGAGGAGGAGAAGAAGAATATGAAGCTTGACAAGGAACCATGTTTGTGAAACTATTGAAAAGTGGGAGAGGGCATGAAGTATTTTATGGTGACATCTGAGGTAGGTTTTATTGGCTCTAAACAAACTGTACAAACTTATGCTAAGAAAGAAATCAAACAAGTTTTACGTTTGTTTAACATGCCAAAAATTACAACATTTGACAAACCCCCTCACCCCCCACCCCCCACCCCCAAAAACCCCACCCCAAAACTAAAACAAAAGAGATAATACAAAAAACCAAACCAAACCAAACAAAAAACAACCTCCAAACCCGGGGACATAGGAACTGTTCGTTTTATGTTTTGCCTTCAGTTTTTGGCAGTTATTACCGTTTCTGATAAGGAAACTCCCTGTTTACATAACACTGTGAACGTGATATGTATTGCTTATGATCACAAGCTACATACTTATGTTACTAGAAAGACTTAAGTAGCAAGGACAGTGTGCTTCCCAGGAATGAAACTGTTTAAACCAAATAGCACAATTATGTTTGGGCTTATGCCAGTTGCTCTGCTAAGCTGATGAAACACCTGCATTCTAACCCATCAGAAGCTGTCAGGATTCAAATCTGGAATGGTTCAGACATTAACAAAAGAATTCTAACGTTGTAGTCTATATATATATCACCCATCAGCTTTCACTGTTTTCTTCTTCCTCGAACACTCAGACAGCAACTATTGCTGTCTGACGTATGAGCAAAAATGCCTTGCACTGCTGTTAAGCTCCTGACATGTCAGGCCCAGGGCATCCGACTTCTGCGGTGGAGAGAATTGTTATCTTTTAAGTTTTTCTAGGAAAAAAGGCAGGAAAGTGGACTCAGAAGACAGAAAATAAAGAAGAAGGAGGTAACAGGAAGAAAAAGAACAAGGCAGAAACAAAGAGAGGGATAGAAAAGAGGGAATTCCTAGCACAGAATTTCCAGAAGGTTGGGATGCTATTTATATTAACAGGCCCGCATCCCCACGATGGAGGTGTCGTCTTCAGATAGTGAACGTTGTAACATTGTAGTGAATACATAGACTATCACCTGTCAGCTTAACTGTGGTCTTCAGACGGATTGTAACATTGCAGCCAATACATATCACCCCTCAGCTTAAATGTGGTCTCCAGCGAACGTTGTAACATTGTAGCCAATACATATCACCCCTCAGCTACAGACAGACAACGTTGTAACATTGTAGCCAATACATATCACCCCTCAGCTACAGACAGACAACGTTGTAACATTGTAGCCAATACATATCACCCCTCAGCTACAGACAGACAACGTTGTAACATTGTAGCCAGTATATATCACCCATCAGCTTCAGACAGAGAACATTGTAACATTGTAGCAAATACATATCATCCATCAGCTTCAGACAAACAGCCAATAGCCAATACATAACACCTGTGAGCTTAACTGTCGTCTTCAGACGGATTGTAATATTGTACCCAATACATATCACCCCTCAGCTTTACTATCAGCTTCAAGTCCCTGGTGGGAAAACCCTGACATGGGCGTTGGGATCAGCAAAGGTGTCGCCTCTTTTAGCGGCTTGAAATACATCTCAACCCCGAATTCAAACACTCGGCGTGCTTACGAGTCTATGCTGTTTGGTTTTGCACAGAAGAGTGACGCTGGTTCCCATGCTTAGTCATTTCAACACCTTGCCACTTCTCCTGTCGACAGCTGCAGCAGCCTCGCGTCACAGACACCACGGACAGTGGAGGTAGGTAGGTGTGATGACCTGGCTTGTGTTGCTGTTTGACGAACAACATTTTGAGAGCACTGTGTCAATGCGCGTCATGTGAAAGGCCTACTCCTTGGCGTGTTTAAACGTCCTGATGGGGTCCAGATGTTCGTCACTGCCTTACAATACCCCACGATGTGGAGAGGGTGGTCTGGTACATGCATTCAGGAACATTCCAGAGTTAGTTACATTGCTGACAAGAGTTCGGGGAGGTCTGCTATAGTTCTGCTTGTTCTTCTGTTGAACGTGAATGGAAGGGATGTTGGGTATGTTGACTGGTTTAGTTTACTGACATACCGATAGCTGTAGGAGTTATCTTTGGAACACCTGCCTGTTGTGAAGGAGGAAGGGGGTTGGGTGAGAACAAGATCAGTGTCTATTTATTTACAAAGTAAAATCAATGAGGTAAAGGTTGTGTCCCTTCCCTTCCCATCCCTTTCTCAAATGCTTTTCATTTTTTTACATGTGTGTGTGTGTGTGTGTGTGTGTGTGTGTGTGTGTGTGTGTGTGTGTGTGTGTGTGTGTGTGTGTGTGTGTGAGAGAGAGAGAGAGAGAGAGATGGAAGATTTGCATTAAACAAAGACTGAAAAGTAATGCTTGCAGCATGTAGACTTCGCTTTATCACTTTACTGGAGAAAACATCAAACTGGCCATATTCTATTGAACTTACAGTAAAAAAAAAAAAAAAAAAAAAAAAAAGACAAAAAAAAAAGACTAGGTACTCTGTTCTAAATGAGTTTCAGTGCAAAACAGAGTTTATGGTGAAACACACAAAGCAAGCTACTCCACTGGACAGAATGGCAATACCACATTGACTGGAGACCAACTGAAAAGAGAAGGGAGTGGGACATTTAGTCTCAGACAAAACTGGACCATACCATTTTTCACTCTATCTGAACGACTTCTGAGAGGCAGACCACCCTTGGTCAGCGGCATGACCCTGTACAGCTCGTGACCCTGTGATGTGACAGCTGAAGGTCAAGAAGGCAAGTTGACCCTGAACAATGTTTGCCCCGGGGCCATTTGGTTGCCTCCCTTGATCTCCAGGGGCCTTGGAAACCAAAATGGACCCCATTACTTCCTGTCAAGGAAACATACTTCTTGTGATGAAGAGGGTCAAGGGAGCGAAGTGA
Organism: Stramonita haemastoma; assembly: GCA_030674155.1. Classification (NCBI taxonomy): domain Eukaryota; kingdom Metazoa; phylum Mollusca; class Gastropoda; order Neogastropoda; family Muricidae; genus Stramonita; species Stramonita haemastoma. Next base: position 41,944,241 of record CM060329.1, on the reverse strand, counting down.
AGACTGGAGAGGGGTGGAAGGGGGTTGAAACCAGGCATGGACAAAGGCCCGAAGCCTCCGCTCAAGGCATTGTTCTGCATGGCGACTTAAACATGTGCCTCTAAAAACAAGCTAGGAACACTTCAGCTAGAAGCCAATAAAACAGGCTGGGAACACTGGGAACACTTCTGGTAGAAGCCAATGGCCAGAAAGTCACAGAGAGAGAGAGAATATGTTTTGAAGGAGAGCAGAGAGAGTGCATTCTACAGAGCCGTCAAAGGACAGGGTCCACTTGACATACTGAGTAGTGCTAGACCTTTGAGTGTGTTGGCTGTGACCAGGTGGCTTCTGTCAGTCTCTCAGTCTGTCACCCTCTTTCTTTTCTCTGTCCCTATCTTTCTCTTCATCCCTATTTTCTGTGTTCTATTTCCTATCAATATCACCCACCACCTCCCCCATCCCTATGAATGTTTACTTTCTTATCTAATAATAGTGAACATGCCTTTCATCTTTTTTCTTTCTTCTTTGCTTCGAACTGGGAGGTTTGTCAGGGGTGGGGGTCCGATTTTGGTCTGTGAGATCCCATTTTAAGTCACTACATTCTGATGTAAGGGATGATGCCTAAAAACACCAGTGTGCATGTACAGCTTTTTGTTTGGTCGAATCATTGTTGTTGTTTGTTGTTAGTTTCTTTGGATGGTTGGTGGTTATTGGAGTTATCATTATTATTTCTTTACATTCATCCTTTATTCCTACCAAAACGTGATTGCCTCTCCTTCTTGGCAATATGGAATGGGATTGAGCTTTCATGGAATACATCAAGGCTAGCCGCGTTCAGGACTGGACCTCTGTTTTAGTCTCACTGGAAGGACTGGGAAGACTTCTTAGGTCTGCTGCATGAAGAAGGGCTCTGATGCAAAAGTCTCTTCCCTTATGGCATCCAGGAGTGAGAATGGAACCGTGACCCGTGGGTCAGGTTCAAATTCTACCCATACAGCCACTCACTCTCCAAGTTTCATTTCTACGTAAAATTATAGAGCTCGGGTTTGAGTCTCTGATGAGTGTCTGTTCAAAGGAATGGTTCCCCTGGAGTTATGACAGGAGCTGCCTTCACTCTCCCTGAAAGTTCTGTGGAGAAGGCTGTGAAACCAAGGTCATGAACCAGCCGCCATGGCGCAGTGGTTAGCGCCGTGGATTCCGGACTGGAAGGTCGCGGGTTCGAATCCCATAAGTCATAGGGATTTTTTCGGGCTCCGGCCGGCTCCTACCCAGAGTGAGTGTGCTGTGGGCTCAGTGGGGAGACTGGGACCACACAGTCGAGCTTCATCCACTTTACGGATGCGAATTTGAGAGTGTTGCTCAAATTACCTGACCAACACTGCAGGTGTCTGTATCTCTCGGGCCTGGTTGACGCCGGGATATATTATGACAGTAAGCGTAGAGAACAACCCTGTCAAGTAGTCTCAAAGCAGATGCACCTCCACAGCAGCATCATTACATCATCCTCATCATCATTGATCATCATGCAATAATAAAAATTGCCTCTGATTCGGTGGCCTCCGTTGCTCTGGTCTCATGGTGACCTCAGATTCGGTTTCCCCATACGCTTCTGTGCCTGTGGTGAATTTGTGTTAAAGCCTTTGGGGTTGGGGGTTCGTGGGGAGGCGGTCGTTGGAGGGACGTTGTGGTGGTCGCCACCTTGGGTGAGTGACTCACTCGGTCTGGCTCCGCGACTGAGCTAATACTGTCGTTAGTAGGGGGCTTAGTAGGTGGTGTCCTGCGTATGTTAGCTCAGAACAGGCACCACTGAACACCACCAAAGTGACCCAGCAGATGTGCAGGGCCCCTCTGGCTGGTCCCCGCGGCGGCCTAATATTGATGAGCTCCCTGTGGACTCCCGACCCCGGGGGTGAGACACAACGAATCTGGGTATGGCTGTGGTGGGGAGATTGAAATGAGCGGCGTGGGAACAGCAGTACGGGAACGTCACAGAAGACGAGGCAGCAAAAAAAAAACAAACAAAAAAAAAAAAACCCAAGGTCATGTGTGAAAAGGCACACACGACACATTGCCTACAGGCATGTGTTAAAACAGAAACACAAAACACATAGTCATGTGTTGAGACAGAACACAAAACACAATGCCTACAGGCCTGTGTTAAAACAGAACACAGAGCACAATGCCCACAGTCCTGTGTTAAAACAGAACACGGAACACATTGCCTACAGTCCTGTGTTAAAACAGAACACGGAACATATTGCCTACAGCCCTGTGTTAAAACAGAACACGGAACACATTGCCTACAGTCCTGTGTTAAAACAGAACACGGAACATATTGCCTACAGTCCTGTGTTAAAACAGAACACGGAACACATTGCCTACAGTCCTGTGTTAAAACAGAACACGGAACATATTGCCTACAGTCCTGTGTTAAAACAGAACACGGAACATATTGCCTACAGCCCTGTGTTAAAACAGAACACGGAACATATTGCCTACAGTCCTGTGTTAAAACAGAACACAATGCCTTCAGTCCTGTGTTAACAGTCCATCCAGGTGTTGCAGAAGAGCAGGCAGCTATGGCCCATACCTGGGGAAGGCCGACACCAGCATGCTGCCTGCTATCTGCACATGGCCTACAGCTGGGCTCCTGCAAGTCCATCCCACTCACCCTTCAATTCAATGCATGCACACTTCAGGGCAGTGCCACACTCCTAAAAGATTTCGAGAAAAGTCAGAAGTCAAGTTGCTCTCACTTGTGGAAGCAACGTCCAATGATAAGATCATGACGTGTCCTCCCTTTTCCAAGGCCAGAATTAGCAGAGTGACAAGGTTCCAATCTGGAGATGGGACCACAAAGAAAAGAGGATTGTATACAATAATTATTTGTGCCACCAGTGAGACCAGCAGTGTCTTGGTCACTCTGCCAACACAGCTGACCACCACATTCCTGCACTTGGCACAAAGAAAGATACAGGGAAAATGAATCCTCACTGATCTGAACTCTTATCTCTCCACTGTAAAACTGCAGAGCTCTTATCTCTCCACTGTAAAACTGCAGAGCTCTTATCTCTCCACTGTAAAACTGCAGAGCTCTTATCTCTCCACTGTAAAACTGCAGAGCTCTTATCTCTCCACTGTAAAACTGCAGAGCTCTTATCTCTCCACTGTAAAACTGCAGAGCTCTTATCTCTTCACTGTAAAACTCCGTCAGATCAAACTGCCTTCGCAGCAGGGGCTGCCCATCACCGTGTTTTGATAAGTTCGAAAGTGTCGCTGGAAACTCCGGAAACAATTCAAGCATTCATTCAGAAACAGAAAGAAGGGGTCGCCCGCCATTCCTGTATGTCAACACTGGGGAATCTTACACTTTAACTGCTTGTCATTCATTAACCTGATACATCTTTTCAGTCACAAGAACCTCTCTTTCTTGCAGCCGTCTTGCATACACATTTTCCTTGTGTGCTATTGAGGGGGTGAAAAATGAACGCGGTGTGAGAGGTTTGCTGAAGGCGGGTGCAGAGCCGTAAAGTTAGCTCCCCTGTTCTGGCTGGGGGAAAATGGCGGCTTTCCTCTTCTGGAGGGGCAATGGCCAAAGGCCCCTTACTCTGTGTGATGTGGCCCCAGGCAGGCAGGGCAGGCAGAGCAGGAGTGGCCGGCCTTTGACAGCTCTCGAGGTACACCCCTCTTAAACGCCTCTCCAGCCTCTCCCGGCTTTTCAAAGGACAGTTCTTTTCTTCCACTGTTTACTCTTTGTTCTGAGTCCTATCACCACCTTAGATATTAAAGGACAAGGAGTTGGGCTGTTTGTTTGCCCGACATTCCCTTTGATACCACCACCGCACACTTTTGTGCTTCATACAAAGGGCCAAAACAAGCATGGTGTTGTGCCGCAAAAAAGATTGGTGGATAGTGGTGATGACTGTGTTTATTATTCCAATGACGCATTGGATCTAGCTGTACTTAGCTGAGTTGAGATGAGCTGAGTTGAGTACTTAGTACAAAGAACAGCTGTGACTGCCCAATTTGTGCTCTTGTTTCATCACAAGACAGTGACTGTTATTGGAAAAGAGACAGGCAGGCCTAGGGATACTGCTCACGTTTACATTTTTGGTTTTGGTATTATCTACCTTTATTAAGCATTTTGATTAGTTTTTGCAAGATATAGCGCTATATAATTTCAATTATTATTATTATTATTATTATTATTATTATTATTATTATTATTATTATTATTATTATTATTATTATTCCATTAAAATGATATAGGGTTACGATATTCTAGAAGTTGTTGGCCAATAGTAATCAGCGAGAGTTGCTTGGTGGTAGTAGCTGGTTAATAGAGTACCTGAATCGGATAACTCCGCTGGGACCCTAATTGTAGAGTCAAAGAAAGAAACAAGAATTCCAGAGTTACAGTAAACGACACCAGTGCCTTAACCCTAAGTTGTGGCGGGGCGTTGGATTAAGGAACACAGTCATCACCTCTCCATTTGTGGCACTCCGAGGCCAGTGCCTGGGTCATGGGGTCTCTGTTAAAGAAAAATGGTAAAGGTAAAGGTGTCCCATAACCTATGTGGTCGTAGGGGAGCAAGGCATCAGAGATCTCGGCTTCTCCAGGGGCCAGTATATTGAGGGCGGCGCCCATCTCCTCTCCCTTGCTGCTTTACCTTCCCTGACCCTAAAGAGGGCAGGTACCCATTTACAGCTGGGTGAACTGGGGGAACTGTACTGAAGCCAAGGCACACAAACTGTTACCCATCCACTTGGTAACCACGTTCGACGCTGCTTAACATTGGCTTGGGGAAAGCAAACGTACTGACCACTGGGCTATCCTGTCCCCAGAAAAATTACATAATCAAAATATCTGAAAACTGAAAACCTTTTTCTCCCAAACTGAGCAATTCTTTTGCTCCCAAGAAAAAGAAAACTGTGAAGCATTGACCACTTCTTTGGTATTATTTGGAACAAATAAACAACAAAGGAACAAGCAAGCAAACAAGATGGGCTGTATTCAGTCAGACTGTTATTTCTATTGTATAGGACTGGGGTGTAAAGTAATTTTAGTAAGCAACTGTCCTATGCAACTTCAACTATTTCGTTTTTTGTTGTCATAATGTTCTTTTCCCCCATTCTGTAAGGAGACCAGGGAATGGTCTGACTTGAATTTGGCCTGGACACCACAAAGCCAGTGTGTGCCCGTGGATACGGAGGACAAAACTGACAAAACTGTATGCACACATGAGCTGCATGTAAAAAAGCGCACTAGGGCTTATTCCATAGCAGTATCCTCAAAATAAAAGACTACAAAGAAATAACTTTTCCTGTGAGGGTACCAGGGCCCCGTCAGCATAGATAGCATCCCCAGCTCCTGGAACTTCTATGCTAAGAATTTCCTCTTTTCTATTCCTCTCTTTGTTTTCGCATTGTTCCTTTTCTTCCTGTCACCCCGTTCTTGCCTGCTTTCTTCCTTCTTGGTACATTCTCCTGTTTTTTCACAGAAAGATTTAAAATACAACCATCCTCTCCCAGCCAAAGTTATACATACTGGGGTCTGACTTGTCAGGCGCTTAACAGCAGTGCAAGGCATTTTCACTCATATGACAGACATTGAAACAACAATAGTTGCTGTCTGAGCGTTCAATGAAGAAAAAAAAGAAGAAAAAGAGAAAGAGAAGATTCTGTCTGAGTCCAAATCGGAACTTACCAGTGTTGAGAATGAAGTGTAGCCTGTGGAAAGACACAGTTAGTTCAGGGTTGGAAAACGGAGGGATTCCTTTTCGTTATTTTTTTTATTTTATTTTATTTTTATCATTATTTTTGGTGGGCAGACACCTGGACCATTTGTGAAGGAGACTGGTGTCCAGCACAGGCCTGTAAAAGCCATACTGCATCAACACTGACCACTGACTCAGGTCAGGTACAGACTGACCTGCCTCATCCCACTGAAGAAATAATACAAGAAACAGGAAAAGCAAGATTCCTGCTATGTCTTTTGGTCACGCTTCCAGGTGTCAAACTCCACCTCCGACACACCACACACACACACACACACACACACACACACACACACACACACACACACACACACACACCACACCAACAACCCACAACAATAAAAAGAACCCCAAACAAACATAGTTTCATCGAGGACTTTTACCACTCTTTTGCATTTAAATAACCTCATAATACAATCACTCCTGTGGTTCCCAAGGAAGGTCACCCCAAGAAGAGAAGCCAATGTTGTTGTTGTTGTTCCACTTTCTACACTGGACACCCTCGGGTCACCCAGACTATACTCTATCTGCCTGCCTCATCCCACACAGGAATTACTGTATGCGCATTGCCTTTATGACTCATCCCACATAGGAGTTACTGTGAGATTGAAAGTTCACAGTGGATAAGAAGAATTTTGCATGTAGGACCCTTTTTCAACTTCCTCACACATAGGCAGCCATACTCAGACTTCACAGGATTTTTTCTCTTTTAAAAGAGAGTGCATGTTTATTTGCTAAAAGCATTTCATGACTGAAGACAACATCAACATAACATTTTTCAACAACATTAGATATTTTTGTAGAGTAGAGCTGGGTACTTAGTTTACATCACTAACACACAAAGCTATTGGTCTGGGAGCATAAACCACAGGACAGTGGTACAGATCTAGCCCTTTTGTCCTTGGGGACTTGTCACAATCCGTCTGGGAAAGTCACTGCCAACATTGTAACTTGTAAGAGACAACCTGATCTATCTACAACTGGAAAAGAGCTTTCTGTGCTCAGCATACGATGATCAATGATGGAAAAAGACATGAAGTTTCAATGTGACCGTATTCTTTAGTCTTCAACTATCTTTAAGAATGTGAAATCAAGATCTTTTGGAAAAAAATTAGAAGGGAAAGAAAAAGCTATTGGGTATGCTACTTCAGTCATTTTGTCCCCTGTAATAATGCAATGAAGGACGCAAGCTTCGCAGTACTTTCAGAGCACACCCATGTATGCATGGGGGTAGGCCGAGTATTTGACAACTATGTGGAGACAAAAACAAGGTGCCTGCCTGCCTGCCTGTCACATGGCTGTCAAAGAAGCAATACCAGTAATTGCATTCATTCACTCCTGCTCACACGAAGTCTGTTCTCCTTCAGCCCCGAAACTGTGCACTTGGGTCTGAATCGCTCATTTAAGCGCAGGATGTCTTTTAAGCCCGGGACCCCTACCCAGGGGAAAGGTGAAAGGGAGCCACAAAGGGCTGTGAACAAGCAACACATTAGGGGCGGGAGGGGCTGTCAAGCGGCATCAGCACAAAAGAGAGCGGGGCCCAGCAGACACAAGGTGGCAAGTCAAGGCTTTGGCGCTGGCCATCCAGCATGAAGGGGTTAATAGCGGGGTTGGGGCGGTACACGCTGGGCCACCACTACCCAGGTGTAGGTCTCCTTTCTATTCATCCCCGCCTCCACCCCTCCCTCCACCCCTCCACTTCCCTCTTTCTACCCGGCAATTTGTGCAGGTGTGTAGCTCTACACAGCTTCTTTCTGTCTGTCTTTCTTGTCTTTTCTTTCTTTTTTTTTTATTTCTCTTTTTTACTTGTTCCTCTTCTGCTCATTTCCTCCCTATACTATGACGAATACTGTTTGTACACCCCATCACCTGGGATTCGCCATCTTCCGTGTCCCTTCCAGTAGCTGGATGAGAAATCAAGTCCATCCCTTTTCCTGTCTCTGTCTCTGCTGTCTTTGTTTGTTTTTCCTGTCTCTGTCTCGCCATCTTTGTTTTTCCTGTCTCTGTCTCCGTCATCTTTGATCGCTTTTCCTGTCTCTGTCTCCGTCATCTTTGTTTTTCCTGTCTCTGTCTCCGTCATCTTTGATCGCTTTTCCTGTCTCTGTCTCCGTCATCTTTGATCGCTTTTCCTGTCTCTGTCTCCGTCATCTTTGATCGCTTTTCCTGTCTCTGTCTCCGTCATCTTTGATCGCTTTTCCTGTCTCTGTCTCCGTCATCTTTGTTTTTCCTGTCTCTGTCTCCGTCATCTTTGTTTTTCCTGTCTCTGTCTCCGTCATCTTTGATCGCTTTTCCTGTCTCTGTCTCCGTCATCTTTGATCGCTTTTCCTGTCTCTGTCTCCGTCATCTTTGTTTTTCCTGTCTCTGTCTCCGTCATCTTTGATCGCTTTTCCTGTCTCTGTCTCCGTCATCTTTGATCGCTTTTCCTGTCTCTGTCTCCGTCATCTTTGTTTTTCCTGTCTCTGTCTCCGTCATCTTTGATCGCTTTTCCTGTCTCTGTCTCCGTCATCTTTGATCGCTTTTCCTGTCTCTGTCTCCGTCATCTTTGTTTTTCCTGTCTCTGTCTCCGCCATCTTTGTTTTTCCTGTCTCTGTCTCCGTCATCTTTGATCGCTTTTCCTGTCTCTGTCTCCGTCATCTATGATCGCTTTTCCTGTCTCTGTCTCCGTCATCTTTGATCGCTTTTCCTGTCTCTGTCTCCGTCATCTTTGTTTTTCCTGTCTCTGTCTCCGTCATCTTTGATCGCTTTTCCTGTCTCTGTCTCCGTCATCTTTGATCGCTTTTCCTGTCTCTGTCTCCGTCATCTTTGTTTTTCCTGTCTCTGTCTCCGTCATCTTTGATCGCTTTTCCTGTCTCTGTCTCCGTCATCTTTGATCGCTTTTCCTGTCTCTGTCTCCGTCATCTTTGTTTTTCCTGTCTCTGTCTCCGTCATCTTTGTTTTTCCTGTCTCTGTCTCCGTCATCTTTGATCGCTTTTCCTGTCTCTGTCTCCGTCATCTTTGTTTTTCCTGTCTCGTCTCCGCCATCTTTGATCGCTTTTCCTGTCTCTGTCTCCGTCATCTTTGTTTTTCCTGTCTCTGTCTCCGTCATCTTTGATCGCTTTTCCTGTCTCTGTCTCCGTCATATTTGTTTTTCCTGTCTCGTCTCCGCCATCTTTGTGTCTGGCCATCATGGAAATCTGACTGAAGAAAAACGTTCCCTTCTTCAGGCTTTTGGGTCTGCCTGCACTTGATGATTATTGTCTATGTGGGTAAATTGATTTGAGGGTATACAGCATCCTGTTTCTATTTGATGCTGGTGTTTTAAACTCTCAAAATATACTTTCTTTTTCCAGTTGTGTTATTATTGTTGCTAAACCCTTGGTGACTAATATTAGTGCCTCTAGTGGCTCTACTGTAAAGCCTTGGTTATAGTATAGGTGTGTGTGTGTATGTGTGTGTGTATGTGTGTGTGTGTGTGTGTGTATGTGTGTGTGTGTGTGTGTGTTGTGGTGTGTGTGTGTGTGTGTGTGTGTGTGTGTGTGTGTGTGCGTGCGTGTATGTTTGTGTATGTATATGTGTGTGTGCACGTGGAAAACATGTTCCCTTCACCTTTTAAAGTTGTTTGGTTGTTTTTGTTTGTTTGATGTTGCTTTTTTTCTTTCATTTATTTGTATTGTGTACTGTGTTATATTCCACTTTAAATCACAGTAGATTTCCCTGCGTGAAGTTCGAGCTACTCTCCTCTGGAAAAGCATGTCGCCACAAGAGCAGCCCTACCTGTTATTTTTTTTCTTTTCCTGTCTGCATGTGTATTTGTTTCCCCATTAGAGGGGCTTTTTCCTACAGCATTTTGCCAGGGTCAACTAGATCTATCTTGTTGCCGTGAGTTCTATAACATGTGCTAAATGCATGTGGCACATGGACCTGGGTTTACCGTCTCATCCAAAACTAGCACCTAGACTACCACTACGGGTCTAGTGGATGGGGGGAAATGTTTCGGGCACAAACGGGGAACAAACCCAGAATTCTGGTTTTTTTACTTTAAGTGCTGGTATACATGTACATAGGTCACACGAAAATAAAACCATTAAAGATACTGTCTTGACACGCTCTGTAAGATTCACTGTTCTGACACGCCTTCTCAGAGGTTTACTGTCTTGACACACCATGTCAGAGATTCACTCTTCTGACATTCTCTGTCAGAGATTTACTGTCTTGACACGCCGTGTCAGAGATTCACTGTTCTTGACAGTTCTGTCAGAAAAAAAGAAAAAAAGAGCAAAAGACAGTTCTGTTAGAGATTCAGTGTTCTTGACATTCTCTGTCAGAGGTCTACTGTCTTGACACGCTATGTCAGAGATTCACTGATCTTAACATTTCTATTAGAAAAAAAGAAGAAAAAAAACCAACAACAAAAAGACAGTTCTGTTAAGAGATTCACTGTTCTTGACACGCCCTGCCAGAGATGAGCACACTTCTTCAATGTCTCTCTCTCCTTTAAACCCTCTCCACAAAAGTACATCTTCATCCCCCTAGCTAGCTCAGTGCCACAGTTCACCTGAAAAAGAAAAGCAGCAGGGCGGGAGGAAGCCAAACACTCTTCCCTGAAAAACAAAATGCCCAGCAAATTTTCACAGCGGTGTTGGCCATCATTCTCACTAGTAGAGCTACTTCAATCCTCCAAGACCAATTCTGATTTCACGCAGAGGGATCTTTTGTCTTGTCTAGTAGGACTGATGGCGTAAGGAGAAGGGAGGTAAATGCCAGACTATGGGTCTGAAAGCGAGGCTGGCAGGAAGTTGGGCGGAAGGTAGGGGGCGTGGTGGCGGCTCCAGAAGCCCCTACAAGTGGTAGCGGAGGAAAGGAGACAGATGCTGCCGCTACTCCAAAGCCAAGCCTTCACTGCAGGCAGCATGAATTTCTCGTTACGGCCTCAGCCCCTGTAGTCACTTCACGTTCCCTGTCCTCTTTTCTTTCCTGTTTGTCTTTTGTGTCTGCAAAAAAAATAACAGCTGAAGTCTTTTGTTTGGTTGTTTTTAATAAATTTTCTTGGGTTATAGATCGTGTGTGAGCGCGCGCGCGTGTGTGTGTGTGTGGTGGGGGGAGAGAGAGAGAGAAGACAGAGAGAGAGACAGAGAGACAGAGAAGAGAAGAGACAGAGACAGAGAGACAGACAGACAGACAGACAGACAGACAGACAGACAGACAGACAGACAGACAGACAGAGAGAGAGAGAGAGAGAGAAGTGGGGGGGAGGGAAAGGAGGAGGCAGTGGTATGTGATTATGGTTATGGAGAATAGACCAGAAGGCAGAAAATAGAGAAGAACGAAATGACAAAAGAAATGGAACAAGGCAAAACCCAAGAGAGGGATAGAAAAGAGGGAATTCCTAGCACAACATTTTTTTGAAAGGTGGGGATGCTATTTATATTAACAGGCCTCTGACATCAGCACGGGGGAGAAAGCTTTTCACACGACATTAATTTTAACGATGACAGTAGAAGTAGCAGCTTCAGAAGGAGGAAGGAAAAAGCACAGAAAGCGAAGAGATCAGTTCGATAATCACAACATTGGAAGAAAAAGAAAAAAAAGACAGAAAGAAAGAAAAAATAAACGAGAGACTGTTGTTTTGTAGCATGACCATCCTATAACTATGTCCACATTCTTCAGGATGGCAGTTTTCTAAGGAAAAAAGTTCTGAAGAGCAAACTACTAAATTAAAAAAAAACTGTTTATGAACAACACTTTGTAATTAACGTCTTCCAGCTCTGAGCATTGTTAATCCAACTTTCCGCGGCCACGCCTCATTGCTTTATCTGCAGGAGGAACAAACAGACAGTGGTAGGATAGAAAAGGAAGCAAGTTCCTTTGTTTTGTTTTCGCCAACAGCCTGTTCTGCTGTGCTGTCTGTGCTGTGCTGTGCTGTGCTCTTCTTGTCTCTTCCTTCTCGATCTCTTTCTTTTTCTTTTCGCAAGTGAAGCAACATGGATGGGAGTAAGTGGCTGTCAAAGACAGATTGCCGTGTGAAAAGAGAGAGAGAGAGAGAGAGAGAGAGAGAGAGAGAGAGAGAGAGAGAGAGAGAGAGAGAGAGGAGAGAGAGAGAGAGAGAAGAGAGAGAGAGAGAGAGAGAGAGAGAGAGAGAGAGAGAGAGAGAGAGAGAGAGCGGGCTGGTACCATCTCGTCTTCTCTCTCTCTCTCTCTCTCTCTCTCTCTCTCTCTCTCTCTCTCTCTCTCTCTCTCTCTCTCTCTCTCTCTCTCTCTCTCTCTCTCTCTCTCTCTCTCTCTCTCTCTCTCTGTTTGCAGAGGGAAGAATGTGGACAAGAGGCGGTGGCTGGCTTGCTTGCTTGCTGTACAGTTTTCTTTCACTGCATGCAGCAAAAACTCGGCCAATGCCTTTTGCATGTAGCTGCCACTCTTCAGACCTGACAAGATGCCAGCAAAGAGGAAGGCACAAAAGAAGACTACCCAGGGCCGTCTTTCGCGCGTTTCAACCGCGAAGTTAAGGAGCGCTCTTCAAACGGCCAGAGCCCGTTGGCCCCCATCAGGGCAGGAAAGCTTTCAGCCTCTTCATGTAAGCCACTTGCACGCGCTGTCGATGTCGGCACGCGCGGGCGTCTGCAGCATCCTCGTGGTTGCACAACACGGGACCACTGCTGGTGCAAAGGTCGTGGGATGGAGAGCCACTTCAGCGTCAGGACAGCTTCTGAGACCCAACTTGAGGGGCCAAGGAGCGTTAAGGCACGTGTGGCCATCTTTGTGGCCACCTCCGGCGGCTGGAGTGGTGACACAGTCCCTCTCTCTCTCCCTAACGCTGATGCCGCCGAGTTGTTCTGGGGAACAGCTCCTACTTCAGTGTCACAGCCCATTCTTGCAACCAGCCTTTCAGGGAAGGAGTAAAACACGAGGGTTCAGGGGGAAAGCAGGTTGCTGGACCAGAAAGGAGAGGTGGGGAAAGGAAGAGGGGAAGGGAACACGTCATCTGCTGCTATCCTAAAGATCAGGGCCTCTGCTTTTGTGTCACGTGGAACATTAAACACTGCTATTCTTAAACCCAGGGCTCTTCTATTTGTATCACGTGGAACACGCACGTGTTTATTAACTAAGGTGTGTTAAACTTTTACAGGGGACACAGAATGCTGCTGTACACATTCAAGCTGCTGTGACATTTCTATGTGCCAGACACAGAATGGCTGCTGTGACATTCTATGTGGTAGCAGACACAGAATGCTGCTGTGACATTCTATGTGGCAGACACAGAATGCTGCTGTGACATTCTATGGTGGCAGACACAGAATGCTGCTGTGACATTTTCTATGATGGCAGACACAGAATGCTGCTGTGACATTCTATGATGGCAGACACAGAATGCTGCTGTGACATTCTATGATGGCAGACACAGAATGCTGCTGTGACATTCTATGATGGCAGACACAGAATGCTGCTGTGACATTCTATGGTGGCAGACACAGAATGCTGCTGTGACATTCTTTCTCTATGATGGCAGACACAGAATGCTGCTGTGACATTCTATGGTGGCAGACACAGAATGCTGCTGTGACATTCTTTCTCTATGGTGGCAGACACAGAATGCTGCTGTGACATTCTATGGTGGCAGACACAGAATGCTGCTGTGACATTCTTTCTCTATGGTGGCAGACACAGAATGCTGCTGTGACATCTTTCTCTATGATGGCAGACACAGAATGCTGTGTGACATTCTAAGATGGCAGACACAGAATGCTGCTGTGACATTCTTTCTCTATGGTGGTAGACACAGAATGCTGCTGTGACATTCTATGGTGGCAGACACAGAATGCTGCTGTGACATTCTTTCTCTATGGTGGCAGACACAGAATGCTGCTGTGACATTCTATTAGTGGCAGACACAGAATGCTGCTGTGACATTCTTTCTCTATGGTGGCAGACACAGAATGCTGTGTGTTACATTCTAGGTGGCAGACACAGAATGCTGCTGTGACATTCTCTTATGGTGGCAGACACAGAATGCTGTTGCTACATTTCTATGATGGCAGACACAGAATGCTGCTTGTGAACACTTCAGGTGGCAGACACAGAATTGCTGCTGTGACACTTTCTCTATGGTGGCAGACAGTAAAGCAAGTGCTTTGTTGAAGGACCTCAATATCTTTTTTTTCAATTACTTTTTTCATTCTTCGGCTAGAGATGAGGTGCGCTTGGTGAGATTTTGCATATACGACCGTTTTTGCCCACCATAGAGGTAGCTGCACTCCGAGTTCGGGGATGTGTTTCGGTATGAAACCGAACATTGCAAATAAACGATGGGATCTTTAACATGCTTATTTGATCTTCTGCGTGAATAAGGCACAGGTCTGGACTTGAAGTTGTCCTGAGAGATTGTAAAAATCCCATCCTTAATTCCCCAGACGCCATGGACCTTTGAACCCACTACATCATGGACCCATGGGGTTGAAGTCCAACGGTCTTCAACCACTTGCTATAGTGTCCGTCCAATATCTTTAGGACAGAGGACATGCTGTACAAAAAACATTTGTGGAAATGACTTCTATATTTGTAACAGGAGACATTGTGTGTTAAATTACATGTTCGTGGAATTGACTTCTATATCTCTAACAGGAGACATTGTATGTCATATTGTTTGTGGACAAGTGAAAAGATAAGACTAAAAAAAAACCTAGACATACAAAGAAATAAACAGACAGACAGACGTACAGACCGACACAAAAAAGAGCCCTCGACAGTGAAGAGGCCAAAGTCATGATGGACACAGCAGCAGCAACAGCATTCTTCTCCTTCCTCTCCTCCTCCCTCCTCCTCCTCCTCCTCTCCTCCCATCACAGTAGCAGCAGCAGCAGCAGCAGCAGCACCACCACCACACCACACCACACACCACCACCACCACCACCATCATCGTCATCTTCTCCTCCTCCTCCTCTCCTCCTCCTCATCATCATCATTATCAGCAGCAGCAGCAGCAGCAGCAGCAGCACCACCACCACCACCACCACCACCACCACCACCACCACCACCACCACCACCACCACCATCATCATCATCATCATCATCATCATCATCATCATCATCATCATCATCTCATCCTCTCCTCCTCCTCCTCCTCCTCCTCTCATCATCATCATCATCTTCATCATCATCAGCAGCAGCAGCAGCAGACTTTGCCTGCCAGAACAGCCCACAAGACAAGGGCAGAGCTCTAACTTCCCTCTCTCTCTCTCTCTGTCTCTCTCCTCTGGCTGTGGCCGCCACTACACGGTCACTTTGGCACAAAGTCCTCGTGGCCCCGACCATGTCTACGTGCTTGCCGCGCTGCCGCTTCCCTCCCCCCGGGCCCCTGACTGCTGCATTAGCGCTAATTGGTCCCTCCCTCCCTCCATCCCTCCCTCCCTCCCCTCCCTCCCTTTCTGTCTGTGGCCGGAGCCCCGGGGCCGAGTGGTTGTGTTGTGCATTTCAGACAGTATAGGGAGACGGGGCTGAAAGAAAGAGCAAGGCTGGTCCTTCCTCAGGCTTTGGCTCTCATTTTTGCTTTGCTTGTGTGTGTGTGTGTGTGTGTGTGTGTGTGTGTGTGTGTGTGTGTGTGTGTGTGTGTGTGTGTGTGTGTTGTGTTGTTGTGTGTGTGTGTGTCTGTGTCTGTGTCTGTGTCTGGTGTGTGTGTGTGTGTGTGTGTGTGTGTGTGTGTGTGTGTGTGTGTGTGTGTGTGTGTGTGTGTGGTTTTGGACTGTGTGTGTGTTTTGTGTGTCTGTCTGTCGTTTGTCTGTCTGTCTGTCTCCCTGTGTGCGTGTGTGTCTCTGCCAATCTCTGTCTCTTTCTGCATGATCTTGTCTCATCCTTCCTGTTTCTTTCTTCCCACCCTCTCCCCCTCTTTCAATTTCTTTTATGTTTCTCAATGTATCTCTCTCTCTCTCTCCCTTTCTTTACTCTCTCTCTCTCTCTCTCTCTCTCTCTCTCTCTCTCTCTCTCTCTCTTCTCTCTCTCTCTCTCTCTCTCTCTCTCTCTCTCTCTCTCTCTCTCTCTGCCCCTATCTGTCTTTCTGTCTGCCTGCTTGAGCCTCCCACCCAACCTTCTTCTCCTGTCCCATGTCCTTTTCTGCCTTCTGTCAGTTTTTCTCTCTCCCTCTGTCGGTTGAACTCTGTCTGTCTGTCTGTCTGTCTGTCTGTCTGCTCTCTTCTTCTCTGTCTGTCTGTCCCGTCTGTCTGTCTGTCTGTCTGTCTGTCTGTCTCTCTCTCTCTCTCTCTCTCTCTCTCTCTCTCTCTCTCTCTCTCTCTCTCTCTCTCTCTCTCTCTCTCTCTCTCTCTCTCTCTCTCTTCCCCCTCCAAGCGCAGCACCACTACCACCACCACTACCATCACCGCTCTGTACACTAGCAGAAGAAAGTATTCGGAAGGACTGACTGTCTCCAAGACAGAAGACTGACCCAGCTCCTCCCTCAGTTTGCCTGCCTCCTGTCCTCGGAGAGAGAGGGAGAGAGAGAGGGAGAAGGAGAGAGGGAGACAGAGAGGGAGAGAAAGAGAGAGGAGAGGCCTTGAGCGGGTCTGTGTTCAAACACAACAAGAAGAACATCCCAGCTTCTGCATTAACAGAAAGAAAGTTTTTTTCTCTTTCTTTTTTTGGCACAGACAGCCAGCCAGCCCCCTAGTCAATACAGAAGAACATCTTCACTCCTTTCCTCTGATCTGGAAGGTTTCAGAACAGGGGGGAGGGGAGGAGGGGAGGAAATGGCACTTTGGCCGGTCCCCTGACGCCGAAAAGTAAAGTGGGCAAAAGAAAAGAGGAGGTCTCTATGTAAATGGAAGAGAAGACGTCAAAGGGCCGAAAGAACTGTCACTTGAGCTAGCCACCGCTGGGTCCTGAAGAGGTAGGCAGGCCAGGCGCGCCAAGACGCAGTCAGGGGGCCCTACCCCGGTAGCCAGCTCAGGAAATGGAGCTGCTCTAAGCCACGGCTCCGGGCCGGAAGTGAGGGGACTGCAGGCACAAGATGGCGCTGAAAAGGCTCGCTCAAGCGTCCTCGGGCGCTGGGCTCAGCCTCCCAAATAAAGCCAATCCCTCCGCTCCTGACCCGTGCAAAGCAGGCCGGCCCAGAGGAGAGAAATAATGATTGTTCCATTAACTAATTTGCCAGTTCCTTTCCCCAGCCCAGTCTTGTCAGCAGTGGAAGGAGGAAGTGATATTTTGTCTCTTTCGCAACTCATTAACTTCAGTATGGCCAGGCCAGGAGTCTTTTTGGAGCTGGGGCCCTTTCCTTTCGAGGGGGCTGACACAGACTTTCGCTTTTTTTTTCTTCTTCTCGTTGCGGGATGAGTTGTATTGGGGGGGGGGGGGGGGAGATGGAGGTGGAGGGAGGAGGGGGGGTTGAGGAAGTAGAGGAAAAGGGGGGCGGGGGAGGGTGGGGATGGCATTCGTGTCTTCACTGATGTAGAATTCTGCTCTGGTGCTTAACGAGCGCTTTCAAGCCGCTGTGGTTTCTTGTAACACACTCTGTGCAAGACCTCTGGGATGTGTGTTTATTTATTTATCTACTAAAAACTGAACATCTGATGTAGGGGGGCTATTTTGTTCATTGATTTTTGTCTTTTGTTTTTTGTTTTTGCTGTTGTTGTTGTTGTTTTGTTGTTGTTGTTTTTACAATGTCTGCACAAGCTGTTTGTGGACACTAGTGCTCTGTTTGTGTAACTTCTTGTGTCCTGATCTTTAATTCATTGTTATTTGTTTGTCATTTCCACTTTCATAACACACACACACACACACACACACACACACACACACACACACACACACACACACACACCACACACACACACACACACATACACACACACCTGCTAATGTCTTTGAAAAGATTATAATTACAGACTTCAAAAGTAAACCCCGTCTACTTGTATGCATGAGTACTCTCTCTCTCTCTCTC
>CM060329.1:41909089-41921589 GCA_030674155.1 Stramonita haemastoma | reverse complement strand
AGAACAAAAATGAAATAAAAATAAAATAATAGAAATATTGATGTCAGCCTTTGAGGGAAAACAACAGACTTTAATGAACATACACTGACTTGCAAAGTTGACTTTACATGGCCACAGAAACTGCACATATTCAACATCTTGATTCTGCTTTGAGTAAGCAAGACTGCCATTTCAAGCAAAGGTATATATAAAAAAAAATTAATAAAAAAAGCCACCCCAAAACCCCTTTTCATGAGAATTCCATGTTGTGTATGACAGCATGATTCATCAGCATCTTTTTGAAACAATGTAGACAATGGGCTTTTCAAAACACCGTCATTATTTTCCTCTTTTCCTCTTTATGAAGATGAAGAAGACTAGCAGATAGACTATCAAAAATGGGAGTTTTTTGGACGTGTGGTAAGGAGTTACACAAGGATGCATTCGCTCACATTGCCTTTTCAATATGTAATACACACAGAACAAGTAATGAGAGTCTGATATTGAACAAATGAGCCACAAGGAAGGTGGCAGAAACATAACAAATCTGTGCTATCCTGATGATACAGCTCTATTAGGTAATAATATTGCCACCATGAAGAAAATATTACACAGAATAGATGCAACAGGAAGAACAGCTGGTCTCATGCTCAATGCCAAAAAGACACAACTGTTGCATTTTGCTTGAACCAGCTGTCAAACAGAGCATGAAATAAGGATTGCAAAACCCCTTTAGCAAATGTCAAAGACTTTGATGTCTGTGCTCAGTCTAAACAAACGTGGGACTATGAACCAAAGACATTTTATTTTCCTTACTCGGCTAAAACTCTGAGGTTTACCAATGGTGTGGTTTTGCATATGTGACCGTTTTTGCCCACCTTGAAGGTAGTCACATTCCGACTTCGGGGATGTATCCTGGTGTATGTTCATTTTTCCGTAACCCATCGTTTGCTGACATGAACTACAGGATCTTTAACGTGCATATCTGATCTCCTGCATGTGGATTATACATGAAGGGAATTAAGGCACTGGAATGGTCTGCACTAGAAGTTGACCTGGGAGATGGTAAAACTCCATGCCCTTCATTCACCAGACGCCGCTGAGATTCGAACCCACGACTTCATGGACCCAAGGTATTGAAGTTGAACGGTCTTAACCACTCGGCTATAGCGTCCATCACTAAAGACATACAAACAAGATCAGGCATGGCTAAAAGCAGAACGATTTTTCCTCTTTGTTTTAGGGCGGTATGTATCTCTGAACCAGCTGACAGACAGCATGGACGGCACTAAAGTCTGAAGCCCGTTCCTACATCCCAAGGTATATTTCTGCGAACCATGACAGGGTTCATAACAAACAAAAGTAATGGAAATTTATATTGTGTGCAATATTTTGCGAAAGAAGTGTTAACACTTTTATGACCCTATTTGACATTATTAAGGATTCTAATAGGCCACTGAGCAAACATTTGGCATTCACTAACGCTAACCCTTTACCGTTCAACTCCCCCAGCATCACCTGAACAAAGCTGCAGCGTGTTCTTGAAGCTGAACGGAGCCTGGATGTCATTCCACTGCGGGGCAGGGATCACTCATCTTGTTTCCGAGTTTGCTATGAACCCTGTCATGTGTCAACAGAGAGGTTCCACTGATTCGTTTGCCATTAGCTTTGATTCTTTGTTTTTCCTGCCACCTCTTGCGTCACATGTTCAGGGAAGTGTGAAAGTGATTTTCCCGCGGACTCTAATACTGTGACTCGACAAACACGCGGCTCTTTGCTTCGGTAACTTGAAATCGACCGTGAGAAGCCTCACCTCCCCTGGATGTTTGCCGATTGCCATCCCGCCTACGACTTGGTGCCTATAATCTATTTATTGATTTGTCCATCTTTCCATTTGTCATTTTTCCATCAATCTACTTGCCATTTTCTCATCACACTGGGTCGAAAATTTTTGTGATCTTTATTTTCGGTGTGGGGGACAGGAAAGTTGGTCATGAATCTCTCTTAGACATCCTATGTCATACAAATATTGTGCAGAAAGTATGCATAGAGGGGCTTGTACACATATGGTTTTATGTACTTATTGCATTGAAGTTGCACAACGTAAATATGATTTCAGTAATCTAATATGCCTGTACAAACCAAATGTCTGTTTTTTGCAGTTCAGTCCAAAACTGTGTAGGAAATGATTCATACTAAACAAACAATATTGCAGCAATGCAAACAAGCCTATGATTAAAGCATTTTATGAAATGATCATCATAAAGGGTGGTTTTGTATCAGAAAGATCTTTTCTTTTGGTTGTGAACATTGAGTTTATTTATATTGTTCTTTTACTAAAGAACATCTAGTTTATTTATTTTGTTCTTTTGCTAAAGAACATTAGGTTGATTTATATTGTTATTTTACTAAAGAAAATTGAGTTATCTATATTGTTCTTTTACTATAGAACATTGACTTTATTTGTGTTGTTATTTTCCTAAAGAATGTCCAGTTGATTGATATTGTTCTTTTACTAAAGAACATTGGGTTGATTTATATTTGTTTTTTGTTGTTGTTGTTTTTTAACTAAAGAACATTGGGTTGATCTAGACATCTATATTGTTCTTTTACTTATCGGGTTTGCTTATATTGTTCTTTTACTCATGAACATCGAGTTTTTATTAATTATGTTGTTGTTGTTGTTCATGTTGTTTATTTTGTATTTATGAAAATCGAGTTTGCTTATTTTATTCTTCAAGTTATAAATATTGAGTTTACTCTAACCACCACTGTGTAATTTCTTTAAAGAGTGGATCCTTGATATTTTTTGGTATCATTTTAAACTTGTGATACATCTTAAAGGAATTTGGATGTAGAGAACAGCTTTCATAACATGTAGCACAAGGATTATTTCGTTAAAAGAAAACGAGTTTGTCGACCTGTGTTTCCTCGTTCTCAGGTTAGTCATCGGGTCAGATAAATTCCATCCCAATGACCATGGAATGACCTGCTGTGTGGCGGCCTGAGATGTGGGCACTGTCCAGTTTGAGGTGTGGTCATCTGGGGGCCTTGAACTTGACCCACACAGATAGATGAATGTTACCTGGTTTTCCCCTCCATTATTGACATAGAACGTGCTCAATGTTAAACATTGCTGTGCAAACCAGGATTTCTATAGCCAGCTGTTTGGGAATGTGGAACACTATGCCTCTCTTACAGGTTTCCGTGGCGCTGCACTGTGGTTGTTGAGAGGAGGCTCTTGAAGGGCAATAGGTTTAAACTGTGACACCCCCTCAATAGCAGGAGTAGCAGGGGATTTTCGACACTTGACATTCTCTGCCAGGAGTGGAGTGCAGTGGGCAGGCATTCAGTACAGGGGAGGATCGGGTTTAACTAGTGTCAGCACACCTTCAGGGGTGGACTCTGGCTGATCATTACTGTGAGTTTGACCACGCGTCTGAGCAACGCCACAGGTGCCAGCTTTTTCTGATCAACTCCACGTTATTCCCCACTCCCTCCCTACATCCATATACATGTTCATTTTTATATTTTATCTATTATATCTATTTTCCCCCTATACATGTTCTTACTTTTACTTTTTTCACTACCAGGAGTGAAGGGCTGGTGGCAACAGCAAGCCGTCTCTGTGGTCAAAGTTAGCACTGAAGCGTTAACACCTCCTCCAAAAACACCCCAAACAAAACAGCAATAACAAGGACAACAAACCCACAGCACGCACGCACCACACACACACACACACACACACACACACACACACACACACACACACACACACACACACACACACACACACACACACACACATTCCGACTTGGTGGAGTGTTTGGATTCAATGTTGCAGAATAGTGATACAGTACAAAAGTCCTCCTTCCCTGAAACCCACCAGGACTAGGTGGGGCACAGCACAGTAACTTCCCTTGCTCTATCAGGAATTATTGGTAACTTTCCTTGATTTGTCAAGAGTCACTGGTAACTTCCCTTGCTCCATCAGAAGTCATGGGTAGCTTCCCTTGATCCATCAGAAGTCATGGGTAACTTCCCTTGATCCCCCAGGAGTTCTGTGCACACAGCACTTTATGTAGTGGTTCTTGAGAAAGTCAAACCTGACCAATCTCATTCCTTCTCAGGCAGGGCAAACACTGCATGTTGAAGATGCTGGCGCCATACAGGCCACCAGCCAAAGTGGACCTGGCCCTGTAGAAAAGACGATGGGTTTAACGAGTGCGCACCATGTTCTGTGTATGTGTGCACACGGCGCTTCAGTTTCGAGTCTTATCCGAGAAAAAAATCGGACTCTAAGTAAACATGCGTGGTGGTTGGAACCCAGCCAAACCATCAGATGACCACCCTCAGTCACTGCTCCCACGCTATAACCATTCCCCAACAGCAGTGACTAAAAGTATGGGAAAAACGTAGAACAAAAACACTGGAAAGGAAACCATTCATAAACTGTTCGTCTTACTGATGATGCGCTCTTTTCTTTGTCACCATTTTATTTTCCCCTGTTTTCCTAACCCTCTTATTTCTTCCATGATTTCAATGCTTTTTGTGGGAGTGGATTCTCAGGCGGCCATGAATCAAAGTGGCAGCCAGCGAAATGTCTGAGAGTCTGTGTCTGTCCCTGTGGAGCCATTGGCCGGCATGTCTGAGGGGTCCCCTCTCCCTCCATCCCTCAGTGCTAGCTGTCACACCAGGCGCCTGACCCCAGTCAGTCATGGCCACTCTACCTTAACACCTTTCCCTTTTTTGTTCTTTATTCGTGTGTGTATTTGTCTATTTACATATTTTGTTTGTTTATGCTAGTCTGTTTTTTGTTTTTGTTTTTTCAAACTTTTTTTATTCGTTTTTTTCTTTTTTTGTTCTGTTTGTTTATTAACACCACCACCCCACCCCACCCCACCCCCAACAACAAAAAATGTCAGAAGGCTACAATGTCAGAAGGCTACATACTGTATTGGCATTGAACATTTTGTTACTTTTTGGCATTAACATCTTCCACTTTAAGTAATATTGGATGATAAATGAACGTTTTGTATTGATAAAGATGTAGATCTATGTGCTTTATGAGTGAATATAACCTGCAATGCAAGGTAAAAAAAAATTATGTCTATATCTGTGTTCTGATGTTTTAAGACTGGTGGACAATATGGCGGCTTTAGGCATTAAGGATGATGGTTGTGAATATGAATGAGCCTTGTACACTTGATAAACAAAAAAGTCGATTAACTTGTTTATATCTATAATATGTGTTACTTATATTGCTGGTTTTGTATGTTTTGTTGTGATGTTGCGTTTTCCCCAGCTTAACACCCTGGGGGTCACCCAAAACATGCACCCTGACTCACCTATCCCACCTGGTAATCACCCTGAAATTGAAATTGCATACCGGATGAAAAGTGTGTATGTGACTGTTTTCAGGTATCTTGCGACACAGGCAGACAGGCAGGTAGGCAGAGGATAATGGAATAAGCACTCATGTGCGTTTTTACATCCAGTCCCCGTGTGTATGATTTTTTTGGGGGTAAATTTTGTCATCATTCCCACCGTCCTCATTCACCTTTTACAGCAACTGAACATCTCATCCAGGCATGATGAGTCACACTGAACTACACAGAGCTGAGAGAGAGAGAGAGAGAGAGAGAGAGAGAGAGAGGAGAGAGAGAGAGAGAGAGAGAGAGAGAGAGAGAGAGGGAGAGAGAGAGGGAGGGAGGGGAGAGAGAGAGAGAGAGAGAGAGAGAGAGAGAGAGAGAGAGAGAGAGAGAGAGAGAGAGAGAGAGAGAGAGAGAGATTTGATTTGATTTGATTTGATTTGATTTGATTGATTTGATTTATTCTTTATATCGAGGATAATGGATAAGCATCTTGTGCTTTTTTACATCCAGTCCCCGTGTGTATGCAGTTTTGTAATGTCATCTGTTCCCACCGGCACACGATGGCCTACTCTTACGAAAAGCGGAACAGGATTTAACGTGTGCGCAAGATGTTCTGCGTGCGTTCACACACGGGGCCTTGGTTTAAAGTCTCATCCGAAGGACTTTGTGAGAGATAGAGAGAGAGAGAGGTTCCAGCCGGTAACATATTGCTGGTAAAAGACAGAAAGAGAGAGACTTATACAGGCGCATTTTTAGGTTAGAATTGAAGGACAATGGAATATATGTTAATATGAAAATGTTAAGGCACTGGTGGCAAACCATATCCAGTACACTCTTTGACCAATGCGTTTTCATTTTAATTCGGTAGTTAACCTTTTAAATCCAGAACTGTTCACTAAACTTCAGTTGTTGTTTGTGAGTGCTGTCAGAGGTTCTACAGTTTGTTTGTTTGTTTTAGTCAGATTATAGTCCTTTCCAGATTGCCCTGATATCAGGACTGTAGCCAGAAAGTCGGAGGTCCCACGCAGCCGTAAGTTCTCCCACCTCAGCACCTCGGGCCACCCCAAAAATGTTACAATTGTAGAATTGTTGAAGCAACAAGATGAGATGAAACTCCAGAGCCGCTGTAAACTGAAGGAAAACTGCGCAGTTATGAAGAGAGATCAAGGAGGCAGAGGACGAACAAAGGAGTCAACACTAATCCTTGTTGTTGTCGGCGCTGAGGTTTGTCCTGTAAAAGGATGACCACACTGGACGACGTGTCAGATCACTTGAAGGCCCCAGGATGGCAGGGGGGGGGGGAGAGGGGGGAGGTGGGGTTATTGTGATGGAGGGGGGAGGATGGGGGGAAGGCACTAGTGGTGCTAATGAAGTGAAGGAGGGGTGTGGAAGGTGCATGCTACTTAAAGCGACTAATCACCACTCGGCTTTTGGGGAGAAGCGGGTTATGCCTGTGCCCCTCCGCCCCCTATTACACGCTAGCGGGGACCCTCCACTCCACCACCGATGTGCCTTTGACAGTAGCTGGGGCTGACAGCTCCTCTTGTCCTACCCTAAACACACAACTCTTTTCTTCCCGGGCTGGGCTTTCACCGCTCCTTCCTCCTACTACCACCCTGTAGTTCCCTCCCTTCCCCATACACTCTCCTTTTCCCTCCCTCGTGCTAGTTGTTCCATAAACAGGGGGCCACAGAGCGTGAATAGAAGGGGTACAGTGTAATAAAGAGCAGCTCTGAGCCTAGTACAGCCAGTGGGAGGGACGGAGAGAGGGAGGGAGGAAGGAGGACTTAAAAGACCTGCTTGCCGAGAACGTGGAGGTGGTGAGGCATGGGTCCCTTCACACTTTCCGCCTTTCTTTTCACCCCTCTAACGCCGGAGAGCGGAGCGCGGCAGGGGCAGACAATGGCGCGGGGAGGAGAGGGCTGGGGGGAGCTCCACGGGTGGCCGGCCAGGATTTAGGCTCGCCCTGTGACTCGGCACTGGAAACAGACGTAGCGGGTGGGTGGGGAGAGACACGATAGAAATGAATGACACGGAAAATTGCTGGCTGGAAGGCTCTCATTTCTCCGGGCTTGTGATGACGTGCCTGTGCTTTTCAGCCCGCCTCGTTCTTCCTGGCTAGCGCCTCCGGAGTGGTAGTGGTGGTGGTGGTGGTTGTAGTGGTGGTTGGTGGTGGTGGTGTTCTATTGAGGGAGGTGGTCGTGTTGCGCCACCAGCCAGCGCTGGAAGGGGAGTCCTTTGACACGGGGCTTACCAGCGCCGCTTACTGTCACACCTTCCCCACTTCACGGCTCCCGTTTGTCCGGGGTGACAACGCCGTCATTAGAGAGAGCTGAGCACTTCACGCCCGCTCACCCGCGGAGTGAGTTATGTGGCACTTTTGAGGGCAGACTGGTGGTCGTCTTCCCTGTCAACAAGGCGCCCTTGAGTCAAGTTCTATTAGCGCGCTAGCTGTAGAGTTCCAACGTGAACGGTGGTGTCTTGTATTTATGTTCAGTCCCACAGCTCCATCAGTAACTATGAATCAGTTCAAGATGGAGAAAATGAACAGCCTGCATTCAGTTTCCAGTTTCCCTGTCTCAGGGCGGCATAACAGTCTCACCATTTTCAAAGCAGGGCGATATTTGCCATTCATCACACAAGGCCGCCATTCAACACAACAAAATCTGTCTACATCTGACAAAGGCCTTTGATACATGCAAACTAGGAAGTACACTGTGTGTGATTAAAGGAAGACGCTGGTTTGTCACACGTAGCTTTCTGGAGATAAAGAAAACGTTAAGATTTGAAAAAGGGGGAGGGGGGGGGGGGTACAAAGCTACACGCTTATATACTGATCCTCTTCACATGAATTACTTCCTTAGTTTGACATGCGAGTCTGAAAGCAATGTCATCATATACTTTTTGCATCAAACAGTTTTTTATACGCTTTATTCTTCCGTGTATGTCTTTCCGTAAGTGAACACACACACATCGTCAAATTTGCTTAGAGAAAGGACAGCTGTAGTAGCCTACTTCTTGAAATGGCAAGGTGAAAGAAAGTGTAGCATGGGGCTGGCTGCATGTTGTCTGAGTCAATACAGTGTGTGGCTGTAGGCCTTGATCTTCCTGATCTGGGAGTCTGTGGGTGGCCTACCTACACTGGACAAAACAGCATCACCTGGCTAAGTGAATACAGAAGAAATCAGTGCTTGGCAAGTTTGTTTGTGTACGAGAAACAGACATAGTTTGAGAATACAAATACTTTCTTATCCAAAGACTATATAAAATTTCATGTGTGTTACCAGCAGAGAGAGGGAGAGAGAGAGAGAGAGAGAGAGAGAGAGAGAGAGAGAGAGAGAGAGAGAGAGAGAGAGAGAGAGAGAGGAGAGAGAGAGAGAGAGTAAATCAATAGGTACACATTCATCCCATAAAATAGCACTTGCAGTATCATCACATATTCAAGAAAACCGTTTCCTATACTTCAAAACAAAGAACACTTCAACCCCAAAACAATTATTGGGTGGAAGGTTGCTGTTTCTTCTTCTTCTGCAACACTTGGACAGCAACTATTGTTGTCTGTTATATAAGCGAAAATGCGTCGCGCTGCCTTTAAGCGCCTGACAAGTGGGGCCCAGGGCATCCGACTTCGGCGTGGGGCTATATTTCAAAGGCTGTGTGTGTGTGTGTGTGTGTGTGTGTGTGTGTGTGTGTGTGTGTGTGTGTGTGTGTGTGTGTGTGTGTGGTGTGTTGTGTGTGTGTGTGTGTGTGTGTGCGTGCGTGCGTGCGTGCGCGCGTGCGTGTATGTGTATGTGTGCGAGAGAGAGAGAGAGAGAGAGAGAGAGAGAGAGAGAGAGAGAGAGAGAGAGAGAGACAGAGACAGAGACAGAGACAGAGAGACAGAGAGACAGAGAGACAGAGAGAGTGCGTGCGTGCGTGTGTGTATATGTGTGTGTGTGCACGCGCGCACGCGTTTGTTTTATCTTGTTTTCAATTCCGGGCAAGCCCCAATATTCAGCAGAGCTGAGCATGCAGTGTATGAAGTCAGTTAAAGGACGGAGACCACCCTCCTGTTCAGGACATCAACTCCAGAGTGATGCTGAAGTACTCAACCAGCACTGTGGGCCTGAATCATTAACCTTCCCCGTACGTCGCCTCGGCCTCGACGCGCTGTACCTCCTGGGTGTACAGCAACCCATACTTTTATTGAAGGCATAACCCGCTCCCATATCTCCTGGGTGTGCAGACACCCATACTTTTAGTGAAGGCATAACCCGCTCCCATATCTCCTGGGTGTACATACACCCATACCGTTAGTGAAGGCATAACCCGCTCCCATATCTCCTGGGTGTACACACACCCAGGCTGTCTGAAAATGAACTAAACCTCTGCCTTGCCTTGCATGAATCACTAAGCTCTTTCCCTACATCCTGGTTGCATAGCAACCCCATGACTTGAAGAGCCCACTGTAGGCCTACATCCTGGATGTTGAGTAACCTAATCTGCATACAGGGGAGTCTGCCTTTATGTGTAAGGCTTGTAAGAAGGGAGAGTGCTCTTCCTACAAAAGATCTAGTACTTGAGGTGCATAAAAGGTATGCACTCAAAATATGCCCGTATGCACTGGAGCTATCCATAAAGAAAAAAAAGGGCTTGTTACTTTACTGTGCACCTGCATAGATTTGCAGTCTTATGGCCGTTGGTTTACCACTGAGTTGATAGTCAATAATAATAATAATAATAATAATAATAATAATAATAATAATAATAATAATTGTTATAATAATAATAATAATAATAATAATAATAATAATAATAATAATAATAATAATAATAATAATAATAATTGCATCAGAACATCTTGCACACATGTACGATCCTGTTCTGCTTTTCATAAGAGTAGGCAATCATGTGCTGTGGGAACAGATAAGATTTACAAAACTGCATACCCACGGGGACTGGACATAAAAAAACCCAAAAGTGCTTATTCCATTATCCTCATTATAAAAAGTAAATAAATAAATAAAAATAAAATATCATAACTATGTGCACAGATGCACATGCATACATACACACATTCAAAGATATGTGCACACACACACGCACATGCACACACACATGCCATCCACTTCAAAAAAGAAAATCAAAGCTTATTCAATGAATCATCTAGAAATAAAAAATAGACTTTGACCGACTTTGACTTGGACACATGTATGCATGCATGCATGCATGCATGCACACAGGCACGCATGCAGTCAGACATACATGTGCCCACGTTCGCGCACCCACGCACGCACACGCATGCAGACACGCGCACACACACACACACAATTTGCACGCACACGCATGCGCGCGCGCACACACATGCACACGCACACACACAATTTGCCTCAAACTCTCAAAAGTACTATCATGTAGGGCCTACCACCACAGCTTAGCAGCGAGCAAAAATTCTCAGTACAAGGACAGGTGTCCTAGCAACCAAGATGTAGGGAGGCCACAAGGTAGTGATGTCATTCTGATGCTGTAATGAGTAACCCTTCTTTCAGGGTATGGGTGTGTACACACCCAGGACGTACTGGGAGTTTAAATGCTAATTAAGTGCATTTCTAATTAACACAAACAAACCATTTTTTGTGGAAGTGTAGGTCAGATGTTTATTGACAAAGTCATAAAATTTCAAGGCTGTAGGGTTGATAGTTTTTGAGTTACAGAGCAAAATATAGGGGTCTGGGTGTACA
The DNA here is from genome assembly GCA_030674155.1 of Stramonita haemastoma. Taxonomy (NCBI): domain Eukaryota; kingdom Metazoa; phylum Mollusca; class Gastropoda; order Neogastropoda; family Muricidae; genus Stramonita; species Stramonita haemastoma. The sequence goes on along the minus strand of CM060329.1, from coordinate 41,910,515 downwards.
CACACCCAGAGCGTATGGGGAAGGTTAACAGAGAGGAAGAGTGAGTGAGGGAGGGATCAACGCCCTTGTGGCATAATACCACACTCTGGACTCCCACAACACACCAACAATGTTCATCTTTACTGATCAGGATTCAAATAAAGACATGTCTCTGATCTGGTGGATCTTTGAGCTCCAGCCTATATAAATTCCATACTTTCTTATAATTATTTTTGTTATTGTATCATTATTATAATTATTGTTGTTATTATTGTTATTGCATAATAATAATAATAATAATAATAATAATAATAATAATAATGATGATGATGATGATGATGATGATGATGATGATGATGATGATAGTAATAATAGTAATAATAACAATAGTAATAATGATAATAATGATAATGATAATAATAATAATAATAATAATAATAATAATAATAATATTAATAATAATAATAATAATAATAATAATAATAATAATAATAATAATAATAATAATAATAATAATAATAATAATAATATATGGGATTTATAGAGCGCTGAATCTTGTGGTGTACACAAATCAAAACATCAAATCATCATCATCATCAGCAGCAGCAGCAGCAGCAGCAGCAGCAGCAGCATCAGCATCATCATCATCATCATCATCATCATCATCATTACAGTTGCCACTCCAGCCAGTGTGTCACTCTATCTAGCTCAATGTCCAAGCTGCAGCTAGCTGTCTCCTGTAGGGAGGGGGTTTGATAACTTGATACCTGGTGTCCTGTCTGCTCATGTAGGATGGGGGGAACCAGCGCCTTCAGACACCGCCACACAGACACAGCCCCAGCAGTGCACGTCCTGAGGCAGAACTCCAAGGGTAGCATAGCTTCTTCCAGCCCTCAGCCTCCTGGCCGCCTGATAGTGTGTGTGTGTGTGGGGGGGGGGGGGGGGTGCTATTCCCTTACGAGGGCAAGGGCCGGATGAAAAAAAAGTATGTGAATGCTTACTCTGTTGCCCTTTGAAAATAAAGATTATTCATTCATTCATTCATTCATTCATTCATTCATTCATTCATTTATAGTGCTGGCTGCTTGTGGACCCCTGTGTCAGGAATAAGGCAGGCTGAGCCTGAAAGTGGCTGTGTAGGATGAGATAACATTTATTTATTTATTTATTTATTTATTTATTTATTCTTTTATATCGAGGATAATGGAATAAGCACTCATGTGTTTTTTTTACATCCAGTCCCCATGTATATGCAGTTTTGTAAATCTTGTCATCTGTTCCCACAGGCACACAATGGCCTACTCTTTCGAAAAGCGGAACAGGATTTAACGTGTGCGCAAGATGTTCTGTGTACGTTCTGCGTACGTTCGCACACGGGACCTCGGTCTCATCCGGCCTCCTGGCAGCCTGATTGTGCTGACTGCCTGTGGATTGCCTGAAAGTGGCT
>CM060329.1:41891589-41901589 GCA_030674155.1 Stramonita haemastoma | reverse complement strand
TCGAGGGGATTTTTTCCCCTGGAGTTAACATCAGTGCTGACTCCACTCTCTCCAAAGTCTTTCGGATGAGACTTTTAACTGAGGCCCCGTGTGCGGACGCACGCAGAACATCTTGTGAACACGTTAAATCCTGTTTCGCTTTTCGTAAGAGTAGGCCATTGTAACGGTGGGAACAGATTACGAATTAAAAAAACTCCATACACACGGGGACTGGATGTAGGTAAAAAAAAAAAAAAAGCACACGAGTGCTTATTCCATTGTCATCGATATAAAACAATAATAAATAAATAAATAATGGATGGGCGAATAGTTTCAGGTCAAACAGGGATCAACCATGGCACATTTCTGACCCGGACCTTTCGCTTTCTCAGCAGGCGTGTTAGGCTACCTCTAGACCCCACGGATCCACTGGCAAAAAGAGGGACAGGTGACAGACAATGGCTGTGATGTTGTCTTGAAGCAGATAATGACACAGCGTGGAGTCTGAGAGGGTTGGTTACGCCACCACTGTGCCCAGTGACCGAAGGAGTACAGGAAAAACACAGGGGAAGAAATGACAGACTCTGAGTAGAGAATGGGTCAAGAAAAGTGAGACGTATGCTAAGTAGTTTTCTTATTCTAGGTCTCAGTTCTATGTAATATTCTCTATAGTCTTAGTCTCAGTCCTGGTTTGATAACTTGTTTGGTTTCTAAAAGGCATTGTAGAAGAAAAGTTACACAGGTCTATATGGTTCTTTCTTTTTTTTCTCTCGTTCCTTGGCTAGTGCTTCCAGGTTCACCAATGGTGCGATGTTTGTGTGTTTATGCGACCGTTTATCCACACCATTAAGGTAGTGCTTCCAATTTGGGGGAAATTGAATATTATATCATATACAATCTGATGTGTGGAAAGGGCGGGAACACTGGTGCACTGTGCAGCTTAACATGAATGTTATTTATTGGTACCTATTCAGTCAACCTCCATCATTAATCGTGCGCGCGCGCACACGCCACACACACTCTCTCTACTCTCTCTCTCTCTCTCTCTGGTTTTATGTTAAGTGCAATATATGATGGAAGACCAATTTTGATTAATGTACATAGAATATACCATGAATGAGGAACAAAATGTTCACAAATAGTGCCATGAACAGGAAACAAAGACCAAAACGAGTATTTAATTGAACATCCCATTTCAAAGACACCTTTTTAATTTGATTTCTCTTTTCACCGCGCTTATCTGCCCCCGACTTTGAAAGAGGCTTCAGCCATTTTGCTTTCTTTGCACACGTGCAGTTTTCTGTTCATTGTTAGGCTATAGTCTATCAGCCTCTGTCCTGTTGGAAAGGGAGAGAAAGAAGCAGGGGTCTTTTGTACCACGACAAGTAAGTGTATTATCGTGACTGGTAGCATTCCTTTTCACTGTACCCCTCGCTTTATGAAATGAAAACAAAAATGTAGTATAAAACTACATAAAGCTTCCTTTATGGAGCACATTTTTATTGGTCAAATTTTAGGCTTACACACTGACACAGAAGACGAAGAGATCAAACAAAATGGCGACGCATCTTTGTGGTAAGTGAATTTAATGTTGGATGGCCGGTGGAAAGCAGTGGTGATCTGGTCTTCTGCCTCGTCCCAATACAATGGCTGTGTTGTCATTCGTTGTGGTCCATAGAAGGTGAACATTAAATTGTGCCGTAGGTACCACCTAAAAGGTAAAGGTGTCCCATAACCTAGGTGGTCACAGGGGAGCGAGGCATCATAGACTCAGCTTCTCTAGGGGTCAGCATATTGAGGGCGGCCCATCTCCTTCCTCGCTGCTTTACTTCCCTGACCCTAAATAGGGCAGGTACCCATTTACGGCTGGGTGAACTGGGAAACTGTGCTGAAGCCAAGGCGCACAGTCATCCATCCACTTGGTAACCACGCTCAATGCTTTTAACCTTATCTTGGGGAAAGCAAATGCTCTGCCACTGAGGTATCCCCTCCCGGGTCTCACCTATCTCAATCAATTTGGTGGCTGAGTCTGTGTCATGTCTTGAGGTCACCCAATAGCGCCCTATGTGCCCTGGAACATTACAAGTCTTGGGCATCTTTGGTCTATCACTTTTGCTGCCATGACACTATCTTTGCCATTCTTCTTCTTCTTCTTCTTCTTCTTTTTCTTCTTCTTCTTCTTCTTCTTTTCTTCTTCTTCTTCTTCTTCGTGGAAAGCTCATAAGCAACTACTGTTGTCTGCTATATGAGCGAAAATGCGTCACGCTACCCTTAAGATACATAAGTGCATTGTTGTGTGGCAACCCTTAATCGTGGCTAAGGTGACTACGCCTTAATGTATTGGTGTATTGACATAGGTGACTAATGCATGTTCTATGCCAACTTGTGACTGATAATGCAGTGTCGTATAGCATCTTTTCATCGTGAGTGAAGCCTTTCCATAACACTGTCTTATGGCATTTTCTTAGTCAATGGATTCCTTGACGTATCATGGTCATGCTTGGTCTTTGGTCTAGTCTCCACATATGCCATGGGTCGTTTGGTAGCGCTGAAAAATCCATCAGCTTCTGATTGACGTTTGATAGCGGAAAAATCCTCAGTTGTGACATAGAGCACTGTAGTTGTGTTAGTGTTCAGTAAAAGTCACCCCAAACACAACACTGTGGTGGGCAGAGTTTTCTTAGATCAGCAGTAAGAAGCATGTCAAGTTGCCTCCTGCCTTCCAGAACAAGCTTTCATCCAACCAAAATATCCCAATTCTTCGTCATCACCATGGTCTGTGTGTCATTCAAACAGAAACAGCTCTGCCTTCAACTGTGGGTCAGTTCCTTACAACAACACTGTGGTCTCACAGTCTCACAGCCCAATATCCCCCTTCCTCAGCACTGTTGCAGGGTAGTGTTTTACAGTTTAATCAGCTAGCAGCCTAACGGGGCCATGGTGAATGGCCAAGTGTTATTGTCAGTCAGTCGTCCCTCTCCCTTTCAACGAGCTTTGATTAGGGGAGTGCATGCATGCAGAGGAGAACAGCGTGAAAGTGCTGACCCTAATGACCCCCCCCCCCCCCTCCTCCACTGTGGGTCCTCGGCATCGGCTTCTTCACAGATGGCGGCAAAACACAATCTCAGCTCGCCTCCCGACATTAACTGTTGTTTTATGAGCACGCCCAGGCAGTCCACTGAATGGGTGTCAAGTAGTTCTATGAAGTTCCGCGATATAGCCAGAACACTGATTATCCTTTCCCCCCTCCCCTCCCTTCCTCCGGGCCCCCCCTTCAAGATGATTGTTGTGTGAGGCATTTCCCTTCTGATGATGTGGGGAGATCTGCAGCAGCCTATGTTTCTAGGGCAGGGGTGGTCAGTTCTGTATATCTTTTGTGTTGACATTGCAATATCTTGTGTGTGTGTGTGTGTGTGTGTGTGTGTGTGTGTGTGTGTGGTGTGTGTGTGTTGTGTGTGTGTGTGTGTGTGTTGGCATGCTATTTCTACCCACAAAGGCATCATCAGAGTCCACGCACACCTGGATATCAAAGCAGGTCAAACTGAAACTGCTAAGCATGTTTCCTTAAATTCTGGACGTTGAAGAATTGACTCTTTGGTTGCAGTGCACAGGACAAAACGTGTTGGTGGCTTCAGTGTCAAGGACCAAAGACACTACTTCATTATTTTATGCCAGTGAGATAACCCTACAGACCATGCCTGTATGGCCCACGAGAGGAGTGGAAAAGGACATGCATTATTTTTCCCAGACACATCTGACAGTGTAAATTTATTTATTCTTTTATATCGAGGATAACAGTAATGCAAACATGTGCTTTTTTTATTCCGGTCCCCGTGTGTATGCAGCTTTGTAAATATTGTCATCTGTTCCCACCGGCACACGATGGCCTACTCTTACGAAAAGCGGAACAGGATTTAACGTGTGCGCAAGATGTTCTGCGTGCGTTCGCACACGGGCCTCGGTTTAAAGTCTCATCCGAAGGACTAAAGCCAACGAGAGAAGAAGAAGAAGATTTTATGCCAGTACTGGTAAGCCATCCCAACTTGAAGGTGTAGCACTTTGCTCAGACTAAAAAAATGGTGAAGATCATTCTTCTTTCTTCTGTCGGCCCTTTCTGTCCTTAGTCACTTTTGTTGAAAAATCATGGTTGACATACAGGACACTTTTTCCCTTCACATTTGTCCTACTTTTTAAGAGCTGCCTTTATCTCCACCACCACCCATCTGAGCACAGCATGCCTGCAGGGGTGTGTGGGTGTTGAGTATAAATTTGATATAATATTTGTGGATGGTTGCATGCATGTAAATGATTTGATTGCAAGCACTTCTTAAATTGTTTGTTTTACAAGATTTAGGCTTTATAGATTCCATACATCATCATCAGCATCATCATCATCTCATTATTATTACTATTATCATTATCATTATTATTATTATCATCATCATCATCATCATCATCATCATCTGACAGATACAGGACACATCAGGTTAACGTGTTAATCTTGCACATCCAAAAGTGATAACAGAAACAAAGGCTAGACAACAGTCAACAAGGACAAGGCTTGTCGTGTATACATGTCCATGTGCAGACACTGGCTGTCACGCTGTCCTCAGCCTTTCCCTCACCACTAGCTATCAGGAATACTTCAAACAGCAGGAAAATGGGATGACCCCTACTTGATACCAGCCCTTATCACACCCTCTCCCCCCCCCCTCTCTCTCTCTCTCTCTTCTCCTCCTCTATCCTGCAGTGTATGTGATCATCGAGGCGTGTCAGGGGGTGACGGGGAGTGGTGATGATGATGAATGGGGAGGGAGGCAGGCAGTACTGATGCATGGACTGGTGCGTAGGCTTGAAGGCCAAGATGGAGTGATGAGGAGGTTGTGGTGTCAATGGCGGAGTGATTAAGGGTCACAGAGGCCGAGCAGCACCAGCAGCAATAGCAGCAGCTGTCCATTCAAAGGAAAGCCGGCCATCAGCTTGACATTAGCATGAACATGATGATAGGCAGACCACGTGACTGACAGACAGACTATATGACTGACAGACTGACCACGTGACTGACAGACCACGTGACTGACAGACCACATGACTGACAGATCACGTGACTGACAGATCACGTGACTGACCACATGAGTGACAGACAAACCACGTGACTGACGGACCGCGTGACTGACAGACCACGTGACTGACAGACAGACTACATGACTGACAGACAGACCACATGACTGACAGACAGACCACACGACTGACAGACCATATGACTGACAGATAGACCACATAAGTGACAGACAGACCACGTAACTGACAGACAGACCACGTGACTGACAGACAGACCACATGACTGACAGACAGACCACAGGACAGACGGACAGACAGACAGACAGACCATATGACTGACAGATAGACCACACGTGGTCTGACAGACAGACCACATGACTGACAGACCACATGACTGACAGATAGACCACATGACTGACTGACAGACAGACAGACAGACAAGGGACGAAGTTTCGGTGAATGAAGAAACTCTGATCAGGGGGTGTAGTGGGAGAGTATATAGAGTTGGAATTATGGGGAAAACTGCAGGAGAGGGGTTCTCTCCCTTGTTCTTTTATTTTTTATTGTATACCACTATGTCACAGCAGATTTCTCTGTGTGAAATTCGGGCTGCTCTCCTCGGGGAGTGCACATTGCCACAAGTGCAGTGCCTAGCCATTATTTTTTAAAACAATTTTCCTGTAAGCAACTGAATTTGTTTCCCTATCTGAGTGACTTTTTTCTACAGAATTTTGCCTGGCACAACCCTCTTGTTGCAGTGGGTTCTTTTACGTGCCCTAAATAATGCTATGTAACACACAGGACCTCGGTTTATTGTCTCATCCAAGAGACTAGCACACAGCCTTCGGATGCCTCGGCCGAACTGAGCGCTCTGGTCTTGTCCCTGCGACTGATCAGGCGATCGGGAAGGAAAGACTTCTTGGTCTGTACGGACTCCTCTCTGCTCTGGAGGCTATCGCTTGCAGGAACGTAAACCACCCTAGGCTTCAGGAGTTCTACGAGCTGCATACTTCCTTGAGACGGGATGGGTGTGACGTGGTTTTGGTGTGGGTCCCGGGGCACGCGGGCATTCGGGCAACGAGACGGTTGACCGACTCGCCAGGCGCGCCACAAAGCGGGAGGTTTCCAGGTCCACAGTGCCGTTCACGGATCTGAAACCTAGGAGCGAGCAATACGTGCATTCCCTCTGGCAGGAGGAGTGGAACGCTCAGACGGACAACAAGCTTTTTCGGATCTGTCCCAACCTGAAAGAGGTTTTCCCTCATGGTGTGATAAACCAAAGGGAGGCGACAGTGCTCACCAGGATACACACGGGTCATTCTCACATCACTCACGTTCACTTGCTGAAAGGCGAGGGAACCCCGTGGTGCGTGACTTGCGACGTGCGGGTGACCGTCAGGCATCTGGTCCTGGAGTGTTGGGATGTTCAGGATATAAGCCACAAGCATTTTACCGCGGACTCCCTAAAGATCCTCTTTCGGGATGTTCCGCCGGACACCATTTTTAACTTCCTGAGAGAATCCGGCTTTTTTCGTCTGATATGAGCGAAAGTGGGATGGTTGGTCTCTAAGGTCAAAGTTGTTTTAAGGAACCCGGTTTTGGTTTTATCTCGTTTTAAGTGTGATCGATGTGGTTTTTCCCACGACGCGGGGCCATCCTGGGCTGACCCTTATGGTCGACCGGGACGTCGATACAGGCAAGGACGGTTGAGTTGGTTTTATACCTCGTTTTAAACTGTACATAGTAGCACACTTTTAATACGAGTTTTAAAATGCGACGAGGCGATAGCCCTGATATGGCCTATGTGGTCGGAGGGGCTAAAAGCACCATTATTGGATTGGTTGGAGCACACAGACCACTACTCATGGTCTAATGGATGGGGGAAAAGTTTCAGGTCCAAACGGGATTCGAACCACTGCACACTCCCACCCGGACTTTTCGCTTTCTAGGCAGGCGCTTTACCTCTAGACCACCGATCCACTTCCAGTATGCAATGTTGTAAGCCTCTTTCATCTGTTGGAGAGGGGTTCTCTCCCTTCCAGTATGCTATGTTGTCAGCCTCTTTCTTCTGTTGGAGAGGGGTTCTCTCCCTTGTAGTAATGTTGGTAGCATCTTTCTTCTGTTGGAGAGGGGTTCTCTCCCTTCCAGTATGCTATGTTGGCAGCCTCTTTCTTCTGTTGGAGAGGGGTTCTCTCCCTTGTAGTAATGTTGGTAGCATCTTTCTTCTGTTGGAGAGGGGTTCTCTCCCTTGCAGTAACTTGTCTTGGCAGCCTCTTTCTTCTCTGTTGGAGAGGGGTTCTCTCCCTTGCAGTAACTTATCTTGGCAGCCTCTTTCTTCTCTGTTGGAGAGGGGTTCTCTCCCTTGCAGTATGCAATGTTGGCAGCCTCTTTCTTCTGTTGGAGAGGGGTTCTCTCCCTTGCAGTAACTTATCTTGGCAGCCTCTTTCTTCTGTTGGAGAGGGGTTCTCTCCCTTGCGGTAACTTATCTTGGCAGTCTCTTTCTTCTCTGTTGGAGAGGGGTTCTCTCCCTTGCAGTATGCAATGTTGGCAGCCTCTTTCTTCTGTTGGAGAGGGGTTCTCTCCCTTGCAGTAATTTATCTTGGCAGCATCTTTCTTCTCTGTTGGAGAGGGGCTCTCTCCCTTGCAGTAATTTATCTTGGCAGCCTCTTTCTTCTGTTGGAGAGGGGCTCTCTCCCTTGCAGTAATTTATCTTGGCAGCCTCTTTCTTCTGTTGGAGAGGGGTTCTCTCCCTTGCAGTAATTTATCTTGGCAGCCTCTTTCTTCTGTTGGAGAGGGGTTCTCTCCCTTGCAGTAATTTATCTTGGCAGCATCTTTCTTCTGTTGGAGAGGGGTTCTCTCCCTTGCAGTATGCAATGTTGGCAGCATCTTTCTTCTGTTGGAGAGGGGTTCTCTCCCTTGCAGTAATTCATCTTGGTAGTATCTTTCTTCTGCTCTGTCTTGCAGAAACAAAATTCAGTCTTTGTCATGTTGGTTATTGCCAGAACTAGTCCTCCGTAGATTTAAGTTTTATCTTCCTGGTTCTTCGCCTTCTGGCGATAAAGGATCGCTTATTAACATTAACTGTACTTTTTTTTCTTTCTTCCTCTCTGTTTTTTCTTTTCGATTTTTTAACGATTTGTCTAGAATTAACAAACAAACAAACAAAAAACTGAACTCATCACTGGATCCACCTTTTTCCTGTTTTCTAGTTACCTTTTGGTTTTTAGCTTCAACTCCATGTCCGTTTTAATCCAATTCTTTGTTTTATCATCCATTTTACACATACCAGTTTTCCCTGTGTCTTTTCCCTTGCCTTTGTTCTCACGTCTAGACAGACTGACTCCAACATATCCAGTGGCCACTGACAGACTTCCATCACAAAGTGCCACTCTGGTGTTTCCAGCAAGCTCTTTGGACTGGACACTTGAGCAACAACAACGTCTGGTCACAGGCATTGAGTCACAGAATAGCGACAAGAGAAACACTATCTACTGGGTTCATATGGCCAGATTCCAAAGTCTCTGCAAACAGTCGAGAGAAAAAAAACGTGATGACATCATCCAGACTGCCCCTCTCTGGACATAAACAATACCACATCAAGGAGGAACCCTCAAAACACCTGGGCAGGACAGGTGGGGGAGGCGATAACATCAGGAGAGCTGAAGACATTAGCTGCTGAAGGCACTAACAGCAGAACAGCTGAAGGCATTAGCCACGAAGGCATTAACCACTGAAGGCATTAACCACTGAAGGCATTAACCTCTGAAGGCATTAACCCCTGAAGGCACTAACAGCACAAGAGCTGAAGGCACTAACAGCACAAGAGCTGAAGGCATTAACCACTGAAGGCATTGACCACTGAAGGCATTAACCTCTGAAGGCATTAACCCCTGAAGGCACTAACAGCACAAGAGCTGAAGGCACTAACAGCAGGAGAGCTGGGCATTAACCACTGAAGGCATTAACCACTGAAGACATTAACCACCCAAGGCATTAACCACTCAACCACTCAAGGCATTAACAGCAGAAGCACACCTGAGACACCATGACATACAGGTAGGTACTGGGGCAGTATATAGACGGGAGTGGCCCACCTTTATCATGCCTGGCTTCGCCACCCCAAATGAACAGCTAAGCCAGTGAGGTGAGGTGAGGTAGCAGGCCTAGAGGCCACGTGAGCTGAGCGAGGTGAGGAAGCATGAGCAAGACAGAGATAATGAGGCAGCCCTGTGAATAGCCCATGTTCTTTAGAGGGGAAAAAAAAGGCAATGGCGAAAACCTGGAGACGGGAGGAGGAGGGGCGGGGTGGGAGAGCATCAAGTACATGTCAACGCCAGCTCCACTCCGCTCCTTCAGCTAACAGCGTCCTGAGGGCAAACGGGGCCAGAGCAAGGGGCCACACACCGCAGTCATCAACCGTGACCACCTGCACACAACCCCCCATCCCCACCCCTTCCCCTCCTCACACACACCACACACACACAGACGCACGCACACACACACACACACCACATACGCACACGCACAGGCACACTCACACACATACACACATACGCTTGCGCGCACACACATACACACACACGCGTGCACACACACACACCACACATACAGAGAGAGAGAGACACACACACGCACGCACGCACGCACGCACGCACGCACGCACGCACCACACACCACACACACACACACACACACACACGCACACACGCACGCACGCACACACACACACACACACACACACACTTACACACACTTCATTTGCCAAGTGTTCTACTGGTATGTTCTGCATGAGGAAAACGTTGGCAGAAACCAAAGTGCTCCAGAAAAATGTTCACATCTTTGTATAATCCAAACAACATTTGTGCATCAAATTAAAATACAAAGGATGAAAAGCTGTTTGTACTGTAAACCTGAAGGGGAAAAAATGTCAGACGATTTGAACTGAAAGAACACGTTGAAC
>CM060329.1:41859089-41886589 GCA_030674155.1 Stramonita haemastoma | reverse complement strand
GTCCCTCCTCCAGGTTAACCACCTTGGTTGTAAAGAAAAAGTGCAAACAACTAAAACAATATATATAATGTGTGTGTGTGTGTGTGTGTGTGTGTGTGTGTGTGTGTGTGTGTGTGTGTGTGTGTGTGTGTGTGTGTGTGTGGTGTGTGTGTGTGTTGTAAGAGCAGACCACGTCACTTAGGAATAAATAAATAAATAACCCAACAATATACATAGATCAATATCCTTAATTTCCTTTATGAATAAGAAAAATAACAACAAAGAACATAAATCAATATCATGATTTTCCTTTATAAATAAGAAAAAAAAACAAAATACATAGATCAATCAATATTATGATTTTCTCCTATAGTCTAAATAAGAAAAACGTCATGATGACATAATCATGCAGACAGAAACTACTGGTACGGTTGTACCCGTCTAAGTGCATCTGCTCTAATCATATTGTTATGGTTTTGTTTGTGTTTGCCTGCTGTCTTTCACCTGATGTTTTCACAGTCTTCACAGGTTACGTAGTGACCTTGTTTTTCACTGAATAGAAGGATGTTATTTTGATCAGCTATAGCCTTTTAAAAAAAAAAACCCACACATTTAAATCCTAGAAAACACTCTACAGGCTTGTGCTTTCTGCACTCTTACTACGCGCCTTATTACTGTGTTATTTTGGTTGAATGAAGTCAAAACAGAGTGCCTTCAGCCTAAACTGAAATAATAGGAACGGGTTTGGGGGGGGGGGGGGGGTTGGCCTAGGCAGGGTATGGAATCAGAAGAGGTTAAATCCTGTTCCTCTTTTCGTAAGAGTAGGCCATTGTGTGCCAGTGTGAACAGATGACAAGATTTACAAAACTGCAGACACACGGGGACTGGATGTAAAAAAGCACACGAGTGCTTATTCCATTATCCTCGATATAAAAGAATAAATAAAATAAAAGATAAATAAATAAATGAATAAATAAAGAGTGTTAACTCTTGAAAAAAAGTCTGGATGACTCAGCTACTACTGGAACCCATGCACTTCAGACTACCAGTCCTCTGTTTAACCACGGAGCCCATCTACAATACTAACACTTTAGTATCTCTTCCTGTACCCTCCATCGGATCAAGGGGAAAGAAGTTAAGATGGGAGATAACCCGTGGCATCGTTTTTGTAGACTTCATTATGGAAGGAGGGTTTATATATATATATATATATATATTTTTTTTTTTTTTTTTTTTTTTACTGATCGTGTTTCAGAAAAGAAAATGAATGGTCTTTCAGCTCCTTTCAATCAATCCAACATCTTTCTTAACTCTCCAAATGCATTTGGACTATTTAGCTGTTCTTTCAATGACACAGCTCTAGGGACACAATGCACAGCAGAACATTCCGGTGACCTTTTCGAGGTCAGGGCGTGGTCATAGTATGTACAACTCCTTCCACCCTCTCTTTAAAAAAAAATCACCTCTGGTTTGCAAAATTTACCTAGACAGCTTCTGTTTGCAACAGATAATTATTTTTGGACCTGGACTAGGCCCTGAATCAATGCTGCATGTAACATCTCACTGCAGCTCAAAGACCAGAGGCAGGAAACAATTCATCTTGGCTTTCTCTCTGTTCAGTCTGTTTGAAAACCACATTGAGATATCAAGTGAGAACTTCTGTTCCTTCCTTTCTTTATTTGGTTCCTTTCCTTTTCTCTCCCTTATTGCAAACAAACACTTTGTTAAAGATGGGATTTTCAGAACCTATAGAGACGACGTTCCATTCTCTATTCGGACTTGTAACTGGACTGACAAAGACTGCATTAGAAGCCCCCTTTCTTCAGCTGTCTCTGTTCTGTCCTTTCGGGGCAAACAAGCGCATCAGGAAAACAATGACCATACAAGTACCGATACATGGCGGTGTGGCCCACACAGCCGGGATGGTGGAGAGGTGGGGAGAGCGGTTGCATGTTGTTGTACTCACCTTTTCTCCCCCAAGTTTGGGTTGTGCACACAGTGTAAAGTGAGCGTGAAATAGCCTGTCAACACAGGGAGAGAGGCAGGGAGGGAGGGAGGGAGGGAGGGACTGAGGGCTCCATCCTCAAGCTGCTCAAGCCAGGCCTTGTGTGGCTGATGGTGCTTTTTGGCCCGAGCTGTTTAGCGACACGTATTGATGGAGTTAATCGAAGCTTTAGACGCGTGGAAATGGGACTCCGCTGTTTTTGCTGGCCCCGGCAAACAGCCAATAGTGCTTGCTCCCGTCCATCCCGCCATGGCCGCCGCTTGGGGACCCTCCGTCGGCCTGAAAAACAATGGCTCTCAGCCCGAGTGGACCCTGTCGGCCACAAAGCGGTCCCCCCTGATTGCTTTCTAATCACCCCACACCTCTTGCATGTTGTGATGGCCTGTTGGAAGCGGCACAAAGCCAGGCGAAGAGCTGGAAAAGTCAACACTGACAGTGCCCGGCCAGCGGCATGACATTATAGCCCGCCTGGGTCACGGGGATGCTAGCTAGCTACACAGACCGCGAAATGCTGCTGCTGCTGCTGCTGCTGCCTCCCTTCCTCTCCATATTCATTTCTCAACGTTCTAAAGGGACTGGTTCTATCAAGGACTGGTTCTATCTAGGACTGGTTCTATCAAGGACTGGTTCTATCAAGGACTGGTTCTATCAAGGACTTGTTCTATCAAGGACTGGTTCTCTAAAGGACTGGTTCTATCAAGGGATGGTTCTATAAAGGACTGGTTCTATCAAGGACTTGTTCTATCAAAGACTGGTTCTCTAAAGGACTGGTTCTCTAAAGGACTGGTTCTATAAAGGACTGGTTCTATAAAGTACAGGCACCATAAAAGACAGGTTCTGTTAGAAGGACTGGTTCTATAAAGGACTGGTTCTATAAAGGACTGGTTCTATCAAGTACTGGTTCTATACAGGACTGGTTCTATAAAGTACAGGCACTATAAAAGACGGTTCTCTAAAGGACTGGTTTCTCTAAAGGACTGGTTCTATAAAGGGCTGGTTTTATAAAAGGACTGGTTCAATGAAGGACATGCACTACAACGGACTGGTTCTGTAAAGGACATGCACTATAAAGGACTGGTTCTCGCCTGCATAAAGACCATTTAGAGAGTGTGTCAGCTGAGAACCATTTGAAGTCAGCAGGACAGTTTCCAGCGCACGCAAGGAAAAACAAAAGCCATTCCATAGAAATGACTGAATGGCATTTTCCACAGACGCCCACAGTAAATGCTGTGTGATGGCTGGGTGATGGCACAGTCCCTGAGTGGGAATCTCCGCTGGGACCCTAATACAATCAGACCCAATGCCCACAGCAGGGGGCTTCACACAGAAATGATTGCTACAGGCCCCTCTTGTTTCTTTTAAACCACTGGAGCTGTCACAGTGTCAGGCACGATGTTAGGTAGCTGGTATTCATCTTCCTCTTTCTTTTCATACTTCACTTTTCCCCTCTTCAATGTCCAATCTTCAGCTTCTGTATGTGTTTATTTTATTTTATTTATTTATTTATTTTGATGAAAATGGAACAAACACTCGGTTGCTTTTTTTTTTTTTTTTTTTACATCCAATCTCCGTGTGTATGTAGTTTTGTCAATTCTGTCATCCGTTCCCACCGGCACACAATGACCTACTCTTCCGGAAAGCAGAACAAGTTTAATATGTGCGCAAGATATTCGATATTCTGCGTGCGTTCGCACACGGGACGTCGGTTTATAGTCTCATCCACAGGCAGTGTGTGTGGTGTGTGGTGTGTGTGTGTGTGTGGTGTGTGTGTGTGTGTGTGTGTGTGTGTGTGTGGTGTGTGTGTGTGTGGTTTGCTCATATATATATATATATATATATATATATATATATATATATATATATATATATATATATATGAACCGAATTAAGGCACTGGCAGATCTGCACTTTGAGTTGACTCACGAGATTGTAAAAATCCCCACTCTTACTTAGCTCACCACACGCTGCTGCCTAGATTCGATCCCACGACTTCATGGAAACTTGGCGATGTAGAATCAAACACTCTATCCACTCACCTGTACCGTCCTGCCGTCCCTCAAGTTGGTAGTAGGAAGAAAACGGAACTTTGTGTCTCTCTGTGGGGTATTGACAAATGACATTATTTAATCCTTTTTTTTTCTCTGATTGCGAATAACAGATTATTCTCTTGGTGTATCAACTTTTATGACGGAGACAATCTGCTGGCGGTGACACTCACTGCTAGGAAAGAAAATGCATTCAGCTACTTGTGACGAAAAACGATGTAGATCTTTTTTTTTAACACAATTGTTATTTAATGTAACTGTTTGCACAATCTAGACATGCACAATCTAGATAGAAACTTTTACACAACTAGATAGAATCTTTTACATAATCTAGATAAACCTTCTACACAATCTAGATAGCCTAGAACCATTTGCACAATCAGATATGACTTTTTGCATATATATATATATTATATTATATATATATATATATATATATATAACACATCAATTTATTGATGAGAATGAAGTTGTAACTGGTTACCTGCACTTGTTTTCTCCACTATATTTTCTCATTATATAATATATATACATATATATATATATATATATATATATATATATATATATATATATATATATAATATGTATATATGTATATATGTGTATATATATGTGTATATATATGTGTATATAATATAGATATAGATATAGATATATATATATATATATATATATATATATATATATATATATATATATATATATATATATATATATATATATATACCGTGCACAATCTACATATAACTTTTTGCACAAGTTAGATATAACTTTTTACACAATCTAGATATACCTGTGCACAATGTGGATATAACTATTTGATCAATGTAGATATACTTTTGCACAATTCAGCTGTAACTTTTTGCACAAGTTAGATATATTTTTTACACAATCTAGATATACCTGTGCACAACGTAGATACAACTTTTTACACAATGTAGATATTTTTTTTAAATGGGTAGGCCTGCACTTGTGGCGATGGGCTCTCCCGGGAGAGCAGCCGATTTCAGACAATCTGCTGTGACATAAAGTGGTATAAATAAATGAATAAATAAATAAATATACATAAATAAATAAACAAATAAATAAATACATACATAAATAAATAAATAAATAAATACTTTTGCAGAATTCAGCTATAACTTTTTACCACATGTAGATATACCTTTGCACAATTAAATATAACTTTTTACACTATCTAGATATACCTTTGCACAATTTAGATATAACTTTTTACACTATCTAGATATACTTTGCACAATTTAGATATAACTTTTTACACAATGTACATATGCCTTTCCACAGTTCAGATATAACTTTTTACACAATGTAGATATCCCTTGTACAATTCAGATATAACTGTTACACAATGTAGATATACCTTTGCACAGCTTAGATTTAACTTTTTACACATCTAGATATACTCTTGCACAATTCAGCTGTAACTTTGGCACAATCTAGATATTCCTTTGAACAATCTAGCCATCACTTTGTGCACAAGTAAAGTGTGAACCTAGCCCCTTCTGTTTAAATGTGGAACTCTCAGAAATGCTCTAGGTTTCTCTGGTAATGAGGGCATCAGTCAGTAAGGTGTCTTGGAGCTGGGTCATACACTCTCTCTCTCTCTCTCTCTCTCTCTCTCTCTCTCTCTCTCTCTCTCTCTCTCTCTCTCTCTCTCTGTGTGTGTGTGTGTGTGTGTGTGTGTGTGTGTGTGTGTGTGTGTGTGTGTGTGTGTGTGTGTGTGTGTGTGTGTGTGTGTGTGTGTGTGTGTTGTGTGTGTGAAGAATATGCACAGCAGTGTTTATTCCTGACGGTGAGACAAATGCCTGCTTGGCGTGACGAAACATGCTGATGAGGATAATGAGGAAGAGGGGAGGAGGCGAGGTGGGGGGATGAAGGGGGGTGTAGCATTGTGGGTGTGGAGCCCTGTACTGTGTCAGCCTACACTCTGTCCATTGTGGGAGTGATGAATATTGCCCCGGCCCACTCCACTTTCTCCTGGCTTCTCACTCTCTCTCATGTCGGCAGCGTCAGGAACCCTGCGTCTCTGATGCCTCCCCCGCCCCCCTCTTCACACCCCGGGCAATTTATTGTCGGTACAGGTACTGTGTTCTGGGCACTGCTGCTAAGCTCAGCACAGCTCCTGTCTGTACAGACATACAGATATACAGACAGACAGCCCTGTTCGCCCTGGTTCCTCTAGACAGCTGAGTAGGTTTTGTACGTGACTGTTATTCAGAAAAATACATCACAATTATCACAGTGCACTATTCTAGAATGTATATCTACAACAACAACACGCCCAACAGTTTAAAGCTGATGACTCCAAAAAGCGAAATATGACCTTTTCATTCGGTATCTGTTATACAGATCAGTTTTTTTTAAATATTAAAAATAGTAAAAGTTTTAGGAACATTGTCAGTGTGAACAATCAAAAACAACGTTGATAGTTTTTGTTTGTTTTTTGTTGGGGTGGGGGTGGGGGTGGGGCGTGCCTCATGTGTGATGTTCTGTCCAGCTGTCCCTATGCCGCTCATTTCAATCTCTCCACCCCAGCCATACCCAGATTCATCATGTCGCTTTCTCAGTGTCGGAAGTCCACAGAGCACCTATCAATGTTAGGCCGCCGCAAGGCAACTAGCTAGAGGGACCCTGCAGTGCTGCTTGATCACTTTGGCGATATTCGGTGATGCCTGTTCTGAGCTGGCATTCTTATGATACCCCGTACTAAGATGAATACTCCACTGTTAGTGATGACAGTAATAGTTCAGTTGCAGAGCCCAGCTGAGACAGACGCCCATCCGAGATGGCGACCACCACAACGTCCCCACAACCCCACAGGCTTTGACACAAACTCACCACAGACATAGAAGTGTATCTGAAGTCACCATGAGACCAGAGCAACTGGGCCACCAGAATCAGAAACATTTGTTTTTATTGCATGATATCCATGATTCTGTATGATATTATTGTATGATAATGAGGATGACGTAATGATGTTGCTATGGAAGTGCACGTGCTTGGAGACTACTTGACAGGGTTGTACTCTACCCTTACTGTCATAATGTATCCAAGCCTCAACCTGGCCTGAGAGATACAGACACCTGTATTATTGATCAGGTCAGTTGAGCAATACTCTCAAAATCGCATCTGTAAAGTGGATGAAGCTCAACTGTGTGGTGCCAGTCTTCCCACTGAGCCCACAGCACACTCACTCTGGGTAGGAGCCGGCTGGAGCTGAGTTCTAAACCATGTCTGAAACCAGGCACCGGTCATTTTCTTCCACAAGACTTTGAGTGGCTGTCTGGCATGTACTTGCAGATCAGAAAAAAGAAATGTTTATTCTACTGGTCATAAGACGGGCATCTAGCTCAGTCTCTGCAGGCACTAAAGGCAGCAGCACGCAGTAGCTCCTCCCATCACCATAGAGCTTCATGGCCACAGGAGGGGTCAGGCCACACCCACTTTCGACAGTTAGTTTTCATGTGGTAGGTAAACCTGGGGGGTGGGATACATCAGTGATCAGAACACTCGCTTTCCCTCCAGCCAATGTTAAACAGCATGGAGCGTGGTTACCAGTTGGATGGTGACCGTTTGCGTGCCTTGGCTTCAGTACAGTTCCTCCAGTTCACCCAGCTGTAAATGGGTACCTGCCCTCTTTAGGGTCAGGGAAGGTAAAGCAGCAAGGGTGAGGAGACGGGCGCCGCCCTCAATATGCTGGCCCTTAGAGAAGCTGAGGTCTCTGACACCTCGCTCCCCTACGACCACATAGGTTATGGGACACCTTTATCTTTTTATATAGACCTGCAGCACTTACTCTGTCTGTTGTGGGGGTTTTGTCAGTCTGGTAAGGGCACTGCTCTGTGTGATGTGTGCAGAGTTCCATGTACACACTGTGTAGGAGGTTGTGGCCTGTTCTGAGTTTGACTATACAGACATGCTCCTGTAGCATCAGCAGATAGTAGGAGTCTGACCTGTGTAGTGTGGATGTTTCTGTATCCTATGATATCCCATCATCAGATAGCAGGAGTCTGGCCTGTGTAGAGTGGGCGTTTCTGTATCCTATGATATCCCATCAGCAGATAGTAGGAGTCTGACCTGTGTAGTGTGGATGTTTCTGTATCCTATGATATCCCATCAGCAGATAGTAGGGGTCTGACCTGTGTAGTGTGGATGTTTCTGTATCATATCCATCAGCAGATAGTAGGTCTGCTTGTAGTGTGGATGTTCTGTATCATATCCCATCAGCAGATAGTAGGGGTCTGACCTGTGTAGTGTGGATGTTTCTGTATCATATCCCATCAGCAGATGCAGGAGTCTGACCACATGAGGGCTTATTCCATTATCCTCGATATAAGAGAATAAATAAATAAAAATTTAAAAATACAATAACAAGTTCTATGGCACAACAAAACATGTCCCTTTTCCAACACATTTATGCCGAAATGTGAGTAGGTTTTGGTTTTGTATATCATATGAAGAATAATATGAAAAAAATACAATAATTCCCCCAATTCCAACACCCTCCTCCCCTCCCCCAGTGCTTTCACATCCATATTTAGAATAAATAAATTAGAATCAGAGAATCCTTTCCTGACTTCAGAGCATGGCTGAATAAATACTGATCTGAATGTATGTAAAAAGTCACCACAGCATCCTGTTGGTCTTGATGTCTTTACTCAGTCTCTCTCTTCACTAAACTCTCTGTAGAATGACATAGACTGAAAACAAGTAAGGCTGGAATGACAGTGTACGAAATACCTTAAAAAAAATTAAAGAAAAGAAAAAAAAAGAAAGACGACACTTCGACATGGGATTTTCTTTCCTTTCCATTTTAAGTCCTAAAAAATAAAGTATATTCATCATTTTACTTTTTTTCTAACAAATTGACATATTTAGTATCATCTCATGATACCTACAGATCAGGACAGACAAATTAAAAAAAAACCCACCGATCAAATCTGACAGGGGAACCTTTCCAGAACTCTGGCACCTTCTCCAATCCACATGAGCATCGCTGCTAACAATGTTCTCATCATTCATGCATAACCTGATTACTCTCTCACACTTGCTTTTTTCCCTTTCGCTTGCAGCTCAATCTGGTTATTCCTTGAATGCCATTGACTTGCATGATCTTTGAAGCCTGTCGCGGCAGCCACCCTGCCCATTGTTAATCACCTGAGCTGAGCCGAGGCGAGGTGAGTAAGGTGCTCCAGTCTCCAGCCCGCCCGCCACTCACATCACCTGAAGAACCGTTTCTGCTCGCTACAGGACACGCAACAAGATTTAGCATCACCTGCAACTTCAAACCGCTCTCTCTCTCTCCTCTTCTCCTCTCCCATCTCTCTCTCACCTCTCTCTCTCTCTCCTCTCCTCTCTCTTCTCTCTCTCTCTCTCTCTCTCTCTCTCTCCTCTCTCCTCCTCTCTCTCTCTCCTCTCTCTCTCTCTCTCTCTCTCTCCTCTCTTCTCCTCCTCGTCTCTCTTCTCTCTCTCTCTTTCTCTCTCTCATGCTGGGACAGAAGGGGAGGGATGGAGGGGGTGTGCTAGAAATTAGCTACACATTTTCTGTAATTACCGGAGGCCCGTATAGTACGGTTTGATTGTTGTTTTGGTTTGTTAAAGAGATCAATCAGAATTCAAGCTTTTATCTATTGTCATTTTTATGTACACGATTTGTCTTAATGTACTGACTATCCAACAGTTGATTTAAATGAGTTTATGCATTCAATAAGTATGGAACAAAATTTTAACATGAAGAACATAATCAGCACTGCAACAACAAGCCAGTAGCTTATATCCGCTCAAGTAGGCCTAACATCAACATTCACAGGGCGGCTGATGATCACTTTAGTGACCAAAGAAGAGGACGGGAAAAAAAATGGCTGAATAGAATAATAACAGCATTCACATTAAAAAAACAATGAAAGGATTGACGAATTTCCCAACAGATAATATCTATTGAATGATAAGCAAAAGTTTGAAAAAAATGGTAGTGTCCTTTGCTGCACTACGCAACTAAAAAGTTAAAAAATCAAAAAGTAAAAGAAAAAAAAAAGAAAAAAGGGCAGACAGACGTAACTAAACAAACAAGCTGCTACTTTGCAAGCTGCTAGGCTACTGTTTATAATAAAATATCGGTATTGGTATTGGGATTGTGGTGATAATCATTGACCTACGTCCAGTGCTGGTTTCTGATTTAAGGACAGTGAAAAAGAGACCAGAAAAGAGAGGGCTAGGGTAAGCTTCCCCCACATCCCACACCTGCAGCCTTTACAACTGCGTGCTGCAATGACCGCCACCTGCAGGACCTGTCACTCCGACAACAACAATAACAACATGAACACCAACACCACCACCAACTATCAGTCTATTTTTCCAGCATGTTCAGAGTGAAGGATTACTGGACCTCTGATAGAGGAGGCATATCTTCAAATGGCAGTGGGGTACCTCACTCACCCCCACACCCCCCCCCCCTCCCCCGCACCCCCCGCCCCCCTACCCGTGGTCAGTGGGGGACCCCCACACGGCAGATCATACAGACCTGTCTGAGAGATTAACGCAGAGACAGACAAACAGACAGACAGGGAACAGAGGGGTGTCAACAGCCTTTGTCTTGGGACCACAGCTGAACAACAGGGCTTTGGTGGTGGCTGACAGGGTCTGTAGAGCGGCGGGGGTGAAAGAGAAGGAGTGAATCTGTGTGTTGTGCTGAGTTGGGGCTGAGAGCCATTGAGGCGGGGAGGGTGACAGGTCCTTCAGCCTGGTGTGGCAGTGCCCCTGGTGTTTGCTTGACCATTGCCGAGAGAGAGAGAGAGAGAGAGAGAGAGAGAGAGAGAGAGACAGAGACAGAGACAGAGACGAGAGAGAGACACAGAGAGACAGAGAGACAGAGAGACAGAGACAGAGACAAGAGAGACAGAGAGAGCAGACAGAGACAGAAGAGAATGACAGCGGGAATCCTGGTCAAATCTGTCCACCCTTTAATGTCCTAAACTATCCTGTCCTTCTGACCACAGACACGCCTGATTAGCTGACTATAAAAAAGAGAGACTGGACTTTAAAAGAGTTGGAGAGAGAGGAGGAGGAGGAGGGAGAGAGGTGAGGTAGGGGGATGTGGGAGCAAACACTTAGCGGGGAATTGGAAGCCCCTCCGAGTTGGCTGAGGAGGGAACAAGGTGAGTGTTGATGGGACCCCCACCTCGCTCCCATCATCACAGGTGTGGCCAGCCAATCAACACGTCGCCACAGCAAGTAGGGGGGCCCACCGCTAGGTGTCAGGATCGCTTTAGCTTTACCAGGGAAAATACCTGTCTCTCCCCCCTACTGGTCCCCTCTGTCTTGTGTTACTGATGTAACGCGATCAACTAAAATCTGTGTGTGCCAAGTGAGGAAGGAATCTGCCAGCACTCTTTTTTCAACACTTGCCTCTTGTCAACAATGTTATTCCGTTTTCTTTTTTTTTCTGTGGTCCTTTACCTGAAACCTGAAGCCTGACTCTCTGTGGAGATGACTGGGGGCTCTTTCAGTTTTTTTTTAAGTAGCATCGCCACCTTCTGGAAATTCTCTGAGATATGATAACAACAAAATAACAACTGGAGATTCAGTGCTAGAAATGTCTTTTTGTTCTACCACTCTCTTTATTTTTATGTCTTTTTCCTTTACTTACTTTCTGCGTTCCCAGTCCATCCTCTTGCTTTTTTTTTTTTTTTACAAGTAAATCTTAGAAACATTTTCTTTTTAAATATTATAGCCTATGACATTTTGCTTGTGTTGTTTTTGTTCTGGCGAGGAGGTAATGATACTGTAAACATTAAGATGATGGGCACAGGTTGTTCCTTCTGCTGCGTTATTTGCCCTGATGACATTTTATGTACTTTTTGTGCACTTTAGTGTTCATTGTCCTTTTTTCTATCTTTCTTTTTTTAAAACACTTTTTGCTAATAATTATAAGATCATTCATTTGGGCGATTGCCTTTCCAATGGACCATTCCCACGACGTGGAGAGTGGAGGGGGGGGGGGGGTCTGCTGCATGGGTAACAGCTTACTTACTCCATACTTACTCACCCAGGCTTTGCCCTCTAGAGCCTAGAGTGCAACTCCGTATTCTTCCGAGACTGACGGATGCCTACCTCAGATGAGAATGATAAATGAAGCGGACTGGCTGGTGTCCTCAGCATAACCTGGTTTTATCGGCCCAAAGGAACGAAATGATTAATTAAGGTACTTTGTCATTAGAGCGCTCGCTTTCCCCCGGCCAAGTTAAGCAGCGTCGAGCGTGGTTACCAATTGGATGGGTGACCGTTTGCGCGCCTTGGCTTCAGTACAGTTCCTCCAGTTCACCCAGTTGTAAGTGGGTACCTGCCATCTTTAGGGTCAGGGAAGGTAAAGCAGCGAGGGAGAGGAGATGGGTGCCGCCCTAAATATGCTGGCCCCTAGAGAAGCTGAGGTCTCTGACGCTTCGCTCCCCTACGACCACACAGGTTATGGGACACCTTTACCTTTACTTTTACCTTACTTTGTCATTAATTTTAATGCTGTTGTTCTTTTCGGACTGATACTGTGATAGTGTTGGACATTGAGGGAATTAGGCCATGTTGATTTTGAACTTCATGTGACCATTGCTGGAGTTGCTGAAAGTGAGAGGGTGACAGCTAGCTCTGATAATCAGGGCCTTCCTGGAGGGTGGAGCTACAGACAACATGAAGTGACTGGACATAAAGCCTGGCTGTCCCAGACTTAAAACGTGGACTCTTGTTTTAACTGCAATTAAACCAGCTGCCTTGGCGCAGTAGTTAGTAGGCCTACCTTGGGTTACAAACTGGAAGGTCACAGGTTCCAATCCCACAAGAGGTATAGGGCTTTTTCGAATACTGGCCGGTTCCTACCCCGAGTGAGTTACAGCCTTTCACTTTCGTTTTATTTAGAGAAGTATCTAGTTAGAATGGGCATGAATGGGCAACAGATGTTTGAGTCTAGTTCTTTACGACCTAAGTCACTGGCGATACAAATGGTTCCAGTGCCGTCGCTGTAGCCGCCAGAACGTTGCCATATAGGCCTAGGCCTACAGCCCCAAACCGCCCTGGGGACTCCAACTCCCCGATGTTTCCTCAGGGATGGTGTCTTAACAGAACACCTGTGTGCATGCTGGTTTTGTTGGTTTTTTTTTTTTTTTTTTTTTGGGGGGGTTGTCATCCGCCCCTACCAGCACACAATGGCCTGTTCTTGCGAAACGTGGAGCGGGTTTTTAACGTGTATGCAAGATGTTCTGCGCGCATTCGTACACGGGTCTCGTTTACAGTATCATTCGAATGACTAGTAGTAGTAGTAGTAGTAGTAGTAATATCATCATCATCATCATCATCATCATCATCATCATCATTATTATAGCCATACATACAAAGCAGCCTCAAGCAAAACAAAACAAATCAGACAAAAGAAGCATAATTACTAACGTGACCTACACACTGGATAAACTAGGAAGCAGGGTAGGTAAGAAGATCTAGATCTAGGTGCCCTGTGCATGGTCTGATCCAGTGTGGCAGACTCCATCCACTCCAACAGCCAGCGCCCAGTTAGATCTAGATCTAGATCTAGTTACTTACAACAGCAAGGCAGTGCTGCCTTTTCCACAACAGGCTATTCTATTCATCATCAATGGACAGCTCTCTCTCCCATCCTGGTTTGTTTTTTGAACACACACATGTGCATTTCTCCCACTGCAGAAAACACTCAGGCCATGTGCTGCGGGCCATTCAGCCACCAGCAGCCTGTGTAATGCCCAGCCAGTCTGGAAGAATCTGTCTGCTGCCAGTTTTTTAATTATTTTTATCTGAGAGAATGATGTCCCTTCTTCGCGACTCTAGCAGACACACATTCGCTGGGTAGCCTATAAATTTCAGTTTTGCGCGATTGTTTTTCAGAGTTTAGTTGAATTTAGAGAAAAAGATCACACTGCCATGATTGCTGGTTATGATGTGGTGGGGTTGTATTTTCTGAGGGCTGAAAAGAAGAAGAAGAAGAAGAAGAAGAAGAAGAAGAAGAAGAAGAAGGAGAAGAAGAAGAAGAAGAAGAAGAAGAAGAAGAAGAAGAAGAAGAAGAAGAAGAAAGAATGGGGGTTTGCTGTTGTAGGCGCAAACAAATACATAGATAAAGTAAACAAACATATATCTATACAGACAGGGAAAATTGATACCCCCCTCCCCCCCCCCCCCCCCCCTCCAGTAATTCAGGCAGAGAAATATGCTGCGACTGACAATACTATACAATACAATCTAAAATAATACAGAACAATACAATTCAATACAATACAATACAATACTGTTCAATACAATACAATATAAAACACAACAATTCAACACAACACGACACACGATATTACATTACAACACAGTCCAATACAAAACAAAACCCAAGCAAAAGAAAAATGATTCCAGACATATAGTTATACATAATTACATTAGTTCTCAACAAATTACCCTACGAAACAACAATAAGCATAAGTTTTGAACAGTGTATTGATTAAAATACTGCAAGCCATACGTGATTATATGAAAGTATAAATCTTCTGACAGGACTATGATCATTATAAGTGTCCATGCTACGACGGGACTATTGTTGTGGTCATTTTAATGTCCTTGTTACGAGAGGACTATTGTTGTGATCATTATAAGTTTCCTTGTTGCAACGAGATTATTGATGTGGTCATTATAAGGTTACTTCTTACGACGGGACTATTATTGTGATCATTTCAATGTCCTTGTTATCCTGTCAGGGTGACTGACGCCTGCCTGTGTTTGTGTGACCCCTTCATTCTTCATCAATAACAAACACTTCTGTTTTTATCAAACTACATCCAGCTTACAGCATTTTGGTAGCACTGTCTAGGCCGAGTGAGAATGTTTGCGCTTAGCTAACTAGCTAGCTACAAGACTGTATGTAGGTTATAGGCTAGGTTGTGTTGTGTGTGACAGCACAGGAGCAGGAAGGAGATGAATTAATGGATGAGTTTAATGTCCTCATAGCCGGAATGCTTTTAGGGATAAGTTATTCTCGCATGGTAGTCCAGGATAAGTTGTTCTCCTATGGTAGTCTAGGACAACTTATTCTCGCATGGTAGTCTAGGACAAGTTATTCTCGCTTGGTAGTCTTGAAGGAGATGGCGGCCAGCATCTATCTATAGCTGTCGTGAACAGCGCTTCAAGCCGCTCTGCTGCTGTCTTGGCCACGCCCACTTTCTTGGACACGCCCCCTGCCCGTGGCTGTCTTGGCACCAGCAGCCAGTCACCTTCACGTCTTGCTGCTTTGCTGCCGGAATGACGGCAGTGAGGAGGCACTGACAAACTGAGCAGTTAGGTACAGATACCTACCTCCCCCTCCCCTCCCCTCCCCTTCCCCCTCCCCTCCCCTCTCTTCCTGCCTCTGACACCTAAGTCAGTTAGGATGTGACAAGACTGTGTGATTTAGTTTGGGTGATTTATATGTTATTATTATTATTTGTTGTTGTTGTTGTTGATTTTTGGTTATTTTGTGGTGGGGTTGGTTGTGCTAACACAGTTCTTTCTTTTTGGTGTATGTGTGTGTATGTGTGTGAGTGTGTGTGTGTGTGTGTGTGCGTGCGTGCGTGCGTGTGTGTGTGTGTGTGTGTGTGTGTGTGTGTGTGTGTGTGTGTGCGTGTGTGGTATGTGTGTGTGTGTGTTAGTGGTGTGTGTGTGTGTGTCTGTGTGTGTGTGTGTGTGAGTGTGTGTGTGTGTGTGTGTGTGTGTGTGTGTGTGTGTGTGTGTGTGTGTGTGTGTGTGTGTGTGTGTGTGTGTGTGTGTGTGTGAGTGTGTGTGTAAACGCAACTCTCTCAACGGCACCAATACACACACTACTTCTCATCGCTAACCGATGAATATTATTGATCGTGTTGGAGATGACAGAATCATTGAAGGGGAGAGAGAGAGAGAGAGAGAGAGAGAGAGAGAGAGAGAGAGAGAGAGAGAGAGAGAGAGAGAGAGAGAGAGAGAGAGAGAAGAGAAGAGAAAAAAAATTCATGTAGTGTTCTCTTTCAGTCTTCCCAGCTGTCATCTCCACTTCATGGTCTTTTTGGCCTGTCAGAATCAGAAAGTGAAATGGATAATCATGGAGTTGACTGACGGTTGTTGATTTCTTTCTTGCCGTTGTCCAAGAGGCTTTCCTCCGTGTTTCATGTCACCACTTCAGGCTTACTGAACTCTGCAACACTCAGCCCTTTTTACCCTTACATGCAGACGAGTGTGGCTTTTTTGTTGCTGCTGTTGTTAGTTTGGGGTTGTGTTTTGTTATTTGTTTATTCGTTTGTTGTTGTTGTTGTTGTTTTTTTTGGGGGAGGTGTTTTTCGGAAGAGTAGGCCATTTTTGCTGGTGGGAACGAATAACAACATTTACAAAACTGCATACACATGAGGACTGGATGTAAAAAAAAAATTATTAAAAAAAAGCACATGAGTGCTTATTCCATTATCCTCGAAATAAAAGACTAAAATAAAATAAAGAAATACAATAAATAAATAAATAGACAGTCAAACGGCCAGCCAGTAGTCACCTAAAGTCATAGACAGCCAAAGTGGTCACCTAGAGTCATAGACAGCCAAAGGCTAGTGGTTACCTGCAGTCATAGACAGCCAAAGGCCAGTGGTCACCTAAAGTCATAGACAGCCAAAGGCCAGTGGTCACCTGCAGTCATAGACAGCCAAAGGCCAGTGGTCACCTAAAGTCATAGACAGCCAAAGTGGTCACCTTAAGTCATAGACAGCCAAAGGCCAGTGGTTACCTGCATCATAGACAGCCAAAGGCCAGTGGTCACCTAAAGTCATAGACAGCCAAAGGCCAGTGGTCACCTGCAGTCATAGACAGCCAAAGGCCAGTGGTCACCTAGAGTCATAGACAGCCTAAGGCTAGTGGTTACCTGCAGTCATAGACAGCCAAAGGCTAGTGGCTACCTGCAGTCATAGACAGCCAAAGCCAGTGGTCACCTAGAGTCATAGACAGCCTAAGGCTAGTGGTTACCTGCAGTCATAGACAGCCAAAGGCTAGTTGTCACCTTAATTCATAGACAGCCAAAGGCTAGTGGTCACCTTAAGTCATAGACAGCCAAAGGCTAGTGGTTACCTGCAGCCATAGACAGCCAAAGGCTAGTGGTTACCTGCAGTCATAGACAGCCAAAGGCCAGTGGTCACCTGGAGTCATAGACAGCCAAAGTGGTCACCTTAAGTCATAGACAGCCAAAGGCCAGTGGTCACCTAGAGTCATAGACAGCCAAAGGCTAGTGGTCACCTTAAGTCATAGACAGCCAAAGTGGTCACCTTAAGTCATAGACAGCCAAAGGCTACTGGTTTCATGCAGTCATAGACAGCCAAAGGCCAGTGGTCACCTAGAGTCATAGACAGCCAAAGGCTAGTGGTCACCTTAAGTCATAGACAGCCAAAGTGGTCACCTTAAGTCATAGACAGCCAAAGGCCAGTGGTCACCTTAAGTCATAGACAGACAAAGTGGTCACCTTAAGTCATAGACAACCAAAGGCCAGTGGTCACCTTAAGTCATAGACAGCCAAAGGCCAGTGGTCACCTTAAGTCATAGACAGCCAAAGTGGTCACCTGCAGTCATAGACAGCCAAAGGCCAGTGGTCACCTTAAGTCATAGACAGACAAAGTGGTCACCTGTAGTCATAGACAGCCAAAGGCCAGTGGTCACCTAGAGTCATAGACAGCCAAAGTGGTCACCTTAAGTCATAGACAGCCAAAGGCTAGTGGTCACCTTAAGTCATAGACAGCCAAAGGCTAGTGGTCACCTTAAGTCATAGACAGCCAAAGGCTAGTGGTCACCTTAAGTCATAGACAGCCAAAGGCCAGTGGTCACCTAAAGTCATAGACAGCCAAAGGCCAGTGGTCACCTGCAGTCATAGACAGCCAAAGGCCAGTGGTCACCTAGAGTCATAGACAGCCAAAGGCCAGTGGTCACCTGGAGTCATAGACAGCCAAAGGCTAGTGGTCACCTTAAGTCATAGACAGCCTAAGGCTAGTGGTCACCTTAAGTCATAGACAGCCAAATTGGCCACCTGGAGTCATAGACAGCCTAAGGCTAGTGGTTACCTGCAGTCATAGACAGCCAAAGGCTAGTGATCATCTTAAGTCACAGACAGCCAAAGGGCAGTAGTCACCTGGAGTCCTGCCGTAGGGCAGCTTCCTATGTGTAATAGAGTCACGGCACAGGTGCCTACATCTGTGCGACATCTCCTGCATAACATTCCCTTGATCCTGTTCTGGTAGATGGGGGGTCAGGTCATGTTGGTTTCTACAGCCCCAGAGGAAGACTGGCATCACTCAAGGGAAACTGCACTAGCTCTGCACTCAGCAGAAACGCTGATGATAAGAGGACTATTATTTTTAAAAATATGTATATAATATATATATATCTATCTATATCTATATCTATATCTATATCTATATCTATATCTATATCTATATATATATATATATATATATATATATATACATTTAACGATGATAAACAAACAAACAAAACCCCAGGGTTGTTTCAAGTTGACTAGTTGTCTTGTCAAGATTAGGCTTCTGTGACGCCTTCTGTTTAAATGAGAGGTAATAGCAGAACAAGGATGGATCTATTAAATGCTATTTTGTTCAGCTGCGGTCCATTTTTTTGGTACATACATACTTAACTACTCCTAAAAGCATTACTTGTTGTACTCATTTCAAGTATTGGTGCTAAGTTATTCTGACCAAATATTTTTGGAACCAAAAAGGATTGGGGAAAGGTACGTGGCTGCCATTTGCATTCCTGTAAAGAGAACAGCCAAAAGAGCAGATTCCAGTGCCATGAATGCAGCCTCCTCTTCCAGATAATTATATCAGGCAAGCAGGATACATGGAACTGCTTCTGTTGTCCTGCAAGATGGTCACAGTCATAGTCATGGTCATGGTCATCAATATTTTAGAAATGGAAAAGATAAACAGTATCATATATTTTGTTATTTTATTACTGTAATGTTACTTCTCTCCTGTTTTGTTTTTATTAATAAAAAGTGTTTTTAAATACTTGGTGTTTCAAAATCATCTCAAATTGTGTAAAGAAAGGGATCTGTTTTCCACTTGAGGGGGGGGGGGGGGGGGGGTGATATGCGACATAGTTGAACTGAACGTGCAGTGAGGATCCTGTCGGCAGGTAAAGGGTTAAGGGGACTGAGGACGATCTGTCAGCATCCATGGTCAGTTCTATGGTCAGAGAGAAAGGCAGGTATGATATCAGATCCTTGTCACCTTGTAGACTTGATTCTACAATCGTCCATGGGCACATTTGAAAAAAAATGTTCAGAACTAGGTCACTTGTTCCTGCCTGATGTGCCTCTTGTTCTGAGTATGTTTCCAGTTATCTTTAAACACCGTAATATTCCAGCCCATGTTTATATTATACTTGACATTTTATGAAGGCTGACAGTCATGTCTGGCATTGATCAATTGATTAAACTATGAAGGCTAACAGTAATGTCTAGAATTTAATTAATCAAACCATGAAGGCTGACAGTAATGTTTAGCATTAATTAATCCATTTATTAATTGATTAAACCATGAAGGCTGACAGTCATATCTGGCATTAATTAATCCATGAAGGCTGACAGTAATGTCTAGCGTTAATTGATTAATCAATTAAACAATGAAGACTGTCAGTAATGTCTAGCATTCTATTAATTAATTAAACTATGAAGGTTGACAGTAATATCTAGAACGAAATCATTAAACCAGGAAGGCTGACAAAGAAAATAAATTGACCGACTAGCAAAATCATAGGATAGAACTTGCCTGAAGCTTTGACTTTGGAGAGAGAGAGAGAGAGAGAGAGAGAGAGAGAGAGAGAGAGAGAGAGAGAGAGAGAGAGAGAGAGAGAGAGAGAGAAGAGAGAGAGAAGAGACAGACAGACAGACAGACAGACAGACAGACAGACAGACAGACAAAACAGAAACACACAGACACACAGACACACAGAGTATGTGACGGGTGGGGAGGGAGGGGCAGGCACGTGAAGTGAAAGCGGGTAGGGGTGGGGTGGAAGGCGGTATGGGGTGGGTGGGGTGGGGGTAGGGGAGGAGGAGGAGGAGGGGGGGAGGGGGAAAGGTGTTGACAAAGAAGACAAAAGAGCAAAAAGACAAACACGGCCCTGATTGCCGGAGAAGAGAGCAGACGACAGAAGCCAGATCTCCACACGGTGACGGACGCACGTGCAGACACCCTCCTGAATATTAATACAGATGAGGGAGGGAGGGGAGGGGGGGGAAGTGGGGAATGGGGGGAGGGGGGCTCAAACCCAAGGGACAGGGTGAATTCCTACCTCCTCCCACCCCTCCCCCCTACCTCCTCCCTCCCCCCTTGCCCTGACTATATCCTGAACGTCGTTCTGCCCATCTGGTGGCTTAGCTAGCAGGGGTGCTGGTGGTGGTGGTGATGGTGGTGTGTGTGTGTGTGTGTGTGTGTGAGAGAGAGAAGAGACAGAGAGAAGAGAGAGAAGAGAAGAGACGAGAGAGAGAGAGAGAGAGAAGAGAAAGAGACAAAACAGAGAGACAGAGAGACAGAGACAAGAAAGGAGACAGAGACAGAAGACAGAAGACGAAAGTGAGAAGACAGAAGACAGACAGACAGACAGACAAAACAGAGACACAGACAGCAGACACAGAGACAGAAACAGAGCAAAACAGAACGACAGCCAGATACTGATATATAGAGACAGAGAGAACACGCACGCACGCACACACACACACACACACACACACACACACACACACACACACACACACACACACACACACACACACACACACCACAACACACACAACACAACACACACACACACACACACACACACACACACACACACACACAACACACACACACACACACAACAACACACACACACACACACACACACACACACACACACAACACTAACACACACAACACACACACACACACACACACACACACACACACACACAGACACACACCGTACACACACACACACAACACCAACACAACGAGCACACAACACGCGTGCATTGGACCTGCTGCTGTTCACTTAGCCCCAAAGCTTATAGGTTATTAGACCAGTAAGAACACAAACTTACAACGTACAAACAGCCAGCAGCGCTCCGGAGGATGCTGGTAGTTTAATAACTGTCACCACTCCACCCCCACTCCCTCACTCCCTCTCACCCTTCTCCCCGCCTGTGCCGCAGGCACGGCACCCATGGGACCACTCAGCAACCCCCCCTCCCCCTTCCCCCTTCTCTCCATACCCCCCACACCACCCCACTCCCCACCTCCCTTTATCCTCCTCGTTCTCTCTTGTTAGACATGGTTGTTCTAACACACTAACAGCTAGGGTACGGTAGGCAGAGGAGTGCAGTGGCTGATAATATACACACAGTGTGGTAGTGTTACTATTGTAGTGGGGGTCTATTAACGCTTTTGATCTCTCCAGCCTTTGCCTTTCTTTTGAATCACTAGTAGCCGCGCGGGGCCTGCTTTAACACGTGTCCTTCTGTCATCCATTGACAATTCACTCAACATGATAATGTCAACAGTGAAAGCGGGGATGTAAAATCAGGTCGATATAGATCTACTGCGAGAAAGTGTCCCCCCCCCCCCCCCCCCCCCCATTTTTTTCTGTAGAAACTTTCTCCCGATTGTTTCTGTAGAAAATTCCCCCGATTGTTTCTGTAGGTTTCTGTAGAAAGTTTCCCCGATTGTTTCTTCTGTTGGTTTCTGTAGAAAGTGTTCGATTGTTTCAGTAGAAGGTCTATTGTTTGTTTGTGTCAGTGTGTTTGTGAGTGTCTAAATTTAAAAGCTGTGAATCTTTTGTGTGAATGATTCGAAATGCAAGCACTTGGGTCTGTTTACTTTACAAGATTCAGTGCTATAAAAATCATCACCATCACATCATCATAATCATCGATCATCATCATCTTCATCATCATCATCATCATCATCTCATCATACATCTTATCTACTCATCATCATCATCATCGTTGTTATCATTATCATTCATTATTATCATCATCATTATTATCAGTTAGTATAGTAGTAAATAGTTGTATAGTATAGTAGATCTTCATTATAGTTTAGTAGTAGTATTAGTATATATAGTAGTAGTATTATTTTATATATTAATTATTTTTAATTATTATTATTATATATTATATAATTTATTATTATTATTATTATTATTTTTATTATTAGTTATTATTATTTTATTTGTTGTGACGGTTTGCTTTGTGATAGGCCTACTGACTGGCAAAAAGGAGCATGTTTTGAGTGGATACGTGCTCGTGTACGGAAACAAATGCACGCACGTGTGCGCGCACTACACACACACACACACACACACACACACACACACACACACACACACACACACACACACACACACACACACACACACACAGTGGAACAGTGGTTTAGAGGTACTGCACCCCTCTGGAAAATCAGAAATCGTGGGTTTCATCCCTGTTTAAGCTCAAACTCCACCCCCCTCCTCCATCTATCAGACTTGCACTGGTGGTCTGGGTGCCAGTCTTTTGAATGAGACCATAAGCTAAGGTTCCGTGTGCGACACATAATTATGTAGTGCACGTCAAAGAATCCATGGCAACATGACAGTTGTTCAAGGCAAAGTTCTGTGGCAAAAAGTCACAATCATATGGAGACAAAACACAATGATAAAAACAGGACTTTGTTTCAATGGCTGCTGCTGCTGCTGTCGTGGCAATGCCTTCTCCCAGCAGCCAGAATTTCACCACAAAAAAAAAAATCCGTGACTGAAAGTCGACCCCCCTCCCCCCCCCCCCCACATACACACATCCCCCCCCCCCCCACACACACACATACACACACATCACCCCCCCCCACACACACACACACACAAAACACAACACATGCACGCGCGCCGCGCCACAACACACACACACAGACACACGCACACACAAAACGAAGAAAGATAGGGTGATAATTAATGGATAGAAAGAGGGGGGTTACAGACAGACAGACAGAGTACAGAGCAGACAACACTTATTCTGTAGATCACCAAACCAAGCAAAAAGCAAACAGACCATTTTCAATGTCAGAAATTCAGATTCTTTACTCTACAGACATGGAAGTCATTGCCCAGTTCTATGGAATATTCAAAAACCAGGAAAGCAAACAAGTAAACCAACAAAAAAAATCCCCCAAACCAACATGGCACCAAATAAAATATGGATCAGCATCACAGTCGTCAGCAAAATAAAGGTTCTGTAATTCTACTTCAAGATTTCCTTTCACACATTTCTTTCTTTCTGAACTCAAATTACCCCCCCCCCCCTTCCTCCACCCCACCCCCTCTCCTCGTCTACTTCACACACACACACACACACACACACACACACACACACACACCACACACACACACACACACACACACACACACACACACACACACACACACACACACACACAACTTGCATATGACATTCTAACCTATTATATAAAAATTATATACAATCAAAACATGAAAAAATAGATGAATAAATACACGATATTAGACTATATTTAAAATAAAGAAAAGAGTACACATATACAGACTAACACATAGAGAGAGACAGACAGACAGACAGACAGACAGACAGAAGACAGACAGAGAGAGAGAGGAGAGAGAGAGAGAGAGAGAGAGAGAGAGAGGAGAGAGAGAGAGAGAGAGAGAGAGAGAGAGAGAGAGGAGAGAGAGAGAGAGAGAGAGAGAGAGAGAGAGAGAGAGAGAGAGAGAGGAGAGAGAGAGAGAGAGAGAGAGAGAGACGTGATCATAAGAAACGACTACTCTAAAAAAAAAATCATTTTTCAGAGACAAGTGCAGGTTTGATCCTCGTTTAAGCCCAATTTTTCCCCCTGTCCACAAGACCTTGTGTCTGTGGTCTGGGTTCTAGTCTTTCGGAAAACGCAAAACCCATTCTGCGTACATAAAAGAACCCCACAGCAACAAGAGAATTACTTCTGGCAAAGTTCTGTTGGAAAAAGTCACTCTATAGAGATAACAAATAACATACACACAGGAAAAGAAGAAAGTCGATAAGTGGCGCTGCTCTTGTGGCGACGTGTTGTCCTCGGGGAGAGCAGCCCGACTTTCCCGCAGAGAAATCTGCCGTGACTGAAAGTGTTTACACAGTACAATACAACACAGGAGAACACAACACAACACATACAATAAACACACACAATACAACACAACACAATAAACCAATACAATACAACTCAACACAACACAATACCATACAATACAAATTTACCACTCTTCCTCCCTCTTCTCCCCACCCCCACTAAAAAAAATCTGGCTGGTGGCATAAAAGCAAGCACCTCACTTTCCAACT
Source organism: Stramonita haemastoma (assembly GCA_030674155.1). Lineage (NCBI taxonomy): Eukaryota > Metazoa > Mollusca > Gastropoda > Neogastropoda > Muricidae > Stramonita > Stramonita haemastoma. The sequence goes on along the minus strand of CM060329.1, from coordinate 41,862,135 downwards.
ATGCTGAGCTCTCAGAAACAAAAGCACAAAAACCGAAAAAAAATCCAAAAAAGAAAACAGAAGCAGCGTGTTCCTAGAACAACCCCCCCCCCCCCCCCCCTCACACTCCCAATGGTCTGTGTGTGTTACGGCACGACATGAAACAGATACAGTTGCTTTCTTCAACGGGAGAGCGAGCGAGTGCCAGGTACTAGGCCTAGTGCCTTCATCTTCTCAGCCTGCAGTCTCCCCCCACCCCTCTCCCTCTTTGTACAAGTTTACAGTGAAATCACAGGAATGCAGCGATGGTGAGCTTCCACAACTGTTTGTGGGGCTAGGGGTACCGTCTTCAGTGAAGAAGTTGCCCATAAATAATAGCATGGGATGGATGGATGGTGGATGGCTGCTGCTGTTGCCCTCCCTCAGAGCAGAGGGTCAGTGAACAGGTAGGGTCAGATGACGGAGGACATCTTGTGCAGCATGGCTCCAGAGGCAGGAGCAGCAGGTAGGGGGGGAAGAGGGATCGCTGGCAGGCCAGGGCACTGGGGGAGGCTAGCAGACCCCCGGCTGAGGCAGGAAGGCGGAGTGAGGCCCCAGACCGCCCTGAGGAAACAGAGCCCGCCAGAACCAGAGCCCCGGGGTGGTGGGCAGGGGGGCGGGGAGGTGCTGGGAGAGGGAGGGGTGCTGCTGCATCAGGGGGCTGTGGGCGGAGGTGGGGGAGGAGGAGGAGGCGGAGGGGGAGGCGGCCATGCTGGGGGGGAGGGGGGTGCCGTCGTGCAGCTTCCTCATGTGCTTCTTCAGGTCGAAGTTGCGGCAGAAGCCTTTGCCGCACACGTGGCAGGTGAAGGGCTTCTTGTCGTTGTGCGTGTGCATGTGGAAGGTGAGGTTGTAGACCTGGTGGAAAGCCTTGTTGCAGATGTTGCACTTGAACTGCTTCTCCGCGCTGTGCGTCAGCTTGTGGTTCTTGTAGTTGCCCTTCTGGTGAAAGCCCTTGCCGCAGTGCTCGCACACCCAGGCTTGTACCCTTGGTGAATTCGCATGTGGGTGTTCAGGGTGGACGACCCTGTTGAAACTCTTCCCGCACGTGCCGCAAGAGTGAGGCTTTTCGTCCGTGTGGATGATTTTGTGCCGGCATAAGGTACTAGCCTGGCGGAATCCTTTGCCGCAGATTTTACACACGAAGGGTCTGGCGCCTGTGTGCACAGGCATGTGACGGGTGAGGTTGTAGTGGGCGTTGAAGACCTTGCCGCACTCCGCGCAGGTGAAGCTCTTGCCGCCGTTCTTGTTAGCGCCGGCCTGGCCCTGCAGCAGGTCCCTCGTGCTGACCAGCTTGGAGGGTGACCTGTCCAGGCTGAGCTCCTCGCCCGCGGGGAAGGAGGAGCAGGTGGAGGTGTCGGAGGTGTTGTGGAGAGGGGCGCCCTCCCCCCTCCTGTCGCTGGTGCTGCTCACCTCCTCGTTGTCCTCGCTGTCCTCATCCAGCCTGGGCCTCTTCTCCGCCTTCACTCCCTCCTCCACAGTGTGCGGTGTATCTTTGTTGTTGTTGTTATTATTGTTGTTGTTGTTGTTGATCAAACTTTTCTCGGTCAGAGTCAGCACAGGGGGCAGGAGGTCTCTGTGCTTGGTGACAGTGTGCGCTAAGGAAACGTCGCTGTCTGCTTTCAAATCAGGGCTGGGCACAGAGTGGCTTCCCGGCACGCGGCGATCCTGGAAGTGCATCCTGACACTGGCAGCCTCAGGGAGGGGGTACGTCTCCTTCCCTACCGGGGAAACCACCGGCCCTTTGCTAACTCCTCGAGCTTTCAGAAGAGCAGGAGACAACTGCGCCAGCCTCCAGACATCCAGACCCGACCCTCCCAGCTCTGCCAGAGCGCTGAGGTCACCCATGCCCAGCAAGCGCGGATCCAGACCTCCCTGAGCTCGCGTGGAGGAGGAGGAGGAGGCGGCAGCAGCAGCGGCCAGAACAGCGGCAGTAGCAGCAGCGGGGTTGTGGGGATGCTGACCTGCCTGCAGCTGCTGGTACAGGGAGAAGCTGCGCAGCATCTGCGCGTGGTAGTCCTCCCTGCTGCGCGGCATGGAGAAGGCCGGGTGCATGAAGAAGGGCAGGAGCTGCTGCTGCAGCTGTTGTTGGTAGGCCATCTCGGCCTGGGAGAGCAGGCTGGGGTCAGCGGAACCGCTGCCCAGAGAGGCCCTCAGGTCCACGGCGAAGGGCAGCGGGGAGGCTTTGTGCAGCTTGCGACCCGTCGACCTCGCGTGCCGCAACAGGCAGAGGCGTACTGGGGGTGGGGGTGCAGGGGGTGGGAGGAGGGTGGTGAGGAGGAGGAGGGACTCGCTGCTGAGTGTCAGTGTCAGGGCACAGAGGCGGGGGGAGAAGGTTCTGTGCCTCAGGGATGTCGGGTCACCTCGCCCTCTCCTGTCCACCTCTGTACGCTCTCTCCGCCTGCCTGTGCGAGTGGGCAGAGTCCGCTTTCTCCCCACAGTGCCTCGCAGCTGCTGAGGCTGTCTGCTGTCTGACACACTCTGCTGCTGCTGTGTTGCCTGCTGCTGTCTGCAATGTCCGCTGTCTACTCTCTGTCACGCCCCTCTCAGGCTGTCTACTCTCTACTACGCCCCTTTCAGGCTGTCTACTCTCTTCCACGCCCCTCTCAAGCTGTCTACTCTCTGTCACGCCCCTCTCAGGCTGTCTACTCTCTACCACGCCCCTCTCAGTCTGTCTACTCTCTGCTACCCCCTCTCAAGCTGTCTACTCTCTACCACGCCCCTCTCAGGCTGTCTAACTCTTGCTACGCCCTTTCAGCTGTCTACCGTCTGTATGTCTCTAGGCTGTCTGGCAATCCGCACAGCTCGCTGAAGCGTGATGCGCTGTTGGTGACAGTGTGCTGTGCTGATGCTGATGCTGTTGTGTTGCTGTTTTGATGTAGTGATGCTGATGGTGCCCGCTGTGGGGCATGCCTGGCAGCCTATAGTCCTGTTGAAGGCACAGTGTGGGGGTCGTCCTCCTTTCTTGGGGCTGCTGGCAGCTGTCTGCCTCCCGCACGGCAGGGGACCTGGGTGTGGACCTCACTACAGA
>CM060329.1:41846589-41854089 GCA_030674155.1 Stramonita haemastoma | reverse complement strand
ATTAATTTTTCTTTACAATTTTATCAGGAAGTAAAAGTAACTATATAGCCTACAGTTTACATATGCACAAGTACCTCGGTAGAGCCGAAATTTTGCAAACGTTGTTCGTTCGCTCATGTGCGTGCATAGATCGGTGGTCTAGATGTAGAGGTAACGCACGTGCCTAGAAAGCGAAAGGTCCGGATTGGAAGTGTGCGGTGGTTCGATCCCCGTATAGGCCAGAAACTTTTTCTCCATCCATTATAGGCCTGGACCTTGTGTGGTGGTTTGGGCGCTAGTCTTTCGTCGGATGAAATGATGAGCTGTCCCGAGTGTTACACGTAACTATTTAGCGCACGTAAAAGAACCCAAGGCAGCAAAAACAGTTGCGCCTGCAAAGATCCTTTAGAAGAAGGACACTCTGGTAGGGAAAAAATACAGTTGTAGACAGGGGGGAGGAAATAATATTAGGTGGCACTGCACTTGTGGAGACGGCCACTCTCTCAGGGAGGGAGGCAGCGGGAATTTCACGCAGAGAAATCTGCCCTCAGTTAAAGTGGTACAATAGTTGTTTCGTTTAATCCAGTTTCGTGTTTTTGTTTTCTTCTACACGTTGTTGTTGCATCACCAACAAGTCCTCATTTTAAATAATTCTTTACGTCGTCGTGTGCTTCGCCAGATTGCCATCCATTTTTGGATTGAAAACAGCAATCTTAGTTATTGGACAAAATCAAATAAGCAATAGAACCAAACAAGAAAACAATAAATGATCATAGATTACTAACTCAGGATTTCATATGTGTAATGAGAATAACAACTTCAGGTAACCATTTACCTCCAATTTCATCATTTAAATGATGTTTATCAAAGATTACCCCCAAATCATTAGGACACATATTGAGTAGGACCTTTTTGAGAATTATTGGGTCCTGTCCATGCCTTTGGTCTGACTTGACTCAAATTCTCGCTCCTGGTTAAGCACTCTTCACAGGTTCCGTCAGTTGATTAATGCCTTAAGCACCCTCTGTGGTGGTACTTACTAGCAAAACACCTTTCATAATTGAAAAGTGTCTATTGCAACCCTAAGAATAGTAGATATTCTTGCGGCCTGCCACTGCTGCCAGCGAAAGATGAAAAAAAATAGAAAGAAAATATATTTCGAAAAAAAACGTTTAAAAAATAAATATAGAGGAAAATACACAGCTTATGAAACTTTGTGCCTTCTGTTCAGGGATCCTTTTTATAAAAAAAAAAAATGCAAGGGAGATCCACAAAGTCTGTAGCCAGTTTAGCTGGATAACAATGATAACCCAAACATTGCCAGATGCTTTCACTGTTGGCACAGGCAGTAAAAGTTGAATAAAAATGGCCTTCACTCAGATCTCAGAAGAGATGCTATTCTCCATTTGACTAACTATATAACTGAGAAAATAATTATAGTGGAGAAAAACAAGTGCAGGTAACCAGTTGCAACAGACAGCATGGATACTTGATAAGCAACACTATAGCTTTCGTTTTTTGTTTGTTTGTTTGTCTGTTTATCAGATTTTGTCATGAACCAATCACCTACATTCTAATTTCTAACAGATTTTGTCATAGATTAAATCAATCCCCAGTATTCCAATGATTTGTGAAAAAATCTTTCAAAATATATGCTAAAAAAGGGGGGGGGGGGGGGAACAAAAAGCAAACAGGAACTGACAAACGGTCAGGCAGCATTATTAACACCTATTCTGAAAATCCAAGGTGGAAATAAATGATAGAATCAGCCATTCAAGAACAAAAAACAAACAAAAAAACCTAACAAAAACAAAACCTTAAAATCTGATCGAACTAAACAAAACAAGTCCGTGAGCGCAAAAGATTTTTTTTTAACTTGAAAGGGGGGGGGGGGGGGGGGGGGGGGGCTGTACAGAAAGATTCTTGTACAGAGGAGAGGTAAACAGTTGTTCTACCTTCTCAAAGAGATAAAGAATAATTCTCTGTTTTACATGAAAACGATGGCTGGTTGATAAACCGTCATCAGGATCATACATAATGATGATCTGCTACAAAACCTGTCCCCAACACTGACCTCACCTGACCCCAACACTGACCTACCTGACCCCAACACTGACCTTACCTGACCCCAACACTGACCTCACACATCCCTCCTCCCTCCAATCACAAGATGTAGTACAAGTCTTCCTCCCCCCCCCACAACCAAACTCTTCCCACAAACACACTACACTCCTTACCCCCCCCCCCCCCCCTCTCTCTCTCTCCAGCCACAACACATGATGTACAAATCTTTTCATTTACTCAACCCTCTTCCCCTTCTTCTAATTCCACTATCTCCTCCCATCCTCCCTCCCCCTTTACCCCTTTCGTCTCTTCCTTCTCAGTGTGTGTGTGTGTGTGTGTGTGTGTGTGTGTGTGTGTGTGTGTGTGTGTGTGTATGTGTGTATGTTGTGTGTGTGTGTTATGTTGTGTGTTGTGTGTGTGTGTGTGTGTGTGTGTATGCTGTGTGTGTGTGTGTGTTAGTGTGTGTGTGTGTGTGTGTAGTGTGTGTGGTGTGTGTATGTGTGTGTGTGTGTTTTAGGGTGTGTGTGTGTGAGTATTTGGTGTGTGTGTGTGTGTGTGTGTGTGTGTGTGTGTGTGTGTGTATGCTGTGTTGCTGTGTGTGTGTGTGTGTGTGTGTGTGTGTGTGTGTGTGTGTGTGTGTGTGTGTGTGTGTGTGGTGTGGTGTGGGGGGGGTGTTTGAGTGTGTGTCAATCAATAAATCAAATCATTTTATTTCCAGATGGGACATGAATAAGTTTGTACTTTTAAATGTGTGGCGTGTGGCGCGGCGCCGCGTGCGTGCGTGCGTGCGTGGTGCGTGTGTGTGTGTGTGTGTGTGTGTGTGTGTGTGTGTGTGTGGTGTGTTGTGTGTGTGTGTGTAATGTGTGTCTGTGTGTGTGTTGTAGGAGTAGCAAGCAGGTCGATAATAACGTCTTGCTGCCCTGCATGCCTCCTAGTATAGACAAGTATAGGGGGGCCTCGAAGACAGTTTGTTGGCCTGAGCAAGTGAACCATTGCTGCTGCTGCCTGCCTGCCTGACGCTGCCTGCCTGCGCTGCTGCTGCTGCCTGCCTGCCTGTCTGCCTGTCTGCCTGTCTGCTGCCTGCCTGCTGCCTGCCTGCCTGCCTGCCTGCCTGCCTGCCTGCCTGCCTGCTGCCTGCCTGCCTGCCTGCCTGCCGGGCATCACTCAATTAGCGCCTTCAACAAACACTTCCTTCATTACACCACCCCCTCCCACCCCCACCCTGAAGGGATTATGATCTTGGAGTCTGTTAAATGGGGGTAGGGGTGGGTGGTGGTGGGTGGTGGTGGGGTGGGATAGGGTGTGGGGGGGGGGGGGGGGTAAGGTTAGCACTGCTAGTTCCAAGTTTTCTTGTGATGTGTTGGGATTTTTGCTGTCATGGTTGAATTTTGATTGAGGGGTGGGTGGGTGGGGAGTTGACGTGTATTTTGTTGTTGTTGTTGTTGTTGTTGTTGTTGTGGTGTGGTGGTGGTGTGGTGGTGGTGGAGTTGCGGTTGTTGTTGTGTGTGTGTTGTTGTGTGTGTTGTGTGTGTGTTGTTGTTGTTGTGTGTGTTGTGTGTTGTGCAGCTCTGAGGTGTTGATGTATGATGTTGTATAATTACAGGATAGAAATATAATAAATAATAATTGATGATGATGATGATGATGATGATGATGATGATGATGATGATGATGATATGATAATAATAATAATAATAATAATAATAATAATAATAATAATAATGATGATATATAATGATATATATATATATGATACTGAATAAACGAACATATAATAACGACAACAACAATGATAATAAAGATTGATGATAAGATGGTGATGCTGCTTAGTTGTTTTAACAGTTTTCTGATATGTTCATCTATGATCAGTGATGTCAGCAGGGTTTTTTTCTCAAATGTAAAAGGCGTGATTTTTTATGAGTAATAAATAAAAATAAATAGATTAATTAATGAATAAGGAGAAAAAAGAAAGCCAGATAGAAAAACAGAAGAGAAGAAAGACCGGAAACATGTTTAAGACAAACTCCTATTTATCCAGCAAGAGGTATTCAGTCAGTCAGTCAGTCAGCAGCCAGTCAGCCAGTCAGTCAGTCAGTCAGTCACTTAGTCAGTCAATCAGCCAGTCAGTTAGGCAGTCAGTCAGTGCACGTCAGTCAGTCAGTGTCAGTCAGTGTATCAATTAATCATCTAATGACATTCGCTCCTTTGCTTGATGACTAAGTCAGCAGCAGGCTGATTAAAGATTGTATTGACCACTGTCTAGGATATGACTCACAACTTTACTGGATACCTTGGGGGTTAATCAAACAAATTCTATCAATGATCTACAAGCTGACATCCACACTCAAGCCAGTGAACAGCATCACTTAGAAGCAAACTCCGTAACTAAAAGAAAATAACCAAACAACCAAAAGAGTACCGGGAAAGAAAAACCATCAAGAACAGAAAGAATGGAAAGGAAGAAAGAAATAGATAAAAAGACAACTAGATAGATAGACTGACAGACAGACAGACAAACGATCAGACAGACAGACAACAGACAGACAGACAGACAGACAGACAGACAGACAGACAGACAGACAGATAGATAGATAGATAGATAGATAGATAGATAGATAGATAGATAGATAGATAGATAGATAGATAGATAGATAGATAGATAGATAGATAGATAGATCGGATGGGATGGGTGGTGGATGGATGATAGGAGACGAGGACGAGAGTAGGGCGACGAAGAAGAAGATCAGACAGATAGATAGATAGATAGATAGATCGTAGGTGAGGTAGATAGATAGGATGATAGGGGAGATAGAGAGACGAGATAGACAGAAAACAGACAGACAGACACACAGACACACAGACAACAGATAGAAGAAGAAGACAGATAGAAGATAGACAGATAGATAGATAGATAGATAGATAGATAGATAGATAGATAGATAGAAGATAGACAGATAGATAGATAGATAGATAGATAGATAGACAGACAGACAGACAACAGACAGACAGACACACAGACAGATAGATAGATAGATAGATAGATAGATAGATAGATAGATAGATAGATAGATAGATAGATAGATATAGATAGAAGACAGATAGATCGATAGATGATAGATAGATAAGACGTAGGTGGACAGATAGATCAGATCGAAGATCAGATACAAGATAGAAGAAGATAGACAGAAGATAGATAGATAGATAGATAGATAGATAGATAGATAGATAGATAGATAGATAGATAGATAGATAGATAGATAGATAGATAGATAGATAGATTAGATAGATAGATAGATAGATAGATGATAGATAGAGGATAGATAGATAGAGGATAGCGGAGAGAAACGCACCCAGAGCGGGCAAAGCCAGAGCATGACACACACTGCTCTGGATCCATGCAGAGAAATCTGCCTGATGAATTTCAGGTGCTCGACAAAATTATACAAATATCTGACTGACTGAAGTCAACACCAACAACAACCAACCAACCAACCAGCCAACCAACCACCTGACCAACCAACCACAACCACCAACAAACCAACCACAACACCAACCACCAACACAACCAATACAACCCCAGTCAACCTAACTAAGAAATCTGGTTTGCTTGGACCAAGACAATTGATGACAAATCGACTGACCAAATTCACCATTGACTGGAACCAACGCATTCGATTGACCAACGTTTCAACCAGTCCACTGACCAATCACGGCCAGCTGACCAACGAATGAGTTCACCCACTGATTGACCAATCCACTGTATATTACCAATCCACTGACAACTGGACTGATGACCAGTTGAGATCACAAGAATGACCCTACTGACCAGCCAACTGACCGCCCAGCTGACCGACCGATTGACCAGTTGGCTGGTCAACTGACTGACCGATTAATCAATCGACCGACCAACTGACCGACCACTCAACTGACCAATTGAACGACGATTCCACTGCCCTAACAGACCGATCGACCAATAAATTGACCACTCCACTGCCCAACTGACCGACCGACTAATAGATTGACCGTTCGGCTGACGAACCGAAAAAAAATACTGATCAAAGTAGCAGAGAATGCATGAGTAAATTCCTCATGCCGGTTCATTCAGTAAAAAAGGGAACCAATCAATATCTTTATCGTTCTTGTTGTTGTTGTTGTTGTTGCTGCTGTTGTTGATGTTGTTGTTGTTGCTGTTGTTGTTGTTGCTGATTACATCCTTCGAATATTTTTTTCTTCATGAGTACCAAATGTTAAACATCTGATATTTGTCAGTGTTCATCAGTGATTGCTTTAGTAATTCATTATTCTTTCTCTGTAAGGACTAATGTAAAAGATGGCCGACTTTTGTCCATTTTTATCAACTGATGTGTTATTTTATCTTCCTAAGTACTAAAACAGTTGGCTTGATGAAAAAAAGCAAGTGTTTTGCTTACTCAATGTACCATCTGTAAATAAAAATTTGACTTTGACATGTCTGACCCTTCTCACGTTACATCAATAGACTCTTTGATTATTCTAATTCTTCCTTCCTAAGTTTGAAAATAATAAATGTTCAATCTTTTTTTCCAAATTTTATTAATTGGTTACTTGATTAAATTAATCAACAATTTTTCTTTCCTAAGTTCCAAAATAATAAAAGTATGATTTCTGCCAATGTTATCGATGGTTTAGTTATTCATGGAGTTTTCTTTCTTACTTTCTTGGGGGGGGGGGGGGGGGGTCCCCATCTATATTAACCGCTGTTTCTTTCTCTGTAGAGATGCTGTGGGTTCTTTCAATGCTAAAAATGCTACCTCCATCGTCTATCGCTGATCCCTGGTTATTTTCTTTATCTATTTTATTTTTATTGTTTATTTATTTTATACCCCTTTATGTCACAGCAGATTTCTCTGCGTGAAATTCGGGCTGCTCTCCCCGGGGAAAGCGCGTCGCCAAAAGTACAGCACCTACCCATTATTTATTTATTTTTTTTTTTACTTTTTCCTGTCTGCAGCTGTATTTTGTTTCCCTATCAGAGTGGCTTTTTTTCTACAGGATTTGGCCAGGGACAACCCCCTTGTTGCCATGGGCTCTTTTACTTGCGCCAAGTAATGATGTGTAACATACGGGACCTCAGTTTATCGTCTCATCCGAAAGACTAGCGCCCAGACCACCACTCATGGTCTAATAGATAGGGAAAAAGTTTCGGGCCCAAATGGGATTCGAACTACCGCACACTCCGACCCGGACTTTTTGCTTTCTAGGCAGGCGCGTTACCTCCTAGACCACCGACCCACTAGTTAGACTGTGTGCCGACAGTCGTGTCTGTCCTCTTCTCTGCTATTCTCTGTGGCTCTGTTGTGTTTTTCCTCCTCTGTTCCTGTTTCTTTTCTCATCGCTTTCGCGCTTTTCCCCTTAATAATCTGCAGCCTTGCTTGATTTTGGGTTGAAGACTATTATTATTATTTATTATTATTATTA
>CM060329.1:41794089-41839089 GCA_030674155.1 Stramonita haemastoma | reverse complement strand
GTATGATATATATATATTTATAATACTTCTAACTTTAAAATCTTCTATTTCTATTTGCTGTTGTAATAATGATAATTATCTATTTATCTATCTATCTATCTATCTATCTATCTATCTATCTATCTATCTATATATATATATATTATCAACAATCCTGTAGGCTTTTAAGATATATATATATATATATATATATATATATATATATATATATATATATATTATATATATATATATATCTTAAAAACCTACAGGATTGTTGATAATGATAATGTTAAAACTGTTCATAAACTTTTTAAAAAATCTCTACTATTTCTTTTGCTGTTGGTAAGTAATGATATAATATTGATAGTGCTTATAAAATTGGTGTTTTGTTTTGTTTTTAAGATCTCCACGTTTTGTTTTTGAACAACAGCAATGTTGATAGCGCTAATAAACTGGTTTTAGTTATCTCCACTTAGAGAAAAAAATAATCACTACGTGAATACTACTAATAATCTATCAAAGATCTTCACATCTGGTTTTTCAATTATGATAATGTTGAAAGCGCCGATTATCTATTAAAGATCTTCGCATCTCGTTTTAAAAAATGATAATATTGATACTATTGATGATCTGTTTATTAAAAAAATTCACATCTGGTTTTTAAATGATGATAATATTGATACTATTGATAATCTATTTATTAATTTAAAGATATTCACATCTAATTTTAAATGATGATGATATTGATACTATTGATAATCTATTTATTAAAGGTTTTTACATGTGGTTTTTAAATGATGGTAATATTGGTACTATTGATAATCTATTTATTCAAGATTTTTACATCTGGTTTTTAAATGATAATGTTAATACTAGATCTATTGATAATCTATTTATTAAAGAACTTCACACCTAGTTTTTTAAATGATGATAATATTGTGATAACTGAAACACTGATTTTCAAAGATCTACTTTTTTTTTTAAATGCAATACTGCTAGCACTGTAGAAACTGATTTTTAAAGATCTGAATGTTTTGTTTTTGAATAATAACACTGTTGATACTACTGACAAACCGATTTTTAAAGCTCACTATTTTTTTTTAAAAGATAATTTGGTAGCGCTGATAAAATGGTTTAAGATATCTTCACTTTTTTTTTAGCTTTTGAAAATGTTGATATCGCTGATAACCTGTTATTCAAAAGTCTCTGTGGTTTATCAAAGATATTATGATAATGTCGATACTGTCGATAAACTGGATGTCCACATTTTCAACAGAAAAGTGATAGTGTTGATAGTGCAGATAAATTGGTCTTACAGATCTACACGTTTTTGTTTAGATATCTGGTTTTTTATACCAAAAATAATGTTGATAGTGAAGGGAAACTGGTTTTAAAGATATACACGTTTTTGCTTTGTTTTTAATAGGAAAAATCTAATAGTGGGGATAAACTGGTTGTGAAGATTCCCACCTTTTCCGAAGAGCACATCAAAATATGAATACCGGTGTTCACGAGTTTGGAGTTAAGCTGCACTTCACCTTCATGGCTGCTCTGGCACCAGTACATCACACCTTTCTTCACTAAAGCAGCTCGTGCTGTTGTTGTGACATACTATTGTTGCTGCACTACTACTACTGCTGCTGCTACTGACTACTGCTGCTGTACTTGCGTGCTGCTGCTATCAATTTTTTATTTATACCATCATCATTATTATTGTTGATATTATTATCATTATCCATGTAGCTTACTACCAGCCGACCACTAAAGCCATAATTTGTTTAGGGCCTATATGCTAGTCAATTCTATCAATAACCTTGATCACCAGCAGCGTAGAAAATAGATAGATCTATGTGTAGGTTCCGTCAGTTGTACAACACACTTTGTGCTGATGATACCGATGGTGATGATTATGATGATGATCATGATGATCATGATGGTGATGATGATAATACCGATGATGATGATGATGATACCGATGATGATAACAATGACGAAAGTTATAACGACGATGATAATGATGATGATGATGTCGAAGATGATAAAGCGCCTCATCGTGGTACAAATCATCTCGTCAACCAACCACAACAAAATGTTTATCGTCAGTATTAAAATATTTCTGTCGCAGCCGGATAGACTGCGTTATTAGCAAAGCACTCCATTTAGGTTGATGATCTATTTGAAAGTGTTAACACACACACACACACACACACACACACACACACACACACACACACACACACACACACACACCTTCACACACACACACACACACACACACACACACACACACACACACACACACACACACACACACACACACACACACACACACTTTGCAACAAGAAACTTCACAACTTTTTTCTTTTCTTTCTTTATTTTCTTTTATTTATTTATTTATTTATTTATTTTTTACTGTATTAACAAATTTTGTCACAGGCTACTGGGCTAGAAATATGAGTACACCCGATTTTGTTTTTGTTCTGGTTATACTTTTCATCTCCACAACAAAACCAATGTCAGCATGGCTCCAGTCTCCCCCCCCCCCCCTCCACTCTGTCTCCTCTCCATCAGCTGAACAGGACTGACTTTGTATCATGCATCAACCAATGTACATGCAAGATGCAGCCTGATAAAACATTTGGGACAATACTACTTAGCTGAAAAATACAAAATAATTATACGGTAAAGTAAGAACCTCAAAGATCAATTTGTCCTCAGTCGACAGCCAACATGTTCAAGAGGTACAATCCACAGACGTAAGAGTAAGCCATCGTGTGTGCCGGTGGGAACAGATGACATTTACAAAACTGCATACACATGGGGACTGGATGTAAAAAGCACGTGGGTGCTTATTCCATTATCCTCGATATAAAAGAATTTTTTTAAGTTAAGACCTGCTGTAAAATGACCTACACGATCATTCACTCGATGCTATAGTCCCAGCGACGGAAATTACTTTTTTAACAAAATCGGAGGAAACAAGACACTGGGTGTTGTTGATCACATTGTTTTACGATATTATTTTGAAAGAGAGAGAGAGAGAGAGAGAGAGAGAGAGAGAGAGAGAGAGAGAGAGAGAGAGAGAGAGAGAGAGAGAGAGAAGAGAGAGAGAGAGCATAATCACAGGGTCCGTCCTATGATATGCTTAAATCAAAGCCTTGTACATTAAGCTTAAAGATTGCAGTAAACTGAGACCAAGTTCCAAAATCAATCAATAAAATAAATACATACTTAAACTAGGCAACGACGCATTGCCAGTACCTTTTAGGACTGAAAGAAAGAAAGAAGGAAAGTAAGAAAGAAAGAAGAAAAAAGAAAAAAAATAGAAAGAAAGAAAGAAATGGAGAAAGAAGGATAGAGATGAAGAAAGAAAGAGAAAAAAGAAAGAACGAAAAAAAAGAGAGGAAGAAAGAGAAACAGAAAGGAAGAGAGAAAGGAAGAGAGAAAGAAATACAAAGCTCGGAAGAAAAGAAGAAAAACAAAGAGGAAAGGATGTTGACAGAATGACAACAAGCAGGTGACAACAAGCAGGTGACAACATGCAGATGAGAACAACGTTCTGGAAAACAGGTATATATTTCACATGCTTATGACAATAAATGTACCTTACTGAAAGATAACCCTAACAATAACAACAATCATTTATGATAACGGCAGAAGACGTTGACAGTGCGTGAGAACACCGATGCTGACAGCAATAACAATGATACAAAACAGAAGACACTGAGAAAGAGGAGGATAACAAAGAAAAGTAAAGAAGATGGTGACGATAAAAATGAGCAATATTGATGATGAAATGGTGTGATACCGAGAACAATACAAGACAATGATAAAAATTTATAACGATCACTGAAAACACTGATGATGACAGTAAGAATACTCACCAGAGAGAGAAGAAAAAAAAAGAGGAAGAAAGAAGAAAAACCGCCAAGAAAAAATTAAATGAAGTCCACACAAGCCGTCCACAATCAGAACCCCAGAAAGATGAGAAGGTCTAGCACTCAGCCCAGGATCTGGGTACCGAACACAGAGGGCGGCCCGGTAGTGTCAGTGTCAGTGTCACACACATGGGCACTTGCATATGGCCCCAGCAGAGGTGAGGACAGCGTTATATATCCATGGGGGCTGCCTGCTCTCTCTCTCTCTCTCTCTCTCTCTCTCTCTCTCTCTCTCTCTCTCTCTCTCTCTCTCTCTCTCTCTCTCTACTGCTCACCCCGCCTCAGCTGTTCAATTAGTAGCTCATGAGAACACCGCCAAAGGACAGAGCCACCTCTCTCTCTCTGGCTCTCTCTCTCTCTCTCTCTCCCTCTCTCTACCCCCCTTCTCCTTGGTCACACACAGCAGTTGGTCCTGACGACACTTGGCGGGGGGAAGGAAGCAGAGCCCAGCGGACCAATGAACAGGCGATCAGAGGCCAGGGGAAACATGGCCGCCACAGCTGAACCCTGTCCCCCCTGTGTCACACAACTCCCCCCACCTCCTCCTCCCTCTCCAATCCTCCGCCGCCCTTCTGCTGCAGCCCCGCCCCCTTGTCGCAGACGTTCGTGGTGTCGGTGGGCGTGGGCAAAGGTAGGGGGGGCGCGGCTGTGGCGCCGTTGCTGAAATTGACAACCGCAGTCACTGGGGTTGAGCGACAGCGGGCAATCATGTGTGAGTGAGTGAGTGAGTGAGTGAGTGAGGTTGTCACAGTGAGTCAGTGTCGGTGACAGGGCAGGGAGGGATGTGGTTTGAAGGCATGTCTAGGTCTTGCAGGCGGAAGGAAGGAGGGAAGGAAGGAAGGAAGGACGCCTGCTTCTGTGCACAGACTATACTAGTATTGCAGGAAGAAGGAAGGAGTGGATTATAGACTTACATGCAGCAATCAGCGGACAGATAGATAGATAGATGGGAACTCCTACAGTCAGTCACTGCAGCTTCAAGTGGTCAGCCCTCTTTATTACTGGACTGTCAAATCTCAAGCGGTTGCTTCTTGCTTCTACCGCCAAATAGATTCTAGTTCCATACACGCCACACCTCATCACACCACACTGCCAAATCACAGGAGGAAGAAAACGTGCCCCTTACAATGCACATGAAGTAGACTATAAGCCATGGTGCCGGGGGATGTAGGACCAGGGACAGTGGAGTCAAAACAGCTGGGAACTTATTTATTAACCTGCCACAGTGCTAGGTTAGTTTAGGCATGCACCTAAATGCACTGGTGAAACCTCGAGTTCTTTCTTGCCTTTGACTTCATACATCTGTGACGTCATTCTTTCACTGGCTGGTGATGTCGTGCTTAGAGATACAGTCAACCGCCTTGAAGACATGACAAGCAAAACCACCGGGGCACACCGACAAATCATGACAGTTGATGCAAGGTACCCCAACAGATCATGAAAATTGAGGGCAGGTACACCGACAGATCATGACAATTGAGGACAGGTACAGCGACAGATCATGGCAATTCATAGCAGGTACGCCAACAGATCATGACAATTGAGGACAGGTACGCCGACAGATCATGACAATTGAGGACAGGTACGCCGACAAATCATGACAATTCATAGCAGGTACGCTGACAGATCATGACAATTGAGGACAGGTACGCCGACAAATCATGACAATTCATAGCAGGTACGCTGACAGATCATGACAATTGAGGACAGGTACGCCGACAAATCATGACAATTCATAGCAGGTACGCTGACAGATCATGACAATTGAGGACAGGTACGCCGACAAATCATGACAATTCATAGCAGGTACGCTGACAGATCATGACAATTGAGGACAGGTATGCCGACAAATCATGACAATTCATAGCAGGTACACCAACAGATCATGACAGTTGATGGCAGGCTGATTGATGTGTAGGCAACAGAGAGCATGATTATTAGGGCTACAGTTCACAGTCTGCCAGCTGCCATCATGAGTGTCCGGGATTCTTCATATTTTTCTTCATAATAATAGAGCCTATAGAAAAAACTTTCTAAAATCAGAAGAGAACCCAACAAGCCTTTAATGGTAGGGTGGGGGCCTGCCAAGCTTTGTATTGTGACAGCAGACCTTCTACGACCATTTGCCTATTTTCACCCCCCATGTGCTTAGAAGCCTGGAAAATATGTTCATACATTGTTTCAGACTGTGTA
This sequence comes from Stramonita haemastoma, assembly GCA_030674155.1. Taxonomy (NCBI): domain Eukaryota; kingdom Metazoa; phylum Mollusca; class Gastropoda; order Neogastropoda; family Muricidae; genus Stramonita; species Stramonita haemastoma. The sequence continues at coordinate 41,832,976 of CM060329.1, read as the reverse complement.
CGTGTTTGACAATAAAAGTTGTCCTGGGATAAAGGACATGACTGTTGCAGACTACACAAACTTGTCCTGATGAGCTAAAGGATGAGGATGTTGTAGTGTTGTAGACTACACGCGTCATGTCCCTCAGTGCGAACGAACGCAAAACGTCTTGTGCTCAAGCTCTGCTTTTTGGAAGAGTAGGCCATTGTGGTGTGCCCGTACAAAACGGATGACGGTGCATGGGTCCGGATGTAAAACTAAAAAAAAAAAAAAAAAAAAAAAAAAGGCACACAAGTACAATATTCCATTATCCTGGAAATAAAGGAACAAATATTTAGCGTTTTTTTTTTTAAAGAAAAGGAGGAAAAGTTGCCGTGAATGAAAGAGAAAAGGGCGAGTCTATATTAACGTCCTCATGGCAATATAGCCTGTAGGGACAAGCTGGTGTGGGTGCAAGCACCCACGTAGAAGCCGGTTTTGTTGTTCCTCACAGGTGTTCTTATCAGCTCTGAGAGTGAAAGGAAGGAGGTTACCTATTGTATCTATGATGTTGCAGGTAGGCAGACAGGTAGACAGACAGGTAGACAGACAGGTATGAGGAAAGTGGTTCTGAGCCCCACAGCGAACTCTGCCAACCCGCCCCACAGCCAGGACTGCAGCTTCCATCCCTGTTTGAACCCGAACGTTTCCTCCCTCCCATCCACCAGACCTTGAGAATTGGTCTGGGTGCTAGTCTTTCGGATGAGAGTATAAACCGCGGCTCCAAGTGCAACCCCCATTCAGCGCACGTAAAAGAACCTCCGGCAAATTTATGTTGCAAAAAAAAAAAGTCACTCTGACAGGAAAACAAATACACACGCAGACAGGACGTTTTTCGACCAAAAACAACAAAATTGGGGTGACGCTGCTCTTTGTGGCACGGGCTCTCCTCAGGGAAGGCAGCTCAAATTTCAGGCAGAGAAATCTGCTGTGCTCAAAAGTGGTATACAATTAACACAATGCAAAATAGGAGCAATACAATACAATGTAATTCAATACAATGCAATACAACACAATAAAAAAATAGGACATTACAGCACAATACAAAATAGTACAATACATACAAAATAGTACAGTACAATACAAAATAGTGCAATACAAAACAATAGGTAACGGTAAAAAAAAATGGTAAAGGTGTCCCATAACCTGTGTGGTCGTAGAGGAGCGAGGCATCAGAGACCTCGGCTTCTCTAGGGGCAATCATATTGAGGGTGGCGCCCATCTCCTCTCCCTCGCTGCTTTATCTTCCCTGACCCTAAAGAGCGCAGGTACCCATTTACAGCTGGGTGAACTGGGGGACTGTACTGAAGCCAAGGTGCGCAAACGGTCACCTATCCAATTGGTAACCACGCTCGATGCTGCTTAACCTTCGCTTGGGAAAAGAAGTAATCTGACCACTGAGCTATCTCCTGTCCCCACAATACAATACAATACAATACAATACATAACAATCAATACAATCAGTATTTGTGTTGGCATGTAAGATTTCAGAACTGAGCCAATACAACACCAACAATAAGATTCAACACAATGAAATAAATACAATCAATGATGCAATTCAATACTATGCAATACAATAAAACCACAATGAAAATGTATCAGATAATTACGATATGATGCAATACACGTTTATGGTCAGTTACTTTTTCGACATTAGTTTTGTGCCTTTAAAAAAGAAAGGTACAAGGCTTTTCTCTCTCTGTCTATCTGTCTGTCTGTCCTGTCTGTCTGTCTGTCTCTGTCTCTGTCTGTCTGTCTGTCTGTCTGTCTGTCTGTCTGTCTGTCTGTCTGTCTGTCTGTCTCTCTCTCTCTCTCTCTCCTCTCTCTCTCTCTCTCTCTCTCTCCTCTCTCTCTCTCTCTCATCCCCTCTCTCTCTTACACACACACACACACACACACACACACACACACACACACACACACACACACACACACACACACACACACACACACACACACACACACACACACACACCAAATCCTTTCTCTGTTGAATAAAGAAGGTACAGGTGTTTTATTCATAAGCTCAAAATGAAGTTATTAATACTCGACGAAGTTTTTTCTCTAAGCCTCGGATCTGCCGGGAGAGGCCCTGAAAAGGATGTTGCCAATTAAAAAAGTATTCACAGGAGACTGACAGTTCACGCAATCGATCATAAATGGGCTAGTACTGTCAACCCACCTTGGCCAAGTGGTTAGCTCTCTGAGAGTTATAGCTGGTGGGTTGAGGGTTCGAACTCTCTCAGAAAGGAAAGAATTCAGTCTTGTGGAGTTTTCAGTCCTGGCTGTTCCGACACTTGGATGAGTGGAGAAAGATGAGATGACCCTGACAGACCTACATGGTCTGGATTTGTCCTTGTTGGGTGTTCCTCAGTTTAACAGCCTGGGGGGGGGGGGGGGTCACCCAGAATGTGGACTCTGGTTCATTCATCCCACCTGGGAATCACTGTGAGTCTGTACTTACATACTGAATGAGACGTGTTTTCGAGTATACAGCCATTTTCCGACTTCAGATTTCTCCTGTGAAGGAGAGCACAGTTTGTTGTGTATAGAGCTTGTTTGCCATGGCTGAATACTGTTTTAACATGCTAGCTCAAAGCATAACGACATTGTAATAAAGGTTTTGAATTAGTTATGAGGTTGGCGTTATCCCAGGCAAGCTTTTAACGTAACAACCTGTGTTGCACTAGAGGAGGAAAAAAACAGTCCTCTGAAGTCTGGGTACAGCAGCCTGCATGGCGAAGTTCGTGATTTTTCAGCCATACAGGGTAACTCCTCTCACAGGAACAGCCTCACAGGGAGGGAGCGATTCCCAGGTGGAAGAAGTGAGGCACAGGCACAGTGTGGGTGTTCATCTGAGGAACGCTTCACCAGCAGCACCAAAAACAGAATGTCAGCCAGGTGTTCTGCCAGGCAATTTGCCGGTGATCATAATTCTCTCCCATGTTTTTCCTGCGGCAGCCATTTTACTTACTTACTTACTTACTTACTTACTTACTTACTTACTTACTTACTTACTTCTTCATCTTCTTAACTTCTAATTCATTTACCTGATACTTTATAATTATCCCCCCTTTTGCACATACTGTGGCGCCATTTGAGGGGAAAGATCATGTTTCTAAGTCTGTGGCAAGTTTGATGGTGGAACATGATATCTCCATGTTTCTACAGTGGCAGCCATTTTGATGGTGGACATAATATCTCCATGTTTCTACAGTGGCAGCCATTTTGATGGTGGACATAATTATCTCCATGTTCTAACAGTGGCAGCCATTTTGATGGTGGACATATTTATCATCAGTGCAAACCATGGGAGCAAACGAGGTGACACAAGAACGCAACTCTGGCTATATTGGTGGGCATGCAACGTTCAATCCCCCCTCCACTACCCTATGGTGTATTTGAGGTGACTTGTGGGTTTTACGACATGTTTCAGCTTCATCCAAAAGCTGTTACAATCCAGTTTCTTAAATGAACAAACCGAAGATGACAACTTTTTTAACTTTCCAAAGTGATCTCCCTTCTATCAACATTGTTTTGTGACTCCACGGATAGCTTGTCTGGAGTAAACAGGATTTCAAGCAAACAATTTGTCTCTAATTAGGCTACATTTCGGATAAGATATTAAAAAAAATTAAGGGGGAACATTTTTCAAAACTTCGAGAAGTAAAGTTGTTATGTTTTACTGTGCAAGGACGGGTCTCTGTGTTTGTACTTACAACAAAAAAACACAGATGGAATAAACCAGCCAAAATTCAAGCAAAGTGTGGAACAATAATGAACATTATCAGGAGCGATAACATTGGGTAGGATGTGCGGCCAGCCGGCAATCCTCAGCTGTTAGTGGTGGTCAGGGCATGCAGTGGACTAGCTGATGACCACGTTCACTGGCCTCAACAGAACAACACTGCAACTCTGGACCTCCACTGGGCAGGAAGATGACGTCCTAGCAGTGGGAAGGAGCTATGGCCGCCATGTTGATCATATGATTTTGCCAAAGTGGTCTCCCTTCTATCAGCAATTTGACTCTTGTCAAATCAATGTGAAGACATACACAAAAACCAGGCTTTGCACTATTGCTACTTCATAGTATACTACGCTGTGTTCAGTGTTAACTATAAACAGTTGCATTTCTACAGTATTTCTAACAGTTGCCTTCAGCAGCAACTGAAGTTGGCAACAACTACGGCGTCATCTCCACCACTCCCCACATCAACGGTGTTTTTGCACAGGCTCTCAGCTTTGATTCAGCTTGTTGAGTGTTGCTTTGCTGCTGCTGGGTTTTTTGCTCATCTGTATTCTGATCTGTTCCAACACAAGAAATGGATACTGTTTGAAGCAACTGTTTATAGTTTACATTGAACACGGCGTAGGATACTATAGAATAGCAATAGTGCAAAGCCTGGTTTTTGTATAATTATGTCTTCACATTGATTCGACAAGAGTACTCTGCGGCGCATGGGCGCGCGCGCACCTTTGTGTGTGTGTTTCGTTCTTTTGATTTAACATTTTTTCCTTCTATGTGTGTGTGTGTGTATGTGTGTGTGTGTGTGCGCGCGCGCTGAGTTAATATGCTGCAAATGAATCAGTTTATGTTTCTGCTGCTATGAATTTTTCAGGCGCCTTCAGACGGGCCCCCGCAGGCGGCAGCGCTCACGGGGCATTGTTTCAGTGTCAGGCACCGCTTAGTGTCCCCACACTCTCCGCCGCTTTCCCAATGAATTAGTACAGAGCTGGGTGATGAACTCTGGCCACACAGACAATGGCTTCAATGGCGGAGTGTATGCTTAGTCACAGCAAGACCCCTGTTGATGCCCGCCGGGCCGGCTTTCTCCACAGGCTTGTGACCCATACAACACCGCACAATGCAGCGGAGTTCCAGTGCAGTGCACGGCTTTTGAAAGACATTTGAACCGCAGTTTTTGGTTTCTCCACAAAGGTGTGAACCCTTCAAGTCCTTGATTAATCAGAAACCACGGTGCCAACCGTCACGCTGGAATCGCCGAGGATGAAGATGGAGGGTGTGTGTGGGGGGGGGGGGGGGGGGGGGAGGAGAGGAGGCAGAAGAAGCGTTGGGTCCATTCTCTGCACCGCCTGACGTCAGAGCGGAAAGCAAAAGACTGCCGATAATAATTACAGTTCTCCGAGCACAGACGCAACACGCCAGTGTCTTGCGCATTGTTTATTTAACGTCTCCATCAGCACATTCTGTGGAGTCAGCCATGCATACTGATGAAGGGAGAGCAGGCTTCAAAAGCTTCCCTCCACACCCCACCCCCACCCCCTCCACACCCCTCCTCCTCCCACCCCCTCGCCTCTCTGACCTGTGTCTGCCGCCCAGCTCATCATCAAAGGCCGGCACAACAAAACTAAGGACTAGTCTAATAGGGAGCTTTCCACTTCTGGCTCCTCTCTCTCCACCACCACCCACCATACCACCTCTGTGGCGCAAGACAGTGGCGGTGGTGACAAGTCACTAATCACCTCTCATCTCTAAGCCAGTTAAGGGGACCCCTGGGGACGGGGCTGCAGTAAATAATAAATAGACGACACGTGCGCATCGACAGAGGACGCCTGCCCCCTCCATCCCCCCCCCCCCCCTCTCCCTTACCCTGCCCGTTGCGCTTGCAGCAGTTTACAGTTCAGTCGGCCGTGAAAAGAACGCCACGCATGCACCAACCACCGCAAACCATTCAGCCTGGCACTGTTCAGGTGTGGGCTTGTACAGTGTGTGTGTGTGTGTGTGTGTGTGTGTGTGTGTGTGTGTGTGTGTGTGTGTGTGTGTGTGTGTGTGGGGTGTGCGTGTGTCTGTGTAGTGTGTGTGTGTGTGTGTGTGTGTGTGTGTGTGTGTGTCTGTGTCTGTGTCTGGTGTGTGTGTGGTGTGGTGTGCGTCGCGCGCGCGCGCGCGCGCGCGCCGCTGTTGTGTGTGTGTGTGTGTGTGTGTGTGTGTGTGTGTGTGTGTGGTGTGTGTGTGCGTGTACAAACAGTGGCACTGATGGCCACAAACTGCCCTCTCTGTCTGTCTGTCTGTCTGTCTGTCTGTCTGTCTCTGTCTGTCTGTCTGTCTCTCTCTCTCTCTCTCTCTCTCTCTCTCTCTCCTCTCTCCCTCTCTCTCTCTCTCTCTCTCTCTCTCTCTCTCTCTCTCTCTCTCTCTCTCTCGGTGGCTTCCCTTGCTTGGCTGCCAGCAAGACGCTTCTGTGTGAGCTGTGAGTGGAGTGCTGTTGTTTTTTCTCTTTTTGTGCATCAAAATGCCAGTCACAGGACTCCCAGTGACTTTGGAGTGTGCGCTCAATGCTGCATTGCAAGAGCAGACACTGTCCTCGTTCAAAGTGGACGGTAGAGGTGACCAGACTGTCATCATTCTAAGATTAACGGGCAAAGCTAACAACCATTTTCCTGTCACCCCAGGTCAAAGGTCATATCGCAAAAAATCTTTTTCGCAAGTGTGCCGCGACAAAAATCGTGCAGAAGCACACAGAGCAAACCGTGATGAAAAAGTAAACAAACAGGCTCCGTCTCCCTCCGGTTTATTCTTACCCACCCCGCCCAGTCTAGTGTATGCTGCAAAACCGTGCACAGATTGATGCTCCAACTGATGTGTCCATGTGCAAATCGTGCCCTCCTTCTTCAAGAAGCTGTTTTGACAGTCAGCAGATTGACTTGACACAACATGACACACAGACAGACAGTGACAGTCAAATTTGACAATATGGAAAGTGATCAGTTGTGTGGTGAAGTTGGGAATGAAGGGAAGGAATGTGATAGTGATGACATGAGTGCAGAAGTAAGGGCAGAGGAGATGTGTGAGAGAGAAAAAGAGGATGGTGAGGAAGATGTGAGTGTGTCTGGTTCTGAATGTGCGGAGAATGAGGCAGAATATTCGGGTGAATTTATTGAGGGGCAGACAAATGAGACCAAAGAAACCACGAATGGCGATATTTTGAACAGCTTTAAAAAAATCCATGACTACTTTAACAATAGAATGGATAATCTTTTGAGTAAGCTAGATCAAGTGACAACAACTTTCAAACCTGTTAGAAAAGAATTTGCTTGTAGAGATGTGCCATAGTTGCTCCAATGATGATGATGATGATGACCGATGACAGTCTGAAATTGTGTCATGACAGATGGTGTTGTCGTATATAAGTATAATCATAAACTAATGACTAGAATCTGATGATAATTTGTATCACAGGTGTAGTTATTACTGATACTATTCATCATTGCAAACCCATGTTATGGATTTCCATGCCATGTTGTTTCATCTGGGCTGTCATTGACAGTGTATTTTTGTTTCCAATTTATGTGTTGTGCCCAGTCCCTATCCCTCTGTCCCCTTGTGAATGGGCGTAAAGCTTATTGCAAATAAACCATTGTCATTCTCTCTCTCTCTCTCTCTCTCTCTCTCTCTCTCTCTCTCTCTCTCTCTCTCTCTCTCTCTCTCTCTCTCTCTCTCTCTCTCTCTCTCTCTCTTTTCCCTTGTGAATTGTATTGTGACCAAAGGCCAAAGACCAGTTTGGGTACATGCCAAAGTGTATAATCATAGCAACGTTTTACCGAAGACTGTGTGAAGTTCTAGACTATTTCATTTTCTTTTTTTCTCCTTCCCTTTGATTTGTATTGTGGCCAAAGGCTGAAGTACAATAAATCATTTCAGTGTTCAGTGTTCTCTCTCTCTCTCTCTCTCTCTCTCTCTCTCTCTCTCTCTCTCTCTCTCTCTCTCTCTCTCTCTCTCTCTCTCTCTCTCTCTCTCTCTCTCTCTCGGTGGGAACAGATGACATTTACAAAAACTGCATACACACGGGGACTGGATGTAAAAAAGCACAAGAGCGCTTATTCCATTATCCTCGATATAAAAGAATCTCTCTCTCTCTCTCTCTCTCTCTCTCTCTCTCTCTCTCTCTCTCTCTCTCTCTCTCTCTCTCTCTCTCTCTCTCTCTCTCTCTCTCTCTCTCTCTCAAAACGAAAATTGAAAATGAAGCCCACTTTCTACTAGAATGTTGCATATACACAAGCTTGAGGGAAAAGTTTTTAAGCAATTGTATAAATGTACCATTACCAGATCTGCTCAGAGTAGCAAATGATGAGTACATGCATGGTTTGTCCAGATATATCTTTCATTCTATTAACAAAAGGAAAACAATGTTGTCTCAGGCAGTTTATTGAATTACTGTTATTTTTTATATGTATTCAATATACATGAATTTTCCCAAACACAATAGTCTTTATGTGATTAGGTTATGGTTGATTTGAGATTTGTAATCAGGAAAAAGAGTAAATGTGTGTTTTTCTTTTCTTTTCTTTTTTCATCAGTGATAAATAATGTCTTATTTGTGCATTTGCTTCATAAATGATATGGAAGAACGTATTGGTACACCCCAAGCCCAGCCAATGTATTGTGGTCCAAGGCCAATGTACATTAAATCATTTCAGTGTTCAGTGTGTTCAGTGTTCTCTCTCTCTCTCTCTCTCTCTCTCTCTCTCTCTCTCTCTCTCTCTCTCTCTCTCTCTCTCTCTCTGAAAAGGGCGGGGACTGGATGTAAAAAAGCACACGAGTGCTTATCTATTATCCTCGAATAAAAGAATTTTGCCTTGCCTTGCCTTGCCTTGCCTTGCCTTGCCTTGCCTTCTCTCTCTCTCTCTCTCTCTCTCTCTCTCTCTCTCTCTCTCTCTCTCTTCTCTCTCTCTCTCTCTCTCTCTCCTCTCTCTTCTCTCTTCTTCTCTCTCTCTCTCTCAGCGGCTGCCACTTCCACGTGGCGGGGGAAGGGGCAATGGCAATGGCTTCAGACTCCCCACAGCAGTAACAGAGAGAGTTATGGAGTGTGCAGTCTGTGTCGCTCCAAAAACATGGCCCTTTTACTGCCAATCTTCATCTTTTCCTTCTGTTTGTTGGACAGCATCCTTGGTTTAGGCATGTTATTTATGATTATCTGGAATGATTATGTCTCTATGCACTACGACAACAACAAGCATAGCAGACCTTTAATAAAATGATAATGCTCTATCAATGGAAAACACGTTGCAAGTAGAAACAACTAGGGGGAAAAAAATAAATAAATAATGATAATTTTTTAAAAGAAACAACGAGGGATTTCATGGAAACCAATCGAATACAAACCCAAAAAACCTTACAAAGTTTTTGTCAAAAGTTGACATGATCACTATAATCATAGCACTTTGATACCGGCTCTCAGAGTTAGTATCTTCAACCCCTCCCCCCTCCCCTCGTCCCTCCCTGTTGCCTGTTAAAATAGCTCCAACTGTCCAGGAGGAGTGAGAAATCCCAAGGTCTCTGTTGCACCCCTGTCAGAAGGAGATTGGTGACAGATCTATGCTTTTTCCTATCATCTCTCAGTTCAGTGTGTACAGTGGTGCTGCTGCCTGGTCGTGTCTATGTCCATGCACAATGTCCATAAGATATGTATGTATGTATGTATGTATGTATGTATGTATGTATGTATGTATGTATGTATGTATGTATGTATGTATGTATGTATGTATGTATGTATGTATGTATGCATGTATGTCACAGCAGTCAGTTTCACTCACTTTTAGATCCTCTCGGAGGCTAATTATCCCAGCCCAGCCCAGCCCAGATGGGGGCAGCTGGTGCTAATTATAGCAGGAACTGACCACACTTGGACTAGGTAAAAGGAAGGGGTATGCTAAATTTAGTACTCTGGACTGAGTGATGATAGATTTGTGCACGGTGATGTATGTATGTATGTAGTATGTATGTATGTATGTATGTATGTATGTATGTATGTATGTATGTATGTATGTATGTATGTATGTATGTATGTATGTATGTATGTATTATGTATGTGTGTATGTATGTATGTATTATGTATGTGTGTATGTATGTATGTATGTATGTATGTATGTATGTATGTATGTATGTATGTATGTATGTATTATGTATGTGTGTGTATGTATGTATGTATGTATGTATGTATGTATGTATGTATGTATGTATGTATGTATGTATGTATGTATGTATGTATGTATGTAGATATAGATATATAAAGAGACAGACAGACAGACAGACAGACAGGCAGACAGACAAACAGACAGACAGAGAAAGACAGAAAAGGCTGAACTGTGGTGAAAGGCAGAACGAAAGAATAAAAGCTTTAAACGAAAGAAAGAAAAAGAAAGGACAAAGGAAAGACGTAAGACAGAGAAGCAGAAAGAAAGAAAGAACGGCAGAGAGTGAAGCAGAACTACAGCAGGACACAGAGAAGATGGAGAACAACAGAGAAACAAAGAGAAAGACAGACAGACAGGGGGAGGGGGGAAGGGGAGAGGGGGCCTGTCATCACAAAGGCTGTGATAGATTGAATAATTCAACAGAACCATCACCCAGCAGTTACTTCACTGTGCGTGACTTGGGGCCCTTTGGCTGGCCTGTGTGTGTGATTTGGGGCCCTTTGGCTGGCCTGTGTGTGTTACTTGGGGCCCTTTGGCTGGCCTGTGTGTGTGATTTGGGGCCCTTTGGCTGGCCTGTGTGTGTTACTTGGGGCCCTTTGGCTGGCCTGTGTGTGTGATTTGGGGCCCTTTGGCTGGCCTGTGTGTGTGATTTGGGGCCCTTTGGCTGGCCTGCATGTGTGTGATTGGGGCCCTTTGGCTGGCCTGTGTGTGACTTGGAGCCCTTTGGCTGGCCTGTGTGTGACTTGGAGCCCTTTGGCTGGCCTGTGTGTGACTTGGGGCCCTTTGGCTGGCCTGTGTGTGACTTGGGGCCCTTTGGCTGGCCTGTGTGTGACTTGGGGCCCTTTGGCTGGCCTGTGTGTGACTTGGAGCCCTTTGGCTGGCCTGTGTGTGACTTGGGGCCCTTTGGCTGGCCTGTGTGTGACTTGGGGCCCTTTGGCTGGCCTGTGTGTGCCTTAGGGCCGTTTGGCTGGCCTGTGTGTGACTTTGGCCATTTGGCTGGCCTGTGTGTGTGATTTGGGCTCTTTGGCTGGCCTGTGTGTGACTTTGGCCGTTTGGCTGGCCCGTGTGTGACTTTGGCCGTTTGGCTGGCCTGTGTGTGTGATTTGGGCCATTTGACTGGCCTGTGTGTGACTTGGATCATTTACCTGGCCTGTGTGTGACAACATTGTCAGGAAACAGTGGTACTCCATGTCAGAATGGGGGCAGTGATAAGAATAGAACTAAGAGCAGAGCATTATTTCAAAGTGTGTCTGTTCATAAACCCCTTTGTTTTATGAATAAAGGGATCATTAGCACTTGAAAATGAAGGCTCTGCTCTTGTCTTGCTCAGGTGTGTTTCACTCCATATCCTGGGTGTGGCAAAGTACACTGATGCATTTTCCCCACACCCCTTCAGACTGCAATTCCCAGTCTGCTCTGATTGCTGATTGCCATGGCAGAGGGTAAGTGGAAAGGAAAGGCTTAAAGCAAACAAATGCAGGCTTAAAGCAAACAAATGCGAGGCTTAAAGCAAACAAACACAGGCCTAAAGCAAATAAATAAGAGGCTTAAAGCACATAAATGAGAAGCTTAAAGCACATAAATGAGAGGCTTAAAGCACATAAATGAGAGGCTTAAAGCACATAAATGAGAGGCTTAAAGCACATAAATGAGAGGCTTAAAGCACATAAATGAGAGGCTTAAAGCACATAAATGAGAGGCTAACACAGGCTTAAAGCACATAAATGAGAGGCTTAAAGCACATAAATGAGAGGCTAACACAGGCTTAAAGCAAATAAATGAGAAGCTTAAAGCACATAAATGAGAGGCTTAAAGCACATAAATGAGAGGCTTAAAGCACATAAATGAGAGGCTTAAAGCACATAAATAAGAGGCTTACAGCAAACAAAGGAGAGGCTTAAAACAAAGGAAAGGCTTGCAACAAAGAAAGGCCATAGAACAAAGAAAAGGCTTAAAGCAAACAAAGGAAAGGCTACAGAACAAAGTAAAGGCTTAGAACAAACTTAGGAAAGACTTAAAACAAAAGAAAGCCTTAAAACAAAGGAAAGGCTAAAAGCAGACATAGGAAAGGCTTAAAACAAAAGAAAGCCTTAAAACAAAGGAAAGGCTTAAAACAAAGGAAAGGCTTAAAACAAAGGAAAGGCTTAAAACAAAAGAAAGGCTTAAAACAAAGGAAAGGCTTAAAACAAAGGAAAGGCTTAAAACAAAGGAAAGGCTTAAATCAAACAAAGGAAAGGCTTAAAACAAAGGAAAGGCTTAAAACAAAGGAAAGGCTTAAAACAAAGGAAAGGCTTAAATCAAACAAAGGAAAGACCACAGAACAAACAAAGGAAAGGCTTAAAACAAAGGAAAGGCTTAAATCAGACAAAAGAAAGGCTTAAAACAAAGGAAAGGCTTAAAACAAAGGAAAGGCTTAACACAAAGGAAAGGCTTAAAACAAAGGAAAGGCTTAAATCAAACAAAGGAAAGACCACAGAACAAACAAAGGAAAGGCTTAAAACAAACAAAGGAAAGGCTTAAAACAAACAAAGGAAAGGCTTAAAACAAAGGAAAGGCTTAAAACAAAGGAAAGGCTTAAAACAACGGAAAGGCTTAAAGCAAACAAAGGAAAGGCTTAAAGCAAACAAAGGAAAGGCTTAAAGCAAACAAAGGAAAGACTTTTAAACAAAGGAAAGGCTTAAAGCAAACAAAGGAAAGGCTTAAAACAACGGAAAGGCTTAAAGCAAACAAAGGAAAGGCTTAAAGCAAACAAAGGAAAGGCTTTTAAACAAAGGAAAGGCTTAAAGCAAACAAAGGAAAGGCTACAGAGCAAAGGAAAGGCTTATAACAAAGGAAAGGCTTAAAACAAAGGAAAGGCGTAAAGCAAACAAAGGAAGGGTTTAAAACAAACAAAGGAAAGACCACAGAACAAACAACGGAAAGGCTTAAAACAGACAAAGGCTAGGGCATCTCCAACCAAACCTGGTCATTGTTGTCTATGACACATGTCACAACCTGGAAAATCCCCAAATCTTGATGTGTGTCAGTTGGTATTAGCCGGAGATTTTGTCATTGTGAATGACTTACAAATTTAAAGGCAATCTCAAATAACTTAGGCACAAAATATGCATAGAAGCAATCTATATCAACTCGCAATTTCATTATATTAAATGTTATTCGAAAAATTTTATTTCGACGTCCACTTGCGGAAAAGCTTTCACAAACGGTTTAGTGCGCCACAGGCGCTGTTTGTCTGCGCGTGCGCGGCACGAGCGCTGGCCAGATTGAGGCTCTTGTCACTTGCCTCCCTTCCTGTCAATGTCAATAAAATGGCGATGCTCCGCTGTTCAGCTGTTTAGCTGTGGCTGTTTGGACAGAGAGCTGATGGATTGAAGAGTGGTATGACACAGACACAGGTCACTAGAGACCTGTACCAGCCCTGTGGGCAGAGGAGAGAGAAGAGAGAGAGAGAGAGAGAGAGAGAGGAGAGAGAGAGAGGAGAGAGAGAGAAGAGAGAGAGAGAGGTTTATTCTTTTATATCGAGGATAATGGAGTAAGCACTCATGTGGTTTTTACATCCAGTCCCCCTGTGTATGCAGTTTTGTCAATCTTGTCATAAGAGAGAGAGAGAGAGAGAGAGAGAGAAAGAGACAGACAGACAGACAGACAGACAGACAGACAGACAGACAGACAGAGACACAGAGAAACACATAGAGAGGCGGGACTCTATAGACCACAGACAGTATCAGACAGTACTGCTACCGCAAAGTTAAAATTATAACCTTTTCCTCCTTTTGCGTTTTGTGTCAGTCACTTCAATAAAAAGTCTTTGAAGCTGAACCCAGTAAGAGAGTGAGGCACTCTTTGCAGAGGCATACCGGATAGCCTAGTGGTCAGAACATTGCGCTGGCAATTTGACGACCCGGGTTCGGGTCCGGTCGAGGAGATTTTTCTCCTCGAGTTAACTTCGGTACTGACTCCACTTTCCCTAAAAGTCTTTCGGATGAGACTTTAAACCGAGGCCCCGTGTGCGAACGCACGCAGAACATCTTGCACACACGTTAAATCCTGTTCTGCTTTTCGTAAGAGTAGGCCATCGTGTGCCAGTGGGAACAGATGACATTTCCAAAACTGCATACACACGGGGACTGGATGTAAAAAAGCACAAGAGTGCTTATTCCATTATCCTCGATATAAAAGAATAAATCAATCAAGAAATCAATCAATCACCATTCCCTATCAGCACTGTCACCAGCATTTTGCCCTGGGAAACCACAACCAACACCACGGGCAGGAATGATCATGCAGACCACCGCCACTAGAGGACTGAGGGGAAACCACTTATCACTGAAGACCTCACTCTACCTGCACCTTGATTAATGCTGGCCTAAGGGGACGGATGATGCTCTGTTGTTTAAATGCCTCATAAAAAGGTGAATGGATGTTTCCAGGGAGGGCCATGGAGATGTGCTGTGTCTGACTTCAACCTGTTCCCAGTTCAAAGAGCACACTTGAAAGGAGGAGGAGAAGTTTGATCCATTTTTTCATCATTGTACAAAAATGGTTCTCCCATAATACAAAAACCTAGACAGTGCTGTCACATGAGGCAGATTTTATTTCAGTACATCTTTCATATCAGTTTTCTTTTAGATGGAGAGATACATGTAGTTCTTCCCTCAAGCACAGTCGCTGGCTGGTTTTATATTTGTGGGCTGCTGCTGCTACAGAAAATCTGTCAGCCGGGACAGAAGTTGAAGACAGCCACAGATATTTGTCAGATATCTGTGAAGTTCCCCCCTCCCCCAAGTGGCCATCCCCCAGCCTGACCTGACCTGACCTGACGTGACGTGACGTGACGTGACCTGACGACTGACCTGACCACAGCACAAGACACAGCACTCACCCAGCGCCGCTTTGCCGCTCAGCCTTGCAGAACGGGGCGGCAATGGACTGCTAATGAACTAATGGTGCAGCACTGAGCACCATCCACACCCCAGCACTGCCCCCCCCCCCCACACACACACACACACATGACAGACCCACACCCAACACTGCCCTCCACCACCACCACCCCACACACCACACCACACACACACACACACACACACACACACACACACACACACACACACACACACACACACACACACACAACACACACACGCACAACACACACACACACACACACACACACACACACACACACACACACACACACACACACACACACAGAGGCATGACAGCAGCATACTGGGCCATCAGCAGTTGGTAGCACACACCATTGTGGACAGGAGAGAGAGAGAGAGAGAGAGAGAGAGAGAGAGAGAGAAGAGAGAGAGAGAGAGAGAGAGAGAGAGAGAGAGAGAGAGATTGAGATATTGAGAGACAGAGACAAGAGAGAGACAGAACAGAGAGAGAGAGAGGTGATGGCTGGGGGTTAGGCCGGGTCTTGTTTTAGAGAGTTACTACTAGCTACCTGCAGTTCAATACTACTTTTCAATCCAAGATGAAAACACCAACTCAGATTTGTGCTGACATCTGAGATAGACTGCGATCTATCTATCGATTTTGTCTGATGGTGAATCAATGAATGAAAAAAATTGTATCAACTCATTTTAAAGACTGTATAAATCCGTCACACTCACAGATGTGATGACAGAGTCGGTGAATTGGTGGGTAGAGGTAACGCGCCTGCCTAGAAAGTGAAAAGTCCGGGTCGGAGTGTGTGCGGTGGTTCGAATCCCGTTTGGGCCTAAAACTTTTCCCCCATCCATTAAACCATGAGTGGTGGTCTGGGTGCTAGTCTTTCAGATGAGACGATATAACGAAGTCCCGTGTGTGTTGCGCATAATTATTTAACACACATAAAAGAACCCACGGCAACAAGAGGATTGTCCATGGCAAAATTCTGTAGAAAAAACCCACTCTTTTAAGGAAACAAACACAGTTGCAGACAGGAAAAAGAAAAAATAATGGGTGGCACTGCACTTGTGGCAACCGCTCTCCCTGGGGAAAGCAGTCCGAATTTCATGCAGAGAAATCTGCTGTGAAAAAAATGGTATTTTTAAAAAAAGTTGAAGGTTTTTCTACACACACAAATTATTGCTGGATAGAAGAGAGAGAGTTTGACATGCATCACTTGGGTTCACTGTCTGATTCACATCCTTGGTCCAAGATCATAGCTCATGGTCTAGTATATGGGGGGGGGGGTATAGCTTAAGACTCAGGACTCGAGACTATTGAATTATCTTATTAAGAGGACTTCAGAAGAAGAGTAACCTTACACGTACTCAGTACATCAGAAGGACAGAGTAAACCATTCCTGTACTCAGTACGATTTAGAATGACAGAGAACCCATTACTACACTGTACTCATGCACCCTCAGAATACAGAGTAACCATCTGCACCATACCATTCAGAGACAGAGTAAACCCCATTACACTGTACTCATGTACCCTCAATGAAGTAACCCTTCACAGTATCATGTACCATTCAGAATGACAGAGAAACCCCATTACACTGTACTCATGTACATTCAGAATGACAGAGAAAACCCATTACACTGTACTCATGTACGATTCAGAATGATGGTGTAAAATAAATGACACTTTGTTAATGTATGACTCAATTAAAGAACCCTTGGAACAAAGAAAACATCAAACTGGAATATCAAAACGTGGCCTTTTATCCCCCAGCCCCCCAAATGAACTCTCATTGGAAACAGAATCAGCCAGAGACTGACATGGCTGCCTTCCTTCTTTCTGGACAGGGTTACCCTCTGTAGCACCCCAGAGAACTTTTGCCCCTTTAGTCTGTAATGCCAGGGTTGTGGCCCCTAGTTGTGCCGAACAAACAAAGCCTTAACCTCAAGGGGACCTAACCCCACAGTGCATTGTGTGCAGCAGGCCTGCAGAATGGCATGCTGCTGCTGCCATCCTGTCACACACACACACACCACACCCACACACACACACACACACACACACACACACACACACACGCACACAGCACCACGCACCACCACACACACACACACACACACACACACACACAGCACACCCACACACACACATGTGATAATATAGGGAAAAATCACTGTCTACAAACACGTCAACATTTCAAAATTTTCTATACAAAAAACCTCCAACATGTAGAACTTTCTGCTATCCTAACACACACACACCATACAGGTCTGATTTATGGCTAAACTACTGGCAGCAAAACGGGGAATATCCTGATTTTTATCATCTAGAAAAAAAAGAACAAACAACACTTAACACACTATTTTATTTTTCAGGTTAAATGTGTTTATGAGGGGGGGGGGGGGGATTGGTTGTTTGTTTACGTTTTTTGTTTTTCTTTAGGGGGTGGGGGGCTTCTTAGTGTGTTGGGCCCAAGATACAAAACCCAAGAGAAGGGGGAGGAGGTGGGGGGTGGGAGGGGGTATAGCAAGGCTTGAAGACCACAATGGGTGACAAGCAGAAGGGGCCATTATAATGATCATTTCAGTGACAGTGCCCCACAAGAAATGAAGCTTGTTCAATCAGACAGTGTTCAAAAACCAAATTTCTTTTATCCAGACCATTCATTGAAATAACAAAACAAACAAACAAACAACACATACACAACACACAACACAAACCATAAATATATATAGATTGATAGATGATAGTAGATAGTAGATAGATAGATGTGTGATGATAGTGTGTGTGTGTAGTGTGTGAGTTGTGTTGGTGTGTGTTGGTGCGTGTGTGTGTGTGTGTGTGTGTGTGTGTGTTGTCTGTGTTGTGTGTGTGTGTGTGTGCAAAATACTGATCCCAGTTCAGTTAACTCATGTTGAAAGTTTTTGTTTTGCAATGTTCGTTTATTTCTTCTATATTCGTCTATACCAATCTTTCGATGAAGAAAGAAACCAGTTAGAGGACAGTAGGGAAAGAAACATAAACTGCACATCATCAATGAGCATTGAGATAGTTGTGAGTTGTGAAATTCCAAGTATTTTGGTTCATTAGGGAAAAAAGTAAGAGTTGCCCTGGTTTCTCCCTATGATTGTCAATAGTATAACACAACTGGGCATAAACAATTCCTGAAATCCTGACTTGTGTCAGTGAAAACTTGCAGGGTTTCTCAGACAGTGAAGGTTTGTTCATCAATTAATAATCATCTGACTACTCTATCTACTACTACTATACTACTACTACTACTACTACTACTACTACTACTACTACTATACTACTACTACTACTACTATACTACTACTACTACTACTACTACAGATAATATGATATATGAGATGATGATATGATGAGATGATGATGATGATGATGATGATGATGATGATGATGATGATGATGATGATGATGATGATGATACAATTCCAATGAAATTGACACAAAAAGTCTGTGGGTGCGCTCCTATTAAGCCTTTTGTATACTTCTACTGCATTAAACCTCTTATCTGGACATCAGTGTCATCAACACTACAGGGACAGTTATTTTTTCACGTGCATTAGGCGCCATTTGCTTGCCAAACACAGAGCAAGCCCTGGCCAGAGCGAGGCTCTTGTCACTTGCCTCCCTTCCTGTCAATGTCAATAAATGGCGAAGCTCCGCTGTTCAGCTGTTTTAGCTGTGGCATGATTTGCACAGACAGCATGATGATGGATTGAAGAAAGGGTATGACACAGACAGACACAGGTGACTGATGGATTGGAAGAATGGTATGACACAGACAGACACAGGTGACTGATGGATTGAAGAGAGGTATGAAAAACACAGACAGTCACACAGCAGGTGACTGATGGATTGAAGAGAGGTATGACACAGACAGACACATGTGACTGATGGATGGAAGAGGTATGACAAGACAGACAAGGTGACTGATGGATTGAAAGTATGACACAGACAGACACAGGTGACTGATGGATTGAATAATGGTATAACACAGACACAGGTGACTGATGGATTGAAGAATGGTACGACACAGACAGACAGGGTGACTGATGGATAGAGGAGTTGTATGACACAGTGACACAGACAGACACAGGTGGCCGATGGATTGAAAAGGGGTATGACACAGACAGACACAGACAAACACAGGTGACAGTTTTTTTCTTTTAGAACTCATTTAGTTGCTGTGTTCCAACACAGTCACTCTTGCATGTCGCCGTTTGGGTGTCAGAGCAAATATCTGATGAGTGTGCTGATAGAGAATCATTAGATGTGCCTCTGCCAACCAGAGTTCATGCCTCTGTCTGCCAACCACAGTTCATGCCTCTGTCTGCCAACCACAGTTCATGCCTCTGTCTGCCAACCACAGTTCATGCCTCTGTCTGCCAACCACAGTTCATGCCTCTATCTGCCAACCACAGTTCATGCCTCTGTCTGCCAACCACAGTTCATGCCTCTGTCTGCCAACCACAGTTCATGCCTCTGTCTGCCAACCACAGTTCATGCCTCTGTCTGCCAACCACAGTTCATGCCTCTGTCTGCCAACCAAGTTCATCCTCTGTCGCCAACCATAGTTCATTGCCTCTGTCTGCCAACCACAGTTCATGCCTCTCTAAACAGTTCTTGCCGCAACCATAGTTCATACCTCTCACGCCATTCATGCCTGCCAACCGCGTTCATGCCTCTGCCCGCCAACCACAGTTCATGACTCTGCAACCACAGTTCATGCTTCTGCCAACACAGTCTGACTCTGCCAACCAAGTTCTATTCTGCCAACCACAGTTCATGCTTCTGCCAACCACAGTTCATGCCTCTGCTAAACAGAGTTCTCTCTCTCTCTCTTGCCTGGATTTGCTTCACTCACTTTTCAATGAAAAGAAACAAACCCCAAACCAGATGAAGGTGATGTTAACTGCCTACAGCAGCAGGCAGGGCAGGACAGACAGGACAGGCAGGACGGGGCAGGACAGGGCAGGGAAGGAGGCAGGACAGGACAGGGCAGGACAGGACAGGATAGGACAGGACAGGACAGGGCAGGGTAGGACAGGGACAGGACAGGCAGCAGGGCAGTGGACAGGACAGGGAGGGTAGGACAGGACTAGGACAGGACAGGGACAGGGCAGGCAAGGACAGGACAGGGGCAAGGTAGACAGGCAGGGCAGGGCAGGCAGGGATAGGACAGGACAGGAGCAGGACAGGACAGGACTAGGACAGGAGGGCAGGACAGGACAGGGCAGGACAGGACAGGGCAGGACAAGACAGACAGCTTCATGTGACACGTGGGAATTCTGCCCTGATAATAGGTAAGAAGGTGAGGGGTGGAGTCTCCACTGAGATGTTCATGTGAGGGGGGCTCCTCTAGAGTCCCCAGTGATTCCGACTCCTTTCCTCTGTTCATCCTTAAGTTTGGCTGTAGAGCAAGTTCCCATAGTCAAAGAGCTTGCATCACATTCATGAAACATCTGAAAACTATCTGTGTGTGCGTGGAAGGGGTGGGCACAAGCGGCGTTTTTGAGGTACACTTCCATGAGGTAGACGCTCTCTACATTTTGAATAAGTATATGTTACTTTGTTTTAAAAAGAAACCCACAGAAAACTCACGCAGGTACAACAACAACAACAAAAACCAAAAAGCAAACAATTTTTTTTTTAATCATTCACCAGTCATGGTTCACTAAAGAAGGAAAACGTGTCTCCACCCAGGAAAAAAAAAAACAAATCCTGTAGGCTTAACCGTCTCGAAGAAAGGTGCATCAGTGGACAGCAGCCAGGTTTCTTTGACAGTAATGAACACTGAAGTCACTCCTCCTCCTCCTCCTCCTCCTCCTCCTCCTCCTCCTCCTCCTCCTCCTCCTCCTCCTCCTCCTCATTTCGGTGTGCTCTTTGAGCCGGAACACCGTCTGCTGGTGAGGGCATTAGAAGGTAGATTAGCTTAACTGACGCCATCTTTCCACCTTTTGCCGGAGCACAGGCTTTTTAGCCGCAGCCTGACATCATCAGGGCACTGATGGAGGGAGATGCAGGTAGAGCACTTTACTGATTTGCAGCCTTCCTTCTGTGGCATGGCGGCCCTGGTGTCCTCTCTCTCTTTCACGTGTTGTTGTTTTGGTACCAGACCAAATTCTAAGTGACAGTGCTAAGCCAAAATCACTAGATGCACCTCTGCGAAGTATTTTATTTTTTAAACGTTAACTCTTCTTTTTTTTAAATTCTTTTATATGGAGCATACATGGAGTCTGCTTGACATCCTTCCACTGCATCTCAGTGAAGTGTTCTACCTGCATCTTAATTAATCAATGCCGGCTTGATGCAAGGTGGGGGAGTGAGGGGGGGGGAGGTGGGGAGCAGTTGCTAAAAAGCATGGGCTCCACCTAAAGGTTAAAGGACGACTTCAGTTAAGCCTAATCTACAAAACGCCGTCACTGTTTTACACAGTGTTCCAGCCCACAGACCACACTTCATGCATGAGAGAAAGTTTATTCCTTTTTCATTATGGTCAACGGGGACTAATAATGATGCGTACACTCCGGCAGTGCTGTCCAATGATTCCAATTTCATGGAGGACTTTTCTGTCCCGTGTCTTAGCTGGAGGACCGTGGAGTGAGTATCCGTTCTTCACACAGCCGTGACAGTCAGAAGGTTTCCTGGACTTGAGAGATTAGGGCCCTCAGATCTCTCTCTCTCTCTCTCTCTCTCTCTCTCCCTCTCCCTCTCCCTCTCTCTCTCTCTCTCTCTCTCTCTCTCTCAGCCTAAGCGCTGGCCATAGCGAGGCTCTTGTCACTTGCCTCCCTTCCTGTCAATGTCAATAAAATGGCGATGCTCCGCTGTTCAGCTGTTTAGCTGTGGCTGTTTGGACAGACAGCAGACGCAGGTCACTAGAGACCTGTACCAGCCCTGTGGGCAGAGAGAGACAGAGACAGAGACAGAGACACAGAGACAGAGACAGAGACACAGAGATAGAGAGAGAGATTCTTTTATATCGAGGATAATGGAATAAGCACTCATTTGCTTTTTTACATCCAGTACCCGTGTGTACGTAGTTTTGTAAATTTTGTCATCGGTTCCCACCGGACAGAGAGAGAGAGAGAGAGAGAGAGAGAGAGAGAGAGAGAGAGAGAGAGAGAGAGGAGAGAGAGAGAGAGAGAGAGAGAGAGAGAGAGAGAGAGAGAGAGAGAGAGGAAGTGCGATGTTTCGTGTGTTGTTTTGTTGTATGGGTTAAGTTCTTTTGATCTTGCGACATGCCCATACCATAAAGTGGGTGCCTTTTATACTGACCATTTCCCCTTCCAAATAATGACACTTCTAATTCATTAAACAGAACTATAAAGAGTCTAAAAACATTACATAATTATGTAAGGTCGTGGTCATAAATCATAATTCATCTGAGAAATGATCCAGTGACACAGCTGATACAGCAGAGCATCGCCATTTTATTGACCATTGACTTGAGTTAACAATCAGTTGCTGGCAATATTCTCTGTTTGTGTGGTTTGATAATCGCTAAGAGTAATAAATATTGTGGTGCCATGAGTTTATGAACTGAATGATGAGCACTTTCAAACAATACATAGTTCTCATTCTTATTGTGTAAATAATGATAACACCAAGTAAATTTAGAAACGTTACGATCGCAAATCATGTTTCAAACCTCAGTTAACATAACTGTGTAAGGAATGTTTCTTACTCACCATCATCATCATCATCATCATCATCATCATCATCATCATCATCATCATCATCGTCACATCGTCACCAATCATAATCATCATCATCATCACTAGTAGTAGTAGCAGCAGCAGCAGCAGCAGCAGTAGTAGTAGTAGTAGTAGTAGTAGTAGTAGTAGTAGTAGTAGTAGTAGTAGTAGTAGTAGTAGTAGTAGTAGTATTCATTACTATTATTATTCAGTTCTTATCATCATCAATGTTATATTTTCTGTGCAAGGGACCCTTTAGTACCTTTAGTTCACCCAAGCAAACGAAGGAGACTTCGTCAGGCACCAAATGACTTCAGACACGGGTCAGGCGCCATTGCCGGCACTAAAAGGGGTCTACCATCAGCCGCTGACAGTGAGGGCTAACTAACCAGGGCCGGAGACAGGCCACAAGACTGAGCAGGCCCTGCACACTCGTGTTTTGCCGCCAGCTTACTGGCTGACCCGTAAATAAGGACAAAGTAGAGCAGCCATCGCTGTCACTACCTCTGCTTTTTCCCTGCTTCCATGACACACCAGTCCCGCAGTTATTCCTACAGCGCCGTTCATTGGATAATTAGAACTCGCCTGATTTAACAGTCAACGGAATTGTCTCTGCATTCAGGTCAATATTTTTTATGATCCACTATTGTGTGCACAGCGCTTGGCTATGGATGGAAGCCGCGTGGGGGAACATTTTGTTTCCATGCAGGCGGGTTCATCATGAGCGTTTGTGGAGGTTGGCTCAACCGTGGGGCGCAGAGTCTTCCTCTTTGAGTGCCGTGCCTCTCGCCAGACATGCTGGCCTGACCACACCCTAATCATCCCTGTTGAGGAAAGTCTGTCAGGCAGTGGTGGTAAGGCCAGGGCGACAGGAAGGGAGGGAGGGGAGAATTAGCGCAATGAAGCGAGACCCCTCAGAGCCCAGAGAGGGCGCGTGCAATGGACGTAGGTAGGCTTTTAAAGGAAGAAGTGGCTTGCAGACGACAAATTGTCTTTTTATTGTCTGGCATCATGTCTATAGTCCTCCTCCTCCTCCTCCTCATTCCTGGCCCTGTCTGCTGTTCATCAGTCTGTGCACCTGTCAGTCCCGCTTCTTCCAGTCTGGGTGTTTCTCGCCCCGCCGACCACAGAGGCCATCATATCGAGGGCTGCATTCCGCTTCTGTTGAACACAGCATTCGTTCCATCAGACTTTGATAGATACACGCCAATAATGATTCTATGAATCAGAATATTTGTAGCTTTCTCTTTAGCCCTCCACCCCCCTCAAATACACACGCACGCAGCGCACACACACACACACACACACACACACACACACGCACACCACCACGCACGCACGCACGCACACACACACACACACACACCACACACACACACGTGCTCACGCGCGCACGCATGCGCACACACATGCGCGCGCGCACGTGCACACGCACGCACACACGTTGGCCAAACATTCTGATCTCTGACATACAGTGGATTGTATGGAAGCATTCAGGTAAAAGTAGTCTAGTGGTTAGGGCGTTGGACTCGTAATCTAAAGGTTGCGGGTTCGATCCCAGCTTTCGACTATGGCGTTGTGCCCTTGGAAAAGGCACTTCACGGCTATCTTCCCACACCCACCCAGGTGTAAAAGGGGTACCAACCTTGTGTTGGGGGTTAACCCTGCGATAGACTGGCGTCCTATCCAGGGGGGGTCTATGACTCGCAGTCGCTTAATGCCACAGAAACCGGGATAAGCACTGGCCTGATGAGCCATAGGCTCGGGACAGACTTTAACTTTTTATTCAGGTAAAAGAAAAAAAAGAATGAGAGAGAGCAGTTGAAACATCCATGTAAAAGAAGAAGAATGACAGAGAGCAATTGAAACATCCATGTAAAAGAAGAATGAGAGATAGCAATTGAAACATCCATGTAAAAAAAGAATGACAGAGAGCAATTGAAACATTCATGTAAAAGAAGAATGAGAGATAGCAATTGAAACATTCAAGTAAAAGAAGAAGAATGACAGAGAGCAATTCAAACATTCATGTAAAAGAAGAATGATGAGAGAGCAATTGAAACATTCAGTAAAAGAAGAGATGAAGAGAGCAATTGAAACATTCATGTAAAAAAGAGAATAAGAGATAGCAATTGAAACATTCATGTAAAAGAAGAAGAATGACAGAGAGCAATTGAAACATTCGTGTAAAAGAAGAATGAGAGATAGCAATTGAAACATTCATGTAAAAAAAGAATGAGAGAGAGCAATTGAAACATTCATGTAAAAAAAAGGAGAATAAGAGATAGCAATTGAAACATTCATGTAAAAGAAGAAGAATGACAGAGAGCAATTGAAACATTCATGTAAAAGAAGAAGAATGACAGAGAGCAATTGAAACATTCATGTAAAAGAAGAAGAATGACAGAGAGCAATTGAAACATTCATGTAAAAGAAGAATGAGAGAGAGAGCAATTGAAACATTCAAGTAAAAAGAAGAATGAGAGAGAGCAATTGAAACATCCATGTAAAAGAAGAAGAATGACAGAGAGCAATTGAAACATTCATGTAAAAGAAGAAGAATGACAGAGAGCAATTGAAACATTCATGTAAAAGAAGAATGAGAGAGAGCAATTGAAAACATTCAGTAAAAGAAGAATGAGAGATAGCAATTGAAACACCCATGTAAAAGAAGAAGAATGAGAAAGCCATTGAAACATCCATGTTAAAGAAGAAGAAAATGACAGAGAGCAATTGAAATATCCATGTAAAAGAAGAAGAAGAATGACAGAGAGCAGTCGAAACATCATGTAAAAGAAGAAGAAGAATGACAGAGAGCATCGAAACATCCATGTAAAAGAAGAAGAAGAATGACAGAGAGCAATTGAAACATCCATGTAAAAGAAGAAGAATGACAGAGAGCAATTGAAATATCCATGTAAAAGAAAAAGAATGACAAAGAGCAATTGAAACATCCATGTAAAAGAAGAATGACAGAGAGCAATTGAAACATCCATGAAAATGAAGAAGAAGAATGACAGAGAGCAATCGAAACATCCATGTAAAAGAAGAAGAAGAATGACAGAGAGCAATTGAAACATCCATGTAAAAGAAGAAGAATGACAGAGAGCAATTGAAACATCCATGTAAAAGAAGAAGAATGACAGAGAGCAATTGAAACATCCATGAAAAGAAGAAGAATGACAGAGAGCAATTGAAACATCCATGTAAAAGAAGAAGAAATGAAGAGCATTGACATCAGAAGAAGGAGAATGAAAGAAAACATCCATGTAAAAGAAGAAGAAAAATGAGATAGAGCAGTGGATACATTCATGTAGAAGAAGGAGAATGAGAAAGAAAAACATCCATGTAAAAGAAGAAGAAAATGAAGAGAGAGTGAGAGGCAGTGAAAACATCAAGTAAAAGAAAAGAAGAATGAGAGAGCAGTGGATACATTCAGGATAAAAAAAAAGAAGAATGAGAGTGCAGTTTGAAAATGGAACCAGAAGGCAGACGAGGAGAGAAGTGAGGGGGAGAGGGAGGGAGATGAAGGGGAGGGGGAAAGGAGGAGGGGAAGGGGAGGGGAGAGGGGAGGGAGGTCAAAGAAGAAAAGGGGAAAGCGGAACCCCACCATGTAATGCAGGGGCTGTCAAACAGAAAAAAAACTTCCTCTCTCCTTCTCCATTATCCCCCTCCCTCCCGTCCTTCCCCTCCCCTTTTTCCTCCCGCCGTCCCCCCCCCCCCCCCACCCTCCTCTCTTGTCCTGCTATCTTCTGGCATCTGACCTGTACAGTGCTGCAGTGGAGAAAGGGGAGATGATCATGGAGGTGGGTGTGTCTTCATGCTGATGGATGTGTCTTCATGTTGATGGATGTGTCTTCATGCTGATGGATGTGTCTTCATGTGATGGTCTTCATGTGTGATGTGTCTTCATTGAGATTGGATGTGTCTTCATGCCGATGGACGTGTGTGTCTTCATGCTGATGGATGTGTCTTCATGGAGATGGTGAGGTGTGTCTTCATGACTGATGGATGTGTCTTCATGCGTATGGATGGTCTTCATGCTGATGAATGTGTCTTTGGAGAGATTGATGTGTCTTTGTGAGATGGGATGTGTCTTTGGAATGTGAGATTGCTTTGTAGAATGGTGTGATGATGTCTTAATGAAGAGATGTTGGTGATGGATGGTCTTTAGGAATGTGATGAATGTGTCTTTATGGAGAGATGGTGATGGATGTGTCTTTATAGAGAGATGGTGTTGATGTGTCTTTGTGGAGAGATGGTGATGAATGTGTCTTTGTGGAGAGATGGTGATTGATGTGTCTTTGTGGAGAGATGGTGATGGATGTGTCTTTGTGGAGAGATGGTGATGGATGTGACTTTATGAAGAGATGTTGGTGATTGATGTGTGTTCATGGAGAGATGGTGGTTAATGTGTCTTTATGGAGAGATGGTGGTGATGGGTGTGCTTAATGAAGAGATGTTGGTGATGGATGTGTCTTTAGGGAGAGATGGTGATGGATGTGTCTTTATGGAGAGATGTGGTGATGGATGTGTCTTTATAGAGAGATGGTTATGGATGTGTCTTTGTGGAGAGATGTTGGTGATGGATGTGTCTTTATGGAGGCTGGGCCGGCAAGAACCGGCTTGTTTCCCATATACTTGCTAATTAAGCTGTAGAGGATATTTTCAGCCATCTGAAAAGATATGTACTTTGCTGCGATTTTTTTTTGGGGGGTGTCTTTTGTTTTCTGTTTGGGCTTATTCTATGTGTTGGAGACAAGATGGCAGATTAAGTTAAAGCACCGAGACAGAAGAGGAAGACTTAAGAAGAAGAAGAAGAAGAAGAAGAAGAAGAAGAAGAAGAAGAAGAAGAAGAAGAAGAAGAAAGAAGAAGAAGAAGAAGACTGATGTAGGAGAAGACTGATGTAGAGGAAGACTGATGTAGAGGAAGACTGCAGAAGAATGGCTGACTACAGGACATATTATGATAGGAAACCTACAGTAAAGCCCTGTCCATTAGTTTCAAAGCACATGTATGCAACAGTTTTCATAGTCATCATTCTCATCACCAATGATCATCATGCAATAAATAGAAGAAAAATAATTGTCTCTGATTCGATGCCTGGTTGCTCTGGTCTCGTGATAACCTCAGTTTCGGTTTTTCCATGCACTTCTGTCCCTGTGGTGGTGAGTTTGTGTCAAAGCCATCAGGGATGGTAGAGCACGGGAGGGAGTCCTTGGAGGGATGTAGCAGTGCGACCATTCTGAGTGGGTGTTTCAACAGCCTGGCTCCATGACTGAGCTCAATATTATTCTAGAGGCCTAGTGGGTAATATCTTGCATATGCTAGCTCAGAACAGGCACCACTGAACACCACCAAAGTGTCCCAGCAGCAGTGGAGGGCCCCTCTGGCTAGTGGCCCCACAAGGGCCTGACATTGATAGGCTCCCTATGGACTTCTAACCCCGAGGATGTGGCTTCATGAATCTGGGGCGGAGAGATTGAAATGATGGCTGCGATGAAACAACGAGACAGGAAAGTCACAAAAAGATGGGGCAACACAAAAAAATCAAATATAATTTTAAAAAATCAATGAAAAAAAACCGACACCCCCCATGTGATTAAAACGAAAAACCGACACACACACAAAACCCGCTCTCCTTTTGCAATTTATTGCTGAGAAAAGGCAAACAGCAATTCCGTCAACTCCACTTTCCATTGTTTGCACAAATCAACCTCCGCCTATCTGAATCAAAGGAAACTGAAATAAAATTCAGATTACTCTCCCTTTGTTTACAGACGACCATCACGGGCGAAGGAAATGAACAGTTTGGTGATGGAGGTGTGGTGGTGGTGGTGATGGGATGGATGAGTGGAAAGGGGGGAGGGGGGAGGGAAGAGAGAGAAATCCGATTTTTTTTTATATCCCTAAAGCATTAGTGATGAAGATGTGGCAGCGATACCTGCCCCTGTTCCACTGCTGATGCGAAGAGGAGGGAGGCAGGGAGGGAGGGCGCCAGTGGTAGTAGGGGGGAAACTCCAGTCTACAGCCCTCAGCTGCCATATGTGTTTGTGGCCGCGCACACAGTACAGTAGCCCGGGGAGAGAGAGAGAGTGTCTGCAGTGCGGAGACCATATGAGCAATAATTACACCCCGGGTGCCAGCGCCACGTGCCAGCCTCTCTCTCCAGCAGCCACGCGCCCGGGTAGATTTCAGTGCGATAGCGAGCGCGTACGGTGAGTTGGCTTGTGGGTTGTCATTAGGATAAGCCGGGGAGGAGGATCGCCTGGCATCGCCCCACTTTCTCACAATGCGCTTCCCTCTCCTCCCATCCTGCTGACTACAGGCAGGGGCGGTAACTTGATCGCTCTTGCTGTCTGTTTCTGTCCTCCCCCTCCCCGCCCCCCTTGTAGTCTTCTGTCTGGAGCCCCTGGTAATGATACCTGGAGTTGCTGTGCAGTTTTCACTGCTCCCACTCTCTCTTCTTCTCTCTCTCCTCTCTCTCTCCTCTCTCTCTCTCTCTCTCTCTCTCTCTGTCTGTCTGTCTGTCTGCCCTGTCTTCTGTCTGTCTCTCTCTCTCTCTCTCTCTCTCTCTCTCTCTCTCTCTCTCTCTCTCTCTCTCTCTCTCTCTCTTCTCTCTCTTCTCTCTCTCTCTCTCTCTCTCTCTCTCTCTCTCTCTCTCTCACCGCTTGTCACCTGTGTACCATTGGCTTTGATTTACTGCTTTGAGTGAGCGCGCCTTCAAAAATCACAGCAACAATCTACAGAGACGTAGAATTTCATTGTAGCTTTTCCAGCTGCGTGCGTGCGCGCGCGTAGCCTACACCACACACACACACACACACACACACATGTCACACACACACACACACACACACACACACACACACACACACACACACACACACACACACACACACACACACACACACACAACACGTACTAAAACAAACTTTTGAAGAGACACATGATAAACAAATTGTAAGTTCGCTTGTTTTTCTTGATATGCGTTCCCCAGCTTAACACCCTGGGAGTCACCCAGAATATGCACTCTTGATTCACTCATCCCACCTAGGAATCAATGAGAGATATGAAATACACTGGATGAGAAGTTTGCGTGCATGCCTGTTTTCAAGTACCTCGCCATATAGGCAGCCATACTCCGACTTCAGAGGGAGTTCACTTTTATGCTCAAGGTTACCTTACATCTGGCTGGTTTGTAAATTATTTATACTTTTTTTTTCTTTCTTTTTTGAGGGGGATTGTATATTTCCTTACCTTGAGCTTGTACCATTCTGTTCGTCTGTATTTTATTTCATTTTCCCCTTCCTCCGCTAGGGCTTCGATGTTTACAGTGGTGAAATTTTTGGGTATGCGCCCGTTTTTCTTTTGCCATCCTTTAATTTCTCTGTCTCTGAGATGATAAAGTGTTTGAATTAAATTAAATCGAATTGAAGCTGCTTATTCTGGGGACCACAGCTGCAATGGCCACACGAAAAAGTCATCTGGAACGACAAAAACATGGCCATCAGCTTCAAGATCAGACTGATGTGTTTCCTGGTCATGACTATATTTTTTGTATGCATGTGAAACGTGGGCCGTAACAGCAGACATTGAAAGAAGGATACAGACAATGGAGATAAGATGCTTTCGTAATGTTGGTAGGCCTGTCTCATGCAGAGATCACATCACTGATGAGGAAGTAAAAGCCAGAATTGAAAATACCATCGGGCCATATGAAGAACTCTTGACTTAAAAAACAACAAACACATAAATAAACAAACAAACGAAAACTGAAGTACGGGCACGTCACACGAACATCGGGACCGACCAAGACTGTCCTTCAGGGAATGGTTCAAGGAGCGAGACGAAGAGGCAGACAGAGAAAACAAAGGGAAGGCAACATCAGACTGGCCTTGAGTGGAACAACATACTACGGAGAGCTGAGAACCGCCAGGAGTGGAGGAAGCTGGTTGGGAAACCTTCAGTGGTGCCCCAACGGTCCACTAAGCTACGAGAGAGGTGAATGTATTTGTATCCCACTTTCAGTCATGGCAGATTGTTCTGCCTGAAATTCGGGGCTGCTCTCCTCGGGCAGTGTGTCGCCACAAGAGCAGCGCCACCATGTATTTTTCTTTTCCTGTCTGCATGTGTATTTGTTTCCCTGTCAGAGTGACTTTTTAAACAGATTTTTGCCAAGGACAAACCTCTTGTTGCCGTGAGCGCTTTTACGTGCGCTAATTGTTCATTGCATACAGGACCTCGGTTTATCGTCTCAGCCGATAGACTAGCACCCAGACCACCACTCACAGTCTAGTGGATGAGGGAACAGTTTCGGGCACAAAACGGGGATTGAAGGTGAAGAAAGTAACCACACGCAGACTTCAGGGATGATGTCTAAACAACCAGTGTTCATGCGTTTTTATTTTTGTCATTCGTTCTTACCGCCACGCAATGGCCTTCTCTTTTAAAAGGCGGAACGGGTTTAACGTGCACACAAGATGATCTGCGTGCGTTCGCACAGGCACCTCGGTTTATAGGTTTTCTGAAGGACTTTCGGGGGAGTGGATCAGCACTGATGCTTACTCCACAGGGAAATCCTTCAACGGGTGAAACGGTGGGTGTGCATTGACCGGTAGACTTAGAACCAGTGCGGATGCCAAACAATCTATCTTTGAAGTTTTCTTAAACAGAGATTTGGGGCATTCAAAATACTTTTTGGCCTTGTGTCGGTTTAAAGATGTTGAAAAGTGCAATATTGTAATTCTATCCTGACCCACGACTGTTTGTTTATGATTAAAAAAAAAAGTTTCCCTTGCTTGAGTTTGCGACAAATTTCATGTTCCATGTCAATTTTGTTGTTGGTCAAACTCGAAAGAATTTAACATGTCTTTATATTCTACAATTCTACCATCTATTTTAAAACTTGGCATTTTTGTTGGGGTTGAACCATTGATAAAAACATAATGGTGAGTGCGCTTGCGCGTGCGTGCGTGTATGTATATATATATATATATATATATATATATATATATATATATATATATATATATATATATATATATATATATATATATATGTGTGTGTGTGTGTGTGTGTGTGTGTGTGTGTTGTGTGTGTGTGTGTGTGCGCGCGCGCGCGCGCGCGCGCACGCACGCACGCATTTTTGTTTGCTGTTGAGGACAAGGGGAATGGGGGAGGGGGGAACGTGTGCGGGATGGTAAGGCGTTTCTGGTCCAGCTTTGGGGGGAGGCTAGCACTCAAGAGCAGCTTACCAGATTCCTCATTTATTTGGGATGTGTCTGTCCAACAGCTCGGCGTGGAAGAGTGACCAGGCTTTTGAAGGAGAGTCAAACCACCACAAACTTTTCTTCTCTTTTCACTCTTCTGCTTCTTTTTTCCTTGTTGTTGGTCATAACATCATCTGCTGACCCGAGTTCGAAACCTCGTTCAAGAGGATTTTTTCTCTGGAGTTAACATCAGTGCCAACTCCACTCCCCAAAAAGTCCTTCGGATGAGACTATATAAACCGAAGTCCCGTGTGGGAACGCACGCAGAACATCTTGCGCACACTTTAAAACCCGTTCCACTTTTCAGAAGAGTAGGCCATTGTGTGCTGGCGGGAATGGATGGTTAGATTTACAAAACTGCATACACACGGGACTGGATGTAAAAAAAAAAAGCACATGAGTGCTTATTCCATTATCCTTGTAATAAAAGAAGTTGTAAGTGGTTACCTGCATTTGTTTTCCTCCACTATTTTTTCCTCAGTAATACTTTGTATCAAGTCCCCGGGAATTGCATCTCTAGTAAATCCAAGTGAGGGCCATTTATAGTTTTTCCCCAACTTCTCTTGCCTGTGCTCGCACTTTAAGTGTACGGCAATGTTTGGGTTATTATCTAGCTAAGACTGACCACTTGGCTGGATACAAACCTTATGACCTCCCTTGCATCCTTTCAATAGGATACCCAAACATAAGGCACAAAGATTCACTAGGTGTTTCTTTTCTCCTATTCATTTTTGTTCTTTCATGCAACATATCTTCTAGGCATATTTTCTTTCTCCTTTTTTGTTGTCTTTTGATGGCAGCTTAACAAGGCCACATGGATATAATTATATTCTTGTGATCAGGATTGACACTTCTAAATTTTGTAAAGTGTCTCTCTGTAAGGTACCACAGCAGGTAAAAGCAACGTGAAGGGGCGAGATAGCTAAGTGGCTTGATGGAAAAAAGCAGATTGCTGCTTACTCAATGTACCATCTGAAATAAAATTTGTTTGATTGATTGATTGACCCCTCGCTCTCGCTTTCCCCAAGTCAAATTAAGCAGCGTCGAGCATGGTTACCAGTTGGATGGGTAACCGTTTGCACGCCTTGGCTTCAGCACAGTCCCCCCAGTTCATCCACCTGTAAATGGGTACCTGCCCTCTTTAGGCTCAGGGAAGGTAAAGCAGCAGGTAGAGGAGATGGGCGCCGCCCTCAATTTGCTGGCCCCTAGATAAGCTGAGGTCTCTAACACGTCACTCCCCTACGACCGTCTAGGTTAGGGGGACACCTTTTCCTTACCTCCCTGTAAGGTACCACAGCCGATGAAGTTCCATTCACCGCTGGGACACTTGGCACAAGCTCATGCAGAAGCTGAGACTTGAATCTGGTCAGGCCTAAAGCGTGATTCTTACGCAGAAATGTCTATCATGCTGTTACCGAAGGACATGTCTGAAGTTGTTTAATTTATTCTTTCTCTTTGTTATATCATTTTCAAAATGTTTGAGATGTTTTAAGTTATTACCTGCTCTTGACTGGTTCCACTTTTTCTTCATATGTAAAAAAAGAACCCACACTTGGGTGGTCAATATGCTTTTAGCACTCAACAGAGAACGTTGGCCAACAAGAGAGAGTCGGCAAAGTTCTGCAGAAAATCCCACTGTGGCATGGAAACAAAGCCTGCACTTACGCAAACAGAAAAACTCCCACTGTGGCATGGAAACAAAGCCTGCACTTAAGCAAACAGAAAACTCCCACTGTGGCATGGAAACAAAGACTGCACTTATGCAAACAGAAAAAATCCCACTTTGGTACAGAAAGGAAGCCTATATACTTACACCAACATACAAACCCCACGAAAGCAAAACTTGTATACTTACACTAAAAAGAAAAATCCCACCAAGAGACAAAACTGGTTTGCATAAATGAATCCCACTGTGGCACAGAAATACTTATGCCACAAAACAATCCCACTTGGCACAGAAATACTTATGCAACAAAACATCCCACTGTGGCACAGAAAACTTATGCCAGCAAAAAATTCCCACTGGCACAGAAATACTTATGCCAACAAAACATCCCACTGTGCACAGAAATACTTATGCCAACAAAACATTCCCACTGTGGCACAGAAATACTTATGCCAACAAAAAATTCCCACTGTGGCACAGAAATACTTATGCCACAAAACATTCCTACTGTGGCACAGAAATACTTATGCCAACAAACATTCCACTGTGGCACAGAAATACTTATGCCACAAAACATTCCACTGTGGCACAGAAATACTTATGCCAGCAAAAAATTCCACTGTGGCACAGAAATACTTATGCCAACAAAACATTCCACTGTGGCACAGAAATACTTATGCCAACAAAACATTCCCACTGTGGCACAGAAATACTTATGCCACAAAAAATTCCCACTGTGGCACAGAAATACTTATGCCAACAAAAATTCCCACTGTGGCACAGAAATACTTATGCCAAGCAAAAAATTCCCACTGTGGCACAGAAATATTATGCCAACAAAACAATTCCCACTGTGGCACAGAAATACTTATGCCAACAAAAAATTCTACTGTGGCACAGAAATACTTATGCCAACAAAAAAATTCTCACTGTGGCACAGAAATACTTATGCCAACAAAAAATTCCCACTGTGGCACAGAAATACTTATGCCAACAAAAAAATTCCACTGTGGCACAGAAATACTTATGCCAACAAAAAATTCCACTGTGCACAGAACTAGCCAACAAAATCCTACAGGCATATAATTATATATTATGCCAACAAAAAATTCCTACTGTGGCACAGAAATATTATGCCAACAAAAAATTCCTACTGTGGCACAGAAATACTTATGCCAACAAAAAATTCTCACTGGGCATAAATATAACTTATGCCAACAAAAAATCCCTACTGTGGCACAGAAATACTTATGCCAACAAAAACATTCCTACTGTGGCACAGAAATACTTATGCCACAAAAAATTCCTACAGCGTCATATTAACTTATAGTAACTTATGCCAACAAAAAATTCCTGCTGTGGCACAGAAATACTTATGCCAACAAAAAATTCCTACTGTGGCACAGAAATACTTATGCCAACAAAAAAATTCCTACTGCGTCACAGAAATATTTATGGCAACAAAAAATTCCTACTGCGTCATATTGTGTGGCAACAGCTTGCAAAGACTGAAAACTCTGCTGCAGCACCAGCACAGCACAACATAATGCAGTGCAACACAATATGATGCAATTTAACATAATGCAACATACTAAGATACAATACAATGCAATTATAGTTCTGTTACATAGCTTTCTGCCTTTGTGTTAACTTCACTACTGTTAGTGTCATATTATTTTTGCACAGGTGAACTTCCAAGAGTTTTAAATTACCATGAAAATCTATGCTTTGTCACAACAACAGCATTAACATCAACAGCAGAAAATTATACAACAATGTCAACAACACACACAACACTATTTGCAAGAAAAACAAACCGAGCCAGTATACCTGGATACTGGTCAAAGGGAGGCCATCGTAGTCAGACTGCTGGCGCTTGTTGCTCTCCCTTTTTATTTCTCTTCGCTACGATATTAGCTGAAAATGTGCGCTTACGCTTTCTATCTTCATAACATTTTGATCTCAGATCAGGTAGCCTTCTCTTCTTCGCAAATATGTCTCCTGTAAAACAAGAAAGGGCACTCTCCCTCCCATCTCCCATCCCCTAACTAGTTACCTTGGAGAAAATAGAAGAATAACGAGTTAATTTTAGACAACAATAACTGGTAAAACCTCAACCAAACAGCTCAGTGGCAAGTGTCTGCCCTAGACCCCCTACCTACCCCCCCACATTTTGTTGTTTTCTTCCCATAGCTCTTTGGAGAGTTTTTTAGGGACCAACACTAAAATTGCACACTAAATTCATCAAACCTTACGGGGTACCACACACACGTTCGCGCATGCACGCAACACGCATACCGCCGCATGCAGCACACACAACACACACACGCACACCACACACACACACACACACACACACACACACACACCACACACCACACACACACATACACACACACAAAGATAATCATATACAAAGAAGAAGGAAAAGAGAATCACGTATCAGTATAAACCAACAAACAATCATAATATAAACACAAAACACACATCACCCAATACACACAAACATACAAAAAGACTAAAAACAGACTTAATACAAAATGAATAACAAAAAGATAAAAGAGTAGACAAAGAAAGATATATAGTGAACAGATAACCAATATAAGAAAATAATGATACCAATGAGAAGAATGAAAAAGACGATAAAATAGTATTTATGCAGAATAGTGTGAGGGGAGGGAGAGGAGAGAGGGAAGGGAGGAGAGGAGGGGGGAAGAGAGAGAAGAGAGAAGAGAAGTTCATACGTAAAAGAAAGAACAACAAAAAACAAAACAGTCTTTCCACACACTCAAGGCATTAAAAATCCATGAGAAAAAAAGTTGCGACAAAAACCAAAATCAAATTATTTGTTGCTTTATTTTCTTTCCCTTTTTTTAAAAAAAAAAACAGAATTTTGCCAGTACAATTCTTTTATTGCTGTGAGTCCTCTGACGTGTCCGAATGCGCATTGCACACGGGAGCCCAGTTCATCACCTCATTCAATAGTCTAGGACTCAGACCACTACTCAAGGTCAGAACAAAAATTCGAGCTGAAATGAAGATAGAGATAGAGCGGAAACTTCTCACCCTCTAGAGGACTGTTACCTCTAAACCACCGATTAATCTAGGACATTTACCACTCATAGATGCATTATCACATTAACTGTGTGGAGTGGACTGTGTCCAGTGTCTCTTACAGGGATCTGACCTGCCAGGACCTTGATCTACCAAGTTTACTTCGTGGTCAGGTTTGCTTGAAAAAGAGATCAAAGAATGGCCGAGACTAATAAAGCAGAAAAACATATGACAAAGCGAGATGATAGAATGAAAAAGTATCAAAACAAGGAACAGGGACACAAAGAAGGAAAGCTCCCCACCAAATCTGACCCTTGGCAGAGAATACAATAAACAAAAACAAACGAAAAATGCTGCAGGGAAGATAAAACAAAATAAAATCAGGTTTACGGGTTAACACGTATGAATTTGACAGTCACACTTTTTTTTCTAAATCGATTATTTCTCTCTTTTTTTTTTTTTTTAAATTAAGCTACTATGACTTTCGTACTGAGCACAAGGTTTCGACCTACTGTTCTGTTGTCTTGTGTGCCTGTGAGAGCGTGCATGCTAACGGCCGAATAAGTAAATCCTCCTAACATCAACAGTTATCTGTTTCCCGGAGATCATGTAGACCTACGTATACTCTGAAGTTGAAGAATACTCTGGGGATAGAGATCTATCTAATATATTTCTTTTTTTCTTTTTTTCCCCTTTTTTTTTTGGGGGGGGGGGGGGGAGGGGGGGGGGGGGATTTTAAAGATACAAATTGTACAACATTAGACACAGGAGAAAACTTTGTTGAATAGCTATTTTGCAGGTTTACTTAGTTAACTCCCCTGAAACGGCGGCCTTTATGAATTTTAGTAGTAGCGAAGAAGGCAACCATGTTCTTTGACAGGGGAGGAAATTCAAAAGTGTCGCGGTGACGAACTTAGGAAATGTAGTACTTTTTATTTTTTGAGAAGGTAGCCGTGGGTTGTTTTTTTTTCTGTCACGGGAAATGATTCAAAGTGTCGCTCATAAGAGCTACGTTAAATCAAATCAAATCAAATTCTTATATTTCGAACGTAATGAATAACCCATGTGCTTTTTTCAAAATTTCTTTCTTTTTATTTTTTTTATTATACATCCAGTCCTGTCAAGCAAAGACAAAAACAAATTCGTGAACCTGTTTTCTCAGATTCAATCCCTCCGTCATTTAAAAAAAAAATTAGTGCACAAATTTCAGTTCTCTACAGATTGATAAATTGTTCTCAGAATCTCAGCAGGGATGAGGTGAGAGAGAGGAATGACAATGGGGATGCGTCTTTAGCACACCTTACAATTAAGTCAATCTTCAATTTGGCATGTTTTATGAATGACCATTTCAACCATCGTGGAATGTTCAAATCAAAATACTCTGTCGGGGGCGCGGAAACAGTTATGCACTTTTGAACATAAGATTTTGTTTTGCGCTATGAAAACATTAATTTACTTTGCTGGAAAATGTATTTTTGGATGAAATAATGAAAGAATATGCAATGTGACGTTTGAAAAAGTATGATATGTAAATTATACAATACTCATGTTTGCTATTATTAAGCGCATTATAGAATACAAACACTTGCTGCTAGTGAGAACATTGCTGAATAACAAAACCAGGTAAAGTAAATATAAACAAAGTATAGATGAAGGCAGGTGGCAGCACAGTTTTAGACATTCACATGACTCACAAGTAAACCGTCAGGTTCTGGGTTCGATTCCCAGAGACTTGCCCTTTCTTACAAGTTTGACGGGTAAATGGAACTGAATGTAGAATGCTTCGGAAGAATATCAATCAGTCGGCCTCGTGCGTTTACTTGTGCACATTAAAAGAACCCACGACGATAGAAAATCGGAAAAATCAGGAAGGTACCTTCCGACTGTCATGGCAAAATTGGTAGGTTCTGTTCTCCAACTGTATCCCCAAAGTAGAAATGCAAATCAAATCAAATTCTTTTATTTCGAAGATGATGAATAAGCACCCATGTGCTTTTTTGTTTGTTTGTTTCGTTTGTTTTTAAAACATCCAGTCCCTGCACTTAGGGATACTTCATAATAGTGAAATAAGCCCAATTCACATACATTCACATAGTAAAAAAAACAAAAACAAATACAAAACAAAACAAACAAAAAACAACAACAAGAAACAAACAAGCAAACAAGAAACGAATCAAAAGCAAAACAAAACACACACACACACACACACACACACACACACACACACACCATAAACTAGCTGGATATAGTATAAATATACAGGCCTACTATAAATTCAGAGAGAGAGAGAGAGAGAAGAGAGAGAGAGAGAGAGAGAGAGAGA
>CM060329.1:41736589-41791589 GCA_030674155.1 Stramonita haemastoma | reverse complement strand
TCAGTGACTGCTGATTCTGAGCAGTGTGGATCGACTTTCAAATTGGGTGATGGTGACTCGTACCGAATCGTGATGCCCAAAGATGGGAAGTGCCCCTCCACAGGCTTCAACTGCACAATCAACTTCAGCAGAGCTTTCTTGTCAGACAGCTTGCCTTACCACGCAAGGAGAGGGATCAGTGATGAAATCTGTGTCGACTTTTCTCGCATTCGTTTGGCGGGCAAGAAAACCAGTCTCACCTTTTCCTCTGATTACTTGTTTACTAAAGTGGTGAGTTGAAATCTGGTTGTAGTTACATGGCTGATTTTCTTTTTTTTGTCTTTTTTTTAATAAATGATGATATAGTGCTAAAAATGAGAAAAGCTTAGCAACAAGCTTGAAGACAAAATTGGCTTTGAACAATTAGTGACAGGTTGGATTTATGAGGCTACATCTGAGTGGACGCAGCATTTGACTTCTGTACTGTGAGTCCATCAGATCTTATCCCATATGCACATTAAAGATCCTGCTAATTATGTCAGTTTTGTAGGGTGGGTCAGGGAAATACACTTGTATATATATACAGTGTTGATTCTAGGGTGCGCCCTTGCGGGATTCCCGCATTTTTTTCAACTTTGCCGCAAAATAATGTGACCAGTGCGCCCTAACGGACGCAAAAAAACTGTGGATAGCGCATATTTGAACAACCAGTGCGCCCCCCGCAACTGCCGTTTGTATAGTTTCAAAATAGCGCTACATGCGTTGGTCATTACGTTGATACCCCAGGGACAGCAGGATGCACTGATTAGCGCCTACAGTCGTCACAACCATCACAAAGCGGCTGGTCTGACGTCATTGCCCTACTCATTTACGTCATTACGTCATTTTTCAAAGGAGCCGTGACTCCTGAAACAAGTGACGTCATTGTGCTAGAGATCGTTAGTGGTGTTAGTGGAAGGAGTGGCGACCCAGCAGGGTTCAAAGCTAATAGACCTAAGAGTTTTCTAGGCGGTTTTTCAGATCTGGCTAGACAAGTAGCCCATGCTTGGCAACAATAATGATGGCATAGGGTAGACTATCGGCTGGATATAAAAATGACTCTCTCTCTCTCTCTCTCTCTCTCATCTCTCTCTCTCTCTCTCTCTCCTCTCTCTCTCTCTCTCTCTCTCTCTCTCTCTCTCTCTGCATGGGAGGAAAAAGACTTTGATATTGGATTTCACCTCTTTTCTCATCTAGATCTAAATCTCTCTTTAACAGAAAATCTCTCTCTCTCCCTCCCTTCCCCCCCCCCCTCTCTCTCTCTCTCTCTCTCTCCCTCCCTCCTTCCCTCATGGGGAGGGGGAGGGGCAAGACTTTGATATTTGCTGTCACCTCTCTTCTCATCTAGATCTAGATCTCTCTCTAAATCTGAAAGTGGAAATACAAAATTGACTTTGACACCCCCCCCCCCTCTCTCTCTCTCTCTCTCTCTCTCTCTCTCTCTCTCTCTCTCTCTCTCCTCTCTCTCTCTCTCTCTCTCTCCCTCTCCCTCTCTGCCATATGGAGGAAAAGGCAAGACTTAGACATTGGCTTTAACCCCTTTTCTCATCTAGATCTAAATCTAGTTCTCCCTCCAACTCTAAATGGAAATACAAAATGGACTTTTGACATCCCTTCGTCCCTCCCCCACCTCTCTCTCTCTCTCTCTCTCCTCCTCTCTCTCTCTCTCTCTCTCTCTCTCTCTCTCTCTCTCTCTCTCTCTCTCTCTCTCCTCTCTCTCTCTCTCTCTCTCTCTCTCTCTCTCTCTCTCATATGGTAAGGGAGGGTGGGGGGGGAGGGTAAGACTGATTTTGGCTCTTGCCTCTTTTTTCATCTAGATCTAGCTCTCTCTCCAACTCAAATGTGGAAATACAAATTTGACTTTGACTCTCTCTCCTTCCTTCCCTCCCCCCCCCCCCCCCCCTCTCTCTCTCTCCTCTCTCCTCTCTCTCTCTCTCCCCTCTCTCTCTCCTCTCTCTCTCTCCTCTCTCTCTCTCTCTCTCGTATACAAACAATGCATCTCCTCCTGTATCTATGCAGTATGTATCCCTCCACATCTAAATGTACCACAATCTTCCCCCCCCCCCCCCCCAACTCTCTCTCTCTCTTTCCTGTGTAAGAAAATCATTTTACAGACCAGCTGCAATACATAAGGTGTATATTAAATACTCTCTGCCTACATACCATCTTGTTTGTTTTGTTTCTCGTTCTTGAAAAATAGTAGAAATCAGAGTACTAACGGTATTATGAGCAAAATATATACTACTTACTACTTATCCCCTCTTTTATGAAGAGAAAAGGGGGGAGGGGGCAAATGCCCCCTTTTTTTCATTTCAGGGGGCCCATGGGCCCCCTTTTTTGAAATCCTAGAATCAACACTGTATATATCCTGTCAGTGTTGTAGGGTGGGTCAGGGAAATACACTTGTATATATATCTCCTGTCAGTGCTGTAGGGTGGGTCAGGGGAATACACATGTATATATATATATATTTATCTATATCTATATCTATCTATATATATATATATATATATATATATATATATATATACACACACATCCTGTCATTGTTGTAGGGTGGGTCAGGGAAACACACGTGTGTGTGTGTGTGTGTGTGTGTGTGTGCGTGCGTGCGTGCGTGCGTACGTGTGCGTGCGTGTGTAAGCTAAAAGGCTGTATCCAGAATAAATATACATGACTGTGTGCCACTAACCTCATACACACACACATACCTGCACGCATACCTGCATTATTCTTTTAATTACTGTTCTCATTTCTGAACGGTGTGTGTGGGTGATGTGCGCACAGAGGCTGACCAGCTCCAGATACCCCCTGGCTCGGCAGTACATGGAAACGGTGAAGTGTTATTCCCATTACTCCCACAACTTGACCGCCACCTTTTCTTCCAACTGTGACCGCCCTAGCTATTCACTGCGGGATTACTTCACGTCTTGGGTTTACGTGTACGCTCAGAGCTCCAAGAACCATGCCATATGTGAGTGCTGGAGACTTGCGCACAGAGAAACACGTGTAGTAGACCTGTCTCTTTTGTATCATGGGCTATCTTTTTTTTTTCTTCTTTTTTTTAATTTTTAATCAGAGCATAGAATTCTCCGCGTTTCCGCGGATTTCTGATTTTTTAAAGCAGATTTCCGCGGAAAAAAAAGAGTTTCCGCGGAAAAAAAAATCTGGGGAAAAAAACGAAACTGGATGATATTCTCAAATGGTGCAAGTGTCGTCAAAGGGTTCAGTTCTCACTCACTTGACTTAGTAGCTAAAGCCGGTAGAGGGCCGTATGCATGATTTCAAAATGGCTAGCATATGCGGGAGAACGATCGTCAATCGGACTCATGTTTATGACTACAGAGGATACAAAAATGCATGGAAATGGGAGTGGGTGGATGGTGAAGTAAAGGTTTGGGATCGAAATGTGTGGATTGGTGAGCACATTCACAAACTGGATGCTGCAGGCAAAGCGTCATGCGAAGCTTGCCAGTGCAACATTCTCTATGCTAGCTGTGGCCGCAGAGCACTTGAAGAATATTTGCAAACGGCAAAACTCATGAAGTTGATCGACTCCATCCATACAATTCTTGCAGACTGACACTGAGAAAAAATACTGTTGTGGACAACACTCAGGGCATCCAAGCAGGGAAGAAAACACAGTTGAAGAAACAAGCCACAGAACAAGTGTACAGACAAGCAGGCAGATAATACTGTCACATAGGCATCACTACATATACACACACACCCTTTTTTAAAATTCTGCAATTAGTTGCTGGATGTTTATGTCCTCATTTCTCTCACCCACTGTTTTTGTCTGTCTCTGTCTGTCTGTCTCTCTCTAGAGGTTTTTTTTTATGTCTTGATGTATCCCTGATTAGGGCGGGGAGTGGATGTAAAAAAGCACACAAGTGCTTATTCATTATCCTCAAATAAAAGAATTTGCCTTGCCTTCTCTCTCTGTCTCTGTCTCTGTCTCTCTGTGTCTCTCTGTCTCTGTCTCTGTCTCTGTCTCTCTCTGTCTGTCTGTCTGTCTGTCTCTCTCTCTCTCTCCTCTCTCTCTCTCTCTCTCTCTCTCTTCTCTCTCTCTCTCTCTCTCTCTCTCTCTCTCTCTCTCTCTCTCTCTCTCTCTCTCTCTCTCTCCCCCCACGTTTTCCATTAACCATCACAGTGGTACACACAAACTTATATTACCACTACCCAGAATAGATCTTTTTAACACAAGTTTGACATACTCTGGTGGTTCTTTAAGGAAGGTCTGAGTCTGTCTCTCACACTCACACACACACACACAGTGACACACACGCATGCACACACACATGCCTTCACATTGCACAAAATGGTGCCTGGAGAGGCCTCCAAATTGCCTTTAAAATGCGAAAAATCGTTTTCGGCCGGGGGGCTTCGCCCCCCTGGGCCCCCCAGCGGGGCTTTACCCTTGCACCCCACCGGGGCCTAAGCGGCCCCTGGACCCTGGCTTAGTTTCCTCTTTTTTTTTCTCTCCCAATTCTACGCTCTGTTTAATTGATTTGGTTTGTTTAAGGATGGGATGTGGAAGTGCATCTGCTCAGAGACTACTTGACAGGGTCGTACTCTATGCTTACTATCATAATATCATAATATATCCCGGCGTCAACTAGGCCAGAGAGATACAGACACCTGCAGTGTTGGTCAGGTAGTTTGAGCAACACTTTCAAATTCGCATCCGTAAAGTGGATGAAGCTCAACTGTGTGGTCCCAGTCTCCCCACTGAGCCCACAGCGCACTCACTCTGGCCGAAGCCCGAAAAATCCCTATGACTCTTATGGGATTTGAACCTTTGACCTTCCAGTCTGAAATCCAAGCGCTAACCACTGCGCCATGGCGGCTAGTAATTTTCCCCAAGAGTTGACATCAGTGCCTACTCCACTCCCCTGAAGATCTGTTGGATGAGACTATAAAGTAAGGTCGCCTGTGTGAACGCATGCAAAACATCTTTCACACATGTTAAAACGTTGTCTACCTTTCATAAGAGTAGGTCAGTGCATACAGACCTGTGGGAATGGATGACAAAATTACCAGAACTTCATGCACACTGGTGCTGTGTTTAATTAGACATCATCCCAGAAGTGGGCATGTGGCTACCTAGTGGATAAACGGTTGCATATGCAAAATCTCACCATTTGTGAACTTTGAAGTTCTAGCTAAATCTAAAAACAAAAAGGAAAACCAAACTAAAACTTTTTTTTTTTTTTTTGCTGCCTCGTCTTCTGTGGCATCCCGGTACTGTTGCTCCCATGCCGCTCATTTCAATCTCCCCACCACAGCCATACCCAGATTCGTTGTGTCTCATCCCCAGGATCGGCAGTCCACAGGGAGCCCATCAATCTTAGGCCGCCGTGGGGCCACCAGCCAGAGGGGCCCTGCACTTCTGCTGGGTCACTTTGGTGGTGTTCAGTGGTGCCTGTTCTGATCTAACATACGCAGGACACCACCTACTAAGCCCCCTACTAACAACAGTATTAGCTCAGTCATGGAGCCAGACTGAGTGAGTCACCTACCCGAGGTGGTGACCACCACAACATCCCTCCAACGATCATCTCCCCGCGAACCTCCAACCCCAAAGGCTCTGACACAATCTCACCACAGGCACAGAGGTGTATGGGGAAACCCAATCTGAGGTCACCATGAGACCAGATCAACGGTAGCCACCGAATCAGCGGCAATTTTTATTCTTGCATGAGGATCAATGACAATGAGGATGATGTAATGATGCTGCTGTGGAAGTGCATCCGCTTTGAGACTACTTGACAAGGTTGTTCTCTACACTTACTGTCATAATATATCCCGGCGTCAACCGGGCCCGAGAGATACAAACACCTGCAGTGTTGGTCAGGTAATTAGAGCAACACTCTCAAATTCGCATCAGTAAAGTGGATGAAGCTTGACTGTGTGGTCCCAGTCTCCCCACTGAGCCCACAGCACACTCACTCTGGGTAGGAGCCGG
The DNA here is from genome assembly GCA_030674155.1 of Stramonita haemastoma. Taxonomy (NCBI): domain Eukaryota; kingdom Metazoa; phylum Mollusca; class Gastropoda; order Neogastropoda; family Muricidae; genus Stramonita; species Stramonita haemastoma. Next base: position 41,785,603 of record CM060329.1, on the reverse strand, counting down.
CCGGAGTCCGAAAAATCCCCATGACTCATGGGATTTGAACCCGCGACCTTCCAGTCCGAAATCCAAGGCGCTAACCACTGCGCCAAGGCGGCTGGTTCAAACTAAAACTTTTATTTGTATGAATCCAACCTCTTTCCCATTTAAAAAAAAACAAAAACGATTATTCAATTTTTGCTGAAAGTTGATCAGATTTAGGGGAGGGGATTTGGGAGGTTGCAGAGGAATCAAAACAAGTCTGTCTTCTTATCAAGAGATTGACCACCCTTACCCCCCCCCCACCCCCCACCCCCCATGAACCTGTTCTTACACTGATGCTACGTTAAATGTATCTTTGTTGAAGCTAGAGAATTTGTGAGAGTCTTGCGTGGAAGTGTACAGCTGACAAAACACAACAAACCAAACCAACACCCAAACAGTTTTTCCTTGCGATTCGATCTGATCTCTGATCTTGGTGTGGCTCTTTTGACAGATTACCTTGACGGTACCTGCCAGCACACCAAGTCTCTGTTCACGACCAATTTCAACTTCACCATCCACTCCATATTTTGGCGAGACACTGCGCAGGAACCTAACGTTCAGAACTGCAGCCTTCAGCTTCCTGTGTACTATGACCCCAGTGTGTTCGAGAAGATTTTCGTGCTGTGCACTTCTTGGACCTTTCTGCAGACGTCCTGTGAAGTGTCTGCTCATTTCAACCTGCGTCGACTCGATGGAAGTACCTACTCCAGCCGGAAATACAGCTGCAGTATGGGAAAAACATCCGCGATGGATTCCTGTTTGCCGAATAAATCTTTTGACAAATATTTCTTTGGAGTTGAGAGAAACCAGAGCATCGGTGATGACAGAGGGTTCGAAGACGGCTTGTCAGTCTTGCAGGTTGAAGGATTTGTGAAAATGGAGAGAAAGAAGAAAGTTGTGGAGAAGTACGGTACGTGTCTCTTTTGTTTGTCTGTGCTGTGTCAGTTCTGAGAATGTCAACTGTCATTGATTTGAAGTTGGCTCAGGCCAAAAGCTGTGTCAGTTATTGATGTCAGCTCATTGCCAAGGCCTACACTAAAATGTTGTGATGTTGTAAAATGTTGTGTTGAGATTGCCTTCAGCCATGACAAGCTCTTAACAGAACAACTTGCACTCTCCTTTAAAGGAGAAAAAATCCTCTGAAGTCGGAGTGTGGCTGCCTATATGGCGAGGTACTAGAAAATAGTCATACACGCAAACTTCTCATTCAGTGTGTGCAATTTCAATCTCACAGGATTCCCAGGTGGGATTAGTGAGTCAGAGAACACATTCCGGGTGACCCCCCAGAGTGTTAAGCTGGGGAACAACAACAACAACAACAACAACATTGATTTGAAGACAGCTGGAAGCCGGGATGGCCTGGTGATTAGAGCGTTGCACTCATGAACTGACGGCCTGGGGTCGAGCCTCATGGGGGTGCCATTTTAGGGAACTCTGCCCTGGAGTTAACATCAGTAATGACTTCACTCTTCCCTCCCCCCCCCCCCCCCGAAAAAAAAAAGTAAATAAATTTTAAAAAGACTCCACTCTTCCCAAAAGTTCTTCAATGAGCTTATAAAGCAAGGCTGTATGTGTGAACACATGCAAAACATCTTGTGCACATGTTGAAAACCCTTTCTACCTTTCAGAAGAGTAGGCCATTATGTGCCGGAAGGAACGGATGGCTAATTTTTTTACAAACGCATGCACACAGGTGTTATATTTAAACACCATCCTCAAAGTCCAATCCAATCCAATCATGTTGTTTATAGCCCTGCCGACCACACAGGCCATATCAGGGCTGTCACCTGGTCACATTTAAAACTGAAGTCCTCGAGTTTGGCTACCTTATTTGGGGGTAAAACGGGTGGCTTATGCAAAATCTCACTGTTGATGAAACTCAGAGCCAGTTTGGGGTTTGTCTTCACCTTTATGTTCTCAGTGACATAATGAGAAGTGTGTGTGGTGTGTGTGTGGTGTGTGTGTTGTGTGTGTGTGTTGTGTGTTGTGTGTGTGTGTTGTGTGGTGTGTTGTTGTTGTGTGTGTGTGTGTGTGTGTGTGTGTGTGTGTGTTGTGTGTGGCTTGAAGGGTGGGAGAAGGGGGGGGGGGTCACTTTTTTTTTTTAGCGCAAAGTCACAAGTGATAGGTTCTCGTTTTGTTTTGTTTTGTTCTGGGTTGTTTTTTTTAATTAGTCAAGTGTTCCTGTCAGTATTGTAATCAGTAGGAGTATCAACCAAAAGTGTCAAAAACACCAGGTAAGGATAGACAAGATACACATCTGTCAGTTCAGATTTAATTAGGATTTTGGTATTTGGTACCACTTCATGTCACAGCAGATTTCTGACATTTCAGATTTCTGATGTAAGCTGTTTGTGTGACACCATATGATTTTTTTAAACTTTAAATTTGTGCATGTGCATATGTGCTGTGTGGATGAGCACGCGAAACCGTGTGTATATGTATGTTTGTGTATGTGTGTGTGTGACTTTTGAGTGTTTTTTTCTGCTTTTGTTGTTAGTGTTGTTGCTTGTATTTTCTATAGGCATATTTTATTTTTACGGCTGTTGAAATCATGTTAGTTAATTAATGTTGGTGAAATGTTGTTTTCTGCTTTTGTTTTTTTGTTTGTTGTTTTTTTTGTTTTTGTTTGTTTTTGTTTTTTTCTTTAGATAGATGGCTTGATGAAAAAAAGCAAATCAATGCTTATTAAATTTAATTTGATTTGATTTGATTCATTACAGTAACATGCAGCATTACAGTAACACATGCAGCATTACAGTAACACATGCATTATTGCAGTAACACATGCAGCATTGCAGTAACACATGCAGCATTACAGTAACACATGCATTATTGCAGTAACACATGCAGCATTACAGTAACACATGCATTATTGCAGTAGCACATGCAGCATTACAGTAACACACGCAACATTGCTGTAGCACATACAGCATTACAATAACACACGCAACATTGCAATAATACATGCAGCATTACAGTAACACATACACCATTGCAGTAACACATGCAGCATTACAGTAACATATACACATTGCAGTAACACATGCAGCATTACAGTAACACATACAACATTGCAGTAACACATGCAGCATTACAGTAACACACGCAACATTGCAGTAACACACACAGCATTACAGTAATACACGCAACATTGCAGTAACACATACAGCATTACAGTAACACAACAACATTGCAGTAATACATGCAGCATTACAGTAACGCATACACCATTGCAGTAACACATGCAGCATTACAGTAACACATACAACATTGCAGTAACACATATGCAGCATTACAGTAACAAACAAAACCACTCACTCCGACACATGTATGCGGCATTGTGTCCTGTGTTGTTAGACTGATGTTGGACTGAGTGCTGGTTTCTAGACTGATGTTGGACTGACTGCTGGTTTCTAGACTGATGTTGGACTGAGTGCTGGTTTCTAGACTGATGTTGGACTGAGGTGGTTTCTAGACTGATGTTGGACTGAGTGCTGGTTCTAGACTGATGTTGGACTGAGTGCTGGTTTCTAGACTGATGTTGGACTGAGTGCTGGTTTCTAGACTGATGTTGGACTGAGTGCTGGTTTCTAGACTGATGTTGGACTGAGTGCTGGTTTCTAGACTGATGTTGGACTGAGTGCTGGTTTCTAGACTGATGTTGGACTGAGTGCTGGTTTCTAGACTGTGTATAACCTTTATAAGTGTGTGTGAGTGCAAACGCGCAGGCATGTGTGTGTGTGTGTGTGTGTGTGTGTGTGTGGTCGTGTTGTGTGTGTGTCTCTGTGTGTGTGTTGTGTGTGTTGTCTGTCTGTCTGTCTGTCTGTCTGTCTGTCTGTCTGTCTGTCTGTCTGTGTGCGTGCGTGCGTGTGTGTGTACATTCGAATTTGCTAAAACTATTAATTGTTGTTGATTGCTTGTGTGTTGTATGGGTCGAATGCAAGCGCTTTGATTTGTTTTTACAAGATATAGCGCTATATAAATTCCATGTATTATTATCACTATTGTTATGTGATGATGATGATGATGATGATGATGATGATGATGATGATGATGATGATGATGATGATGATGATAATGATGATGATGATGATGATGATGATGATGATGTTGGGCTGACGGCTGGTTTCTTTCACCTGCAGAGATCTACGACTTCAGCCCAGACGGACCCTCAGAAGAGGAAAGGGGATTTGATGTGGACGCCCTGTCTCTGAAAATACTCTTCCCTCTGGCCATCCTGGTCTGCCTGGGCTCCTGTGCCTGTGGGGTCTCACATAAAAGAGCGAAGCAACGGCGCGAACAGGGTAAGCTAGCTTTCAAGCCAAGGGGGAAAGATGCCTGGTGGGGCCACCTGCCATGGCGCAGTGGATGGGTTACTGGCTTGTAGGTCGTTGGTTCGAATCCCGTAAGAGTCAAAGGGAGTTTTTGGACTTTAGCTGATTCTTCCCTAGTTAAAGTTAAAGTCTGTCCCGAGCCTAAGGCTCATCAGGCCAGTGCTTATCCCGGTTTCTGTGGCGTTAAGCGACTGAGAGTCATAGACTCCCCCCTGGATAGGACGCCAGTCTATCGCAGGGTTAACCCCAACACAAGGTTGGTACCCCTTTTACACCTGGGTGGGGTGAGAAAATAACCGTAAAGTGCCTTTTCCAAGGGCACAACGCCATAGTCGAAAGCTGGGATTGAACCCGCAACCTTTAGATTACGAGTCCAACGCCCTAACCACTTGACTACCGCAGTGGCTACTTTTTTTTCTTCCCTAGAGTGAGTGTGCTATTATGGGCTTGTTTGAAAGACTGGGACCACACAGCTTAGCTTCATTCCATTTTTTTTTTTAATGCAATTTTGAGGATGTTGCTCAAACGACTTGCCTAACACATCTCTCAGGCCAAGTTGGTGCTAGGATATATGATAGGAAGTGTAGAGTACAGCCCTATCCAGTATCTATCAAGTAGTCTCAAAGCACAATCTTTTCCATAGCACCATGACCACATCATCCTCATCATCATTGATCTTCAGGCAATAGAAAGAAAATTGTCTGTCATTCAGTGGCCCTGAGTGCTCTGGTATGGTGTCATGGTGACCTCAGTTTCAGTTTCCCTTGCACTTGTGTGCCTTGGCTCAGGCCAAAAGCTGTGTCAGTTATTGATGTCAGCTCATTGCCAAGGCCTCCACTAAAATGTTGTGATGTTGTAAAATGTTGTGTTGAGATTGCCTTCAGCCATGACAAGCTCTTAACAGAACAACCTGCACTCTTCTTTAAAGGAGAAAAAATCCTTTGAAGTCGGAGTATGGCTGCCTATATGGCGATGGTACTAGAAAATAGTCATACACGCAAACTTCTCATTCAGTGTGTGCAATTTCAGTCCCACAGTGATTCCCAGGTGGGATGAGTGAGTCAGAGAACTCATTCTGGGTGACCCCCCAGAGTGTTAAGCTGGGGAACAACAACAACAACAACAACAACAACTTGTGTGCCTGTGGTGAGCTAGTGTCACAGCCTGCACAGCTGGAGCTGGGTGGGAGAAAGGCCATGGGAGGAATTGCTCACTGTCCTTGGGAGAGGGGGCTGTCTCTCTCAGTCTGGCTCTGCAACTAAGCTATGTCTGTCATCAGCAAGCAGCTGTGTAGGTATACAGTATGCAAAAAAAAAAAAAAACAGTTACAAGAAATAAAAAAAAAAAAAAAAATATGCCATAGTACAATGCAGTACAATAACAACACGACACACGCCGCAATTTGTTAAATTTTTCTGCTTTCTGCGACAGCGGCACAGAACGGGGAGGCAAACGGAACAGCCGGCAGCAGCACCAGACCGGAACAGGATGAGCACAGGGAAGTGAGGACACCGCTCACCAACCCTGCCTACACCTCCCGACACCCTGTTACCGGCAGAGGGGAGGGGAGAGGGGGGGCCGGCAGCAGAATGGACGCCCCACCCCCTGCCTACGCTGACTTGGACCACACCTCCTCCCCCTCCTCCAGTGCCCCCAGGGGCCTCCAGCCCTCTGCCTCCGCTGCTGCTGCTGCTGCTGCTCCTCCCTCTGCAGCTGCATCGGCATCGCCCCAAGGGACCAGCATTGAACCCCCACCTCCCCTCTCTGACGGCCTGCCCCTCGCCCCCCCTGCCTACCATGAACTGTTTCCTTCTCGCGTCTAGTTTCTCTGTGTGATCACTGTGGAACCTGCAACATCTAGGTCTCTGTGTGATCAGTGTGGAACCTGCAACATCTAGGTTTCTGTGTGATCAGTGTGGAACCTGCAACATCTAGTCTCTGTTCGGAACTGCATCATCTAGTCTGTGATCGGAATCTGCAACATCTAGTCTCTGTGTCGCTCTGGAATCTGCAACATCTAGTCTCTGTGTCACTGTGGAACCTGCAACATCTAGTCTCTATGTCACTGTGGAAACTGCAGCATCTAGTTTCTGTCTTGCTGTGGAATCTGCAACATCTAGTTTCTGTCTTGCTGTGGAATCTGCAACATCTAGTTTCTGTCTTGCTGTGGAATCTGCAACATCTAGTTTCTGTCTTGCTGTGGAATCTGCAACATCTAGTTTCTGTCTTGCTGTGGAATCTGCAACATCTAGTTTCTGTCTGCTGTGGATCTGCAAATCTAGTTTCTGTCTTGCTGTGGAATCTGCAACATCTAGTTTCTGTGTCACTGTGGAATCTGCAACATCTAGTTTCTGTCTTGCTGTGGAACTGCAACATCTAGTCTCTATGTCACTGTGGAACATGCAGCATCTAGTTTCTGTCTTGCTGTGGAATCTGCAACATCTAGTTTCTGTGTCACTGTGGAACCTGCAACATCTAGTTTCTGTCTTGCTGTGGAACCTGCAACATCTAGCTTCTGTGTCACTGTGGAATCTGCCACAGATCTTTTTCACATCTGCCAGGTTCAGTCATTGATTGACTTGCACACATGCAGCAGCATCTCATTTCTGAGTCACTGAGACATCTGACTTTGTTTGTTGGAGAGTGATTTTTGTCACTATCAGATGTAGGGGCCAGCATAGAAAAAGGAGATGATCATCAGATATAGGGGCCAAGCATGGAGGAAGGAGATGATCATCAGATATAGGGGCAAAGCATGGAGGAAGGGGATGATCATCAGAAATAGGGGCCAAGCATGGAGGAAGGGGATGATCATCAGGTATAGGGGCCAAGCATGGAGGAAGGGGATGATTTATCAGATGTAGGGGCCAGCATGGAGGAAGGGGATGAGGGGGACAGGATAGCCTGGTGGTCAGAGTGATGCGCTTGTGATCTGCTCACCCAGGATTGAATCTCATTAGAGGTTATTTTTCCTCTGGAGTTAACAACTGTGCCAACTCCACTCCCCTCAAAAGCCCTTCGGATGAGCCTATAAACCAAGGTCCCTTGTGCAAACACACGCAGAACATCTTGCGCACACGTTAAAACCCGTTCCGCTTTTTCGAAGAGTAGGCCATTGTATGCCGGTGGGAACAGATGACAGAATTTATGAAACTACATACACACAGGGACTGGATGTAAAAAAAACCCACATGAGTGCTTATTCCATTATCCTCAAAATAAAAGAATAAACACACACACACACACACACACACCACACACACACACACACACACACACACACCAGATGTATCTGTTTGTAAATAGATTCACATCAGTCTTCATGTTCTTTGCCGCTTTCATTGCAGTCCAATCCAATCATATTGTTTATAGCCCCACCGACCACACAGACCATATCGGGGCTGTACATTGACAGTCATATACAGAATGAAAGACAGTGTCTGGTCGGACTTCTGTGCCAAAATGAGACGGGCCCTAGGCTGGTGGTTTGAAACGATTGAAAGGATCAGTGTTGAACCAAAAAGATTTGAACACTTGAAAGAAGAAGGCTTTTCTGCAGGCAGGGCCAAACAGTGCGATGTCAGAATTGTCAGGAATGGCCCAAACGTATGGATGAACATGTTTTAATGTAACAAGACAGAGGAAATGGCAAAACGTATGGATGAACATGTTTTAATGTAACAAGACAGAGCTTATAGCACAAAGGAAAACATATGGATGAACATGTTTTAATGTACCACGACAGAGCTTATAGCACAAAGGAAAACATATGGATGAACATGTTTTAATGTACCACGACAGAGCTTATAGCACAAAGGAAATTCCTCCGCTCTGATTTTGTGTGTTGTGTGAAATAGAGACTGGTTAGAATCAGGTGGTTTTTTAGTTTTTGTCAGAGCCAGATTGTTATAGTTCTTTTCCCTCTGAAATGATGATTGCAGCTTATAATTATGCATGTACTAAATACCCCAAATGTTTTTTTTTTATAATTATATGTCATGAAAGTGCTCTTCCTCTTTTTTTTTTCTTTTTTCTTGTGATTACTTTTGAACAGTTAAAGGTATTGATAATTATTCTCCATTTCAACAGTTGAAGGGAGTGATAATTATTCTCCATTTAACAGTTGAAGGGAGTGATAATTATTCTCCATTTGAACAGTTGAAGGATTGATAATTATTCTCCATCTTATGACACTGTGTTATGGATATATGTGTTCTTGTGATTTTTGACATGTGTATTCTTTTGAGTCATTTTGTTTACCTGTACACATATGTTTGGGTGCAAAAAGTGCGTGCCTTTTGTTGTTGCTGTTGTCTTGTGGATATACATGCTTTATTGTTGTTGTGGATAGACATGCTTTGTTGTTGTTGTTGTTGTGGATAAACACAGTTTTTGTTCCTCTGTGATGATTCATGCTTTATTATGCATTGTTTAATACACAATGTTTTTTGTTTTGTTGTTTGTGGATGAACATGCTTTTTTTGTTGTTTTCTTGTGGATATTGAACAGTTTAGTTGTATTGTTTCATTTCAAAGTGACAGTGTATTTTGTTGTTGTCTTGTGGGATAGAATGTCTCATTTGCAGTTGGGTTGTTGTTGTCTCTGTGATAGACACTGTGTTTGGTTGTTGTCTTGTGGTTTTGACCACTTTGTTCGTTGTTGTGGATAGACAACTTTTGTTTTGTTGTTTGTGGATGCAACAAGTGCGTTGCCTTTGTTGTTGTTGTTGTTGTGGATAGACAACTTTGTTGTTGTTTTGTGGATAGACATCTTTGTTGTTGTTGTTGTGGATAGAACACACTTTGTTGTTGTCTTGTGGATAGACACACTTTGTTGTTGTTTTGTGGATAGACACTTTGTTGTTGTTGTTGTTGTGGATAGACACACTTTGTTGTTGTCTTGTGGATAGACACACTTTGTTGTTGTTGTGTGATATGACACTTTGTTGTTGTTGTTGTCTTGTGGATAGACATACTTTTGTTGTTGTTGTTGTGGATAGACACACTTTGTTGTTGTGTGCTTGTGGATAGACACATTTGTTGTTGTTGTGGATAGACAACTTTGTTGTTGTTGTTGTTACTTGTGGATATACATGCTTTGTTTTGTTGTTGTCTTGTGGATAGACATGCTTTGTTGTGTTGTTGTCTTGTGGATAGACATGCTTTGTTGTTGTTGTACCTTGTGGATAAACACTTTGTTGTTGTTGTTGTTACTTGTGGATATACATGCTTTGTTGTTGTTGTTGTCTTGTGGACAGACTTGTTCTTCATGTCTGCTGTCTGTCTGTTGGAGATCTGGCCATCTCCTGCATGTGTCAGTGTTTGTTTTGATGTCTGTAGGAAAGTCTGTCAACAGTGGTACAGGGGAAAAAAATTATGATTTTTATCCTATAGCGGTAATTTTTTTGTTTTTTTAGTCTAGAATTTCCAGGAAGGCCAAATTAGACTACTCTTACAGCAGAATCTGGTATGCAAATAGTTCTTGTTTTAAATGAAATGAAATGTGTGTGTGTGTGTGTGTGTGTGTGTGTGTGTGTGTGTGTGTGTGTGTGTGTGTGTGTGTGTGTGTGTGTGTGTGTGTGTGTGTGTGTGTGTGTGTGTGTGAAATGTGTGTGTGTGTGTGTGTGTGTGTGTGTGTTGTGCATACATTGGGGGCTGCTTGCTTGAGCTGAAAATCTCTGTCTGTGTCTGTGTCTTAACCCTCTTAGTCCTGAACTGGGATTTGCCAGGATTAAATGAATCCCCCTCAGAATCCAGACCCAGGATTTACACACAGTAGTTTTCCATCACGCAGTGACCTTCACCGATCGCCAACACGTGCCGAAGCAGTATCAGGCCAGATGAGGGAGAGTCTGGAAGTAATTATAGCTGCTGGTATGTACTTGAAGGAGGAAAAGGCGACCGAGCATGTAGCCTGACCTGATTTGTGATGGAAGCAAAATTTAGGGGCAATTTGTGTTCAGAGAATCCAAATGTAAGAGGGTTAAGGCAGAATGTTAGTTTTCAGTTAGGTTGTTGTCTGTCTGTGTGTACTGCAATTGCATGGATAATGAAAGGAGCTGAACATGTCTGGCTCTGTCTTCATCACTGTTATAATGCAGAAGGATATTTCGGGAAGTTTGTGGTTAATGTATGTGCATAGACGGGGAAGGGAGGGGGGGGGAGGTGAGGTACTCACAAGAGCTGAAAATGTCTACCTCTGTTTCTTGTCTCCATTTCTGTATCACGGCAGAATGTTATGCTTTTGGTCAGTTTGTTGCAAGTGTATGAGCATGAACTGAAGGCCCTCACACAGGCTGAAAACACACACGCACACACACAGCACACACACACACACCACACACACACACACACACAACACACACACACACACTAAATATATATATATATATATATATATATATATATATATATCTATATATAATAATACAGAATACTATACATACAAAAAATATATACACACACAAAAATTATAAAAAAGCAACTACTCATACATCACTCAAAAACATCTTTAATATCATACATACAAATAATATAATACAATAATACAAATATATTAAGCCTTAGTGAAAACCTTAAACAGAAGAACCATTGAGTTTATACTCACATCCATGCCTCAGAGATAAACATTGTTATTTGAGGATCTATGTGCAATCATGTATAGTATTGAGTAAAGCCAGAGAGAGTGTTGAGGATCTATGTACAATCCAAAACACATATATTACATAGTATTGAGTAAAGCCATAAATGTTTTTGAGGATCTATGTATAATCCAAAACACATGCATTGCATAGTATTGAGTTCCTTGGCATGATATCAGTTTAAATGGTGCCATTGGCTTGACAGTAAATAAGACTACACATTTATTTCATGTCTATTTATTTAAGATGATGGAAATAAACAGCACTAAGGGCAATGGTTGGGAGCATTTTTTCCTGTTGGTTGTTTATGGTTTGATCCTGAAACACATTTGGATGAGATTATAAACCGAGGCCTTGTGTGTGAATGCATGCAGAACATCTTGCGCACATGTTAAAAACCTGTACTGTTTTTCAAAAAAGCAGGCCATTGTGTGGCTGTAGGAGCGGATGACAAAAAAACCCACACAAAATCAGCATGCACACAGGTGCTGTGTTTAGACACCATCCCTAAGGAAAAATCAGGGAGTTGAGTCCCCAGGGCAGTTCAGGGCTGTATATGGCAACATTCTGGTGGCTCCTGCGATGGCACTGGAACCATGCATATTGGCAATTGCCTTTCCAATGGACCATTCCAGCGACAAGGGGAAAGGGGTCTGCTGAATGGGTAACAGCTTCCCGCCATACTTACTTACCCAGGCTTTGTTTTCTAGAGCCTAGAGCGCAACTCCATAGTCTTCCGAGACTGATGGATGCCTACCCAAAACACTTCTTCAGTGTTTGAAGACTGGAGCACATTACTGCAGGCTGATCTATGGTGTTTTTTGTGCTGATCTGTATTACTGCAAGCTGTTCTGTGTTGATCTGTATTACTGCAAGCTGTTCTGTGGTGTTTTGTATTGATCTTTATTACTACAGGCTGATCTGTGGTGTTTTGTATTGATCTGTTCAGTTGTATTGAAGGGGACTTCCATGACGTGATCATTATGCCCAAGCTATTTCACAAGTCAAGTTTTGATTGGGCAATAACTGCTTATATTTTGTCATGTGTATGATGTTTTGTGTGTGTGTGCGTGCTTGCATGCATGTGTGGTGTGTTTGTGCGCGCATGCGTGCATGCATGTGTGAATAGACTTATCTGGTCTGCATTACTGTATGGGTCAGAAGACTGGACACTATGAAGATTGGAAAGAGACAAAATAAACACAGCTAAAATGTGTTTCTACAGACAACTTCTAAGAGTCAAAAGGTCAGACAGAAAAACAAATGAAAGCTTCTTGATGAACTCTCAGTGCAAAGACAAATGTTGGCTGAATTTGATAAGCACAGAATGTCAGTCATGCAAAGACAAACACACTTACAATGATAACATCTCCCAAGGTAAGGCTGAGGGCATAAGGAAAAGAGGCAGACCACCAACACCTACATTTCCAATATCACTGAGGTTAGTGGTCTGGGATGGCTACAGTAGATTGTAAAACTCAGCAGAGACAGAGAAAGATGGTGAACCCTGGAGGCATTACTTGGAGCTCCTACCTTCAATAAAGGCCATGGAGACACTTGACCGCCTGACATGTCACATTAACCCTCTTGCATCCAGATTCTCTGAACACAAATTGCCTCTAGATTTTGCACTCCATCGCAAAATCAGGTCAGACACACATGCTCGCTCACCTTTTCCTCCTAGTACATACCAGCAGCTATAATTACTTCCAGACTTACAGCAGGATCTGCGCCTCTAACCTGATAGAGCTTCAGCATATGGTAGCGATCAGTGGAGGTCACTGTGTGATGGAAAACTACTGTGTGTAAATCCTGGAAAATCCTGGTTCGGAATTCAGGGGAGGGAATGATTAATCCTGGCAAATCCTGGTTCAGGACTAAGAGGGTTAATGCAGAATGGACATCCTGTGCCCACCCCAGTGCTTACAACATCACACACTCACTACCTGGTTGCCAGCACAAAACAATGTGCCAGACAAAATGTCATGCAATGTTTAAAAAGAAAATGTTTTGAGATTTGATTGAAAAAAAGGCAGGAGTATGGACTGGGAGGGCAGAAAATAAACAAGAGAGTTGAGAGAAAGGTAAGGAAGACAGGAACCAAGAGACACACAGGGGAAATTCCACAGATTTTCCAGATGGGGATGCTGTTTATATAACTAACTGGAAGAGCCCCCAGCACCCTCGCCATAATTATGGGATGGTGAAGGATTTAACATGATGACAGCCCTGAAGTATGATTTTAGTGGTTGTGCTGTAAACTCACTATCGATTTTTAGTATAGTGGCGTTTGGGCTGTAAGCAACATCACTATGATTTTAGTATAGTGGCAGTTTGGGCTGTAAACAACATCACTATGATTTTAGTATAGTGGCTGTTTGGGCTGTAAGCAACATCACTATGATTTTAGTATAGTGGCTGTAAACAACATCACTATGATTTTAGTATAGTGGCTGTTTGGGCTGTAAGCAACATCACTATGATTTTAGTATAGTGGCTTTGTAAACAACATCACTATGATTTTAGTATAGTGGCTGTAAACAACATCACTATGATTTTAGTATAGTGGCTGTAAGCAACATCACTATGATTTTAGTATAGTGGCTGTAAACAACATCACTATGATTTTAGTATAGTGGCTGTAAACACATCACTATGATTTTTAGTATAGTGCTGTTTTGGGCTGTAAACAACATCACTATGATTTTAGTATAGTGGCTGTTGGCTGTAAACAACATCACTATGATTTTAGTATAGTGGCTGTAAACAACATCACTATGATTTTAGTATAGTGGCTGTAAACAACATCACTATGATTTTTAAGTTTAGGGCTGTAAGCAACATCACTATGATTTTAGTATGTGGCTGTTTGGGCTGTAAGCAACATCACTATGATTTAGCAGTATTTGGCTGTAAACATCATCACTATGATTTAAACACATCAAGAAGATTTTAGTGTAGTGGTTGGTTGGGGCTGTAAGCAACATCAGATCAAAATTAAACTGAAACTGTGAGTACCGGGCACATAGGACATAAATCCCAACACTCAAAACTGTACAAACTCACTCAAAGCCATGTTCCGAGTCATTTCTGTTTATTTCCCTTCTTCCAACATACATGGAAAACAGAAGAGAGAGATGAATTAGGAAATAAAACAAGTGTTATATTTTCATTTCATGAACAGTTCCAGCACATGTACTTTCCCTCTTCCAGGAATACATGAAAACAAATAATAAATAGTTTGCAAAAATTTATTCGAATGACATATTACATGATTTCATGTAGAAGGACACAAAAAAACAAGTGATAAGTGTTTCTAAAATCAAAATGTATTAAAGCAGTCTGTTTTCTTCCAGGCATACATGAAAAGAACAAGAGATAGATATTTTGTCAAAAGAAAATTTAACCAATTTCACCGACCAGAAGATCCAAGAAATGTCCTTCCCCTCTTCTAGTTGTACATTAAAAAAAAAGTATAAAAAAAGCGATACACATGTGACAACATTAAAGTAAATAATATCAAATGTTCCAAAGTCAACCTTATCCATTTTTGTTTTTTCATAATCACTTAACAACCTAGCTTTCAGATGTAATGAGAAGCTAAGGTCCCATATGTGAACATACGCAGAACATTACAGGAACATGCTACCCCCCCCCCCCTCCCCCCTTCCCATAATATCCATTGAACTTTTGTAGAGCATACCCAACAAGCCAATGGTGGGGAAGGTACCCAACCTCACACACTGGACTTGCAGAAACAGGGGCAGGCCTAGAGTCAAGCTAGACTGTAGACACTGCACTGCACTGCATGCACTGCACTGCACTGCACTGCACTGCACTGCACCATTTCCATCTGTGCCCTTGTGTTATGACTCTTGCAGTTTAGGGAATACAAAAATGCATTTGTACAAATTCAAAGTGAAAATCTGTGGCTAGCCTGCTGCATGATTTAAAGATACAGAAAACGTCTTTGATACTTGCTGCAAATAGTTATGTTCATGTCATTTTTGTCATTGTACATGCCACAGTATGCCATTACAGTAATGTTCATGTCTTTTCTGTCATTCGAAGTGCCACAGTATGACATTACAGTAATGTTCACGTCTTTTCAGTCATTCTAAGTGCCACAGTATGACATAACAGTAATGTTCATGTCATTCTAAATGCCACAGTATGACATAACAGTAATGTTCATGTCATTCTAAATGCCACAGTATGACATAACAGTAATGTTCATGTCATTCTAAATGCCACAGTATGACATAACAGTAATGTTCATGTCATTCTAAATGCCACAGTATGACATAACAGTAATGTTCATGTCATTCTAAGTGCCACAGTATGACATAACAGTAATGTTCATGTCATTCTAAATGCCACAGTATGACATAACAGTAATGTTCATGTCATTCTACAAGCCACAGTATGACATAACAGTAATGTTCATGTCACTTCTGTCATTCTAAATGCCACAGTATGACATACAGCCCACACACTCCCAACAGCAGCATGCACTGATGTATGTGTGAAGACAGTAATAATATACTTTCAACTGAATCAAATAAGCAATAATGTACTGTCACCACTGATGTATACATGAATACAGTAATAATGTACTTTCAACTGAATCAAATAAGGAATAATGCACTGACACCTGAAAGGAATGACACCCACATAAAGTTGCAGATTGCTTTTGAGCTATCAACAACATTAATGTTAAACGATAAATAAAAAAAGAAACACAAGTAAAAGGAAATAAGAACTCTTCAAAACCACACTGAAATAGCACAAACCCCAAACAAAGAAAAGAGGTCAAAACAAAACAAAACAAACCAAACCGAAACATCCTGACAAACCAAACCAAACCAAACCAAACCAAACCAACAACCAAACTACCACACACCCCATCAAGAAGATGACTAAATACTGTGATGGTTCTCACTCCCCTAGCAAATGACTGTTGTACACTATGTAACAGATACAGGCATGAATCAATCAATCGCTATGGCACGTCAGCTACTAAAGACACCTTAGTGATCAGCTAATCAACATCAGACATTTTTACAACTTTCTTTAAGAACACGTCCCAAAAAATTATATTCAAAACGGAAATTTATTCCTCAAAATGATCATTAAAACAAAAAAAGATCTATAATGAATAGATTTCTGTCAAAACGTAATTAGAATTTTGTTCAGAAGACTTTTCTAGATTGAGAAAAGTGTAAAATACAGTGATTTTTGAAGGAGATAATTTTTGTGAAAGGGAAAAGAACACCCGATGCACTCTCCACCCTCCCTCCCTCCATCTATGTCCTGAAAAGACTGACAGAAAGAATAAGTCTACACCTGACCATGTCTGATAACCATTCAGAGATAAACACACACATGATCCTATTCCACACCTAAACAACAGGCCTGTGGTGAACAAATCACAGTCAGTTTCAGAACTGACAAAAATCAAACCACATCAGTGAACAAATCACAGTCAGTTTCAGAACTGACAAAAATCAAACCACATCAGTCAATGCTTTGAGCCTTGATTTCAATGACCAAACAGGTTACGGAACTTCTGAACCATGAAAAATCCTAAAACCTACTATAGTATATATACAGATAATAATAATAATAAATAAACGGAATTTATATAGCGCTATATCTTGCAAAAACAAATCAAAGTGCTTGCCTTCAACCAGTTCTTGCGCATGCAGCCAATGACAATATAGATATTTAACAAAGTCAATGTACACACACAGATCAACTTAAAACACACACACCACACAACATGCATACACACATTATTCTCTCTCTGCAAACAAGCACACAGCATCTCTGAGTCACCAGTAGGCACGGCACGATAGATAAAACACTTGCTTTAGCTGATGAAGCCAGTGAGCAGATTACTAGCTGGTATGTATGATGTGTGATGTGAAGCCGACCATACAAAACAAGGCAGATGAGAGATTCACAGCAACAGTCAAGGCTTCTATACTTCACTTTCTTTTCTATCATTTTCAAAAGTCCCAAAGTGTTACACTGACTATGTGGAATTAATTGTTCAATACACTAGGCTGTCACAGAGTCTGTTCCCTGCACACTGGAATGGCATGCAGGACAAGGAACATGACAGCAAGCTGCACGGAAGTTGAAAGGACAGATTTAAAAATTTTAAAAAATCCCCATCTCAGCCCTTATCCTAGTCCCCATCTTATGATACAAAAATCCCTATCTTAGGATTAAAAACAACAGCAACAACAAAAAATCCCATCCTAAGATATAACAATCCCCATCCTAAGAGAAAACACCCCCATCCTAGGATATAACAATCCCCATCCTAAGAGAAAACAATCCCCATCCTAAGATATAACAATCCCCATCCTAGTATATAACAATCCCCATCCTAGTATATAACAATCCCCATCCTAGGATATAATCCCATCCTAGGAGAGACCTATCCCCATGCTAGAATATAATAATCCCCACCCTAGGATATAACAATCCCCATCCCAAGAGAAGAAAATCCCAATCCTAAGAGAAAACCCCAATCCTAGGATATAACCCCATCCTGAGAGCAAACCCCATCCTAGGATATAACAATCCCAATCCAAAAAGAAAACAATCCCCATCCTAGGATATAACAATCCCAATCCAAAAAGAAAACGATCCCCATCCTAGGATATAACAATCCCCATCCTAGGATACAACAATCCCAATCCTATTATATAAAAAACCCCGATCCCCATCCTAGGATATAATCCCAATCCTTAAAAAAAATCCCCATCCTAGGATACAGCAATCCCAATCCTAAAAGAAAAATCCCCATCCTAGGATATAGCAATCCCAATCTTTTTCGATCCCTATCCTATAATATAACATCCCAATCCTAAAAGAAAACAATCCCTATCCTAGATACAACAATCCCAATCCTATTATATAAAAAAAAAACCCAATCCCCATCCTAGGATATGATAATCCCAATCCTTTAAAAAAAAAATCCCCATCCTAGGATACAGCAATCCCAATCCTAAAAGAAAAATCCCCATCCTAGGATATAGCAATCCCAATCTTTTTCGATCCCTATCCTATAATATAACAATCCCAATCCTAAAAGAAAAGAACCCCTATCCTAGGATAGAAGACCTCCCATCTTGACAGTTAACACAAGTTCCCATCCACAGCTATGAAAATCATTGCCCTGAGCCAATAAAATCCCCATCCCTATACATTTTCTTTGAAAAAGCCCTCATTCTACGCTGTAAGAGCCCCCATCTTTAGATTTTTCAGCCCTCATCCTAAGCAAATAAAACTCCCCATCCTTAAACAATCTTTTTTCATGTCAGTGCCTGGACAGAGTTAAGGAACACAAACAAACATACCCGGCATGCATCCTGAACCAAACATAAATAACCAAGCTGCTCTGATGTTGGAATGTGTTAGCTGAGGCCAGTGGGCAGCAGACCTCCTGCAGAGTGACAAGCACAGGAGAAGAAGACCTGGCACTGCACATCCTACCCAATAGGGGAAGACATAGAAGAGAGAGGATCCAGTTCAACTAAATAACAAAAAAAAACCCCAGAAATATATTGTTAAAGTAAAAAGGGAATCACTTGCTTGCATTTTTTATAGCCGAGTTTAACGAAAGAAAACGAAAGGGGGGAGTTTTGAGTCATGTCAACAATTTTCTGTGCAACATGCAGTTCTTTTTTTTTTTTTTTTTTGGTGTAACATGCAGTTCTAAATCAAAGCAGTTTATCAGTCAGCCACCTGTACTATCATCAGTCATTCTGTTTTTTATGCAACATGCAGTTCTAAAACAAAGCAGTCTGTCAGTCAGTACCTGTACTGTCAACAATTATTCTATTCTTTATGCAACATACAGTTGTTGTTTTTTTTTCTTTTGCAACATGCAGTTCTTAAACAAAGCAGTCTATCAGCCAGCCACCTGTACTGTCAACAGTCATTCTGTTCTCTGTGGAACGTACAGTTCTAAAACAAAGCAGTCTATCAGCCAGCCACCTGTACTGTCAACAGTCATTCTGTTCTCTGTGGAACGTACAGTTCTAAAACAAAGCAGTCTGTAAGTCAGTACCTGTACTGTCATTCTGTTCTCTGTGCAACATGCAGTTCTAAAACAAAGCAGTCTATCAGTCAGTACCTGTACTGTCAACAGTCATTCTGTTCTCTGTGCAACATGCAGTTCTAAAACAAAGCAGTCTATCAGTCAGCCACCTGTACTGTCAACAGTCATTCTGTTCTCTGTGCAACATGCAGTTCTAAAACAAAGCAGTCTATCAGTCAGTACCTGTACTGTCAACAGTCATTCTGTTCTCTGTGCAACATGCAGTTCTAAAACAAAGCAGTCTATCAGTCAGTACCTGTACTGTCAACAGTCATTCTGTTCTCTGTGCAACATGCAGTTCTAAAACAAAGCAGTCTATCAGTCAGCCATCCAGCAGCCAGGCCTGACCTTTGCGAGAGAACAAGGGTCCTTGAAAAAATATCAGAAAATGTTTTCTCTGACGATGAAAACTATACACAAACAAAACACTCTTAGTTTACAAAATCTTTTCTCCCCCCCCCCCCCCCTTTTCTTCAGCTAAAATGCCAAGGTTCATCAATGGTGAGATCTGCATATGTATATAGCCATTTTTTGCCCACCACTAAGGTAGACACTCTCCAACTTGGGGATGCTTCACATTTTGATTTTGCTTTGAATGCTGCAAATACTGACTTTGCCTTGATAAAGATAATAAAAGTTATTAAAATCAAGCTGTACAGACAGTTTCAAGATAACCAAATAAATAGATAAATAAATAAAATTAATGGATAAATAAGATACTGCAGAAAAAGAATTTGTCCTGTTTATGCTGAGTATATTTTGGTGACATTTTAAAAAATGGAGCAAATGAAAATGAAAGCATGCACAAGTGTCATTAAATGAACAACTCTTTATCTGCACTTATTATTCATTTGTCATCATGATTTACAATCTTAATCATAAAAAATAATAATACAGTTTTAAAATGAGAAATCCATTCCTTAAAGCTGGGACTTTTGGGAATCATGATTCAAGTACAAACACATTACAGATTTTCCCACATGAAGTAGCAAAGACTTAACAATATGTACAGATCTCTGAAAAAAAAGGAGTGTCTAATATGATCTTCCAGTGCCAAGAAAAAAATAACCCCCCACCACCACACAATAATAACACTACTAGTTGACATTTTCTCCAGTATCAATTTCAAATTTGAAAAGAGACATCTAACAACAACAAAACTCACCAAAAAAAAAAAAAAACCATTTCCAACCCCCCCAACCCAATCCAAAGAAACAAGCCGTACAGACCATTCACATCATTTCAAACAGAGCGTTGCCTTCTTTGATGCTATAGAGCACATCCATGGATTACACACAGCACCTCTTACACACAGATGACATCTTTACATGACAACAGTATCTCAAAATATAGCTTAATCTTGGAGTGATGGACTTCAACAATGAGTTTTCATGGACATATTTCAGACTCACAGGCAACAATGAAGACTAATGATCAAAACTGTCTGTGGTACATACATGTACCACAATTTGATTCAAAGCATATATAAGTGGCAGGTAATACTTTTTTCTTTTTATCAAAAATATACACAACCTTATTCGCTGAAACTTACTTGCATGCACACACAGACACACAGAGAGTAAACTATAACCTAATATATTCACAATGTTCCTGAACTTGAAACGCATACAAAATAACAGGTTACATGTGTTTCAAAGTCTGTGTATATATAATATATATGTGAGCAATGTGTGTGGAAAGAAATGGCTGTGGTACACACTAAACCATCCAAAATTTGTAACAACCTCTGACACCCCTTCTTCATATCAGTATCACCTCTTGTTATGCAATGCAACTTCTTATAAAATCAATGCCAAGTATCAAGATGCTCTCTGACTCAATAAACAAGGACTCCCCAAGTAAAACAAACACCCCCCCCTCCCCAAAACAACAATACCCAAACAAAATAAAGCCAAAAAAAAAGAAAAAAAAAAGCAACAAATGATCTACAGAATCTGAATGAGGCATCCCTGTGCAGCTTCTTAATTCTTTATTTCCACGATGATGCAATAAGCTCTCCTTTGCTTTACTTACGTCCCGTCCCGTCCCCCGTCTCTGTGTGCATGCAGTTTGTAATTTTTTTTTATATTTATTATTATTATTATTACATTATTATCATCATTATTATTATTATTATTATTAGTTTGTAAATTTTGTCCTCTGTTCCCTCCAGCACACAGTGGTCTAAACTTGGGGGGCGATAGCCTAGTGGTCAGAACATTGCGCTGGCAATTTGATGACCGGGTTCGAATCCGGTCGAGGAAATTTTCTTCCTGGAGTTAACATCAGTGCTGACTCCACTCTCCCCAAAAGTCCTTCGGATGAGACTTTAAACCGAGGCCCTGTGTGCGAACAGCACGCAGAACATCTTGCGCACACGTTAAATCCTGTTCCGCTTTTCGTAAGAGTAGGCCATCGTGTGCCGGTGGGAACAGATGACAATATTTACAAAAACTGCATACACACGGGGACCGGATGAAAAAAAGCACATGTTGCTTATTCTGTTATCCTCGATATAAAAGAATAAATAAATAAATAAATAAATAAAATAAATAAACTCCCAAAAGGTGAAACAGGTTTTAATGTGTGCGGAAGATGTTCTGCATGCGTTTGTACACAGGACCTCAGTGGTAAAGTCTCATCCCACAGACTTTGGGGGAATGGACTTGGCACTGGTGTTAAGGGGAAAAAATCCACTTGATCGGGTGTCTCAAACTTGTGCCATGTTCCATTCAACAACAAACAAAAAAAAACAAAAAAAGGAAGAAAAAGTAAAACAAATCTTTAACTTGCTCAAAGAATGTGCGACACAACTGCTTAATGGATAACAAGTGAGACGCACTTCTAGACCAATAACAAGAACCTTGCAACCACTTACATACAACTCACACATTGGCTGAATTTTCACGGACTATCTGCACTGAATCTTGCATCCACTTACAACTCACACATTGGCAGAATTTTCACAGACTATCTGCACTGAGCCTTCTTCCCTCTCACACACTGCTGACTTCTCACTGCACACACAATGCACACAGGATCTTCACTCTCCCCCAATGAAATGAAACGTTGATCATATCAAAAAAAGATACAGCTTGTATTTCTGAAAAATAAAAATGAAAAGATTCCACATTGCACCAAAACTCTATATATATTATATATT
This sequence comes from Stramonita haemastoma, assembly GCA_030674155.1. NCBI lineage: Eukaryota > Metazoa > Mollusca > Gastropoda > Neogastropoda > Muricidae > Stramonita > Stramonita haemastoma. The sequence goes on along the minus strand of CM060329.1, from coordinate 41,763,332 downwards.
GGAAAAATCCCTTTTCTCACCCAACAAACATAGACAAACAACAAGACAAAAGTGCCCGCAGGACCCACACTCTGTTTCACAATAAGGCATGTGAGGTCCAGCGGTAGAGGCGATAGCAGCCGTAAGACAGCACGCACAGCAGACTGGCGCGTATGCTCCACCTCACCACCTTGCCCAGTATGGAACCTGCGGGTACCCTGCACAGCAAGCAACAACATTCACTGTCACCAAATAATTTTTTTTTTTTTAAAACATCAACTGTCACCTGCCATACACACACATGCGCACGCGCGCACGCACGCGCACGCGCACACACGCACACACACAGACACAGACACACACACTAACACACACACGCACGCACACACACACACACACCACACACACGCACACACACACACACACGCACACATACACACACACACACACACACACACACACACACACACACACACACACACACACACACACACACACACATACACACACACACACACAAACATTTTTCAGGATTCCTCATTTTCCGGATGTAAGGTGCATTATTCTACAAGCCTCATCGTCTACACTAAAAAAAAAAAAAAAAAAAAAAAAAGAAGTAAAGACTGAATCAAATACTTGCGCTCAAACTCTATACCGCATAGTGACAAAACTGAAATAGGCCACTGAATAGGCGCGCGCACTTATAAAGGTTATACACTTTGGCAGGTAGATGTTGAAGGCAGGGACAGATAAGAGATGGTAACGGAAGGAGAGAATCTTAGGTTTGAAATAAGTGTGTCTTTAGGTTATTATTATTATTATTATTATTATTATTATTATTATTATTATTATTATTTCAATTTTGTCACAAAAAGGGCACTTTTTGATTTGTTATTTTACCTGTTGTTCACATTTAAATTACCACTGCCAAGTCAAAATTTAACCAGGGCATATCTAAACTTACCTATCGTGATAGCAGCAATAAGATGAATTTCAGGCTGCAAAAATGATTTAAACAATCTAGAAGTTTGAAATCTGTCACTTTCAGTCAGTTTTGCTTACTAATCTTGATGAAATCAAGCGATCATGCGTTGCTTTGATTCTGATAAAAATCCTGTTCATCACCCACACACCACAGAGCAAGTGAGACAGACAGACAGACAGACAGACAGACAGACAGACAGACAGACAGACAGACAGACAGACAGACAGACAGACAGACAGACAGACAGACAGATATACTTATATACATACGTGATGATACTTTTGATGTCTTGTTCTTTGGACCAGTTGGCGATGATTCCAGGGACGTGACCTATTCCCACCACCCCCACCACCACTGTAGGAGCCGTCACTGTCGGCAAAAAGATCAATCCACCTGTTGTTGTTGTTGCTGTCTGCTGCATTTGTCACCTGTAAGTGTGTGTGTGTGTGTGTGTGTGTGTGTGTGTGTAGTGTGTAGTGTGTAGTGTGTGTGTGTGTGTGTGTGTGTGTGTGTGTGTAAAAGTGTGTGTGTGTGTGTGTGTCTGTGTGTGCGTGTGTGTGTGTCTGTGTCTGTATGTTTTTTTGTTTTTTTCTATATCAAGGATAATGGAATAGGCACTCATGTGTTTTTTTTTTACATCCAGTCCCCGTGTGTGTAGTTGTGTGAATCTCGTCATCTGTTCCCGTCAGCACATAATAGTCTACTCTTATGAAAAACAGAACAGGATTTAACGCATGCACAAGATGTTCTGCCTTCACATACAGGGCCTCAGTTTATAGTCTCATCCAAAGGACTTTTGGGGAGAGTGGAGTCAGCACTGATGTTAACTCCAGGGGGTAATTCCCCTCGAATGGGAATCAAACCCGGGTCATCAAATTACAAGCGCAATGTTCTGCCCGTGCCTGTGTGCGTGCATGCAAGGGAGAGAGAGAGAGAGAGAGAGAGAGAGAGAGAGAGAGAGAGAGAGAGAGAGAGAGAGAGAGAGAGAGAGAGAGAGAGAGAGAGAGATAGAGAGAGACTGAGAGAGACAGAGACAGAGAGAGACAGAGAGAGACAGAGAAAGAGAGAGACAGAGAAAGAGAGAGACAGAGAAGAGAGACAGAGAGAGATAGAGACAGAGAGGGAGAGAGAGAGAGAGAGAGAGAGAGAGAGAGAGAGAGAGAGAGAGAGAGAGAGAGAGAGAGAAGAGAGAGAGAGAGAGAGAGAGAGAAAGAGACAGAGACAGAGAGACAGAGACAGAGAGAGAGTGGTGTGAGAGAGAGAGAGAGAGAGAGAGAGAGAGAGAGAGAGAGAGAGAGAGAGAGAGAAGAGGAGAGAGAGAGAGAGAGACTTCTCCCTTCACTCCTTGTACAGTCCTTTGGGCCCATGGGATCCATCCACTTTTCAGGCAGCGTGTTGCCAGCAAATCAAATCTAGCGGAGCCCATTCCTGTAGGCTGCAGGGTGCATGCTGGGTATGTTCATGTCAACAATGCCACAGCAGGCTTAGTCTGTCGTAAAAGTTGGATGAGGCAGGGTATTCATGAGTGCACAGGATGCTGTCCCTGCTTTAAAGCGTGGGACCTCAGTTCTTATTCCACAGACAATATAGTCAAGAGGTTAAGACTGTTCAACTTTGATCCCATGGGTTTATAAAGTCAAAGGTTCGAATCTTGGTGGCATCTGGTGAATCAATTTAAGGGTGGGGATTTTTATGATTTCCAAGGTCAACCTCAACAGTGCATATTTGCCAGCGCCTTAATTCCCTTTGTGTGTATGCACATGCAGAAGATCAAAATACGCACGTTAAAGATCTTGTAATTCATGTCAGCAATTGGTGGGTAATGAAAACATAAACATACACAGCATACATCCCCAATGTCAGAATGCGGCTACCTTCATTGTGGGCAAAAACAGTGACATATGCAAAATCTCACCATTGGTGAACTTCGGAGTTCTAGCTGAGGAACAGAAACCAAAAATGAAACAAAAACCCATTCATTCACTCATTTCATTCATTTATTCTTTTATACCGAGGATAATGGAATAAGCACTCATGTGCATCCAGTCCCTGTGTGTATGCAGTTTTGTAAATCTTGTCATCTGTTCCAGCCGGCACACAATGGCCTACTCTTACAAAATGCAGAACAGGATTTAACGTGTGCGCAAGATATTCTGCATGCGTTTGCACATAGGGCCTCGGTTTATAGTCTCGTCTGAAAGACACTACAATATCAGTCTTATCAGGACCTGCAGGGAAAAGACTTCAGTATCACCAGTGCTATTTCCGGAGAAACAAAATCCCCTTAATTACCGCCAGGCGGACACCTCAACTGCTAAGCTCTCCCACCACTCTACCCTACCCCATACATGACGCAAACCCTGATCATCACAGTCTTGCCCTCTGCTTTGATGCCTCAACTGCTAACCTCTCCCACCATCCTACCCCACACTACCCTGTGATTTTTTATTTTTTAAAAATTTTATACCACTTTAGTCACAGCAGATTTCTCTGTGTCAAATTCGGGCTGCTCTCCCCGGGTAGAGCGCGTCGCCACAAGTGCAGTGCCTACCCATTATTTTTTTTTTCCCCTCAGGGATGGTGTCTAAACATGACACCTGTGTGCATGCTGGGTTTTTTTTGTTTTGTTTTTTTTAAAAATAATTTTGTCATCCGCTCCTACCGGCACTCGATGGCCTGCTCTTCCGAAAGGCGGAACGGGATTTTAACGTGTGCGCAAGATGTTCTGCGTGCGTTCACACACGGGACCTCATTTTATAGTCTCATCCAAATGCATGAAGCAAAGCCGGATCATTGCTCTCTTGCCTTCTGGTTTGCTGGGGTGTTCTCGAGGTCGTGCTGCTATCTTCAGGGAGTGCGTGAGGAAGATGTCCCGTTCTTCCACAAACACCTGGCTGAGGGCGGGGAACTCTCCCGTCATCTCTTTCAGCAGCTGCTCCAACAGATCGCGCTGCTTGCACTTCTCCACGTCCTCCTTGCTGTCAACACACAGGCAGGGCACAGAGATTTATTTATTTATTTTATTTGTTTATGTATCTATTTTTTATTTATTTATTCTTTCATATCGAGGATAATGGAATAAGTACTCATGTGCTGTTTTTTTTACATCCAGTCCCCGTGTGTATGCAGTTTTGTAAATCTTGTCATCTGTTCCCACTGGCACATGATGGCCTACTCTTATGAAAAGCGGAACAGGATTTAACATGTGCACAAGATGTTCTGAGAGTGTTCGCACACGGGGCCTCGGTTTATAGTCTCAACCGAAGGACTTTTAGGGGAAGTGGAGTCAGCACTGATGTAAACTCCAGAGGAAAAATCCTCTCAAACGGGAATCGAACCCAAGTCGTCAAATTGTGAGAGCAATGTTCCGACCACTAGGCTATTTCATCCCCTGTATGTGTATGCTTTCTTTGATAGCAATGATGCATAGTGTGTCCCTATGACTATGTTACTGTCAACACACAGGCAGGGCACAGAGACTGTATGTGTATGCTTTTCTTTTTTATAGTTGATACATAGTGTGTCCCTATGATTATGTAGCTATGATCATGTAGCTATGATTATGTGGCTATGATTATGTTGCTATGATTATGTCGCTATGATTATGTTGCTATGATTATGTCGCTATGATTGTGTAACTATGATTATGTCGCTATGATTATGTCGCTATGATTATGTCGCTATGATTATGTAACTATGATTATGTCGCTATGATTATGTTGCTATGATTATGTTGCTAGGATTATGTCACTATGAATATGTCACTATGATTATGTTGCTAGGATTATGTTGCTATGATAATGTCGCTATGATAATGTCCCTCTGAATATGTCACAATGATTAGGTCCCTCTGAATATGTCGCAATGATTATGCCCCTATGATTATGTCGCAATGATTATGTCCCTATGATTATGTCGCAATGATTATGCCCTTACAATCATGTTGCAATGATGATGCTGCTGTCAACACACAAGTTTGGCAGAAAGACCTCATGCGCTTTCAGATCAATTGAGATATCTAGTATGTCACTGTGTTTATGTCACTGTGATAACTCTGTGGTAGCCTTATAGGGGGGAATAATATGGAACACAAGAACATTTAACAAGCAATGTAAAATCTAATGGAAGACTGATTAACACACAGACCTATATGATAACAGGGCTGATCAATATCAAATGAATGATTTAACATAAATCCATCTGTACCTGTAAAATAAAACATAAACAATATATCTGTAAAAAACAAAAAAAACTCATAAACTTATCTTTATCTGTAAAATTAAACATAAACATATCTCTGTAAAATTAAACATAAATGTCTCTATTTGCGTAGAATTAAACACAAACAGAACTATATAGTACGTATCCCTTGGACACCCTTCGTATAAACCCCAAAACACTGCCCCACACACTGACACTGTCAGACTTGCTACATGCCGCAACAGACTGACGAACAGACAGACAGACTGACCTGATGGGGTCGTTAGTGGTGAGGAGGTACCAGGCCAGTTTGACCTTCTGCCACACAGACAGCGCTCCCAGGGCTCGCTTCAGGGTGATCTGGATTGGACGGTCACCGAGCTGGAGGCGGCACCCAGGCACCTGCCGAGCCTGAGACAGCACGCACCACATGGCAGTCATGTGTTGACACAGCAAGCAGCACATGGCAGTCATGTCTTCACACAGCAAGCAGCACATTGCAGTCATGTCTTCACACAGCAAGCAGCACATGGCAGTCATGTCTTCACACAGAAAGCAGCACATGGCAGTCATGTCTTCACACAGCAAGCAGCACATGGCAGTCATGTCTTCACACAGCAAGCAGCACATGGCAGTCATGTCTTCACACAGCAAGCAGCACATGGCAGTCATGTCTTCATACAGCAAGCAGCACATGGCAGTCATGTCTTCACACAGCAAGCACCACATGGCAGTCATGTCTTCATACAGCAAGCAGCACATGGCAGTCATGTCTTTACACAGCAAGCAGCACATGGCAGTCATGTCTTGACACAGCACATGGCAGTCATGTCTTGACACAGCACATGGCAGTCATGTCTTGACACAGCACATGGCAGTCATGTCTTCATACAGCAAGCAGCACATGGCAGTCATGTCTTCATACAGCAAGCAGCACATGGCAGTCATGTCTTGACACAGCACATGGCAGTCATGTCTTGACACAGCACATGGCAGTCATGTCTTGACATAGCACATGGCAGTCATGTCTTGACATAGCACATGGCAGTCATGTCTTGACACAGCACATGGCAGTCATGTCTTGACACAGCACATGGCAGTCATGTCTTGACACAGCACATGGCAGTCATGTCTTGACACAGCACATGGCAGTCATGTCTTCACACAGAAAGCACCACATGGCAGTCATGTCTTGACACAGCACATGGCAGTCATGTCTTGACATAGCACATGGCAGTCATGTCTTGACATAGCACATGGCAGTCATGTCTTGACATAGCACATGGCAGTCATGTCTTGACATAGCACATGGCAGTCATGTCTTGACACAGCACATGGCAGTCATGTTTTGACACAGCACATGGCAGTCATGTCTTGACACAGCACATGGCAGTCATGTCTTGACACAGTACACAGTACATGGTAGTAATGTCTTTTTAAAAAATATTTAATTTTTTTTTTAATTCACTCTTTTACATCGAGGGTAATGGAATCAGCACTCATGTGCTTTTACACAGCAAGCACCACATGGCAGTCATGTGTTGACACAGCAAGCACCACATGGCAGTCATGTCTTGACACAGCAAGCACCACATGGCACGCACGCACGCACACACACACACACACACACACACACACACACACACACACACACACACACACACACACACACCACAGGACCCAGTCTCTGGCTGTCTGACTGACTGACTCACCTCTTGCAGTGCTCTCCTGAACTCCCCTCCAGGCGCCATACCTAGCTGCTTGGTCAGGTGAGCCGACATGCTCAGAAGAAGCAGGTGCATGACGCCCTGCACCACCCCATTCTGAACACACACACACATGGACAATTTCTGTCAATGATTAACTCTCAGACCTAAACAAGCAAAGAATAACCTAGCTAGCTGTCTGGAAAACAAACTCTATGAGCCTTTCACTTCTTTTGGTGGCCAAAAATTTAATACTTGAAAATACCCGACATTAATATGCACACACATGCACATAACACCCCCCCACACACACACACACAACACCCCCCCCATACACACACAACACCCCCCCCATACACACACACACACACGCACACAACCCCCCCCATACACACACACACACACGCACACAACCCCCCCCACACACACACACAACCCCCCCCCCCTCCACACACAACACACAGTAAGAAAGCTCAGTCAGTGTTGAGCAAGCTCAGTCACCTGCTTTATGGCCATACAGAATTTCTCCAGGTTCTCCCCCCCCCCCACACACACACACAACCCCTCCCACCCCCACCACACACACACAACCCCCACCCCAAACACACACACACAGAGTGAGAAAGCTCAGTCAGTGTTGAGCCAGCTCAGTCACCTACCTGCTTGATGGCCATACAGAATTTCTCCAGGTTCTCCCCTCCCCACCCCCCCCCCCCACACACAACCCCTCCCACCCCCCCCCACCCCCACACACACACACACAACACCCCCCCCCACACACACAGAGTGAGAAAGCTCAGTCAGTGTTGAGCCAGCTCAGTCACCTACCTGCTTGATGGCCATGCGAAATTTCTCCAGGTTGATGTTCTTGGCCTCCTCCAGCAGCATTTCTTCATCCAGCTCCAGGATGTTGATGCGACTTTTGCACAGCTCCACCATCACCACGTCAGGCTGCACCGCGCGAATCACCTGCCACACACAACAATCAGTCATCATCACAATCAATAATGAATCAATAATCACTCTTAGAATCACCTGCCACATATCACAATCATTCATCATCACAATCAATAATGAATCAATAATCATAGAATCACCTGCCACACATCACAATCATTGATCATCACAATCAATAATGAATCAATAATCACTCTTAGAATCACCTGCCACACATCACAATCATTCATCATCACAATCAATAATGAATCAATAATCACTCTTAGAATCACCTGCCACACATCACAATCATTCATCATCACAATCAATAATGAATCAATAATCACTCTTAGAATCACCTGCCACACACAACAATCAGTCATCGTCACAATCAATAATGAATCAATTATCACTCTTAGAATCACCTGCCACACATCACAATCATTCATCATCACAATCAATAATGAATCAATAATCACTCTTAGAATCACCTGCCACACACAACAATCAGTCATCGTCACCATCAATAATGAATCAATAATCACTCTTAGAATCACCTGCCACACATCACAATCATTGATCATCACAATCAATAATGAATCAATAATCACTCTTAGAATCACCTGCCACATATCACAATCATTCATCATCACAATCAATAATGAATCAATAATCACTCTTAGAATCACCTGCCACACATCACAATCATTCATCATCACAATCAATAATGAATCAATAATCACTCTTAGAATCACCTGCCACACATCACAATCATTCATCATCACAATCAATAATGAATCAATAATCACTCTTAGAATCACCTGCCACACACAACAATCAGTCATCGTCACCATCAATAATGAATCAATTATCACTCTTAGAATCACCTGCCACACATAATCAGTCATTGTGACAATCAATAATGAATCAATGATCACTCCTAGAATCACCTGCCACACATCACAATCAGTCATTTTCACCATCAATGATGAATCAATAATCACTCTTAGAATCACCTGCCACACATCACAATCATTCATCATCACAATCAATAATGAATCAATAATCACTCTTAGAATCACCTGCCACACATCACAATCATTCATCATCACCATCAATGATGAATCAATAATCACTCTTACAATCACCTGCCACACATAACAACCAGTCATCATCACCATTTTATTTTATTTTATTTTCATTTTATACCACTTTATGTCACAGCAGATTTCTCTGCATAAAATTTGGGCTGCTCTTTCTCCCCGGGGAGAGCGCGTCGCCACAAGTGCAGCGCTTACCCATTATTTTTTTTGTCCCTCTCAGGGATGGTGTCTAAACACGACACCTGTGTGCATGCTGGTTTTTGTCAAAATAATTTTGTCATCCACTCCTACCGGCACACGATGGCCTGCTCTTCCGAAAGGCGGAACGGGATTTTAACGTGTGCGCAAGATGTTCTGTGTGTGTTTGCACACGGGACCTTGGTTTATAGTCTCATCCGAATGACTTTGACATTCAGTTCGATTTTTTCATCAAACAGGGATGAAAGGGCGAGCTGGGTACGAACCCAGAAACTCGCGGTTTACATATCGGCAGGCGGACGTCTTAACCATCCTGCCACCGTCCTTCCTAATCAATCAATGATGAATCAATAATCACTCCTAGAATCACCAGCCACACATTAACAGTCATTCATCATCGCAATCAATGATAAATCAATAATCACTCTTAGAATCACCTGCCACACATAGTCATCATTCATTCATCAGTTGTTAACTGACACTACAGTCTCTACAAACTTCATCCCTTCACTCCTCATTTTATGGCTATCATTCACCACATTTGGTTCCCTGTGTGTCCATATTTATATCCAGTATGTTTGTGGGTTTTTTCACCAAAATATGGAAGAACGACACTGAATGTTCTACTACTACACGTCCACAAGCACCCATGTATAGCCAGGACAAAGAGGTGCACTTAAAAATTCAAAAAAAGTCTTCCTCATTCTCCACTTACATTGGACACAGAACCAAGAAGTGAGGAGATGGCAATGATTGCCACAGCACAAAGAACTGAGCACTTACATTGGACACAGAACCAAGAAGTGAGGAGATGGCAATGATTGCCACAGCATGAAGATCTGAGCACTTACATTGGACACAGAACCAAGAAGTGAGGAGATGGCAATGATTGACACAGCATGAAGATCTGAGCACTTACATTGGACACAGAACCAAGAAGTGAGGAGATGGTAATGATTGCCACAGCATGAAGAACTGAGCACTTACATTGGACACAGAACCAAGGAGATGGCAATGATTGACACAGCATGAAGAAGTGAGCACTTACATTGGACACATCCTCCTGGCTTTCCAGACTGAAATGGGCAGTTCCCACCACGTACACTTTGCATCCCTCAGCAGCCTGCAGCTCTGTTGCTGTGTCCGGCAAAACAGGGTTCGATTCCCGCCGCCGCAGTGGGAATGCTAGTTCCACATTGTCTTCAACGTCGGATTCTTCCCCTTCTTCACTCATCCACTCGTCTTCACCTTCCTCGTCATCTTCCTCATCGTCATATTCCAGGTCACCAGGATGCACTGTGGTTGGAAAATCAATTATGATTTATGCATACATGTATACATACAAATTACATACATTACATATGATACATATTTGTATGCATAAATGCAGCATTGATTTTGAAGTGAAGCAGAAATGTGATGAAAGTTATCGAAAAAACCCAGTTAAAGAACTAAGTTTTAAAAATAAAGAAGAAAAGCACAAAACAAATAAATGATATATATATATACATATATATATAAATATATATATATATATATATATATATATATATATATATATATATATATATATAATATATATATATATATATATATATATCAGGAATGTGATGAAAGTTATCGAAAAAACCCAGTTAAAGAACTAAGTTTTAAAAATAAAGAAGAAAAGCACAAAACAAATAAATGATATATATATATATACATATATATATATATATATATACAGGGTTCGCGATAACCGGTAATTGTCGGTATTTTACCGATTGTAAACAGGGAATACCGAAAATTTTCGAAGCAGCCGGTACCGCGTACCGGTTCTGTTTGCCTGTGACCGATTAGATTTCCGTCTAAAAAAAAAAAGTCGGAAGTGACGTTTTCTGACAGTCTGTCATGGGCTTGTACTGTGCTTACCGCACCTACCCCTTCCCACCCCTTCCGACGAACATCTTTAGCGCCAGCATGATTAGCCTAGCACGCAGAACAGCAAGCTTTACTGTGAAAGAATAGAGCTTCGCGCTCTTCTCGGCATGACAGCGACTTCCATTCACATTGACTGATTGAGTAAATGGGGCCTAGATTTATTTATTCTGTATTCTTTTAATCTTTTATATCGAGGATAATGGAATAAGCACTCCTGTGCTTTTTCACATCCAGTCCCCGTGTGTATGCAGTTTTGTAAATGTAATCCGTGCCAACCGGCACACGACGGCCTGCTCTTACGAAAAGCGAAAAGCGAGGGTCTATGACTATGAACTTGCGCGTTGCTTTCAGAGAGAAGAGTCGAAAACCAAATCTAAAATGAACAAAGATCTAGATGAGCGCTAAGCATAGAAACAAGAATAAAAGAATATAAGTCACACGAATGATGCCATGCAAAACAACAGACTGACACGGACAGTGGCACAGGCGCTAGAAAAAAAATCCTATTTCCTTCGTGGCTTCATGCCCAAGAAGCGAGTGGCAGCAAGCAGTACGGCAGTCAAAGTCTTAGAGATTCGCGTTCAATTTAGATTTAGTTTTGCTGCCCAACAATCCCCCCCTCCCCCACCCCCTCACTGATTAGTTTCGTTTTGTTCACAGTACATACCGGATTTTATTTTCTGGGGACCGATTTTGGGGGAGTTGGTCAAGATGTCTCTGAAATGGCAACTCGCAGTACCGGTTTTAAAAAATCCTAGCGCGAACCCTGTATATATATATATATATATATATATATATATACACTCACAGATGTATATAAATATTCTGTTCCTCGGCTACAACTACAAGGTTTACCAATGGTGAGAGATTTTTGCGTATGCAACCATCTCCCTCCTCCCAAAAAATTTTAGGTAGCCACAACCCAACTTCGTGGATGGTGTCTAAACACGTCCCCTGAGTGCATGCGTTAAAAAAAATTATCCGTTCCTACTGCTGGCACAAAATGACCTACTCATCTGAATGATTAAATGTGTTTTTAATGTGTGGGCAAGCTGTTTCGTGTTCAATTGAACAGAGGGCATTGGTTTTTATTTTAATCTGAAAAAAATTAACACTTCGTTCAATTTCCTCATCAAACTAGGAAGAAAAAGCAAGGCTAGAAATCAAACCCACAACCTCCAGTTTACTTGGTAAATGTCATGACTGTTCTGCCACCTTCCTTTTCACTCACAAATATAAACATGTAAATTTATGTGGATGTCAAGTATACAAGAATAATGTTTACATGTACATGTGCGCACATGCACTGCAACCACACAAAAAAAATCACACACATCTCACACATACTCAGACTAACACACACACACACACACACACACACACACACACACACACACACACACACACACACACACACTCAGACTAATCACACACACACAAACACACACACACACACAGAGTGTCACACACGCGCGCACACACACACACACACCACACACACACACACACACACACACACACACACACACACACACACACACACACACACACACACACACACACACACACACACACACACACACTTAATATTACATAATACATGTATGCGGATGTGATACACAAACAAGCACAGAATAAAAGGACCAGAAGACAGAAATTATATAATGTACTTGTAAATGAGCCCCACAAGTTAACTAATTTGAGGCAGAAAGTATTTAACAAATGAAAAAACATCTACAAAATAATATTTTGGCCCAAAAAGAAGGACACTGAAAATTGTAGTGGTATACAGAACAAACATAAACTGATGAAGGCAGTGATGTGAAGAATGAAATGAACAGCCAACCACTTGATAAGATCACTTGACTTGTGCTGCACAAAGACAAGCTGACATACAAAAATAGACTGGTAGACAGAACACAGAGAGAGAGAGAGTCAGAGAGAGACAGACAGAGACAGACAGACAGACACTGACACAGACCTGTAGACAGACAGACAGAGACAGAGAAACACAGAGACAGACAGACACTGAGACAGACCTGTAGACCTGTAGACAGACAGACACAGAGACACAGAGAAAGACAGACAGACAGACACAGAGAGAGACAGACAGAGAGACACAGAGAGAGAGAGAAGAGAGAGAGAGAGAGAGAGAGAGAGAGAGAGAGAGAGAGAGAGAGAGAGAGAGAGAGAGAGAGAAAGAGAGAGAGAGAGAGAGAGAGAGAGAGAGAGAGAGAGAGAGAGAGAGAGAGAGAGAGATGAACAAGCAGTCAGATGATAAGATCACTGCATACACAAACACACTTTTGATGTTTTGTGACACAAGGAAAAGGTAGTAGTATGGACTGGAGGACAGACTAAGGTTTGGGATGGTGGTGTTGTTGTTGGCAGGTTAGTAAGCTGCTGTAAATTAAACATGTCCACATGGAAAGAATGGGGGGAAAAGTAATTAAAACAACAAAAAAGACAAAAGAAAGGACAACGAAACCTTCCTGCTTTATTGAGCGTAACAACGTACCGAACATATGGGCTCCATCAGCTGACACGGAACCGACACCTTCATCCAAGCTGTTGCCAACAGTATTTTTAGCATCTTTGTCAGCGACGTGAGAGCCACTCACACTGTCTTTGGCTTCTGTCACCACACCACTAACGATGCCAGACGTAGCAAGCCCTGAGTTGTGCACCTGGGTGGAAGAAACAGCTGACGACGTTTCTTTTTGAAACTCTGAATTCTTTGTATCCCCGGTAGATAAAGGGCGTTGTCTGACCTTCGAGTCCTCATCTTTCCGAAAACCTAAACAAACAAAAAAAGAAGAGGAAAAGAAAAGGAAATTGAATGTTAAATACAGCTGCATATTATTGCTATCCAAAATCGTTTGTTCTGACTAGATTGTATTTTAAACAAGTTTGCTCAGTGATGCAATAAAATTATGTAACCCCCCCCAACCTGACAAAAAGCCATCCCCCCACCCCCACCCCCTGAAAAAACAAAAAACCAAACCAAACAAAAAACCAGCAAAAGAAAACAAATACAAAATGTTAATTTAATAAAAAAAGGATTTATATTTCAAATTTTACCATCTCAAATACATTTGAGATTATTAACCCACTGCCATGTGATTAACACCAACAGTAGTTATTAATTTTATAACACAAACACATCACCCTAAAACAAAGAGTAATTAACTATCATTTGTATCATAGCTGGCAAATCTTTACAACAAAAGCATTGCTTTAACTTTATACAGGATGAGATTCTAAGATTGTGTAGAGGATATCATTCACGAACAAATGTTAACACATGTACGAGACCTTGCACTACAGGTATAAATAACAACTGTACGACTTTTCTGTGTACCACCCAAACAGACCACTCCGCTCATCCTCTGACACTAGAATCTTGAGAGTTCCCAAAGTAAAAAAACAGCATGGTGAGCGCTCATTCTCTCATGTAGGTCCCACTCTCTGGAACGCACTTCCCTCTGAAATAAGACACACTGACTCTACTTCCTCCTTTAAAAGGTTGCTCAAATCCACCTTTTTACCCAATCCTTGTCCCTGACCACTGATCAAAATTGATTTTCCATTTTATTGACTCATCTCTGACTCTAGTGCTGGTCTTTTGCTGTTTTGGGATATAATAAGGTTTTTCATTTCTATTTTACTTCATCTTATTTTTTTGTTAATGCAGGTACATGTAGGGTAAATCCGTGAATGTGCCGTTTTTCTTTGTTATTCCATGTTGTGTGTTTTGTGTATGTGTGTGTTTTTGCGCGCGTGCGTGCGTGTGTGTAAGTGCGTGCGTGTGTGTGTGTGAGTGTGTGTGTATGCATTGTACTGCACTGCACATTTTTTTTATATTACTTTTATTTTACTTTCATTGTCTGGCCATGTAATATGGTGTGTATTGTACTTGCATGCATTTTTCCTTACTTTTTGTGCTAATCAAATTTTTCATGTTCATATGTAACCTATAAATTGATTTGATTGTACAGCACGGTGAGCCCATGTTTTTTTGGAATTCGCGCTATATAAGCCTCCATTTTTTAAATATTATTATTATTATTAATATTATTATTATTAATATTATTATTATTATTATTATTATTATCATCATATTCTCAATTTGAATCTAAGGACCTGTATGATGAAAACCCCACATGCTCAGATTACTTCACATCACCAGTGCAGTGTGTGTGTGTGTTCTTTACTTCTTATTTTTGTATTTTGAAGATAATGGAATAAGCACTCATGAGCCATGTGCTTTTTTTATATCCAGTCCCTGTGTGTATGCAGTTAAATTGTAAATTTTGTTATCTGTTCCCACTGGCACGCAATGGCCTACTCTTCCGAAAAGCAGAATAGGTTTAACATATATATATATATATGTGCAAGATGTGTGTGTGTTTGTGTTTGTGTGTGTGTGTGTGTGTGTGTGTGTGTGTGTGTGTGTGTGTGTATGTGTACATGTGCATGAGTGTGTGCATGAGCACGAGTGTGTGTGAGCACAAGAGAGAGAGAGAGAGAGAGAGAGAGAGAGAACTCTGAACTCTGAACGATTTTATTGTAGAAGGCCACCGGACCCATTACAATTTCACACACTCGCTATCCCCCCCCCCCCCCTCCCCCCACACATTAATTTCGTTCTCAATCCTTTCCAAGAATGCACCTGAAAACACTTCCAAGCACAACGATTATAACATTCACTTGTGGTATTAGCATACATCTGATTAGAATGTTTGCAACATTTTAGACTAAACATAAATTTAGTAACTAAATAAATAAATGAATGAATAACAAAAATTTATTAGAGAATTGATAATTAGGGCACAAATTGTATACAGAGTAGCATAACACTGAAACAACTTGAGAAATATGTTAATCATTTTGCTACAGCCATCATTCTAAAGCAGAACGCCTTTTGTTGGAATGATATATGAATCGTCCTAAGTCATGAAGGCTTTTGTCATCCTGCATCAAGAGAGAGAGAGAGAGAGAGAGAGAGAGAGAGAGAGAGAGAGAGAGAGAGAGAGAGAGAGAGAGAGAGAGAGAGAGAGAGAGAGAGAGAGAGGTGTGTGTGTGTGTGTGTGTATTTGCTTGTATTTGTATACATGTGGCCTACTCCTCTGAAAAGCAGAACAGCTTCTCACATGTGCGCAAGATTGTGTGTGTGTGTGTGTGTGTGTGTGTGTGTGTGTGTGTGTGCGTGTGTGTGTGTGTGTGTATACATATATGTATTTGTGTGTGTGTGTGTGTGTGTGTGTGTGTGTGTGTGTGTGTGTGTGTGTGTGTGTGTATGTGTGTGCATGGGTGTGTGTATACATCATTACATGTATTTGTGTGTGTGTGTGTGTGTGTGTGTGTGTGTGTGTGTGTGTGTGTGTGTGTGTGTGTGTGTGTGTGTGTGTATGTGCACGTGTGTGTGTGTATACATGTATGTATTTGTGTGTGTGTGTGTGGGTGGGTGGGTGGGTGGGTGTACTGAGGGGGGGGGAGAGAGTGGGGGGAGAGAGAGAGAGAGAGGGGGAGGGGGAGGGAGAGAGATAACTGTTGCTGTTTCAGTCTGCTGTAGTCTTGGATTTCTAATTCTGCCTTCACAATACCAACATTACTGCAAATAGTTTATCATGAATTCGATTTCCCTGTAAAAGTTCGGGCTAACTACTATCAATACTAATACAGGATCTACCACTTGTTAACTTCCCTTGCCGAACCACCACCGCGACCATATGGGTCCTTGGGTCATGACAGAATTTAACAGAAAAGAGTGGGGCTTTTTACCAGTTTCTAAGACACCACATACAATATACTCATTTCATGAGTGGCACAAACTACTAGTTATCACGATGAGATGACGAAAAAGTAACAAAAGTTATAACTCCATCTCACCTTCTGCTGTTTCGTCTGCCATGACTGCAAAATGTACACTTCCTGTGTAGAAGCTCAACTTTTGATGACGTTCAACGCATTGCTGTCGTGGCCTGAGCCGCCCAGCCAAAATACAAACAGAGGAACCACATGTTACACGTAAATTCTCAGTATGCTACAAGAGAAATGTTAGCAATGTCGACGGTATGACTTGGCTGAATACCATTGATTCTGTTTTTATTGCCCATTTCATTTGATGTTGATATATCATCTGTGTTTGTAAGGTCGGCTTAATAGGCCCTAACATACTACATTGCTTCATATCAATAGTAAAACTTCCTCAGTGTATAGATATGCTCACACATTCTAATTTGAGGGGGATTTTTTTGTTGTTTTCTTTTTGTTACACTTTTTTTTAAGAATGAATGTTGCGAATTGATCGTGATGTGACGAAAGCGTAGATGCCTTGAAATAGCTATATTATCGGGATGAAAAAAAAGTATGTAATACTAAAACTGTAACCAGTGTAAGTGTAACCCTTGAAAACTGGTTGGCTATACTAACGGGATGAAAAAAGTATGTAATACTTACTCCGTAACCCATGAAAAATAAAGATCATATTACCCAGATTGTGGAGACCTTTTTTCAGAGTTCAGAAGGATAGAAGCACTTCCTGATAATAGGGATAATGTTATTGTCATTAAAAAAAAAAAAGTAAATAATTTATGAACACTTAGTACTTTGAAAGACAATGTTCTTTGAAAGACAGTGATGCAGCTTTACTGTGACAAGTTTACTGATGGCAGAGATTGTCAGGGGTTTTTTTGTTTTGTTTTTTTACTACTCGCGTAGAGTGTGAGTGTTTGTGACATTTTATTTGAAGTTATATAATGTTTGAACAAAAAGAAATGTAGCTCCTTCGTGTGTTTGATTATGAATTTGTAGCAATATGCCTGTCAGTACTGTAATTGCCCTTCAGGGATGATTAAAGTATTTTTGACTTGACTTGACTTTGACTTGACTTGACTAGTGACTGTACTGTGGATGACCAAAACTGGCAAAAGGAAGTTTTTTTTAATTTTATTCCAGGTAGTTCTGTTCCCACAGTTTCCTTCACAGACATTGGAATAAAACCCAGAGCAGTGAAATAAATAGATAGCAAAAGTCTAACCTGTCAAAATCACAAGGTTTTGATGGTATTCAAACCCAGAGCATTGAAAGAAATAGATTGCAAGAGCCTAACCTATCAGAAGCACAAGGTCTTGATGGTATTCAATCAAAAATGTTGCAAAAGAACTTTGCAAAGAGCTAACTACAACACTGTGTGCATTACTTTAATTTAAATCTTTGGAGCCTGATGTTTTCCCAGTGCAGTACAAGGATTAAATGCAAATCAGAACCATGAAAATCACCAACCTGTCAGTTTAACTTGTGTAATGGCTGTAGTATTCTTTTTGCTATGTTGTTTTCTTCATCATCAGGAAATCAGCAGGGAAACTGAGCAAGACAAGGACTGAAGGAGATAATGTGTGACAAAGAATCATGGGAAACATTGAAGCCCACGATTTCGCCCTGTGAGACCAGACGAGAGGAAGGAACTGAACATAAGCAGGAAGCCTACATATAAACAGTACTTAAAGGTGAGGGGAAGTGAAGTGTCTTTTTGAGTGTGTATACATGTGTATATCATATGAAATTACAGGTTTTCATATACTATAATATAGATGTACTCTACAGTGCTCCAGCCACAGTAGTGGTTTGGTTTGATTCGCGTTGGGTAGTATTGATTGAAGCTCTAGCCACATTGTGTGTGCGTGCGTGTGTGTGCGTGCGTGTGTGTGTGTGTGTGTGTGTGTGTGTGTGTGTGTGTGTGTGTGTGTGTGTGTGTGTGTGTTATTCAGTTTTCTTTGTGTTATGTCTGACTATTTACTAATTTAGGTCAACAGATTTTCAAAATCTTGATCCAGCTGAATGTAAAGAGGAACATAAAGAAAGGTCACCATTTTTCATTCTGAAAGACCTTGCACGATGACACAGATATGAGATAGACATAAGATGACACATATATGAGATAGACATAACATGACACAGATATGAGATAGGTGTAAGATGACACAGATATGAGATAGATATAAGATGACACAGATATGAGATAGACATAAGACGACACAGATATGAGATAGTTTTAAGTTGAATGTAAGTTTGTCGTCCAGCCATCATTGTGTATGACTGACAGGATTCACAGTATGTCACTTTGACAACCCGAGTTCGATTCCCGGTCGAGGGGATTTTTCCTCTGGAGTTAACATAAGTGCTGACTCCACTCTCCCCAAAAGTCCTTCGGATGAGACTATAAACCGAGGCCCTGTGTGCGAACACACGCAGAACATCTTGCGTACACGTTAAATCCTGTTCCGCTTTTCGTAAGAGCAGGCCATCATGTGCCAGCGGGAACAGATGACACGATTTTTAAAAACTGCATACAAACGGGGACTGGATGTAAAAATGCACATGAGTGCTTATTCCATTATCCTCGATATAAAAAATAAAGTAAATAAATACACTTTGCCACTGACAACTTGGCATCCAGGTGGATCAGTGGTCTAGAGGTAACACACCTGCCTGGAAAGTGAAAAGCCAGGGTTCTATTCCTGTTTGGGCCAGAAACTTCCCCCCCCCCCCATCCACTAGACAGTAAGTGGTGGTCTGGGTGCTAATCTTTTAGATGAGATGATAAACCAAGGTCCTGTATGTTACACGTAATTATTTAGCACACACAAAAGAACCCATGGCAACAAGGGAGTTGTACCTGGCAAAATTCTGTATTAAAAAAAAGCCACTCTGACAGGGAAACAAATTCAGAACTGCAGACAGGAAAAGAACAAATAAAAGTGTCAACATGTTTTTCCTATTGGAATATTTTTTAGCTTTTGTAAGGGAAGACATTTTCAAACAAGTCTGACTGGAAGCTACATATATGTCACTTTTTTATGTGTTGTAGGGAGTAGTAGAGAGTTTGCTCAGGACTTCAGGCTTTTACTAGTTCAGTTTGACTACAGTGAAGATGTTGTTGTCCCCATGATTTGTTTCTTTGAAAGAAAGAAAAGGAGAGATTATTATATTTAAAAATATTTGTTGTTTCCTCTGTGTGTTTTGAAAGCATTTAAATGGAGAGGTGCACGAAGCCTGCTTGCGAGAAGTGCCCTACAGCCTGCGTGACTCCATCTGCCTCTATGAAACCATGAAAGCAGCCTTCAATGCTCTTACTGAGGTCAGTCTGAAGTATTCAGGGGTCTATCTTTCTACTTTCTTTTTCTGTCCATTTTTTGAAATTGTAGTCGACTATGGAATTCGTGCCAGAAGAAAGGTCATTTGTTCAGCGCCAGCTGTGGCTGGTCAGTCCAAATTTGATTTTGTATTCAGAATAGACAAAGGAGGATGAAAAGTTTTGTTCCTTCCAGAACAGATAGTGCCCTCTAACTTCTAAGTAATTAAAAAAAAAAAACCCACTTCTAAGTAACGACTCTTCTGCTGCCCATTAGCTGGCTTATAGGGAATTGAACACCACAGAAAAGTAAAAGGAGTTTCCCATTTCGTCCGATTCACCATTTGTGGATTATTGCCTGTGAAAACATAGCAGAAAGCAAATGAAGGGTGTGCTTTGGCATAGTAGGTAATGTCTGGTCATGTCTAGTGCTCAAGTCACGGACACAGCATGGACTGGAGTGAATGCAATGCTTGGGGTAGTCCTGAACAAGTCCTTATTTATTTATTTATTTAGTTATTTATTTATTCTTTTATATCGAGGATAACAGAATAAGCAATCATGTGCTTTTTTTCATCCGGTCCGTGTGTATGCAGTTTTTGTAAATATTGTCATCTGTTCCCACGGCACACGATGGCCTACTCTTACGAAAAGCGAACAGGATTTAAGTGTGCGCAAGATGTTCATGCGTGCGTTCACACACGGGCCTCGGTTTAAAGTCTCATCCGAAGGACTTGAGAGAGAGAGAGAGAGAGAGAGAGAGAGAGAGAGAGAGAGAGAGAGAGAGAGAGAGGGTAGTCCTGAACAAAGATGGACTGGAGTGTATGGGGTAGTCCTGAACAAGTCCTAAGAGAGAGAGAGAGGGTGGGGGGATGAGAGCAGTCTCTGATGATGACATTGGTAACCAAGCAGGATGGTTGAGAGATCCAATGCCATTTGAGATCTTTCCTGTCTAGCAATGCGGACAGCTGATTCTGTTGACCTTACTCCTTAGTTTAAGTCTGAAGAGACTGGCACATCTCATGGGCCTGGGGAGACAGAAGAAGGGCAAGCTCTGTGTGTGTGTGTGTGTGTGTGTGTGTGTGTGTGTGTGTGTGTGTGTGTGTGTGTGTGTGTGTGTGCATGCGTGCATGTATTGTGTGTGTGTGTGTGTACTCCATTTTTTGTCTTCAACCCCTCCTCCCCCCCCATCCCACACCCCACTTCGTGTCTCTCCCTCTCAAGCTCACTCACTCTTCACCCCCCCTCTGTCCCTACCTCCCTCCCCCATCTCTGGAATGGAATAAGCACATGAGTGCTTATTCCATTATCCTCAATATAAAAGAATGAAGAAAGAAAGAGAAGAAAATAAATCCCTCCTCCATTGCCAATGACCACACCCCCACAGCAGTCAGTTCCCCCCCCCCCCACATTCAACTCCTCTCAGCTGCTAATTATCCCATCTCATCCCAGCCCAGCTAGCTGTGGCCAGCTGGTGCTATTTATATATATAGCAGGAACTGACCACACATGGAGTAGGTAAAAGGAAAGGAGCGTGCTAAATTTATTGAGCACTCTTGACCAGGTCTTATTAAGTGGAGTTGGATTTTGATTTGATTTGATTTATTCTTTTATATCAGGATAATGGAATAAGCACTCTTGTGCTTTTTTACATCCAGTCCCCGTGTGTATGCAGTTTTGTAAATGTCATCTGTTCCCACCGGCACACGATGGATTTGTGCACTGTGCCCCTGATTTCAGCTGCCCCCGGAATTGCCATTACGGCTGCCTCACCTGCGGTACCTGGACCTGAGCTACAACCAGCTGGACAGTCTGCCCTGCAGCTTCGGCCTCTTCTTTCACCTGGACACCCTCCTCCTCCACCACAACCACCTCCAGGCCCTCCCCAACACCTTCACCCGACTGGTCAAGCTGGAAAAGGTGTGGGGGGGGGGGGGGGGTGTGTGTGTGGGGGGGGTGTATGTGTTGTGTGTGTTTGTGTGTGTGGGGGGTTGTGTGATTGTGTGTTGTGTGTGGGGGGGGGGGGGTTTGTGTGTGTGGGGGGGGTGTTTTATTTTTATTTATTTATTTTTTTTTTTTATATCGAGCATAATGGAATAAGCACTCTTGTGCTTTTACATCCAGTCCCCATGTGTATGCAGTTTTGTAATGTATCTGTTCCCACCGCATAATGGCTACTCTTACGAAAAGAATAATAAATAATGTGTGTGTCTGTGTGGTGTGTGTGCTGGTGTGTGTGTGTGTGTCTGTGTGTGTGTGTTGTGCGTTGTGTGTGTGTGTGTGTAGTGTGTGTGTGGTGTGTGTGTCTGTGTGGTGTTTTGGATTCTGAAGATGTGTTTTGCCAGGTTTTAGAAGTGGTAAAGCGGTAAACAGTGATGTCTATGAAAAGTATTATCAGATTTAACTAGTACAAGTTCAGACAAGTTTAGACACAGAATAAGTAGTTTTGTCTTATCTCTAAAAATAATGGTATGATGGAGTAAGAATATCATAGATGCACATAGATTCAGAGCATTGTTACATTATAAACTGAAGATCTTTAAATTATAAATACTTGTAAATATTTAATGGCATTTTTAGATAAGAAAATGTACAGCATTTGCCCCTCCCTATGTCTGATTTTGCTCTTAGCCATAGAGGAGGATTTAGGAAGAGGTTGTTTGTATTGTATACATCATGCCATAGAGGAAGATTTTGGGAGAGGTTGTATTTCATACATGATTCATAGAGGGAGATTTTGGAAGAGGCAGTATTTCATACATGATTCATAGAGGGAGATTTTGGAAGAGGTTGTATTTCATACATTATCCATAGAGGGAGATTTTGGAAGAGGGTTGGTTGTATTGTATGCATGATGTACAGCACACAAATCCAACATCACTCAGTCGAGAGTGCTAAATTTAGCGTGCCCCTTTCCTTTTACCTAGTCCAAGTAGGGTCAGTTCCTGCTATAAATAGCACCAGCTAGCCTCCCCCATTAAGACTGGGATGGGATGGATCAATTAATGAATTAGCAGCTAAGAGGAGCTGAAAGTGGGGTAAACTGACAGCTGTGGATGGGGAACACAATTACCTTCGGATGAGACTTTAAATCGCGGCCCCGTGTGCGAACGCACGCAAAACAACTTGCGCACACGTTCAATCCTGTTCCGCTTTTCGTAAGAGTAGGCCATTGTGTGCCGGTGGGAACAGATGACATTTACAAATTTGCATGCATACGGGGACTGGATGTAAAAAAGAGTGCTTATCCCCTTATCCTCGATATAAAAGAATAAATCAAATCAAATCAAATGTCCCAGGTGGACCTGTCTCACAACGCCCTGCGGGAACTGCCAGACGACCTGGGGGAGATGGAGAAGCTGCAGCGCCTGAACCTGTCCCACAACAAGCTGAAGCAGCTGCCCCTGTCCCTGGGCAAGTCGCCTCACCTCCAGCTCCTGCTGGCCGACCACAACCGCCTGGACTCCCCTCCCCAGTCCATCTGCAACGAAGGCTCGGACTGCACGCTGCAGTTTTTGCGGAAGCAGTACCTGGCCTTTCAGGACCGGGCCCCCCCCCGCCCAGCCACCCCACTGAACGAGTTTCCCCGCCAACGCAGTAATCAGCTACACAGCCCCGTCAGCAACCCCCACTCCGCTCACATGCAGTACATCCAGGAACAGACCCACACCACCAACACCCCCAGTCGCATCAAAACTCCCCTCATGCCACCTCTGGGATCATCCTCCTACGATGCTTTTGAGCTCAGGGACAGAATTGTCGGTGAGTATGTGCGTTTGGGTTTCTTTTGTTTTGGGGTTGGGGTTTTTTTTTGGGGGGGGGGGGTCAGATGGGAGAAATGTTGTTTATTCAATTTTAAAAGAAAGAAAGAAAAAAAAAGCAGAAACAAACCATCAGTGTATGGAGATATTGATAAACAAAATGATGTTTTGTTGAGAACCTGTTTTGAACTGAACTATGGTGCATTGAATAAGGAACCAAAGTGTGCATTCTGTTGTGAAACTGCCATGTACTTTATAATGGTAGGGAAAAAAAAAACTTCCTGAAATCACTGTGCAAGTTGAATGGTACATTGGTTTATTCATTTACTCATTCCTTCATTTATGTATTAGTGTTTTCATTCATTCCTTTACCCAGTCATTCATTCATTACAGAATTCTCCATTATTGTTTACAGAACAAGCTTCATAAGAAAAACAGTAGCAACTGGTCTTATATATATCAGAAAAGTCAGTCAGCCAAGCTTGGTTAATTGATCTTAACTTAGGTTTCTGTACCTCTAGGTTTTGTGTTCCATACACAAACTTTCATTTAAATTTAAACCCCATTTCCAGTGTGTGAAATGAGACAAAGTGTTTCATCTAAACCCCATTTCCAGTGTGTGAAAGGAGAAAGACAAAGTGTTTCATTTAAACCCCATTTCCAATGTGTGAAAGGAGAAAGACAAAGTGTTTCATTTAAACCCCATTTCCAGTGTGTGAAAGGAGACGAAAGCATTTCATTTAAACCCCATTTCCAATGTGTGAAAGAAGACAGTGTTCAAAGGAAAATGCCATATTGTATTCTACGTGAAAGAGTGAGTCTTACAGTGAATTATTATTATTGTTGTTGTTGTTATTATTGTTATCATTATCTTCTTCTTCTTCTCTCGTTTGCTTTACACTGTCAGATGTATCTGAGAAAAATAATGGCATGTCCTTTCCAGCTCCTCTCGTGGGCCGTACAGGTTATCATTATTATCATTATATTTTCTTTAGTTCCTTTCGACTTTTATTTTCTTGTTACGAGTCGTAACAATGTTGTAACATTGTGCAAGACAGGTTTGATCTACGGAGCGGCCATCGGGGATGTGGTGGGTTTGGCCACACGCTGGATGACCCCGGACGAAAGTCGGTTCCATTACGGCAGTGACATGCTGGACTTTAGCCGAGTGGTTCAGGATCAGCACAGGATGCCCTGGAGACAGGGGGACTGGACCTCCAACTTTGACATCTTTGTGAGTCTGTTTGGGGGGGAGGGGAGCATTCAATAGGTGTTGGGTTAAGGGGCGTATGAGAGAGAGAAAGAGAGAGAGAACTCGAACTCGAAATGTTTATTGAGAGTAAATGGATAAGCACAAAGCTTCTTTACACCATACTCTCACAAAAGAGAGAGAGAGAGATTTGATTTGATTTGATTTGATTTATTCTTTTATATCGAGGATAATGGAATAAGCACTCTTGTGCTTTTTTACATCCAGTCCCTGTGTGTATGCAGTTTTGTAAATGTCATCTGTTCCCACTGACACACGATGGCCTACTCTTACGAAAAGCGGAACAGGATTTAACATGTGCGCAAGATGTTCTGCCTGCGTTCGCACACAGGGCCTCGGTTTAGTCTCATCCGAAGGAGAAAAGAGAGAGAGAGAGAGAACTCAAGAGGTGGAGGGGGAAAGGGAGGGAACTGCTGTCAGTGTCAATCCCTGGGTGGAGGGGGGAAGGGAGGGAACTGCCGTCGGTGATGTCGTTGCTCCATCTCTGCGTCCCTGCAAAGCATGTTCATCCTCAGACACCACAGCCCTCTGAGAGAGAGAGAGAGAGAGAGAGACTCTGTGACTGTGTCTCTGTGTGTGTGTCTTAACACTTTCTACCCCGGGTACGGATTAATCCGTACCACGCGATCATCTCCCGTGGACGGGGTACGGATTAATCCGTACCACAGCAGGTACTTTCACTTTCGCCCTCCCATTCTGTTCTATTCTCACATGGTCATTTTAGCTTGTTGGCTTTAGCTGCCACGTTGGTCGCACATCGTTCACAGCTAATTTGCATATAAATTGAGTGTGTTTTTGTTGTGTTTATTGTTGTTTTACGTGTCATATGCTTGTAGTATGGCTTTGGTACATCATACTTTCACTGCTGACGAAGTAACAGAAGTTTTAAACGAATTTTTACGTTGCCGAAAGATCGTGTTTTGGATAGAGATCGTGAGAGCTTTGAGTCTCGTGATACTCACTGTGTGCCGCTCGTGGAGCGAGATAGGCCAGCTAAAAGGGTGGGAAGGGGGGGGGGGTGACTGGGGAGGGGCGTGGCCTTAGTACTGGGAGTACCGCTACGATAAACACCAACTGTTTACATGAAAATGAACTACAAGCCACCTGGTGAAGTGCAAACATTCTGTACATATGAATAAAGCAGTGTAGAAAAGTTCAGGAACTTTTTTGGACTAGGGAAGAAATGTTATCTGTATATTCCATGATCGTTATTGTGACAGTGTCGTGTGTACAGTTCAGTGGTTCCCTTTGATTATATTACATTTGATGCATGCTGGAAGAAAACTTGTATAGTACCTATGTTTGTCCCTGTTTATTTGAGATTCTTGTATAGTTTTGTTGTTGTTGTGTTGTATTTGTTGCATACATTGTGTAAAAATCATAAGCCCATCAGTGGGATCACCACTTAAAATCAGAGCAATTACGTAATTTGACACCATAATTAACATACTCTTTTTTATGCAATATAACTTTTTATGCACGCATATAATGGGCAGTCATTTACCCACACAATGCCATAGTTTCATAATAAATGGGCTTCAAACAAAAA
>CM060329.1:41714089-41731589 GCA_030674155.1 Stramonita haemastoma | reverse complement strand
GACACAGCTGTCTGCAGAGGGGGGAGACAGCAACAGCAACTGCTGTGTGGGGGGAGCCGTGATGGGACTACGCACCGGCTACAAGCGACTTCCCCCAGCCTGGATCCAGGGCTTGCGAGCCAAGCAGCTGGCCTGGCTGAACCTACGCATCAACCATTTGTTGGACATGATGGGGCTTCCATGAGGCTGCTTTGCCCTGAGTGACTGTGATGCGGGTGAGGGAGGGGGAGGGGAGGGAGGGAGTGGAGGGGTAGGGGTAGGGGTTTGGAGCGTTGGTGAGGGTGATAGTGAAGTGGAGGAGGAC
This sequence comes from Stramonita haemastoma, assembly GCA_030674155.1. Classification (NCBI taxonomy): domain Eukaryota; kingdom Metazoa; phylum Mollusca; class Gastropoda; order Neogastropoda; family Muricidae; genus Stramonita; species Stramonita haemastoma. Next base: position 41,731,285 of record CM060329.1, on the reverse strand, counting down.
TTTGTGAGCTGTCGATTCAAAATGTGTTTTTTTTTGTTTGAGATTTTTTTTAAAAATTTATTCTGTTATTTATAGTTTATTCTATTATTTTGAGGATAATGGAATAAGTAATCATGGTTTTGTTTACATCCAGTCCCTGTGTGTATGCAATGCAGGTTTGTAAATTTGTCATCCGTTCCCAAGATAACTTGCTGTGCACAAAGAAATGTCATCTAATTTTGTAATGAGAGTCACTTTTACCTACAAATAATTTGAGGGGAGGGGGTGTGGCAAAATTGATCCTAATGTAACCATTTCTTGGTTTTCATTTTCAGAACTGCTTCCAACACAATTGCTCCATGACTATGTAAAGTCTAAAAGAACACCTGCGTAATTTTCTTCATGAAGAAAGGAATGGCCTCTATAGTAAATGAAAAGGGTTTGTCACACATACAGAGTTAGAGGACATGGATAATGTGGTGTGTCACTTCATAAAGTTTCGGGCAGAATAAGATTAGGATGTGAGATTGAAAGATTTTAGCAGAACAAAGAGGTGTAGCATGTATCATTTTAAAACAAAGGTGGTATGGTTTCATAAGAAATTGGCAAACAAGATGGTGTTACTTTGTGTGATTTTGGCATAACACAGTGGTGTGACTTCAGAAAGTTTTGGCACAACAAGGTTTTGGCACAGAAAGCTCCATAACTGGTTCAGGGTTTGACAAGAGAAAAGGATTTCTGACCAGGGTCAGGGTGTGGAAAAAAACAAGAAAGCTTTATAACTACAGAAGGGTTTGACACATACAATGGCTTCTTGCCAAGAACAGGGTGTGACAGAATAAACGTCTCATTTTGTACAGGGTGTGACTAGTCTCAAAAGTCTGGACACGGTTGTCACATAACACATCAAGTCTTGGACAGAACACGGTGGACACTTCATAGCACAAGGTTTGCACAAGATCCAAGATTTGATAAGCATGTGACTCCTGTGGGAGCATGGAAGATTTCATGAAAAACATATTGTTGAGCTGGTAGTTTGAAATGTTGTAGTTAGTAGTATTTGCTTTGATAAAAAAAAACATTTTCCACACCTCCTGGGACAGAAATATAATCAGTGATTTTAATTACAGATTTCCTTAATTTCAGTGTCTTTTTGTCTCAAGAGAATAGATTAGCAAACATGAACATTAAAATTGGATACAGATAGCGATGAGGTAGAACATTCTTTTAAAGCTCAGAAAACTTTGAACATTCCTGTATACAGTGAAACTGGTGGCTGAAAGTATCATTCATCTGAATATTGATAATACTCACCTGCATCTCAGTAATGAGGCTCTATAAAAACAGAGCCAAAAAAACCAGCATGAACACAGGTGTCGTGTTTAGACACCATCCCTGAGGAAAAATCAAGGACTTGGAGTCCCCAAGGCAGTTCAGGGCTGTAGGCCTATATGGCAACATTTTGGTGGCTTCTATGATGGCACTGGAACCATTCATATGCCAATTGCCTTTCCAGTGGACCATTCCAGCTATGTAGGGGGGGGTCTGCTGCATGGGTAGCAGCTTGCCCTCCATACTTACTTACCCAGGCTTTATGCTCAGAGCCTAGAGCGCAACTCCATGTCTTCCGAGACTGACGGATGCCTACCTGTCTGAGGCAGTGTGAACTGCTAACCATCACCACATGACTGGACAAGAAACTTTTTTTAAGAATAACATTTTTGTTGTTGTTTTTTATATGTTCTCTTCCACAAGACTTACAGCTTCATACCACATTTTGTTGGCTGTTTGATTCTTTGTGTTAAGTGGGTGTAGTTCTACTGGGAACAGGGTTGTGCTCAATCACTAGTTTGACTTTAGTGTGTGTTGGTGTGAGTAGGGGGCGGGATAGCTCAGTGGTCAGAGCGCTTGCTTTCCCCCAGTCAAGTTAAGCAGCATCAAGCGTGGTTACCAGTTGGATGGGTGACTGTTTGCACGCCTTGGCTTCAGTACAGTTCCCATTTACCCAGCTGTAAATGAGTACCTGCCCTCTTTAGGGTCAGGGAAGGTAAAGCAGTGAGTGAGAGGAGATGGGCGCCGCCCTCAATATGCTGGCCCTGGAGAAGCTGAGCCTCTGATGCCTCATTCCCTAGGGATGCTAGGTTATGGAACACCTTTACCTTTGGTGTGTGTGCCCTGTTGTAAGGGCATGGTATGGCGTCAGGAGTTTGAACATTTCATAGTTTCTGTGTTGGAGTTATGTCACCCTGGAAGGGCATGTATCATGTGATGAGATTGATGTCAAGAAATTTGGTTCCTTCCTATGTTGGATATCTTCTTTTTGTGTTGGTCTGTTGACCACATTAACAGAGCACTGGCTGAGGCATGTAGCTTCATTCAAGGTACAGGTTCATGGAGATATTTTTGATATTTCTCTGTCAGCATTTTTATCACTTTGGAAGGACATGGTACCGTGTGATTAATTTGATTTCAAGTTGCCATATTTTGTGATATTTCCTTTTACTTGGGCACCGTCATCAAAGTCATGATGTATGCTTGGAGTTTTGTGGGTATTGTGATTGGGTTGCAAAAGCAGTTTGGATAAAACAGTGTTTCATTTTGTTTGTGTAATCAAGATTTTATGCACATTGATCTTAAAGTTGAGACTGCTGATGTATATAGGTGGGTTGTGGATGTGTATTGGGGAGAGAGCAATGCATGACTGTTTTCTGCATTCATCAGTGATTTTTTTCTACGTCTCATTGTCTGTCTGACTGCCATTATCTTTACGCATGTGTCACCCACATGTGTGCACACACACACACACACACACACACACACACACACACACACACACACACACACACACACACACACACATTTATTTACACAACACACACACACACACACACACACACACACACACACACACACACACACACACACACACACACACACACAACACACACACACACCCTGATAACTTATGTGTTAAAAAAACCCTGCAAATTGTTGTAAAGATTGCTCAAATCTATACTGTTTGTTTGTTGAGCTATTTCTTGATAAAGAAATTGCTTTGCAGAAAACTCGAAGATACTTTCATAATTATAGACCTTGTTCAGTTCACCAGTTCCAATCATGATATAAATGGCAAGAATGATAATTTATACATTGTGGCTGTGGAATCACAAGATCATGAAGATGATTATGGAAGAAAACCTCAGATATTTTTTTGCTGTACAGAATGATGTGAACTAACAAGTTGATATAAAACAAAATTGTTGTGACTTAGGTTTATGGTAATATGATTATCATGCAAACTGTTTGCTGTAAATTCATTACACGATGATGATTCATATGTCCTTGTTATATATATTTTCCTTGATAATTTTCAATATGACTTTGAATATGGGAGCTATATTTTCATGATTTTAGACGTAAAAAAGAGTACTGCGGTTGTGTTTGGTTTGAGCATGGGTGGGCAGTGTGTGTGTGGGTGAGGTATGACTGTCAAGATGTATTGATAGTTTGGGGGGGTGGGGGGGGGGGGAGTTTTGTTCCTGGGCTGCCAGACTTTTTTCGCCTGTGCTTGGTCTTTTGCACAAAGCACTGTGCTGTCAGATAACCAGAATGTAAGAGGTGGCATGTTGTGCATTTAGTGAACATTTCAACAGAAAAATAATCCTTATACATTCAGCGATGGGGCTTTTTCCTTTCACAATTTGCTAGTTTTAGTTTCAATGCTTTTGGGTGAGTTTTTTTTTCTCTCTCCAACATTTGTATGTTAGTGTAACTGCAGTGTTTTTAGTGGCTGAATTTGTTAGTGTATCATTAGTATATAGTGGTGAATTCATCTGGATTTTTTGTTGTTTTTGTATTTGTTTGATGTTTTTCTTTGTCGTGTTAAAGATAGATTCTTTTTCATGTTTGTCTCTGAAGCAAGGCAAGTCTTGTTAGAGCAAAATCCTTGATGACAACTTGAACTGCTTGGGAAGAAACATTGGAGCAATGTTTGTATGGTATGGGTGTGTGTGTGTATTGTAGTAGTGTGTGTGTGTTTGTGTGTGTGTGTGTGTGTGTGTGTGTGTGTGTGTGTGTGTGTGTGTTGTGTGTGTGTGTGTGTGTGTGTGTGTGTGCACCACACACTTGCAACTTCATGCGTATTTATTGCAAGAGACAAGTGTGAAATTGTCCTGCACTTGATATGTGATATACGTTGACAATATTTTTGGTTCCATCTTTGTGGATATGTTTGGGACCATCCAGTGTTGATGCTGCTCTGTGTTGTTGACCATGCAGTGCATTTTCCCTGACCACTCTGATCTGATCTACAGTGGATGAGGGGGGGGGGAGATTTTCCACAAACCATAAACACCATTTACATCCCTTAGCTGTCTGCAGGACTGAGTGCTTTCCCTTGATAGTCATCTTTCAGGTGTGATGCTAACGGTATTTTTTGTGATCACGACATTGCTAACATGCATCAACATTGACTCAGAAATGTCATATTGTGTCGGAAAACCCAGAAGTCACTGAGTGAGTTTGTTTTAGTCAGTTTGTTTGAGTCAGTTTGTACAGTGTTTAAGTCAGTTTGTTCATGCTTTGTACCAAGTTTTGTATGTTTCGCTCAGTTTTGTTACATTACTAAGTAATCCTGTTCCAGTTATAAACATCCCTACTGTGGTACTTTATACATGTGCATGTGCACACATATTTTCATACACACATGCACGCACGCAAGCACACACTCACACACACAGTTTTCAGCTCACTTTCCTATTCTAATGGTTTGACTGTTTCCTTCCATCTTACTGAGGACAGGTTTTTGTTGTCAGCTTTTTTTTTTGTGGTTGTTTTTCGAAGGTTTTTACATATTGCTGAAGTTATTCTGTTTTTCACTGTTTACGATTGTCACCAAAAGTGATTTGAACATGCTGTTTGGATTTCCATAGTTGTCTACAGGTGAGAATGTTGTATTGAACATAATTATTAGTTTTCATGAAAATTAATTGTAATTGAACATGACATCAGCGTTCACAGCAACAAAGTGACTTTTGAACTGGTTAATATATATGTGTGTGTTGTGTGTGTGTGTGTGTGTGTGTGTGTGTGTGTGTGTGTGTGTGTGTGTGTGTGTGTGATATCATTAAGTATTTTATTATATGCTGTATTTTGAGTGATGTTCTTTATTGATATGTTTCCAAATAAACAATATGATATTGCTTTCATGAAAACACACAATCTTTGTTTTTGTCTCTGTGTTTTGCTGAAACTGTTGAAAAGCCTTTGTGTATGTGTTTTGGACTTTAAGGCTTTGATTAGGCTTTATCTGCACCTTTCACTGTCTGGTACTTCAGTCAGCCTATGTCGGTGTATTTTGGGCTTCAAGGCTTCAACATAGAGGCTTTGTCCATGCCTTTCAGTGGCAGTTCATTAGTTCAGTCGGCCTATGTTGATGTATTTTGGGCTTCAAGGCTTCATCATAGAGGCTTTGTCCATGCTTTTCAGTGGCAGTTCATTAGTTCAGTCAGCCTATGTCAAAGTACTTTGGGCTTCAGGGCTTTGGCATAAAAATTATTCTAGGTTTTATCCACACCTTTCACTGTCAATTAGTGCAGTTAGCCTATGCTGATGTATTTTGGGTTTCAGGGCTTTACATTAGGCTTTATCCACACCTTTCAGTTAGTGCAGTCAGCCTATGCTGATGTATTTTGGTTTTCAGGGCTTTACATTAGGCTTTATCCACACCTTGCATGAGAGTTTGGCAAAGAGATCATAGCGGTGGTTTGCCATTGCCTTCTGATGACAGCTGTCTCCTGTTAGCGTTACCCAGGTGGCACCACACATGGCCCAGTGAGTGGAAGCAACAGGAATTTGTCATGCTCCACAAGGCTGGGGATACTGCAGACTGTGGCAATGACAGAACAATTGCCTGTATTATTTTAATTTATTTATTCTTTTATATCGAGTGTAATGGAATCAAGCTGTTCGGCCCACGAGAGGAGCTGGAAAGGACTTGCCATTATTTTTCCCAGACACATCTGACAGTGTAGAGTGAACGAGAGAGGAGTGTAATGGAATAAGTACTTGTGTGCCTTTTTTCATCCAGTCCCTGTGTGTATGCAGTTTTTGTAAATCTTGTCATCTGTTCCCACCAGCACACAATAGCCTACTCTTACGAAAAGCGGAACAGGATTTAACATGTGTGCAAGATGTTCTGTGTGTGTTCGCACATGGGGCCTCAGTTTATAGTCTCATCCAAGGACTTGATAAGCCACGCAAGCAAAATTCTTCTGATCCTCCTCCTTAACAGAATGGAAAATATTGTCGAAAGAGAGAGATATATCTGATTGTCAAGCAGAGCATAGATGTGGAAGAGGAACAACAGATCTGCTTTTTATGCTTCAGAAACAGTTGGGGAAAAAAGTTATTTTGTAGGGAGAGTTAATGAGAGTTTTAACTTTTGTATTTTTTTGATTAGTTTTTATTTGTAGGGAAAGTTAATGACAGTTTTAACTTTTTTTTGTTTTGTTGGAAAATTTGTTAGCAGCCTTGACTCATTTTACTTGCTGGTTCAGTTTCGTAGGGAGAATGAAATCATCAACACTTTGACTTGCAGCGTTCCAGCTGCTTGTGACTAATCAAACAAGGCTTCATAGAATGTCAAATTGTATTGTGTCCTGTATTTTGTTTATGTTTTTGCACATTTTTTCTGTTATGATAACTGTTTGTATCCGCATGCTTGTGTATGTTAGTACTTGTGTCAACGTGTGTGTGTGTGTGTGTGTGAAAGAGAGAGAAAGAGAGAGAGAGAGCAATACAGTTGTATGAAGCATGTCCAGCCATCTTGAGATATTTTTTTGAATACACCAACAACATACCAGCAAAAACAAGACTGATCGAACTGACTTTGTACTGACCAAAGATGAAAATGGCATTTTTCCCCTTTTTTTCTTCAATCATGCAGAATGTCTCCTTTTTTCTGAAACCAATATCTGTCTGTGAATGTACAAATGTGTGCAACCCTACACTATATATGTCTGCACAGTTGTAGACATGTAGAGACAACTTTGTATAACAGATGGATAATAGCCTTTGTACAATGTATGGAGGTAGACAACCGTGTATGACAGAGGGATAATAGCCTTTGTACAATGTATGGAGGTAGGGGCAGCCTTGTATTACAGAGGGATAATAGCAGTTGTACAACATATAGAGTAGGGACAGGAAAGCTCAGTGGTCAGAGCACTTGCTTTCCCCAAGCTAAGGTTAAGAAGCATCGAGCATGGTTACCAAGTGGATGGGTGATCATTTGAGCACCTTGGCTTCAGTACAGTCCCCCAGTCCACCCTGCTGTAAATGGGTACATGCCCTCTTTAGGGTCAAGGAAAGTAAAGTAGCGAGGGGAGAGGAGATGGGCGCCATCCTCAATATGCTGGCCCCTAGAGAAGCTGAGGTCTCTGATGCCTTGCTCCCCTACGACTATATAGGTTATGGGACATCTTTACCTTTTTATAGAGGTAGAGACAGCATTGTATGACATCGGGATAATAGCATTTGTTTGTACAAAGTATAGAGGTAAAGACAGCCTTGTATGACAGACAGCGTTTGTCAAACATTGCAGCACATGTTGACAGTTCCTTCTGGCCACAAGGCCCTGCCTGTATGAGCACCCTCTGCATGATCTCTGCGTGCAAGTCTTAGGCATGTCCTCATACCTGACAGACTAGCACCCAGGCCACTACTCGGTCTTATGGAAATAAAGGACTAGAGGTGGAGAATTTGACAGAAAGATTGACATGGGCGGTGTAGGAACGAGGGAGGCTTGCTGACCTCCAGGGTCAGTGTGGTATGTTAGGATAGTAAGTATGTTTGATTGATTGATGTGTTGAGTATTGACAGTGATTTCAGGCAGTTTGGAGTGTTGACATTTCTGACAATTTGGATGCATTGACAGCTTCTGAAATGGCTAGATTACTAGCAAAGGTAAAGGTAAAGGTGTCCCATAACCTAGGCGGTCGTAGGGGAGCGAGGCATCAGAGACCTCAGCTTCTCTAGGGGCCAGCATATTGAGGCATATTCAGTTAACACTTGTTTATTTAGTATCATGATATGTATTCATTTTGATCAGTTTGTTTCAGCTGTGTGTGTGTGTGTGGAGAGAGAGAGAGAGAGAGAGAGAGAGAGAGAGAGAGAGAGAGAGAGAGAGAGAGAGAGAGAGAGAGAGAGAAATTGCTTGGGTTACTCTTTCAATATGTAATTTTTTTCTTGTATGTTCACAGAATTGATGAGGGAGAGAAACAAATAAAGCACTCTAAACCTACATTGTCAGTGTTATTATGATAGAATATGCTAATCATGAATCAGTGTGGTCAGTGTTATAACAGTAAAATACACAAATGATCAATATTAGTATTACTGTTAATATTATAAAATATAATAATTATGATGAATCAGTATTGTGACCTTGTGCACTATTCTATACAGGCCTGGAAATAATGATTAGATGTACAATGTATTCACGGTATTCTTCACATGTATTGAACAAATCATACATTTGTTCCATCTCTGCAATCTATTTGAGATAATACATTTGTTCTCAATCTATTTGAGATCATTCATTTGTTCAGTCTATTTGAGCAGATCATATGTTTGTTAAATTGTCATTTGTTTGTGTAAGGTCTTCAGTGTACTTATTATAGAAAAAAACACTTTTACTTGCACAACAGTTAACTTTTCAGTACATGTTCTTATTCAAAGTCACACATCCAAGGTAGACAGACAATGCTTGAGAGTCAGTGATAATTCCTCTCTCTCCTCTCTCTCTCTCTCTCTCTCTCTCTCTCTCTCTCTCTCTCTCTCTCTCAGTCTGTCTGTCTGTCTGTCTGTCTCTCTCTCTGTTTCAGGTTTGCCTGCCCATGCACATAGTATGTTTATGCATGCACTTGCATGCGCACAAGCACATACACAGCATGCATTTCTCTTTGTCATCCATCAAGGCCATACTCCACACACAAGACTAAACTTTCAAAACCAGTCTGGTGTATTGTTCTCTCTTCAAACATTGATCATTCACAATCCCTGCAGACACCATTTTAAATTATCACCGTATGTATGTACTTTTCTCCACTGATCTGATATCTACAATTTGTTTCAGCAACAATATTTAGATTATTTTCACAGCATGATTATGGAATATGTATTGTCAAGTAAAAGAAATCTAAAAAAAGAAAGAAAATTACTGGACTACTGGCAAGTACCAAGGGAAAAAAGCCTTTTATTTTTCAATCTCCAATATCAACACACACACCCATGATCAATATCATCCAGTGACGTGGCATAAAAACAGCAACAACCCATCGACTACTCTAATGTACACAGGGCTACAACAAGGAACCATTCCAAATCAGAGGGCATGGGGGGAAAAGCAGTTTTACAGAGAGAAAGAGAAAGAGAGAGAGAGAAGTCTGCAAAACCTGACCTAGCCAGGCACACACAAAACATCTGTTGGGGGTTACCATCTTGAAACAGTATGTGTGCAGAGGCATACGGGGGTAATGGTATAAATAATCATTAAAAAAAAAACAACAACAACAACCCAAAGAAGCCAATTGAAACAAATGCAAAAACTAAACAGATGCTTTTTATCATGGAAACCACCTGTCAGTTCTGGTATACACACCTGAAGAACAGTAACACTGACACAGCCACATTCAAAATGTACACACACATGAAAAAGCAGACATCTTGAAGGAGGAAAGAAAGAAGGGAAATAACAAAGTTCATACCACTATTTTAGCCACATTATACTGCACTTCTTACGTTAAGAATGGAATGGAATGCATCGCCAATGACAGATTATACCTTCCACCCCCTCTCCCTCTCATCAGGTACATATAATATCCCCAACAAAACATAACAACAATTAAAGACAAAATGTGCCCCTTAAAAAAAAAACCGAAAGGCCTTAAACAGTCTACATTTATCTATCTGTCTACCTTATTATCAAAAGTGCCAATGAATGCTGACAAACATCTGATAAAACAATTCAGCCGTCTTCTGCAGATACTAGCCTATCTACCCACCCACCCACCCACTGACCCACTAATCAATCTGCCTGCCTGCTGATCTGTTTGCTAGATGAAGAGTGACAGTCAGTAAGACCAAACTGCTGATGAAATTTATTTATTTTATTTGTTTATTCTTTTATATCGAGGATAATGGAATAAGCACTCATGTGCTTTTTTACATCCAGTCCCTGTGTGTAAGCATCCAGTCCCTGTGTGTAAGCGTTTTTCTAAATGTCATTTGTTCCCACCGGCACATGATGGCCTTCTCTTACAAAAAGCGGAACAGGATTTAATGTGTGCGCAAGATGTTCTGTGTGTGTTCGCACACGGGGCCTTGATTATAGTCTCATCTGAAGGACTTTTGGAGGGAGTGGAGTCAGCACTGACAATGGATTAGCTCTCTCCTGAAGCAGACAACGGCCGCTGTACCCTATGACCAGTCAGGGGAAAAAAACAACGACAGAAAATCATCTTCAAGAATAACTTGACATTTTTGTGAGAGAACAGGACAAGCAGCAGTCAAACTGAGGCATTGCTCAGAAAATAAGACAAGATCTGTCAGAGGACAGACCAGCAGAAACAGAAGACAGACCAGCAAAACAGAAGACAGACCGCAGAAACAGAAGACAGACCGGCAGAAACAGCAGACCGACCGGCAGAAACAGAAGACAGACCGGCAGAAACAGAAGACAGACCGCAGAAAGAGGACAGTGAAGACGACTTGAAATCCATTTAGTGAACACATAAACAACAGTAGTCCAGTGGAATTAGATCTGACACACGTCACCTTGAAATGATGACACCAGCGACATTCATGACCATAAAGGCACCTTTGGAAAAAAAAGGTGACTGATCGGAAAGTTGAAAAGCAATGACTGTATTGGATCTGACAATGCCTTACAGTGGTGACTGCAAAGACAGGAATGCAATGCCTTACAGTGGCGATTGCAAAGACAGGAATGCAATGCCTTACAGTGGCGATTGCAAAGACAGGAATGCAATGCCTTACAGTGGTGATTGCAAAGACAGGGATGCAATGCCTTACAGTGGTGATTGCAAAGACAGGAATGCAATGCCTTACAGTGGTGATTGCAAAGACAGGAATGCAATGCCTTACAGTGGTGATTGCAAAGACAGGATGCAATGCCTTGTAGTGATGATTGCAAAGACAGGAATGCAATCAATGTATGGACTCTGACACTGCCTTAAATTAGTTTCTTTCTTCCCTTGAGGCTGAATATTTTCAACATGTGCAAGCACCATTCTTGGCTTATACTCCTGACAGGCAGAATTGACTCGGCTCAAAATATTCTCTGGAATATCTGTAGTGCCTGACACAACACTCTACATGATGGAAAGGCACAGAGTAATATTGCTAAATCCAACACACACACACACACACACACACACACACACACACACACACACACACACACACACACACACACACAGTGCAATCAATTCCTTTTGAATATTTCAGTACAAAAAATTCTTCAAAGAAACTGATGACAAACGGCAACTTGGATTGTTATGATGGGAACAATAAGAACCAAAGTACATTAAAGTTTTGGTGAAAAGAACATCCAAAAATTCTTTGAAAAGGGGCCCCCCTCCTCTCATATAAGTACAAAACATTGCTTTAAAAACAATGCATTAAATGGTAACAATCGTGTTTTTGTTTTTTTAAAGATTTAATAACATTACCAAAAACAATGCATTAAATAGTAACAGTTTTACAATTTCTCATGAACTGATTACCAAAAAACAATGCATTAAATAGTAACAGTTATACAATTCTTCAGAACTCATACCTTACCAAAAAACAATGCATTAAATAGTAACAGTTATACAATTCTTCAGAACTCATACCTTACCAAAAAACAATGCATTAAATAGTAACAGTTATACAATTCTTCAGAACTCATACCTTACCAAAAACAATGCATTAAATAGTAACAGTTATACAATTCTTCAGAACTCATACCTTACCAAAAAACAATGCATTAAATAGTAACAGTTATACAATTCTTCAGAACTCATACCTTACCAAAAAACAATGCATTAAATAGTAACAGTTATACAATTCTTCAGAACTCATACCTTACCAAAAAACAATGCATCTATTAGTAACAATTATACAATTTCTTCGAACTCAAAACATTACCAAAAAACAATGCATTAAACAGTAAGAGTTATACAATTTCTTCAGAACTCATAACATTACCAAACAATGCATAAAATAGTAACAGTAATACAATTTCTTAGGAACTCATAACATTACAAAAAAAAAACCCAATGCATTATGGAGACTAAAAAGGGAACCTTGGAATTCTCTTACAAAAAATTATTTGCTGTTTGATTTTCGAACATTTTCATAATTCTTTCTTCAATAACAATAATTGAAAATGAAGCTATACATGTTCCACACTAATAGTTTGGCAGGCATAATTAACCAAGTGAACAAAAGGCACACACAGTCATCATTTAAGGTTAAATATTCACTAATGTCCATTGATATCATTCAATGAATAGTTCCTATACAATCTCCAAATGTGCTTGGTCTTTTTGTATGTTTCTGCAAGCAGCTAATGCTTGTCAAAAGGCTCTTCCATTTCAAGGCAAGAAGTGATGGGTCAAGTTCTATAGACATTTTTGACAATGGGAATTATTTCCTTTTTACAAAATGCAGGCCTTCTTTCTGCACTTCTCCAGTGAAAACAATCCACTCACTAGATGTTTACTTCATACCTCCAGTGAAAACAATCCACTGACAAGACATTTCCCTTATACCTCCAGTGAAAACAATCCATTGAAAAGACATTTCACTTCATACTTCCAGTGAAAACAATCCACTCACAAGACATTTCACTCACGGCTGCTCAAAACAGGAAAAATCCACTCTTTAGTTGGCGGCTGGCACTGCACTCCGTAACCCGAAATTCTATCCCACCGCTAGGCTAGGCCTATCTAGGGCGCCGCGCGGTCAGGGTCAGAGTCCAGCACCTGGCGATGCTGCTGTACTTTCCTTCTTTGCTGTCTATTAGCCACCAAGCAAATTTCTGTATTAAAGGCTTTTTTTACCATATGATGCCAGATTCCACCATTTTTTACAATGATCATACTTCAGTGAACAAAACTTTAATACTTGCTTTACCTGTTTGTTGTAACTTTGTTGGTGTATTTTTGTGTTAACTATTTTTAAAAAATATTTTAAAAACCATTGGTCTCTCAAGAAACAAAGCCCGGAGTGTCAGCTTGTTGCTGTGTGTGTGTGTGGTGTGTGTGTGTGTGTGTGTGTGTTGTGTGTGGTGTGTGTGTGTGTGTGTGTGTTTTCGTGTTGTTTGTGTGTGTGCATGCGCACATGCGTGAATGCATGCGTGAGTGCTTGGGGCCTTGCGTGCATACACATATCAGTGTGTGTGTGCATGCATGTGCGCGCATGTTTGTGCGCGGGCATGTGTGTGTAGTGATGTGAGTGTGTGTGTGTGTCGCGCGCGTACACGCGTGTATATTTCTGTGGCAATACAGAGAGAGAGAGAGAGAGAGAGAGAGAGAGAGAGAGAGAGAGAGAGAGAGAGAGAGAGAGAGAGAGAGAGAGAGAGAGAGAGTGTGTGTGTGTGTGTGTTCCTGTGTGTGTGTGTGTGTGTTCCTGTGTGTGTGCACGGTGTGTGTTTCTGCAGCAATAGAGAGAGAGAGGGAGTGAGACAGAGAAAGAGAGAGAAAGAGTGTGTGTGTGTGTGTGTGTGTGTGTGTGTGTGTGTGTGTGTGTGTGTGTGTGTGTGTGTGGAGAGAGAGAGAGTCTGTTCCTCTGTGTATGTTTGTGTGTGTATTTTTGTGCATGTGTGTGTGTGTGTGTGTGTGTGTGTGTGTGTGTGTGTGTGTGTGTGTGTGTGTGTGTTACTCTCTTTCTCGTTTTTTACTTTGATGTCAAAGTGTAGATTTCTGTGTGGTCTGTTCTTTTTTCACAACACTGAAATAGTCACGCTTTTGATCACAACATTTTTTCAACATGATCAGAAGATTTTTTTGTATAGTATGAGAAACATCAATGAAATATATTTTTTAAAAACCCAGTCATTTGTGAGCTATTTCTGCCTGATGACACTGACAAGACATTTGTTTTCTACTGTGTGCTCGTGGTTATAAACTGTACTGGAATTAGTAAATAAACCTTCAGCTGTAGCGAAACCACTAAAATCTGATGAAACAGTGGACTGTGTATGTGCTGAATTGCCATGACTATGCAGTAGGCCTAGTGTTTAAAGTGAAGTGAGATACCTAGCTGACACTAATGACTGCCAGACTCTCACCCCACGCTGTGTATCGCGCTGCTTCTGGCGCGCTGCAGGTGGTAGACTACTACGGTGTGTTCATCTATAGCTTCGCTGTGCCCACAGAAAAAAAAAAACTCAGCAAAGAAAAACAGTTACTCTGCATGCAGACATGTTCAATTTTTTCTCTATATTTGTTGTTTGTATATTAGAAATGTCTATTTTTTTAGAGAGAGAGTTAAAAATGACTGATTTTTGTGACTGTGTTTTTCCTGTCCCTCCCCTGCTCATCTTCACCCATGTTTTGACTGCTCTCACGTCAACCAGTGTGAAAGAAAGTATATGGAGTTTGGTGTCAAAAGAAAGCTTGTTTAAAGCTGATTGTAAAGAGAGCTTTGTTTGTCTTTTTTTTGACGAATCACTGTGCAAAACGATGCGTGAAAGAAACCATGGTAATTTACAGCTGAACACGGCTATAGCACTAGCTGCTACTGCCGTCTTTCCTTTTGCCCCGTTTATTTATATCAACGCCCTGCCAGCTGCGGGTCATGAACTTTGAGCGGGGAACTAAAGAGACCGCTATGAGAAGCCGTGCACTTCATACCTCCAGTGAAAACAATCCACTCACAAGACATTTTACTTCATACCTCCAATGAAACAATCCACTCACAAAAACATACCAACAGAGCTTGGAGATGTGTATGGCTTTCTTTCTTATTTTTCTTTCATGTCTGAAAATCTGACCATAAAGGCAGCCATATTGTCTAATGACTACAGAATCTTGCAGTTTAAAAGCACACTCTTTTCATCTATAAAACTCCATTCACTTATTACATGGTTGCAATCAGAAAAGTAAATGGATGCCTGCCCTCTTTAGGTCAGGGAAGGTAAAGCAGCAAGGGAGAGGAGATGGGCACCGCCCTCAATATGGTGGCCCCTAGCAAAACTGAGGTCTGATGCCTTGCTCCCCTACCACCACATAGGTTACTGGACACCTTTACCTTTTTACATTTTAATCTGAAAAATTTTGATTTGAAAATCATGTTCCCCCCCCAATAAGTCAAATGTAAGTGGCAATCATTTAAGGGCGAGCTGCAATTTTCTCAATGACTTGCGCATAATGTAGTAGTATACCAAGTTTTCCAACAATTCAATGATTTACCTTTTTTTCATGTAGGATTATCAATAAAGTAAAAACAAATTAGTAATCAGCAGTAATATTCTCTATTATTTAAGGCCAAAAAACCCAAAAACCCTGTGTGTTTTTACCAGCATGAAAAAAGAAAGACAAGGAGACATTCTTCTCTCTCTTTTTCCTGTTTGTGACAGTGCTCCAAATTTATGTCAGTCACTGTCCCCAGTTCGCTAAAGCCATTTTCAAAATGCATGCTCATGCTTCTCATCCCATCCACATGGTGGCCATTTTTCGCTTTATTGCAGCACCAGCAAAGTCCTAAGTAATCAACCCCACTCCTTTAGGAAGGAGAGATAACTCACACTGAAAGTAAATGCGCTGATTCACTCCCTTAGACAGAACAAAGCATGAGCCAAAGTGTTGTCAATTTTGACTCTTTCACCTCTACCCCCCTTTTTCTGTTGATTTTGTTTTTATCTATTTCAATTTATTTCAGTGTCTTCTCATTAAATTGAGAATTAGGGAACAAAAAACTTTTGGGGTCACTAAATGATTTTTAAAGTACTGAATAAGCATAAATATTTAAAGTATAATATTATCCTCATTCGTGAAATCATTCATCAGACTAAATAATTACTAATCAATGCCATAGAAAAACAGTCAGGAATGAACAATGAAAAGATTTTACTTACAGAGGGTTATAGAATAAGCAAAACAAAAGCGTGTTTACATCCAGCCCCTCTGAGGGAAAAGAAAGGAAAATCCAACAAAACTGATTAACTCCCAATACATGGCATGAAGAACAATCTAAAGAGAGAGAGAAGAAGACAAGGCCAGCAGTGCCCCCTCTGGTGCTGCAGTTTACCGATGTGTCCGTACACACAGGCAATACCCACACAGTCCACTCACTCCCATTCACACTATTCCAAATTTGATTGAACACAAAAAAAGACAATGTACAAATCACATAATAAAAGTACAAGGTCAACATTCTGACACCAATGAAAAAAAAAGTTCAGAAAAGAACATATGCATTGTTTACCAAAAAAACATCCATTTACAAATTCTCAGTAGGTTTTTGATATGAATGATTACTTCAAATAAGCAGTTATATAATATATTTACATACATCATGGCCACTGACTGTGCCCATGGCGCACCATTTCTTAAGGGTGTTTCAAAAGACAGCCTTCCCTTTATTTTCCTTTCACAAGAGAGCCAAAGACTCGAGGTCCATGGACAAGAAAATCTTTCCCAACAATGATGTGCACTTGGACATTGTGCACACCAGGCTCTCCTATCCTCTCACTCTCTCACATAACACAACTGCTCATTTTCTCAAGTAATGTCTTCAGACTCATAACAACAACTTGTTGTTTTCTTTGAAGAAAAAAAAAAAGTTCTTGAAACAGGTCCAAATCAAATGCAGATATATTTATTGTTAACTCGTTGAGCAGTATTTAAAAACAGTACGACAAAACTGCTTCACTGTTGTCAGCCATGTTTTGCTTTGTGCTGACCCAAAAAATAACTGACAGCGTTATTTCTGCTGTGGCCACAAGCTTTATCATGGGCAGGCAGGTAAAACAGCAGTCCACTATGAAAGAACAAAGCACTCTCTGGTCCCCTCATCTTATGCCTCCATCAGTCTCTATTCAAATCTTCCAACTGTAGCTACACACCACAACACACACACACACACACACCACACACACAGCACGCATCACACACACACACACACACCACCACACACACCAACACA
>CM060329.1:41669089-41711589 GCA_030674155.1 Stramonita haemastoma | reverse complement strand
CGTGGCCTGCATCGCAGAACGCTGCTCCCCCACCCCCACCCCGGACTGACCACTCCGCCCACCACCCCCATACTGCCCCACCCCCAACCCCACACCCCCACCCAACTGACCCCCAGCGTACCCCCGCCCCAAATTCTGCCCCCGCGGGAAAGTCTGCCCCCCCCCGGCGTAAATCGGACGGGAACATTCCTCTGCGCCCCTTCCGCCAGGTTGTTGTAAGTACTCGTCGCGAGCGGGTAGTTCCCACCCACAACATCGCCGCCACGACCTGTATCAGGATAAGGGGGTTGCTGAGGGTTGGGGTAGGGGTAGTGGTGGCGGGGGTAGTGGGGGTTGGAGGCGGAGGCTCCCTGGCTGGCGCGCAGCTGCATGTCGTGCAGTTGCTGCTGGGTGTAGCGCGTGAGCTGGTCCACCAGCCCCTGGTTCTTCAGCTGCTCCGCCTCCAGCTCCTGGGACAGACGCTCCTTCTCCGTGGCCAGCCGCGACCGCCCCTCCCGCTCCGCCATGAAGTCCGACTTGAACACCTCCGCCTTGGGGCAGGAAGAAGGAAAGAAAAATGGTGAGATGGTAAGGTGGAAGGGAGGGAGGGGGGATGGGAGGGAGGGGAGAAAGAGAGGATGGGAGGAGGGGAGAGGAAGGGGGGGAAGGGAGGAGGGGAGAGGAGGGGAGTAGGGAGGAAGGAAGGGAGGAACGAAGGAAGGAAGGAAGGAAAGAAGGAATGAAGATAAGAAGGAAGGATGGAAGAAAGGGAGGGAGGGAGGTAAGAAGGGAGGGGGAGAGAGGGAGGTAGGGAAGGAAGGAAGGTAAGAGGGAGGAAGGGAAAAAGGGAGGAAGGAAGGAAGGAAGAAAGGGAGGGAGGGAACAACAACAACAACAACACCAACAACACCTCAAACACCTGTGCCTGCAGGACAGCCATGGTAACAAACAACAAAACAACAAATACATCTCACACACCTGTGCCTGCAGGACAGCCATGGTAACAAACAACAAAACAACAACAACAACAACAAATACATCTCAAACACCTGTGCCTGCAGGACAGCCATGGTAACAAACAACAAAACAACAACAACAACAACAAATACATCTCACACACATGTGCCTGCAGGACAGCCATGGTAACAAACAACAACAACAAATACATCTCAAACACCTGTGCCTGCAGGACAGCCATGGTAACAAACAACAAAACAACAACAAATACATCTCAAACACCTGTGCCTGCAGGACAGCCATGGTAACAAACAACAAAACAACAAAACAACAACAAATACATCTCACACACCTGTGCCTGCAGAACAGCAATGGTAACAACAAAAAACAACACCAACACCAACAATCTGACATACCTGTGCCTGCAGAACGGCCATGGTAGTAACAACAACAACAACAACAACACCAACACCTGACCCACCTGTGCCTGCAGAACAGCAATGGTAACAACAAAAACAACACCAACACCAACACCTGACCCACCTGTGCCTGCAGAACAGCAATGGTAACAACAAAAACAACACCAATACCAACAATCTGACATACCTGTGCCTGCAGAACGGCCATGGTAGTAACAACAACAACAACAACACCAACACCTGACCCACCTGTGCCTGTAGAACAGCAATGGTAACAACAAAAACAACAAAAACAACAACACCAACAATCTGACATACCTGTGCCTGTAGAACGGCCATGGTAGTAACAACAACAACAACACCACCAACACCTGACACACCTGTGCCTGCAGAACAGCCATGGTAACAACACCACCACCAACAACAACAACACTACCACCAACACCTCACACACCTGAAAATAAAAACAAACAACAAAACACCACCTGACCCACCTGTGCCTGCAGCACGGCCATGGTCTCCTCCTTTTCGCGCACGTCCTGCGTCAGTTTCTTGATGCGGTCTTCCCGCAGGTTGATGGCTTCCTCCGCTGCCACCACCTGGGCCGTCAGGTGACTGATGGTGTCCATCTGCTGCCTCTGCTCCGTGTTGGACCTCATGCGTTGCTCCTGACACAACGTGACGCAACACAATGCAACATAACGTAACGTAACATAACGTAACGCGATGCAACATAACGTGACGCAACAAAGACGCAATATAACATAACGCGATGCAACACAAAGCAACATAACATAACACAACATAATGCAATACAACATAACATAACATAACGCAACGCTACATAACACAACACAATACAACACAATGCAACACAACGCAACATAACACAATGCAACACAACATAACACAAGGTAACATAACACAATGCAACACAACATAACACAATGCAACACAACATAACACAAGGTAACATAACACAATGCAACAAAAACATAACACAATGCAACACAACATAACACAATGCAACACAACATAACACAATGCAACACAACATAACACAATGCAACACAACATAACACAATGCAACACAACATAACACAATGCAACGCAACATAACACAATGCAACACAACACAATGCAACACAACATAACACAATGCAACACAACATAACGCAACTAAACACAATGCAACACGACACAACATAACACAATGCAATAGTCAGCCATGAGGACACCTTTTCCAAAACTGACATGGGAGTCAGAAATAGCAAATGGAAGGTAAAGGAATCACAGAAGGAGAAAGTGTTCAGTGAGTGCCCAACCCCCCCCCCCAAAAAAAAACAACAACAAAAAAACAAGAAAAAAAAGAAATAAAACAAACAAAATTAGCCAAACACCCCTACTAAGGAGAAAAAAACAATACAACCACCCTACCCTTCCGCCCTTCTTCAAACTGTTAAACTGCCCAGGATATGAAATCCAGTGCCTGGGCCTTCAATCAGAACAGGGCCACAAGTGTCCAGCACATAAGTAACTATCCAGGTCAAACTTGGCCAGCTTTTGCGCTGATGAAGTGTCCAGTACATCTGTACCTTGCAAATCAAACTGGATCAGCGTCCCATCAATAAAAAGTACACCTGTACCTTCAATCAAAAGTACACCTGTACCATCCATCAAAAGTACACCTGTACCTAACAGGACATAGGGAATAAGCTCTGTACAGTGTAACCCTTTCGCTGCTATCATATTTTGCTCAGGCACATGCTGGACGAAACAGAGAGAGCGTTGAATCATGACGAACAGCGATCGTCAACTCAGCATTGCTGGTGACGGTTTCTATGACGAACACTGTTTGTCAACAGCGCTGTAGAGAGGTTAAAGTACTCTGTACCTAAAAGGACAATAAGGTCAGCCTTGAATTAATTAACCCTTTGCTTGGCACAACGCCCCAAAGCGCCCGACCCTGTCCTTGGGCAAAACACCCCAAAGCGCCCGGCGACATCACATTCAGAGCGATCATACATTCGAAATTCCCGCCAATCTCGCTTCAAATCTCGTGAATATAGAAGCCACGAGACTGCCCGCGAGACTTCCGCATGTTTATTACAAATGGCGGTGATTGGAGTGAGTTTGTTGCAAGTTTTGGAGGAAAAAAATCGCAAATTTTTCCAAGATGGATGCTATCTTCGAACCCGACATTTACGATCGATTTTACAGCTTCCATGCCGAAAATATGACGCTGTGAGATGTGTATCTAGGCTCAAATATTGATGTAATCGATCCTAGTAGTGTGTGCACTTCTGAGTTTGTTGACTTAAGTGAGAGAGACGACTTTGACTACGGCGAAGTTCGAGACGAAAATCGATCGTCAAATCTAACACGGCCGATACGCGTTTTGAATTCTACTCTTAGATTTGGGGAAATTATCGTGGATTTCAAGTTCGGCAATGGTTCAGAACTTGATATATTTTGTTATTTGGTTGCTATTCGGGATTTTGATACGGTAGCGGCTCAAACTTAAACGTTAAGCTGATCGCGATCATCGGTAAACAAAAATGGCGATCGTCGGAATGTTCGATGTGTTCGTGCACCATTTATCAAAAAAACTAAAAAACCAACAGTAGGTTGAAAATATCTTTTCTATAATTGTTTCTTAATGTTTTAGTTTTTATTTAATCAAAATCCATGCACGCATTCTAAAGTTATTGCAACGCTAACTGTAACACACACAAACCAATCAATGACTTTGTGTGTTTATGCATTATAATTCTAAAAGAAAATAAAAATAATGACAAAAATTGGGTATTAGCAATTTCTTTATTCATTTCTGCATCTTGCTGTTTTTATTTCATCAAAATCCACCTGACCATTGTAGAGTTATTGCATGTTAAATACATACACCCACTCACAAGCCATCCACCTCCATTTTCTCTGCCCGGCAGGAAGGTGACAAATGATTTTGCTGTGCCCAGCAAAGGGTTAAAAGCACACCAATACTTGTAGGAAATACCCGATCAACCTTGTACTGGTGCCAAGTACTTCTGTACCCTAACACGACACACCTGGTCAACCTTGTACTGGTGTCAAGTACATCTGTACCAAACAGGACACACCTGTTCAACCTTGTATCGGATTCAAGAACAGCTGTACCCATCAGGACATACCTGTTCAAATTTGTACTGGTCAAAGGTGTCCAAAACTTCTTTGTAGTCTGATACCAGTTGGTTGAAAGACTTGCGGAGTTCGTTCATCTGTTGTCTGCACACACACACACCAATATGACTGGCTGTTAACTCAAAAACCCATATGACTGGCCGTTAACTCAAAGACCAATATGATTGGCCAGTAACTCAAAGACCAATATGACTGGCCGTTAACTAAAAAGACCAATATGACTGGCCGTTAACTAAAAAGACCAATATGACTGGCCGTTAACTAAAAAGACCAATATGACTGGCCGTTAACTAAAAAGACCAATATGACTGGCCGTTAACTCAAAGACTAATATGATTGGCCAGTAACTCAAAGACCAATATGACTGGCCGTTAACTAAAAAGACCAATATGACTGGCCGTTAACTCAAAGACCAATATGATTGGCCAGTAACTCAAAGACCAATATGACTGGCCGTTAACTAAAAAGACCAATATGACTGGCCGTTAACTAAAAAGACCAATATGACTGGCCAGTAACTAAAAAGACCAACATGACTGGCCGTCAACTAAAAAGCCAGTATGACTGGCCGTTAACTAAAAAGACCAATATGACTGCCCGTTAACTCAAAGACTAATATGACTGCCCGTTAACTCAAAGACCAATATGGCTGGCCATTAACTCAAAGACCAATATGACTGGCCGTTAACTCAAAGACCACACACTGACTGGCTGTTAACTCAAAGACCACACACTGACAGGCCGTTAACTCAAATATGACTGGCCATTTATTCAATTATCACACAGTGACTGGCCGTTAACTCAAAGACCAACATGACTGGCCGTTAACTCAAAGACCAACATGACTGGCCATTAACTCAAAGACCACACAGTGACTGGCTGTTAACTCAAACACAATGACTGGCTGTTAACTCAAACACAGTGACTGGCTGTTAACTCAACACAGTGACTAGCCGTTAACTCCAACATCACACAGAGTACTGGATGTTAACTCCAACATCACACAGTTAGGGGCCAGCCCCTTAACTCCAACACAGAGCACAGGCACAGGTACCCACTTGGTGGCGCCGTGGTCCTGCTGTTCAGACAGCAGCTGTTTCTCCCCCATGGCCAACGCCTGCTGCAGCTGCTGCAAACGGTTGCGTGACTCCCCCACCACCTGGGTGCTGTAGCCCTCCAGCTCCTTCAGCCTGCAGCAGGCAGGCAGGCAGGCAGGCAGGCAGGCAGGAAGCGAGCAGTCACAGGGAAGAAAGTCAATGACGTTACCAATGTGGGGCATTGAAGACTATTCTTCTGGTGTACAGTGTTGTACACACACAGAAACACAAAAACATAACTAGGTCTTATCTTGTACAGTTTTGGTCATGCAAAAAAACCCCCCAAAAACAAAAAAACCCTCACGTACTGCACAAACCATCATACACACACACACGCACGCACACACGCGCGCTCGCACACACACACACACACACACACACACACACACACACACACACACACACACACAAAAAAACAGAAACAGAAAGCAATAGTTGACAGAACTTCACTACTCCAAATAATTATCACTTCTATCAGCTGACTGCTTTCTCTTTATCTACACTTTCATTTCACTGCTCCACATTATCACTTCTATCAGTTGACTGCTTTCTGTCTATAGATGTACACTTTTCCTTCACTTCTGCACATGCAGTCAGTTCATTAAACAGCCCAGGATATGAAATCCAGTGCCTGGGACTTCAATCAGAACAGGGCCACTCGCACTCGACATAAAAGAATAAGAAGTAAATTTTTTAAAGGTGAAAGTAAATTTTGAAAAATGTCAAAAGTAAAAGTATTAAAAAAAAAGTCTCTCTCCTCACCTGGTGTTTTTGGTCTCGATGGTTCTCTGGGCGGCGGCCAGTTTGTTCTGCGTTTCATGGACTTCGTTGATCAGTGTCAGGACCTGGGACCTCAGCGTCTGCACATCCTCTGCATGGGTGGCCGTCAGCCCCTGGACAGTCAGCATTCAGTCAGCAGCCATCAGAAGTGCTACCTCACACAGTCAGCATTCAGTCAGCAGCCATCAGAAGTGCTACCTCACACAGTCAGCATTCAGCAGCCATCAGCAGTGCTACCTCACACAGTCAGCATTCAGCAGCCATCAGCAGTGCTACCTCACACAGTCAGCATTCAGCAGCCAGCAGCAGTGCTACCTCACACAGTCAGCAATCAGCCAGACATCAGCAGTGCTACCTCACACAGTCAGCAGCCATCAGCAGTGCTACCTCACACAGTCAGCATTCAGCAGCCAGCAGCCGTGCTACCTCACACCGTCAGCAGCCATCAGCAGTGCTACCTCACACAGTCAGCAGCCATCAGCAGTGCTACCTCACACAGTCAGCAGCCATCAGCAGTGCTATCTCACATAGTCAGCATTCAGCCAGCAGTAGTGCTACCTCACACAGTCAGCATTCAGCCAGCAGCCAGCAGTAGTGCTACCTCACACAGTCAGCATTCAGCAGCAGTGCTACCTCACACAGTCAGCAGCCAGCAGCAGTGCTACCTCACATAGTCAGCATTTAGCCAGCAGCCGTGCTACCTCACACAGTCAGCAGCCATCAGCAGTGCTACCTCACACAGTCAGCAGCCATCAGCAGTGCTACCTCACACAGTCAGCAGCCAGCAGCAGTGCTACCTCACACAGTCAGCATTCAGCCAGCAGCAGTGCTACCTCACATAGTCAGCATTCAGCCAGCAGCCAGCAGCAGTGCTACCTCACATAGTCAGCATTCAGCCAGCAGCAGTGCTACCTCGCATAGTCAGCATTCAGCTAGCAGCCAGCAGCAGTGCTACCTCACACAGTCAGCAGCCATCAGCAGTGCTACCTCACACAGTCAGCAGCCAGCAGCAGTGCTACCTCACACAGCCAGCAACCAGCACCAGTGCTACCTCACACAGTCAGCAGCCAGCAGCAGTGCTACCTCACATAGCATTCAGCCAGCAGCAGTGCTACCTCACATAGTCAGCATTCAGCCAGACATCAGCAGTGCTACCTCACATAGTCAGCATTCAGCCAGCAGCAGTGCTACCTCACATAGTCAGCATTCAGCCAGCAGCCAGCAGCAGTGCTACCTCACATAGTCAGCATTCAGCCAGCAGCAGTGCTACCTCACATAGTCAGCATTCAGCCAGCAGCAGTGCTACCTCACATAGTCAGCATTCAGCCAGCAGCCAGCAGCAGTGCTACCTCACATAGTCAGCATTCAGCCAGCAGCAGTGCTACCTCACATAGTCAGCATTCAGCCAGCAGCCAGCAGCAGTGCTACCTCACATAGTCAGCAATCAACCAGCAGCCAGCAGCAGTGCTACCTCACATAGTCAGCATTCAGCCAGCAGCCAGCAGCAGTGCTACCTCACATAGTCAGTATTCAGCCAGCAGCAGTGCTATCTCACATAGTCAGTATTCAGCCAGCAGCAGTGCTACCTCACATAGTCAGCATTCAGCCAGCAGCCAGCAGCAGTGCTATCTCACATAGTCAGCATTCAGCCAGCAGCCAGCAGCAGTGCTACCTCACATAGTCAGCATTCAGCCAGCAGCAGTGCTACCTCACACAGTCAGCATTCAGCCAGCAGCAGTGCTACCTCACACCACCCACCCCCTGTAGCTATCTAGGGGCAATGACCTCCACCATCACTTTGGGTAAAGCTAACAGATGATGATGATGATGATGATGATGATGATGATGATGATGATGATGATGTTGATGATGATGATGATGATGATGATGATGATGATGATGACGACGACGATGACGATGATAAAAAGATGATGATGATGATGATGATGATGATGATGATGATGATGATGATGATGATGATGATGATGATCGTGTGCTGGCAGGAACAGATGACAAAATTGACAAAACTGCAAACACACGGGGACTGGATGTAAAAAAAAAAGCACACGAGTGCTTATTCCATTATCCTCGACATAAAAGAATAGATAAATAAATAAAATAAATGAATACATAACAGAGAAAGGAAGAGTGAACAGACCATGGCCTGTTGCTGCAGCGACTCTTCAGTCCTCTGGCGTTCCATCTGTTCCAGGCGGCACTCGTGTTCGCACTGCAGCTGCTGCACACTTTCCCCATGCTGCACACGCAGGGCTTCCATCTCACTGGCGTGCAGGTGGATCTGCCCTTGCAGCTGAGAAATCTGCACAACAACACACAGGGCACAGTTACCAGCATGTAGCTGTGATCTTGGCAGCCAGATCAGCACAGACTTTCTCCCTCTCTGCTTCTCTTCACACAGAGACACACACACACACACACACAACATAGAAACACACACACACACAACACACACACACACACACACACACACACACACATACACACACACACACACACACATAACACACAAACACACACACACAAACACACACACACACACACACCCCAACACACACACACACACAACACACAACACACACACACACACACACACACACACACAACACACACCCCACACACACACACACAACACTTACACACACCACTACACACACACCCCCTCCCCCCACACACACACAGTGAAGCCCCACCTCCAGTTCTTTGGCAGCCAGGTCAGCGCAGACTTTCTCCCCTCTCTGCTTCTCCTCCTCCAGCTGTCTGTGCAGCTGTTCCACCTCCGCTGTCACCACACCCGACGTCTCCTGCCAGTCGTCAATGGTGGCATTGGGCGTGCGGCCCATCGACCCATCCTGCCCGTTGTTGCCCGAGATGGGCATTTGGGCATCCTCTGCCATCAATCAACAAAGTCATTGTCGTCATCATCTTCTGCTGTTTAGCTTGGGGGGGGGGGTTGCTGTTTTTTTTTAAGATTAGATTTTCAGAATTTCTTGTCATTAACTACAATGTGATAGAACCACTTATGTAGCCTCGGGGATGTTTAGCTGATTTGTTTTAGAAGAGAATTGCAAAGTGCTGAGTTCTTCCTAGCCATGCTGATGCTTACATAGAGAGACATGTGCATATATGTAGATCACCATTTTTTCCCCGTAACACACACATATATATGTAATGTAACAGAGTGGAGATCTGTAATCTCCCATCTCTGCACAGCATCTCGGGTGGGTACAGCTAGCCAGTTAGGATGTGACCTCTGAAAAGAGGTTACATAAACTCTACCATGAAGGCGAAGTGTATGCAATGGAAAGTTTTCGACCACCACCCAAGAAAACAAAAGCATCACACAATTCGCAGGTGTGTCCCGATTTAGTAACACAATGCTGCGCCAGGGCTCTGATCGCATGGGAGGTAATCTACTTACCGCCCCATCACAATCATAATACAATGACTATAACGTGGTGTATATTACAAACCCAACAATGCTGCACTGACCTGGCATAGGAGGTAATCTACTTACCGCCCCATCACAATCACAATATGGTGATTATAATGTGATGTATATTACACAACCAAACTGACATGGGCACCATCATTAGCAAATGAATATGGAGATGGATTGGGCATGTACTCCAGAAAGACACACAATCTATCACAAGAATAGCACTGCACTGGATCCCAGACGGCAAGAGAAAGAGAGGAATACCAAGAACAATGTGGAGGAGGACAGTGGAATGTAAGATGGAAGCCATGCAACACTCTTGGAGTTCATTGACCAGGCTGGCCCAGGATAGGCAGGGGTGGAAAGTCTTTGTTGCTGCCCTACACACCACTGGGTGTAAAGGAGGATGATAATGATGATGTATATTACACACCCAACAATGCGGCACTGACCTGGCATGGCAGGTAATCCACTTACCAACCCCATCACAATCACAATACGATGACTATAACATGCTGTATATTATTACACACCCAACAGTGCTGCACTGACCTGGCTGGGAGTCCCTGGTTTGGCCGAACTGCTGCAGGGCCAGCAGAGGGTTGATCTGGTTTCGCTGCAGGCTGTTCTTGGTCTCGGCCAGCATGGACTGCAGCTGCTGCCTGAGCTCCACCGTCTCCTGCCGCAGGTCCTGGTTCTCTCGCTGCATCTCCTGCTTCAGCTGCTGCGTCTGCAAGTCACACAACAACCACAGGTCAGACAGTCCACGGGTCAGACAGTCACGGGTCAGACAGTCACGGGTCAGACAGTCACGGGTCAGACAGTCCACGGGTCAGACAGTCCACGGGTCAGACAGTCACGGGTCAGACAGTCACGGGTCAGACAGTCACGGGTTAGACAGTCATGGGTTAGACAGCCCCAGGTCAGAGAGTCACAGGTCAGAAAGTCATGGGTTAGACAGTCATGGGTTAGACAGTCACAGGTCAGACAGCTGCAGGTCGAATTTCCAGCAAGCCCGAATTTCACACAGAGAAATCTTCTGTGACATAAAATGGTATTTAAAAAAAAAAAAAAAATTGTTTAAAATCAGACAGCCCCAGGTCAGACAGTCATGGGTTAGACAGCCCACAGGTCAGACAGTCACAGGTCAGACAGTCATGGGTTAGACAGTCATGGGTCAGACAGTCATGGGTTAGACAGTCATGGGTTAGACAGTCATGGGTTAGACAGTCATGGGTCCGACAGTCACGGGTCAGACAGTCATGGGCTAGACAGTCACGGGTTAGACAGTCATGGGTCAGACAGTCACGGGTTAGACAGTCACGGGTCAGACAGTTCACAGGTCAGACAGCCCACGGGTTAGACAGTCATGGGCTAGACAGCTGCAGGTCAAATTTCCAGCAAGCCCAAATTTCACGCAGAGAAATCATATGTGACATAAAGTGGTATTAAAAAAATACATGATTTTTCAAAAAGTCAGACAGCCCCAGGTCAGACAGTCACAGGTTAGACAGTCACAGGTCAGTCACAGGTCAGACACTCACGGGTCAGACAGCCCACAGGTCAGACAGTCACAGGTCAGACAGCCCACAGGTCAGACAGTCATGGGTTAGACAGCCCACAGGTCAGACAGTCACAGGTCAGACAGTCATGGGTTAGACGGTCACGGGTCAGACAGTCATGGGTCAGACAGTCACAAGTCAGACAGCTACAGGTCACAGTCACAGGTCAGACAGTCACGGGTTAGATAGTCACAGGTCGGACAGCCACAGGTCAGACAGCCACAGGCTGGACAACAGCTGCTGTACAAACAACAACAAAGTACCCAAACACTAACCACTGCCTCCACAAACCCACCACAGAGTGTTATGGTCAAAGTAAAGGCAAAGGTGTCCCATAACCTACAGTCCCTGGAAAGCTAAGAATCAAAGACCTCAGCTTTTCTAAAGGGCCAGCATCTTGAGGGTGGTGCCCATTTCCTCTCCCTTGCTGTTTTATCTTCCCTTGAATAAAGAATAAATTTGGCACTGTTTTCCTGTTCTCAAGTGCGACGGTTTTCACCGACTGCCATTTGTAAATACTATGCACAGACATATAGACACAGAAGAAAGAACGGCTATTCGCAGAGCAGCTGTGTCAACATTCAAACATTGCTAACAGAAAGATGGTGATACAGCAAACAGAAAAATCATATTTTTGATGTGGCGAAAATAGTATGTCTGGGGTTTTTTTTTGGGGGGGGGTTAGCTTTCCATCATAGTTCCATAATGTAACGCCCTTTTTTTCCCATAAAAATTATGGAAAAATGGTTGTGGTAGACATCCTGTATTTATTTTGTTTGGTTGGTTTTTTTTCTTCTTATTCTCAAATTTGACAAAAAGTAAGAAGGCATGTACCCATTCACAGCTGGGTGAACTGGGGAACTGTACTGAAGCTAAGGTGCACAGTCAAACCTCACCTCACCTCACCTCACCTGAAAGAAACATTACTTCACAAACGTCATAAATCTAAAATTCCATGGACTACTCTTTCGGTAAAAATCACTGCAGATTCTGAAGTCAAACTTGACATTCTAAGGACTCTTACTGCGAATCTCTCACTGTCACTTCAGGATTCAAACTAAAAATCTAAAAATGAGACCTTGGATGCCTGACCACGAGCTTGAAGAATTGAGCTTCTGTACAACAGCAAAGACAACGATGCTGAGGAAAACTCCAGGCCTACTCACGGACTCCAGGTCTTTGAGCAAATGCTCGGTGTTGTCGCGGAACTGAGTGTTGTCGTGCTCCAGGTTGCGTGTGCGTTCTGTCAGCTGCTGCAGCTCGGCGGTCAGTTTGGACACCTCCTCCTCCAGCTCCACAATGCGCTCCTCTTTGTCCGCACTGGCCACGTACACCTGCAACAACAACGTCAGGTACAGCTGCAATCACATACACCTGCAATAATAACGTCAGGTACAGCTGCAATCACATACACCTGCAGTAACAATGTCATGTACAGCTGAAAATAACATCATAAACACACACACACACACAAACACACACTAACACACACACACACACACATACACACTAACACACACACACACACACACACATACACACTAACACACACACACCCCACACACACACACACACACACACACACACACACACACACACACACACACACACTAAAACACACTAACATACACACACACACACACACTGACCGTTTCCCTCATCTGGGTCTCCTCCTCCCCCACCTCCACCCCCTGCTGTTCGCCTGTTTGACCACATTGTAAGCCAGCTGGTCACTGGCTGCCTTGGCTGTCTTCAGGCTGTTCAGCTCTGTTTCCAGCGTCTTTATCTTGCTGCTCAGCGAATCCTGCTCACATAAACAAAAAAAGCCGCCGCTGTAGTCTAGTGGTTAGGGCGTTGGACTCGTAATCTAAAGGTTGCGGGATCGATCCCAGCTTTCGGCTATGGTTGTGCCCTTGGAAAAGGCACTTTACGGCTATTTTCTCACCCCACCCAGGTGTAAAAAGGAGTACCAACCTTGTGATGGGGGTTAACCCAGCGATAGACTGGCGTCCTATCCAGGGGGGAGTCTATGACTCTCAGTCGCTTAACACCACAGAAACCAGGATAAGCACCGGCCTGATAAGCCTCAGGCTCGGGACAGACTTAACTTTTTCTTTTTTTTTAAAACAAAAAATGAAACGATACCAATAAACACAGAAATATCTCCTAGTGGTCAGAACACTGCGCTCGCAATTTGACGACCTGGGTTTGATTCCCGTTCGAGGGGATTTTTCCCCTGGAGTTAACATCAGTGCCAATTCCACTATCCCCAAAAGTCCTTCGGATGAGACTATAAACCGAGGCCCAATGTGCAAACGCATGCAGAACATCTTGCACACACGTTACATCCTGTTCCACTTTTCACAAGAGTAGGCCATTGTCTGCCAGTGGGAACTGAGAAGATTTACAAAACTGCATACACATGGGGACTGGATGTAAAAAAAAAAAAGCACACGAGTGCTTATTCCATTATCCTCGATATAAAAGAATCAATCAATATAAAAATAAAAATAAAAATAAATCCCCAAAGTCAGAATGCATTTTAATGCAGCCACTTTAATAGTGGGTAAAGAAAGAAAGAAAGAAAGAAAAGAAGAAAGAAAGAAAGAAAGAAAGAAAGAAAAACAAGAAAGAAGAAAGAAAAAAAAACAAGAAAGAAAGAAGAAAAGAAAGAAAGAAAGAAAAAAAGAAAGGGAAAAAAAAAAAAAAAAAAACAGAAACAAACAAACAAATCAACCAAAAAAAAAGACAAAAAGCAAGCAAACAAGCAGAAGGACAAAAGCTCAGTCAAAAAAACCCCCCAAAACCCACAGACCTGCTTATCAGAGCCATCACGAAGTTTGGCCTGAAGCTCTTCATTCTCGGAGCGCAGAGCGGTGATGAGGGCCCGCGTCTGCTCAAACTTCTCCCTGTTCAGCACGTTGGCGTCGTGCACCTTCTGCTTCCACTGGGACAGCGTTTCAAACTGCTTCTTCATCATCTCGTTGTTCTCCTTCAGGTACTCTGAAAAACCAACAACCGCCAGTCAGTCAGTCACACTTGTCTTAGGGTGAAGTCCGCTGTCCTGAGTGACATGTCAAAAGTCTGCTGTCGTTGTCATGTCAGTGAACGTGGCGCGAGTTCGCTGTCCTGACATGTCAAAAGTTCACTGTCTTTGTCATGTCAAAAGTTCAGTCTTGTCATGTCAAAAGGTCACTGTCTTGTCATGTCAAAAGGTCACTGTTTTTGTCATGTCAAGTGAACATGACACAAGTCCACACAAGACAGGGGGACGGATAGCCTAGTGGTCAGAACATTGCACTCGCAATTTGACAACCCGGGTTCGATTCCGGTCGCAGAGATTTTTCTCCTGGAGTTAACATCAGTGCTGACTCCACTCTCCCCCAAAAGTCCTTCGGATGAGACTATAAACCGAGGCCCCGTGTGCGAACGCATGCAGAACATCTTGCGCACATGTTAAATCCTGTTCCGCTTTTCGTAAGAGTGGGCCTTCGTGTGCCGGTGGGAACAGATGACAAAATTTACAAAACTGCATACACACGGGGACTGGGTGTAAAAAAAAGCACAAGAGTGCTTATCCCATTATCCTCAATATAAAAGAATAAAATACAAATAAAAAATTAATAAATAAATAAATAAAAACGCGGACCAGAGTGCACAAATCCAACATCACTCAGTAGGGCCTGGTCAAGAGTGCTAAATTTAGCGCGGTCCTTCCTTCTACCTAGTCCATGTGTGGTCAGCTCCTGCTATAAATAGCACCAGCCAGCCACAGCTGGGCTGAGATGGGATGGGATAATTAGCAGCTGAGAGGAGCAGAAAGTGGGGGGGGGGGGAACTGACAGCTGTGGGACGAGGACTGACCTCTCAACTCAGCACTGGATGTAAAAAAAAAAGCACAAGAGTGCTTATCCCATTATCCTTGATATAAATAAAAGAATAAAATAAATATTTAAAAATAATAAATAAATAAATAAAAAAATTTAAAACACACACACAGACGAGGACTGACCTCTCAACTTGGCACTGGATGTAAAAAAAAAGCACACAAGTGCTTATCCCATTATCCTCGATATAAATAAAAGAATAAAATAAATAAAAAGAAAGAAAGAAAGAAAGAAAGAAAGAAAGAAAGAAAGAATTTAAAAATAAAGAAACAAATTAAAATAAATAAATAAATAAAATTAAAAAAAAAAAATAAAAAATAAAAAAAAAAACCACACACACACACACACAGACGAGGACCGACCTCTCAACTCGGCGTTCTCTCGCATGAGGTCCTGCATGCGCGCCAGTGCCTGCTCCAGGCTGATGTCGGTCATGCTCAGGCCCCCCACAGTGCTGGCTGGGGGGGACACCCCCGCCCCTCCCCCCAGGCCCATGCCCGCAGCCACCATCTCGAAGCCGCCTGTGACACAGCCACCACCGCCGCTCATCATTCCCCCCGAAGCCGGCTGGCTTCCCGGCTGAACGTTCATCTCCGCCATCACCAACACCGCTCGCTTTGTTTCGGCTTCGTCTTGTTTTGTTTTTTTACAGAAATTTGATGACCGGTGTTATGATGTTCTGTAGTCCTACATTATTTCTTTATTTTGTTGAATGTGTTGTTTTTTGTTGTTGTTGTTTTTAATCTATGTATCAGTGTTTCAGCTTGTCCACAGGATATCAATAAAAACAAATACAACAGCTGCGAAATCTCAGAGAGCCCAGATTTCGTTTGAAATTTCTGATGATTGATGGCTGATTTCACAGGCAGAAGTTCACGCTCAGGTCCCTAGTCTGAAACAGAACAAAGTCATTCATCAGATGTGCAATAGTAAAGAAATATTTAATATTTTATATATAACATGGAAAAAGATCTCTGTTGCGTCTTCTCTCATGTCCCCCCTACGTCCTTTGGGACATGGGACTGAGTGAGTGAGTGAGTGATATAATATACATATATCATCATAATATAATATCATCTTTATATATATATATATATATATATAATATATATAGTCCATGACAGCTATAGTAGAGCATTATAAATGCTCAAGACAACAGCAAAAATGTGATTTATAAACACAAAAATTGTTAATTGATCAAGATCATGACTACTGAAGAAAATAGAAACCAAGACAGATAATCCATCCCTGAATAAAGGCACTAGATGATTATTATCCCCCATGTCTCTAACATAACACTGCTGACTATAGTGGAGTCATGTGAAGCGTCTAAAATAACAGACAATGGTGGAGTCATGTGAAGTGTCTAAAATAACAGACAATGGTGGAGTCATGTGAAGTGTCTACTACTATAACAGACAATGGTGGAATCATGTGAAGTGTCTACTAATATAACAGACAATGGTGGAATCATGTGAAGTGTCTAAAATAACAGACAATGGTGGAGTCATGTGAAGTGTCTACTACTATAACACTTAACAGACAATGGTGGAATCATGTGAAGTGTCTACTACTATAACAGACAATGGTGGAATCATGTGAAGTGTCTACTACTATAACAGACAATGGTGGAATCATGTGAAGTGTCTACTAATATAACAGACAATGGTGGAATCATGTGAAGTGTCTACTAATATAACAGACAATGGTGGAATCATGTGAAGTGTCTACTAATATAACAGACAATGGTGGAATCATGTGAAGTGTCTACTACTATAACAGACAATGGTGGAATCATGTGAAGTATATAATACTAATATAACAGACAATGGTGGAATCATGTGAAGTGTCTACTACTATAACAGACAATGGTGGAATCATGTGAAGTGTCTACTACTATACATACAATGGTGGAATCATGTGAAGTGTCTACTGATATAACAGACAATGGTGGAATCATGTGAAGTGTCTACTACTATAACAGACAATGGTGGAATCATGTGAAGTGTCTACTGATATAACAGACGATGGTGGAGTCATGTCAAGTGTTTAATATAACAGACAATGGTGGAGTCATATGAAGTATCTATCTTATTCTCTATCTATCTATCTATCTATTATCTATCTATCTATCTATTATCTATCTATCTATATTATCTGTGTGTGTGTGTGTGTGTGTGTGTGTGTGTGTGTGTGTGTGTGTGTCGTGTGTGTGTGTGTGTGTGTGTGTGTCTGTGTCTGTGTCTGTGTCTGTGTCTGTGTGTGCTGTACCTGTTTGACTGTGAGTGTGTATGTGTATTAACTTGTTTTCTGTCTGTGTCTGTATACTGTGTGTGTGTGTGTGTGTGTGTGTGTGTGTGTGTGGTGTGTGTGTGTGTGTGTGTGTGTGTGTGTGTGTGTGTGTGTGTGTGTGTGTGTGTGTGTGTGTGTGTGTGCGTGTGTGTGTGCACTGTACCTGTTTGGCTGTGAGTGTGTATGTGTATTAGCAGGTTATCTGTGTCTGTATACTGTGTGCCAATTTAACCCAAAAATATGTTGCCTACACATCGCCCTTCTTCTTCACTTTACATCATATGATACCTAATCAATACAGGTTATTTTTATACCCTTATTATCTTTTTAGTGACAAGTTACAGTTATGTTGTGTCCATGCAGTGCTGACTGGTTGGTTAACAATTAACTAAGTAATCTAACCAAGAGCCATTGGAGACGACCGTGATTGTGATCATAAGAATAAAGTGGACTTTTGTTTCATTTGCTTATCAAACCTTTTCCACTTATGGAGAGATCGATTTTATTTTCATAATCTGTTGTCAAGCAGCATCAATATTCTAGATAGATAGATAGATAGATAGATAGATAGATAGATAGATAGATAGATAGATAGATAGATAGATGATAGATAGATAGATTCTGTTGTCAAGCAGCATCAGTGCATTAGTATTGCCCCCACCTAAAGTAACACTAACAGGAGTTTGACGAAGTACTGACAAGTGACAAGGCTTGCCACAGACTACTGAATCAGTGATGGTGATTCACAACCATCTCTCACTTCCTGCCATAACCAACAATCTTTTCAACAAAAACTCACCCTGAACACACATCAGCCTTTGCCCAACATTGTTGTCAAGAGCTGGGAAAACTGGATCGCGAGTGTGCTCCATGTTAATCTCAAGGAATGGCGACTGACGAACTACTCACGAGCAAAAATGGCGGCGAAATCGGGAAACCCCTTCCGTGGTAAACAATACTATTTTTAGAAACGAAACTAATACGGGCGACCACTCTTCATATGATTTTGTCAAGGTGCTGCGCTCTTTTTCCCAGGTTGAGCAATAGCAATGATGAAAGACTACAGTACTCTGTGTGATATGAATCGTTTAGGTGATGAAAAACACTTTGTTATGGAATACCAAGCACTGCAGAACTTTTGCAAACAATATTTTCCCCAGGCATTTCACAAATCGTCCTCTTTTTTTTTTTCTTTTTTAAAAAAAATAAATACGAAACTGATGAAAACGGGCAACAGAAAAAACAACAACTCAATTTTGCAACGTTCATTAACACAAGGACAATAAGTGTTTTTCTAAATCGTTTTTCATATGCATGCATAACCGCATAAGCATTTCTGTATACTGCTTTTGCTCTACACAGTTATTCATTTTTCTTGTCATAAGCTGTTCTCTCTCTATATATTTTAAGTGTGACTTCTCCCCTCTCTTGTCTGACTTGTATGTGGTAGCCTACTTTCATTAATTCATTCTTTTATTTTGAGGATGATGGAATAAGCACTCGTGTACTTTTTTTTTATCCAGTCCCTGTGTGTATGCACTTTGTAGATTTTGTCAGCTGTTCCTACTGGCACACAATGGCCTACTCTTTTGAAAAACGGAACAGGTTTTAACCTGCGTGCAAGGTGTTCTACGTGCATTCGCACATGGGACCTCGGTTTGTTCTTGGAGAGAAAGAAAAAGAAAGAAAGAATGAATGAGTGAATAATCTTTACTTTTCAAGGGTGACAGTTAAGCATTCTGATACTGTTCCTGAAAGTACAAGACTAATTTGCATTTACTGATAATTATGTTTCCCTTTTCTTTCTCTACAGCAAAAAAGAGTTAATGGGAAACAAAGAATGGTGTATTGTGAATTGAACTGATGTTTCCGAAATAGCCTTGTATTCTCTGGTACAGAGCAGTTTATCTTTCGTAGATTGTTGAAGGTGTCATAATAATTTCTTCTTGACATCTTGTAGCATTCTTAATGTTTTGTGGCGTTTTGCGTCACATCTTCTCGAAATGCGCCTTTAGCTTATTCATGGCGTGCTTGGGGGGGGGGGGGGGGGGGGGGTATGCGCGCCATGTCTTTTTGTGCGAGTGTGCGTGTGGCGATGCTGTCGTGCATCATAGTGTATGATGTTATTATTTGATGTGTGTTCTGGGGGTCATTTATGCCTACACTGTACCATGTTTCTTTCCAACAAACTTGGCTTATGTACTAGCGGGGTTGCCATCTTCGGGGCTGTGGTGTCGCCATTAGTCCAAGGCCACACATCAAAAATAGCTGTAAAGATTGTATGCATAAAGCAGAGCCCGGTCTTGGTGCCGTGGGCTCTGTAACTGTGCAAAAGTGCGGGTGGCAGGGGCCCCAAACCGGCGTGTTCGACACATCTTTTCGAAATGCGCCTTTGGCTTATTTATGGGGGGGGGGGGGGGGGTATGCGTTGGTGGCTGGTGTTTGTGTGTGCGTTTGTGTGTGTGGTGTGTGTGTGTGTGTGTGTGTGTGTGTGTGTGTGTGTGTGGCGGAGACCCTGCACTTTGCTGTGGTGTATCATATTGTATGATATAATTATTTGATGTGTGTTCTAGGGGTCATTATTGCCTACACTGTAGCCTACCATGTTTCTTTCCGACAAACTTGGATATGTGCAAGCGGGGTTGCCATCTTCGGGCTGTGGTGTCGCCACAAGTCCAGCGCCACACACATGAAAAATTGTTGTAAAGTTTGTATGCATAGAGTAGAGCATGGTCCTGGTACCCTGGGCTCTGTAACTGAACAAAAGTGCGGGTGGCATGGGCCCGAAACCGGTTTGTGTATTTTTCCCCATAGCTTGATCGATGATGTTGATGTCTTATTCAGTTATCGGTTCATTTCTCCTCTCATTTATATAACTGATGTTGTTGTTGTTCTCTCTCTTCCATCACATCAAATACCTGTATATGCATCTTTTCATGAAAGTACATAAGTTATTTGTTAATCATTAAGGGTGTATTAACCCTGACAGTGTATTTATATATATCTATGTCTAATTCATTATGACTGCTTTTGTTCTTTGAGTATTTGTGTTTTGCTCTTCCTCTTTATACCTGTCATTCACTTCTTGATATACATGCATGCTTTTCTTTTCTCTATAGCTCAAAAGGGTTAATGGGAATACACTACATATTGTGAAATTGTGAATTGTGAGTTTTGGCATTACTTTTTCTCTTTTTTTAAATTTCATTCTTTTATTTCGAGGATAACGGAATAAGCACTCATGTTTGTTTGTTTGTTGTTGTTGTTGTTTTTTTACATCCAGTCCCTGTTTGTATGCAATTTTGTAAATTTTGTCATCTATTCCCACCGGCACACAATGGCCTACCCTTCGGAAAGTTAGTCCTCGGATGAAATTATACACCGAGGCCCCGTGTGTGAACGCACGCAGAACATCTTGCGCACACGTTAAATCCTGTTCCGCTTTTCGTAAGAGTAGGCCATTGTGTGCCGGTGGGAACAGATGACGTTTACAAAATTGCATACACACGGGGGCTGGATGTAAAAAGCACACTTATTCCATTATCCTCGATATAAAAAAATAGAAATACAATAAAGAAAAAAGGTTGGTTGACGTGTAGTCCCTAAATAATGGGATAACTGTGTGGGGACTCTTTTTCTTCGTTGATAGCTTGAACATTGGGACTCCAATACAATCAAACTAAGCCCAGCTAAACCTGAGGTTTTGGCATGCGTGGCCTGCACGGTTTTTGTGTATGTATAATTCACATGTAGGTCTACCGGCGAATCGTTCCCCAGTCTAGCCCCCCCCCCCCCCCCCCCCCTCCCATCCTGCCACTGCAGCCATACTCAGGCTTGTCATGTCATGTTGATCAGCATTTTAGGCTTTTCTCCCTATCTAGATGACTCAGTCCACTTATACTGGTATGAACGTGGCCATACGTTTTTTGCTTCAGATTTCTGTTAATCCCCCCTCCCCTCCCTCCATGCCTGCCACAGTTCTTCTTACAAGTTTGACCAAACAAAATTTCAGACATGTGATAGAATCGCAC
Source organism: Stramonita haemastoma (assembly GCA_030674155.1). NCBI lineage: Eukaryota > Metazoa > Mollusca > Gastropoda > Neogastropoda > Muricidae > Stramonita > Stramonita haemastoma. The sequence goes on along the minus strand of CM060329.1, from coordinate 41,689,951 downwards.
ATGTAGCCTCGGGAGTACTGGATAGGGAATCTTTTTTTTCCTACTCCTATCTGATGGACATGAATGTCGATTGAGCATGCATTATTCTCTCTCTCTCTTCTTGTTTGTGGTTTCCTTTCCTCTTCTCTGGTATTCTTTTCCTCCAGTTCCTTCATCTTAATCATCTGTTGCATTCACTTTCAACACACATGAACTGTGTGTTGTCATCTGAAGAAGTTGTGATACCTGTGACAAGCTGGTACTTCTTCCATGTCTCTCCACTTTACCTTTTGTTCATCCTTTTAACTTTTCTTACTTAGTCTTGTTTTCTTTTTGTATGGCTTAAAACACTACATGTAATATCAATGTGCAAGATGTTCTGCCTGTGTTCACACACGGGGCCTCAGTTTTTGTCTCATCCGAATGACTTTTGGGGAGAGTGGAGTCTACACTGATGTTAACTCCAGGGGAATATATCATGTCCCCGTTAAGGTGTGTGTGTGTGTGTGTGTGTGTGTGTGTGTGTGTGTGTGTGTGTGTGTGTGTGTGTGTGAGAGAGAGAGGAGGGAGAGGGTGGGGAGAAGAGAGAGAATTATTTATTATTATTTTATATGAGGATACAGATGCATCATGTGCTTTTTTTATCGGTCCGTGTGTATGCAGTTTTGTAAATATGATTGTTCACGGCACACGAGGCTACTCTACGAAAGCGGAAGGATTTACGGGTGCAAAATGTTTGCGTGTTCGCAAGGGGCCCGGTTAAGTTCATCGAAGACTTTTGGGAGGGAGTCAGCATGAGTATCCAGGAAGAAATTCTCGACGACTCGAACGGTCGAACGGGAGAGAGAGAGAGAGAGAGAGAGAGAGAGAGAGAGAGTAGAGAGAGAGAGAGAGAGAGAGAGAGAGAGAGAGAGAGTCCAGAGAGAGAGAGAGAGAGAGAGAGAGAGAGAGAGAGAGAGAGAGAGAGAGAGAGAGAGAGAGAGAGAGAGAGAGAGTCCAGTCATATATCACATGACAACACAATTTTTTAAACTCCCACTGAGATGTATTTGACATCTTTCGAATATGAAGAAAACAAACACAATGCAACTTCTCATATATCCTGCTGCCATCCACACAACTAAAATAACATGTAATAAACACACACACACACACACACCAGATTATGTTCATAACAGTGATCAAAGTATTGCTAAACAGATGATTTGGTATGATATTGATAGTATACAAGCATTTTCTGGTTGATGCAAGCTTGAAAAGAGTAAGCCTACAGTATTATATTAACAAGTTCTGATCAAGACCAAAAAAACAAAAAAAAATCTTATGTAATGTAATAAATACATTTGAAGTTCATAACTGTATGACCAATATACACACTGCATGTAAATATCAGTTTTTCCATGATACATTTCTAGCTTTAAGCCAAAACACACACAAAACCCAACCAACAAACAAACTCCCCCCAAAAAAGTAAAAATCACCCAAACCACCCCCCTTATCCCCCCAAACATTCTATACAGATATATTCTTTCCCCCAGCCCCCCTCCCCCTCAATTGGAAATCAAAGATGATTACAGAGATTCACATTGATTTTCTTTAAAGTTGTTTGTGACTTAAGTACACCCAGCACGAGTGAAGTGAATGCAAATGCAATGCAATTGCCTGTTCAGACAGTATTTCAACTTTCACCTCCTTTGTAGTGAAGTGAATGCAATGCACTTGTCTGTTCAGACAGTATTTCAACTTTCACCTGCCTTTGTAGTGAAGTGAATGCAATGCACTTGTCTGTTCAGACAGTATTTTCAACTTTCGCCTGCCTTTCTTGGTGACTTCAGTACCCCAGCACTAGTGATGTGAATGCAATGTACTTGTCTATGTCTGTTAGACAGAATGTCAATTTTCATCTGCTTTCTTTGTAACCAAAAAAAATGACAGCATGCACTTCTGACATTACATTATTCAAAGATACACATAACAGACATTTCTTCATGACCTTCCAGTTTGTTGATGAACAAAGCAAAAAGGCCAAAATCACTACACAGAGCCTCGTACAATTTGTTGATGAACAAAAAGCAAATCACACAGAACTTTGTATGTCATTGCAGCAAACCCTGTGTGTCAAATAGGATTCTGACCTACCCTGTACTGTTGCTTGATTGACTGATTGTAGAATACTATAGCAATCATTGACCCAGTTATCCAAACTCTTGGCCACATCTGTCTCTGAGCAGCAGCAGCAGCAGCAGCAGCAGCAGCACTCTCTGAACACTGTTTTTCAGCCTGTTAGTAAGGCCTCTCTTCTATTCTGCTACAACTAACATGGACTGAATAGTGCTACACTGAAAATGGGTAAAGCACGAAGAAGTTAATTATCTTGTTTGACCATTTGAGATCAAGGTGCATGGAACAGAATCACTTCATCTAAAAACTAGGTGAATATTCTATTGGTCTTATTGTCGACAACTCATTTTAAAATACAACTGAGCTGGAAGGAATATTCAGAAGTAAACATGATTTGTTTCCTTTCATTTGCGAATAAAAATTCAATTCTATGCATCCTCTTAGTTACACTTAACGGCACACATGCATTCACAACAGACTTTTTCTTCATAAAAATAAAAGTGTCCACTTCAAATAAATGACAAAAGACAGACATTTCACAAAAATGACACCGATTTCCAGTAAGGCATTTATATATAAAGTTATAAATAATCTCAGGATCAAGTAGAAGCTGGAGGCTAACACAGCCAGCAAGAAAAATCAATCAAAACACCAAGTTTGAATAGAGTGGAAGGAATCAGTATTTTTATATTGATATGTATTAGTCCTAAAATATCTGGAAGTAACATGCATAGGGATACAAAAGAACAGTTGGGGGATGGGGGGTGGAAGAAAGCAGCTTGGTGCTACTTAACTCCATATAGAAGAGAGTGCGACAAACATTGAAAACACCATGTTTTATAAAGTGGAGGGAATTCATTTTTATATTGATATGTATCTATCTCTGAATAATCTCATATTCCACCCAAGCAAGGTTATATTGAAGATTATATTGAACAGACCGAAGCCACAAACAGAGACCATCATTGCTGAGGAAAAACAGGTTTCAGAGAATGGCGTAGCACAACAGAACAAATATTCAACCTTAGAATACTCCTTTAGCAGTACCTTCAACACCAATGACACCTCTAACATGGGTTTATTGATTTTAAGAAGGCATTCGACAGGGTGTGGCATGCAGCTTTGTGGGCAGCTATGAATTTGTGCAGCATTACTGCAAACCTGATCAGAGTCATCAAATAGTTGTACAACAAGGCCGCCTAGAAGTCAACAAAATTTTGAGAAAAGGCAGAACAGAGAGAGAAATGGAGAAAACTGGTTGTCAAGTCTTCAAGGGTGACCCCACAGTTGCCAGACTACGAGATATAGATAGATAGATAGATAGATAGATAGACAGATAATGAATAAGAAGACTAGAAACAGACAGACAGACAGACAGACAGACAGACAATAAGATAGATAGTAGACAGAAGACAGATAGAAGATAGATAGATAGATAGATAGACAGACAGATAGACAGATAGATAGACAGATAGCTGCATCTATCACAAAATATTTGGAAGTAATATGCATGGGCATGCTATGGAAAATTTGAGGGTAGTGTTTCTGTGGTAAAAAACAGCTCAATAACATTCACTTCCATATAATATACAAGAAAATGCTACAACTGTTTTTCAGTTAACATCTCTGAAAGTTCTTCTAAATACATGTTCAATTTCAGAAAACAATTTGACATTCTTGTATATTCAAGTGAAGTATGGAACTTTACAATAATCCTCAAATTTTATAGCATGATGATATTACCAATATAATAGATGCAACAGTAATGACAGCGAATTCTGATGGGTTTTCAAAGCGGAGTAGAAAACCTACAAATCGACAACACAGATGTATGCAGAAAGGTGAAATGAAGCGGAACAGTTCTTTATTCAATGCTTTCTGAACCTGCCATCCCAACTCAGTGAAGTCTAGGACAGAGAAAGAGTCTGCATGGCAACTTCCACAACTACTGCTGTTGACAAGTCCTTATACACAAATGATGGCATTCCCTCTCTCTCTCTCTCTCTCTCTCTCTCTCTCTCTCTCTCTCTCTCTCTCTCTCTCTCTCTCTCCTCTCTGTGTGAAGAATAGTCTTGCTGCTCTTTAGGGGTATCATCTGCATATAACTAGGGAATCCCATAGACCCAAACAATTACAACCACACATACGCATGCACGTGCACCACACCACACACACACACACACACACACACACACCACACACGCCCGCGCACAACACACACCACACACACACACACACACACACACAGAGTCTCAAAAAACACCTGGACAGGCTTAAATAAAATGCGTTGAAATGCCTGTCCAACTTTCTTGGGAAAATCTAATAACTATCTGTCTGTGTAGATGCCTGAACACATCAGAAACTTCATTTTAATTTGTCAATGATAATTATTTCACTTGTAAAATTCATGAATGTTTACAGAACATAGAGTAATCATATCTTGTATTCATATCATGTTGTGTGTGTGTGTGTGTGTGTGTGTGTGTGTGTTGTGTGTGTGTTGTGTGTGTGTGTGTGTGTGTGTGTGTGTGGTGCGCGTCTGTGATGTGTGCGTGCTGTAGTGTGCTGCGTGTCGTGCGCTGCAGTGCTTCATGCGTGTGTGTGTGAGTAAATTTGATATCTGCTTTGTGGCTGATTGTGTGTAAATGGTTTGAATCCAAGTGCTTTGACCCTGTTTGCTTTTGAGGATTCAGTGCTATATAAATCAATTAAAAAAAAAAAAACAGCCCACATACATCTGATTTGAATCTAGTAACAAACCTTGGCAGGAAATACAACACATTATTTTCATACATATAGTTTCAGAGAAAAACATGTTGTATTATGCTAAAAAAAAACCCCACCCTCTTAATTTAGAAATGGCACATGTCATCATTGCCTGGAACAACTGTGTAAGTCACCTGTAAATACACAAGACTGGCAGTTTGTTTTTCTTGTGGTCACTGATAATAGATTAAATGCCATGCGGTCAACCAACAACAATGCTAGGATTGATAAAAACCACCACAGTAAGCCATAACAACAACAACAATGATAACAACAATGTTTCTGCATTTAAAATGAAGCAAAAAAAGATTGTACAGACACCCTGGTGTTATTCTGTGACCCTGATAAACTAGGGTTTATATATAATATATATATATATATATATATATATATATATATATATATATATATATATATATATATATATAACACACCATTTACAACAAATATCAACCAAGAACCAGTCCCTGGAGTTGATTACACCTACCATCACAATGGCAAAAAACAGTGGTTCTAAGTTAAAAAAGGAAAAACTGCCACAACAAATACCCTACAACAAAACAAGCAGTAACATTTCTCCTGAAAGGTATCTCAATCCACAATAACAAATGCAACAACAAACAACAACAAAAAGAAAAAAAAAAAAAGAAAAAAGTAAACATTTCTCTTGAAAGGAAACTCAATCCACACTAACAAACGCAACAAAGAAAAAAGAAAAGAAAAAAAAAAAGTAGAAACATTTCTCTTGAAAGGAAACTCGGTCCATAATCGAACCAGAGTGGCGTAATTTTTAAATTAATTTTTTTTTTTATTTATACCACTGTATGTCCAGCAGATTTCTCTGTGTGAAATTCGGGCTGCTCTCCCGGGGAGAGCGCATCGCCATAAGTGCAGCGCCTACCCATTATTTTTATTTTTATATACAGCCCCAAAGCTGCCTTGGGGATCTCCAACTCCCCGATTTTTCATCAGGGAGGTGTCTAAACACAACACCTGTGTGCATGCTGTTTTTGATTTTTTTTTTTTAATAGTTTTGTCATCCGCTCCTACGGGCACACAATGGCCTGATCTCCGAAAGGCGGATCGAGGTTTTAACATGTGCGCAAGATGTTCTGCGTGCGTTCGCACATGGGGCCTTGGTTTATAGTCTCGTCCAAATGCCTGAATTCCCTGACCCACAGCAGGAGACCTTTGTGCAGGCCATGGCGGGAATGAACAGAACACAATGGAAGCATACCTCATGTCAGTTTTTCCTCCACTCCCTACTACACCACCTTCATTGGGACTCTTCCTCTTCCAGAGGTTGCGAACACCAAACATTTATGACCGTAAAAGAACCCAAGGCAACAGTCTGACAAAAAATTAAGCTACTTGTACAGGGAAACAAACATCGGCCGAGAAAAGAAAAAAAAAGGGGGTGGGGGGGGGTGGCAATGTCTTGAGGATTATGCTCTCCACAGCAAGAGCAGCCCCAGTTTTGCTCCACAAACCTGCTGTGATTGTGACCAGGGGCTTACAATGGATGTAGTGTAACCCGAGTCGAGAAATATGTATACTCTTGGGTGCAAAGGTGCTGATGAGATCGAGTGGTAACAGATGAAATAAACTGTGATTAGGAATGTTGGGGGGGATGTGGTTCTGTATGCAGACATTTTAATAAGTAGTCAGATAGATACCACTCTGCAGACAGTCAAATCCTATCTACTAACTACCCAGCTGGGTCAAGTCTATACCACCAGCCTGTGTGTCAAGTTTATCACTCATAACCTCTGCAGCATGTGGTCAATGTTCTATTACTCAACTACCCCTTGTGTGTCAACCTCATACTACTCAACTACCCAGGCCTTGTGTGTACAATGTTCTATCTACTCAACTACCCAGGCCTTGTGTGTCCAATGTTCTATCTACTCAACTACCCAGGCCTTGTGTGCAACTCATACTCATACCCAAGCCTGTGTTAACTCATTCTACTCAACTACCCAGGCCTTGTGATTACCAATACACTTGTTTTCAACTCTATCTACTCAACTACCCAGGCCTTGTGTGATCTCAACTAACTTTTTCAACTCTATCTACTCAACTACCCAGGCCTTGTGTGCAACCTCATATTACTCAACTACCCAGCCTTTGTAAACTCATATCTACTCAACTAAGCTGTGTCCAATGTCTATACTCAACTACCACCTTGGTCAATTCATCTATCAATACTCAACTCATATACTCAATACCCCAGGCCTTTTAAAATTTTTTTGTTTTATAAACAATTTAGAGCAAAAATGTTACAAAAATTGTGTACTGCTTCTCTGCCTGAAATCTGCCATCCAAAGCTTAATGCCACTTTACTTTAATCAGGCGGCAAAACTGTTTAAGTGCAACAAGTATAACGGTCTGTTTTCATGTGTTATGATTTCCATCTCATCTGTCATATGATTCAAATACCGTACGGTTTAAATGCTGTGCACCTTTTTCTTTTTGTTTGTGGTGCTAATCATCTTGATAAAACAAAAAACAAAATGTTGATGGGTCTGTGAAAGCTGTCATGTCTTCTGCATACATACATGGAAAGGAGAAGATGGCAAGAAACAAGAATAGTTAATTACCCACATAACAAAATAAGAATGTAGTTCTTGTTATTACATCAGTATAGAATTTAAAAATAACAACAACAAACAACCGTGTAATATAAACAATTACATATGTATAAAGATATATATAATATATAAAGGAGAAAAAGATCTCAGTCTGATATGTAGAAGGAGAAAACAGAAGTGAATATCACAAACTTTGGGACAAACTAAAAACCACACACACAGAGAACTCATTTACTACCGATACACACAACTGACGACAACCTGCTCAGCCACTTGCAACAGGACCTGGCCATTTGACGTAACAGTTGTTGAAACTGAAGCACACGTTTCCCTCTCCTCAACAAACTCTCCACAAAACATAAGCTTTCAAGCACCCTGCACTTTACCTAACCTATCACATAGCATGCAGACCCATGTATTCCATTATCTCTCCCGTTTGCGTTCATCTCACCTCAGGTACACATACAGCTGTACCTACAATGATTTAGCCCATTATAGGTGTCCATCATAAAAGAGCAAACCAAAATTCATGATCCCCGCCCCCCCACCACCCCCAAAAAAGAAATATCTGTGGTACTAATCAACACAACTGGGAAGAGATCGAGGCCAGCTGTGTGTAGAGATCCTGTGGTAGGAATCTGCAAGCTGCTGCCTCTCTCTCCCTGCTGCTGATCAATCGGAAGATATTGTTGGGGCTCTGGACATTTTTTCAAAGTTCTTCTAACAGGTATACTTGTAGACTCTTAACTTTACTGCTGCAATAGTACTGGTATGTGAAACATTCAAACAGCATGGACTTGCTGATTTGACTGACCTTGTGTGGTGCCTTCATAATTTGGTTACGTGGTGTGTATGTGTGTGTGAACAAACAGTAATTAAAATGTTTGTATTATATCAATTTTTGCATGACAGGCTTTTTTTCGATCCCATTAATGTTGAGACTCTGAACTTGAAAAAACATGACCCCATGTATTATTTGTTACACCCCTCAAAGCGCTTCTGCTTTTGTTGTCTGCTCAGATTGTTGATTGTGGTCTGCAATAATTGTGCGGAGTTCTTCAAAAGGCTGACCCTGTCAAATGTCCCTCCTCCCCCCCCCCCCCCCCCCCCCCCCCCCCCCCACACACACACTGAGAAAATGAACCCCCACCACCTCCAAAATAAAGAATACAGGGGTGATTTTAGTAGTACACTAAAAAATCTCAATAAACATGTGTTCTCATTCATTGCAATAATTTTCAATCATTTCAAGAAGATTTTGCTATATGTATGTATAGACATACACATGCCTATGTCACACAACAATATACACATACATGTAGCTGTGCACAGTTTTGTGCATAAGTGCGCTGCAATGACATGTCTCTAACACACACTCACCAACACACCCCTAATGAAAGCAAGATTCCTGTATTAGGAAGAATGCCCTTCAATGCCCCTGTCCCTGTGTCATGTCACAGAGTCTGATATATATATACAACTTTCTACCTGTCATGCTCTGATGTACCTGTCGTCACTGTCACGCTCTTTCTACCAGTGCACTGTTTTACTAATCCAACTATCAGATGAAATCTGTGCAGGTTAGGAGACAGAGTTTGCACAGTTGTTTATGTTCGTTGACAGTTGCTTCACATGTAATTTACTACTGTTCAAACTATGGTATCTAACGATTTTTTTAAAAAGTCTCCTTTGCCTTACAGCAAAAGCCAAAGAAAGTATGCCTTACCTACAGCACCTGGTGGACTTTGGTGAACTGATAAACGCTTGTATGAAGCTCTTATACAACCCAAACGTTCAGTAGTGGTGTGTGAACATCCCAACCCTGGTACAGTGCTAAAGTTCAACTACAGGTATAAAACACATGACAGTTCTAAATTTCTACAGGTATAAAAGGACACTCCAACCCTGGCACAGTGCTAAAGCTCTACAGGTATAAACAGGACATCCCAACCCTGTGTTGGTACAGTGCTAAAGTTCATCTACAGGTATAAATAGGACATTTCAACCCTGGTACAGTGCTAAAGCTCTACAGGTATAAACAGGACACCCAACCCTGTGTGTACAATGCTAAAGTTCTACAGGTATAAACAGGACATCCCAACCCTGGTACACTGCTAAGTTTATCTACAGGTATAAATAGGACATCCCAACCTGTGTGGTACAGTTTCTAAAGCTTCTACAGGTATAAAAGGACACCCCAACCCTGGTACACTGCTAAAGTTCTACAGGTATAAACAGGACATCCTGACCCTTGGTGTACAGAGCTAAAGCTCATCTAGAGGTATAAACAGGAATGCAATTACATCATACTACAGAACACTAAATCTCAATTGTCACAGCTAAAAGAGATTGCACTAGCAAGTCATCAAACTACACCACTTCTCACTCATCACAGAACTCACAACAACAACACCACTAATAATAACAACAACAATGAAAATCTCTTCAGGCTGCTTTGACAGCCATCAATCCATCAATCAATCCATAAATCAACCATAAATCAATCAATTCAACCCATCAATCACAATCCATCACAACCTACAATATCAATCAACCTATCAATCACATCAATCAACCCATCAATCAATCAATCAACCATCCATCCAGCATAACGACCTTGTGTAGAAAGAGAAGCGGAGTGAACAGTCAATCTAGACAATCTCCTCTTCCACGTCGGTGATGAGGCGGAGGGCCTGTTTCTCCTCAGCGCTGCTCTGCTCACTCTGCAGCGACTCCATGTCAGGCAGGGGCTGGCTCCTGGGCAGGGCCTCATACATCCTGCAACAGGGGGACAGCATAGCCTAGTGGTCAGAACATTGCGCTCAACAATTTGACGACCTCGAGTTCGATTCCCGTTCGAGGGGATTTTTCCCCTGGAGTTAACATCAGTGCTGAATCCATTCTCCTGAAAAGTCTTTTGGATGAGGCTGTAAACCGAAACCCCGTGTGTGAACACACGCAGAACATTTTGCGTACACGTTAAATCCTGTTTTGCTTTTCGTAAGAGTAGGCCATTGTGTGCCGGTGGGGACAGGTGACAATATTTATAAAACTGCATACACATGGGGGCTGGATGGGAAAAAAGCACATGAGTACTTATTCCATTATCCTTGATATAAAAGAATTAAAAATTTTTTTTTTTTTAATAAAATAAAAACAGCCACCACACACATACACCCCCTCTCCCCCGCCATCAGCACAAAAGCTCGGCTTCAATTTCCAGGAGGGGTCACTAAAGCACAGATTCCATGCCTCAGAGGTCTAGAGCCAACATGCCCAGAAATGGAGATTCCAGATTTCAGAGGTCTAGAGGTAATGTACCCAACAGTAGAGAACTATGAACATACCCGGCATGCATAAATTATCTTGCACTCTTTCAGTTTATCTCCATCTACTGTTGGAGAGTACGCCAGCAACACCACTGGCACAGAGGACTCTGTACATACCCAGCATGCATATGGCTACCTGGGGAGGGATGAACTTGGCCAGGAAAATGCCCCAGACAGACTGCCTCAAACACCCAGTGCAGCAACTCTAAACTGATGTAGAATGCAAGAGATGTGTGCAAACTTTATGGAATCTAAACTGTTATACCATGCAAGAGGCATTTGCAAACTATCTGGTATTAACACTGATTTAAAATGCAAGAGTTGTGTGCAAACTATCTGGTATTATAACTGATCTAAAATGCAAAAGATGTGTGCAAACTATCTGGTATTATAACTGATGCATGTGCAAACCATCTGATATCTAAACTGATACATTTAAACACAAACTTCGACCATTTGATAGTCATACTGACCAGTTTCTGCTTTCAAAAAGGAATAATTGTTATGTCAGTACAACAAATCTCTTATTGTAATGAATTGTATAAATAAATTACCCATTGAAATGATATGTATCAATCAATCTTTTTTTTAAACATAATGTAGAAACACAAACAAATATATTATATAATATATATATTATATATATTATATAATATATATATATAATTATATATATCTGAAATTCTATCTTTTACTGTCTAAAATGAAAATCACATCTAAAAATATGAATAGCACTTGATCACATATCATTTTATCACTTACCAAAAAAAATCTATTTGCTATTGTTAACTTTTAAATATTTCTCTCTCTCTCTTTCTCTCTCTGTTTACCACACACACACACACACACACACACACACACACACACACACACACACACACACACACACACACACACACATCAATTTCTATTAAAAGAAAACTTTGAGATAAAATGATTTGTTTTTTAAATGAACATTTCTTCACATAAACAGCTATGTACAATAGTAATGAACAAAAGCCAAATCTTGCAGGTATGTTAAAAGGTTGTACAGACTGATAATATGACAAAAAAGCAAATGCAATTTTGTAGATTTCACTACAGATCATGGGTAGTATGAACAAAAATTCCATTTAGCTTCAAGTTTCCATGTATTCACAAAATACTCACTCATGTTAGTGTACACACACACACACACACACACACACACACACACACCACACACACACACACACACACACACACACACACTCCTGATCCCGTGTGTATACATGCTCCCTGTGATTTGTAGGTGAGATGAATGTAAATGAAGCAGGGTGCATTTTGTGTAGGTGAGAGCCAGAGGAGTTGAATAATAAACAATATAACATAAAATTCTGAAACAACAACAACACCACACAAAGCCCGAAAAACAGAATAAAAACAATATAACAGAATATTCTGAAACAACAGCAGCAACAACAACAACACACAGAACCAGATGAACAGAAAAATAACTAGCACAAAAAATGATAAAACAACAGCAACATACAGAGTCATGAGCAGATAGATAAACAGTATCACAGAAAACTCCAGAACAACACCAACAACAACACACACAGCCAGATGAGCAAAATAATGATATGACAGAAAATTCTCCCCTCCCCCAAAAAAAAAACACAAACCCAACCCCCCCCCCCCCCCCCCCCCAAACAACAAACAAATAAAACAACCCCAAACCTAACAACAACAACAGTAGAGTAAACAGCCAAAAAAACTCCCACCCCAACAGATCACAGACACATAGTATTAGCACAAGGCAAAAACTTCCACACCCAACAGATCACAAACACAGGGCACAGGCAAAAACTTAAACCTCCAACAGATCACAGACACATAGTGTGAGCACAAGGCAAAAACTTCCACACCCAACAGATCACAGACACATAGTGTGAGCACAAGGCAAAAACTTCCACACCCAACAGATCACAGACACATAGTGTGAGCACAAGGCAAAAACTTCCACACCCAACAGATCACAAACACATAGTGTGAGCACAAGGCAAAAACTTCCACACCCAACAGATCACAAACACATAGTGTGAGCACAAGGCAAAAACTTCCACACCCAACAGATCACAAACACATAGTGTGAGCACAAGGCAAAAACTTCCACACCCAACAGATCACAAACACATAGTGTGAGCACAAGGCAAAAACTTCCACACCCAACAGATCACAAACACATAGTGTGAGCACAAGGCAAAAACTTCCACACCCAACAGATCACAGATACATAGTATGAGCATGATGCAAAAACACCCACACCCAACAGATCATAAACACAGGGCATAAGCAAAAACTCCCACACCCAACAGATCATAAACACAGGGCATAGGCAAAAACTCCCACCCCAACAGATCACAGACACAGGGCATAGGCAAAAACTCCCACACCCAACAGATCATAAACACAGGGCATAAGCAAAAACTCCCACACCCAACAGATCATAAACACAGGGCATAGGCAAAAACTCCCACCCCAACAGATCACAGACACAGGGCATAGGCAAAAACTACCACACCCAACAGATCATAAACACAGGGCATAAGCAAAAACTCCCACACCCAACGGATCATAAACACAGGGCACAGGCAAAAACTCCCACACCCAACAGATCACAGACACATAGTATTAGCACAAGGCAAAAACTCCCACACCCAACGGATCATAAACACAAGGCACAGGCAAAAACTTAAACCTCCAACAGATCACAGACACATAGTGTGAGCACAAGGCAAAAACTTCCACACCCAACAGATCACAGACACATAGTATGAGCACAAGGCAAAAAACTCCCACACCCAACAGATCACAGACACATAGTATTAGCACAAGGCAAAAACTCCCACACCCAACAGATCACAGACACATAGTATTAGCACAAGGCAAAAACTCCCACACCCAACAGATCACAGACACATGATATGAGCACAATGCAAAAACTTCTACCCCCACAGATTATAGACACATAGTATGAACACAAGGCCAATTGAAAATGGACAAAAGATACCAACAGAAAATGGCAAAGGACCAAAAAAAAAAAGGGGGGGGAGGGGCTAAGAGATAAGGAAAAATGTGTAAACATCAAACACTAAAACAACAAACACAAAAAGAGATGGGGGGGAGGAGGGGGAGTGCATCACACACTAAAACATCATCAGGAGCAGAAGTGCACAGGCTTTGCACACTAAAACATCATCAGGAGCAGAAGTGCACAGGCTTTGCACAATAAAACACAGTCTGAGGCAGATACCACATCTAAGCCATACAGTAAAACTAAAGCAAGCTTCTAATTCTATTAATGCAGGTTTGATACAAACAACAGGATTGGTGTGTGTCAGGGAAGGAGCAGGAGTTACAGACTGTGCTATGAACTCACTCTCTCCCTCCTCTCTATCCCCCCCCCCCCCCCCCCCCCCCCCCCCCCCACACACACACATACGCACAAAGACACACACATACGCACAAAGACACACACATACGCACGCGCGCACACACACACACACACACACACACAGAGAAATCAAAACTAACAGAAGCCATCTCTGAAAAGTGGTAGTTACCACACACCAATCTTCACCCAGCCAACCATCCCTTCCCCTCCATCACTGTGCACAGAGTGCTGTCCCTCTTCCTCGTTCCTTCAGGGAGACACAAAGCCAAGATCCTATTGTGACTGTTACTGTCCTGCTAAACCTCAACATTCTGCTAGAAGAACTGACAAACACCTTGCTAATGGACCTCAACATCCTGGCTATAATCATTAATGAACACCTTGCTAATGGACCTCAACATCCTGGCTAAAATCATTAATGAACATCCTGCTAATAGACCTCAACATCCTGGCTAAAATCATTAATGAAGACCTTGTTAATGGACCTCAACATCCTGGTTAAAATTATTAACAAACATCACCTTGCTAATGGACGTCAACATCCTAACTATAATCATTAATGAACACTTAATGAACACCCCTGTACAAACAAAACCCCACTGTCTACAGTAAGGGCTTTTAGGTCAAAGTGACTTAGTTAACTGCCTTAAGTCCCTAGCTTCTGTAGGTTAGAAGACTAAATAAACTGGATCAATATTTTTGGCTTTTCATTAAAAAAAAAAAAACACGACTCTTGTTGAGCCCTTTATCTAACTGAAGACGAAAAGACTGGACATTTAAGTATGGATACGTTTGGGTTAGGAGTTAGGAAAAGAGTTTCAGGTGGTATTAAGATGAAAGTAAAGCTATACAGTGTGAGTTTTGACAAAGATTAAAATGAAGCTATCCAGTATATTATAATTTAGGGTTTTGACAAAGATGAAAGTAAACCTATACAGTATGAGTTTTGACAAAGATGAAAATGAAGCCATCCAGTATATTATAATTTAGGGTTTTGACAAAGATGAAAATGAAGCTATCCAGTATGAGTTTTGACAAAGATGAAAGTAAAGCTATACAGTATGAGTTTTGACAAAGATGAAAATGAAGCCATCCAGTATATTATAATTTAGGGTTTTGACAAAGATGAAAGTAAAGCTATACAGTATGAGTTTTGACAAAAGATGAAAATAAAGCTATCCAGTATATTATAACTATGGGTTTTGACAAAGATGTGGAAAGCATGTGGAACCAAACAGGATTGATGTGTCAAGGTTTTGTGAAGGGTTACTTAGTAAATAAACCAGTGCACAAAATCACATCATCAGTGGTTATATCATATCATATTACTTTGATGACCGAAATCTGCAAACAGGAACCACAAAGGAAAAGACATTACAACATCCAAGAGTCAATATACACAAAAGTCAATCTACACTATGAAAATTACTTCAATTTTTTTGTCTGAAGAGAAAAGAAAAAAAAAAGTGTACTTTAACTGACAGATTCTTTGATAAGCGGTATAATCAGGACACATCTACATGCTGTATTTCAAGTCTCTCCTCTTGAAATCTGTTCCAATGACGTAACTGCTAGCAAATTTGTTTGTTTGGTTGGTTTCTTTTTGTCTCCTGTACTCCAGTTTATTTGTCTAAACACCTTTACCTTGCGCTGGCAATTTGAAGACCCGGGTTCGAGTCCGGTCGAGGAAATTTTCTTTCTGGAGTTAACATCAGTGCTGACTCCACTCTCCCCAAAAGTCCTTCGGATGAGACTTTAAACCGAGGCCCCGTGTGCGAACGCACGCAGAACATCTTGCGCACACGTTAAATCCTGTTCCGCTTTTCGTAAGAGTAGGCCATCGTGTGCCGGTGGGAACAGATGACAATATTTACAAAACTGCATACACACGGGGACCGGATGAAAAAAAAGCACATGATTGCTTATTCTGTTATCGTCGATATAAAAGAATAAATAAAAATAAAATAAAAATACCTCTCTTTTCTGTTTTAGACACTTTGACCTCTTTTTTTTGGACACTATTACCTCCTTTTTAAAGACACCTTTACCTCCTTTTTCTTTTAGACACCTTTACCTCCTTTTTTTTTTTTTTTAGACACCTTTACCTCCTATTTGAGACACCTTTACCTCCTTTTTTTTTTAGACACCTTTACTTCCTTTTTAAGACACCTTTACCTCCTATTTTTAGACACCTTTACCTCCTTTTTAAGACACCTTCACCTCCTTTTTTTTAAAGACACCTTTACCTCCTTTTTTTAGACACCTTTACCTCCTTTTTAAGACACTTTCACCTCCTTTTTTTTAAAGACACCTTTACCTCCTTTTTTTTTTCCTTAGACACCTTTACCTCCTTTTTTTTTTTTTTAGACACCTTTACCTCTTTTAAAAAAACAACACCTTTACCACCTTTTTTTAATAGACACCTTTACCTTTTTTTTTAAAGACACCTTTATCTCCTTTTTTTAAAAGACACCTTTACCTCCTTTTTTTAAAAAAAAGACATCTTTATTTCTTTTTTTCTTTTTTTTTTTTTAGACACTTTTACCTCTAGCCCTGGTCTGGGTGCTTACTGAATCCCTTTGATGTTAGTGCGGCAAAAACAGTCATCAACAGGTAAAGGAAAAAAAAAAAAGTCAATCACCGTGGAAATGAACCCTTCTCCCATCACTTGTGTCTATTTCTCTTCCTACACTGACACTCACTCCCATAGATACACCAGTGAGGAGAAAATGCTGCAGTTACATACACAGTAGAGACACATACAGCATCAAGAGAAGCGATGAGTAGCGACACATACACCATGGAGAGAAGCGATGAGTAGTGACACATAAATCATAGAGAAATGATGAGTGGTGACACATCCACCATGGAGAGAAATGATGAGTAGTGACACATACACCATGGAGAGAAGCAGGGAGTAGTGACACATCCACCATGGAGAGAAATGATGAGTAGTGACACATACACCATGGAGAGAAATGATGAGTAGTGACACATACACCATGGAGAGAAATGATGAGTAGTGACACATACACCATGGAGAGAAATGATGAGTAGTGACACATACACCATGAAGAGAAGCAATGAGTAGTGACACATACACCATGGAGAGAAGCAATGAGTAGTGACACACACACCATGGAGATATATGACGAGTAGTGACACATCCACCATGGAGAGAAATGTTGAGTAGTGACACATCCACCATGGAGAGAAGCGGGGAGTAGTGACACATACACCATGGAGAGAAATGATGAGTAGTGACACATCCACCACCAAGAGAAGAGCAGTGACACATACACCATGGAGAGAAGCGGAGAGTAGTGACACATACACCATAGCAGGGAGTAGTGGCACATACACCATGGAGAGAAATGATGAGTAGTGACACATGCACCATGGAGAGAAATGAAGAGTAGTGACACATACACCATGGAGAGAAATGATGAGTAGTGACACATACACCATGGAGAGAAATGATGAGTAGCATACACCATGGAAAGAAATGATGAGTAGTGACACATACACCATGGAGAGAAGCGGGGAGTAGTGGCACATACACAATAGCAGGGAGTAGTGGCACATACACCATGGAAAGAAATGATGAGTAGTGACACATGCACCATGGAGAGAAGCGGGGAGTAGCGACACATACACCATGCAGAGAAGTGGGGAGTAGTGGCACATACACAATAGCAGGGAGTAGTGGCACATACACCATGGAGAGAAATGATGAGTAGTGACACATCCACCATGGAGAGAAATGATGAGTAGTGACACATACACCATGGAGAGAAGCAATGAGTAGTGACACATCCACCATGGAGAGAAATGATGAGTAGTGACACATACACCATGGAGAGAACGATGAGTAGTGACACATACACCATGGAGATTGATTGATATTGATTGATTGATTCTTTTATATTGAGGATAATGGAATAAGCACTCTTGTGCTTTTTTACATCCAGTCCCCGTGTGTATGCAGTTTTGTTAATGTCATCTGTTCCCACAGCACACGATAGCCTACTCTTACGAAAAGCGGAACAGGATTTAACATGTGTGCAAGATGTTCTGCGTGCGTTTGCACATGGGGCCTCAGTTTAAAGTCTCATCCGAAGGACTTTTGGGGAGAGTGGAGTCAGCACTGATGTTAACTCCAGGAGAAAAATCACCTCGACCGGACTCGAACCCGGGTCATCAAATTGCCAGCGCAATGTTCTGACCACTAGGCTATCCGTCCCCCCTTGATGTGTGTCTCTCCCTGTCTCTCCATGGTATCACTACTCATCATTTCTCTCCATGGTGGATGTGTCACTACTCATCATTTCTCTCCATGGTGTATGTGTCACTACTCATCATTTCTGCCCCCAGGAGAGAAATGAGTAGTGGCACATACACCAGGGAGAGAGGCAGGGAGGAGCGGTACAACTTCACTCACCTCGCCTACCAACCCCTGCTGGCTGCTGCCCTGGCCAAAGCTGGGTAAGATTTTGCTGCTGCTGCTGATGTGTCTGCCCGAGTTCAACACAACAGCAACAGCTCACAACACACACACACATAGCCAACCCTGATGTCTACCGTCAAACATGCACCCACACCGCATACAGCAAAGCAGTGGAGCTGAGCTGATCAAAGAGATGACACTAACAGAGACTACTGGCTGCCAGCACTCAAGAGGTTGAAACCATGAGACCATGGCCCAGGCCAAAATCTGTGTCAGTTATTGATGTCACTATGTGCTGAGCCCTACAATAATTTATGGTTTTATGTTGTAAATTGTGATGTTGGAATTGAATCGTCTTCAGCCACGACAAGCTTTTAGCATATCAACCTGCATTCTCTTTGAAAAGAGAAAATAAAAACCCTCTGAAGTTGGAGTATGTCTGCCTATAGGGTAATGAGCTTGAAAAGACATGCACGCAAACTTCTTATCCAGTGTGTATTTTCAGTCTCACAGTGATTCCCAGGTGTAATGTGTGAGACAGGTGCAAATAGCTTGTCTGGTCAAAATACCGCTTCATAAAAAAAGGAAGAAAAAAGCATTTCTCAAAATGGATTTTAAAAACAAATGGACAAAGACAGCTTTAAGCACACAAAAGTATATTTTTTTTAAAGGCTGAAGAAAACAGGAGTTCTTGCTGCATCCATGAGGAGGGAGCCACCTGGCAGTCCCTGCCTCTCAACTTCCATCTCACCTTACTTACACTGCTTGCAAGCCTGACCAGTCCCCTTTTCACCACTCCTATACTTACTGATCCTGAGTAATCATTTCACTCACAAAAATGAAGTCATTCTTGCCTTTCAAGGGCTCTTTTTATATCGAAACAAACTGGACTGGTTATTTGGTCTCTGATTAGCTTTTCCCATTAGATTTCAGTTGCTGTGATGCTGAAAATACTGTTGATCACACTACTGGTCCCTAAGACAGTCTTAACCCTGGCTTTACTTTGCTGTATACTTTCTTGTTTATTTTTCTACTTTTTTTTCTCTGTTTACAAATTTCATGAAAAGTTTATTGAACCGGAGTGGAGACTGACAAAAATCCCAACATGCATTAGGTCAGTTTGTTAGAGGACACAACACATCTGAAAGCACATTGCATATACACACATTCACTTGTGCACATGTATGTGTGCTGATGCAACTACACACCTCATACGACTATGCCGACACACTTTATCACAGAACAACAGGAAGTTGCTGTGGGACAAGTCCATTTGACCTTTATGTGCAATCAAGGTCAAACATCTGCTTTGTTGATTTCAGAACAACCTCAGGTTTCGTTTTGTGTCCCCTACCCCCTTCCCATTCCTACCCTCTTCCTGGCTTCTCCCTGGCTTTTGTCACAAGGACATTTTCACATCATTCACAGTGTTGGCTCCTTTAGAAAAACAAACAGGTCGTAATCTCTGTTCTCAGGTTTGAAAACAGTCGAAAGTTCAAAAGCTTCATACACAAAAAAGAAACGTGAAAGCTGGAGAAATCTATTAAGTTGACAACTGCCCAGACTAATTAAAAACAACAATGACAACTGCACAGACTGATAAACAACAATGACAACTGCCCAGACTGATAAACAACAACAATGACAACTGCCCAGACTGATAACAATGACAACTGCTCAGACTGATAAACAACAACAATGACAACTGCCCAGACTGATAACAATGACAACTGCCCAGACTGATAACAATGACAACTGCTCAGACTGATAAACAACAACAATGACAACTGCTCAGACTGATAAACAACAACAATGACAACTGCCCAGACTGATAAACAACAACAATGACAACTGCCCAGATTGATAACAACAATGACAACTGCCCAGACTGATAACAATGACAACTGCTCAGACTGATAAACAACAACAATGACAACTGCCCAGACTGACTGTCTTTTAACAGAAAGGCCAAGGACCAAGCATGCTGACAATGACACATCTCATCAACACTTGTGTCTTTTCACAGAAAGGCCAAGAACCAAGCATGCTGACAATGATAATGACAACAGCTCATCCAAACTTGGGTCTTTTAAAAGTCCATGCATCACAATCACAGCAAGGGTTTTACCTCCTCCAGGAAGGACACAACTTGTCCTCATCTATACCTGACTATCCTAATATTGGAAAGATTAAAAAAAAAAAAAGATACCACTG
>CM060329.1:41661589-41666589 GCA_030674155.1 Stramonita haemastoma | reverse complement strand
AGGTAAGTGGAAGACAGAAGTATGTGAAAGGCAGGGGGAATATGTGGAAGACAGGAAAGGTAAGTGGAAGACAGAAGAGGTGTGTGGAAGACAGGACAGGTATGTGGAAGACAGGAAAGTATGTGGATGACAGGAGAGGTAATAATGTGGAAGACAGGAGAGGTATGTGGAAGACAGGAGAGGTATGTGGAAGACAGAAGAGGTATGTGGAAGACAAGAGAGGTATGTGGAATAATATAATAATAATAATAAAATGGAGGCTTATATTGCGCACATTCCCAAAAACATGGGCTCACCGCGCTGTACAATCAAATCAATTTAAATAGGTTACATATGAACGTGAAAAATGCATGCACATACAATACACAGCATATTACATGGCCAGAGAATAAAAGTAAAAATAAGAGCAATATCATCAAGAAAATGTGCAGCGCAGTACAATGCATACACACACTCACACTCACACACACACACACACACACACACATACAAACACACACGCGCGCATGCGTGCAAAAATTACACGCATACACAAAACACACGACACGGAATAACAAAGAAAACAGCACATTCACGGATTTACCCTACATGTACTCACATTAACCAAAAAAAAATAAGATGAAGTAAAATAGAAATGAAGAACCTTATCATATCCCAAAACAGCAAAAGACCAGCACTAGGGTCAGAGATTAGTCAATCAAATGGGAAATCAATTTTGATCAGTGGTCAGGGACAAGAATCGGATAAAAAGGTGTGTTTTTAGCAACCTTTTAAAGGAGGAAGTAGAGTCGGTGTGTCTTATTTGAGATGGAAGTGCGTTCCGCAGAGTGGGACCTACATGAGAGAATGAGCCCTCGCCGTGCTGTTTTTTTTTTTACTTTGGGAATGCTCAAGATTCTAGTGTCAGAAGATGAGCGGAGTGGTCTGTTTGGGTGGTACACAGAAAGAGTATCGGAGAAGCATTCTGGAACTTTGTTCAAGAAGAAATTATGACGATGCATCACAACTGAAGACAGACTGAAGACAGAAGAGGTATGTACGTGGAAGACAGGAGAAGTATGTGGAAGACAGGAGAGGTATGTGGAAGACAAGAAAGGTATGTGGAAGACAAGAGAGGTATGTGAAAGACAGGAGAGGTATGTATACATGTGGAAGACAGGAGAGGTGTGTATGTGGAAGACAGAGGAGGTATATGTGGAAGACAGAAGAGGTATGTGGAAGACAGGAGAGGTATGTGGAAGACAGGAGAGGTATAGGGAAGACAGGGGAGGTATGTGGAAGACAGGAGAGGTATGTGGAAGACAGGAGAGGTATGTGGAAGACAGGAGAGGTATGTGGAAGACAGGAGATGTATGTGGAAGACAGGAGAGGTATGTGGAAGACAGGAGAGGTATGTGGAAGACAGGAGAGGTATTTGGAAGACAGGAGAGGTATGTGGAAAACAGGAGAAACATGTGGAAGACAGGAGAGGTGTGTGGAAGACAGGGGAAGTATGTGGAAGACAGGAGAGATATGCGGAAGACAGGAGAGGTATGTATGTCGAAGACAGGGGAGGTATGTATGTGGAAGACAGGAGAGGTATGTATGTGGAAGACAGGAGAGGTATGTACATGGAAGACAGGAGAAGTATGTGGAAGACAGGAGAGGTATACGGAAGACAGGGGAGGTATGTGGAAGACAGAAAATGTATGTGGAAGACAGGAGAGGTATGTATGTGGAAGACAGGAGAAGTATGTATGTGGAAGACAGGAGGTATGTGAAAGACAGGAGGGGTGTGTGGAAGACTGGAGAGGTATGTGGAAGACAGGAGAGGTATGTGGGAGACAGGGGGGGAAATGCGGAAGACAGGAGAGGTATGGGAAAGACAGGGAGAATATGTGGAAGACAGGAGAGGTATGTGGATGACAGGGGGAATATTGGAAGACAGGACAGGGGGGGTATGTGGAAGACAGGGGGAATATGTGGAAGACAGGAGAGGTATGTGGAAGACAGGGGGTATATGTGGAAGACAGGAGAGGTATGTGGAAGACAGGAGAGGTAAGTGGAAGACAGGAGAGGTAAGCGGAAGACAGGAGAGGAATATGCGGAAGACAAGACAGGTGCGTATGTGGAAGACCCCCCCTCTTATCCCCTCCTTTTTTTTGCCCCTCAACAAACATCACAGCAAAGTGACAACACGTTCCAAAGCCAGAGAGAGCCCAGACAGCAGAAAGAGAGAAGAAGTGAAGGTGGCAGACACCAGCCCCTCAGACTGACTGACCTGTACAGCCAGTGCTGGAACACCGTGGCCAGGATCAGGAACACTGTGCAGCACTGGAATATCACCTCCAACGACACGTTCTGGACACACACACACATACACGCAGGCATGCACGCACGAGCACACAAGCATTTACGCATGCATGCACGTACACCCACACACACACACAATATAAAAGAATAAATAAATGAATAAATAAAATAAAACACACACACACAACCACACCACACCACCCACACCACACATACACAGCACGCGTGCACACACACACACACACACACACACTCAAAAACACACACACACACACATACACACACATACACACACAAAAATACACACACATACACACACACACACACACACACACACAACACACACACACACAGATATGTAGTACAGTCAAGTCCTTCACTAACGCTAAATGATGCCTCAACTGAATCTTCAGCAAAGCAGTCAATAACTCGTACTAAACAACTTTTAATAAAGGAGATCCTCTTGTCATAACAGGTATGGACAGAGAGAAATGTACACAAAATGCTGATACACATGTAAACAAGGTAAATTTTTGTCTGTGGGGACAACGAACTACGTTGTAACAATCACTTACAAAAAAAAGGACGAAATAATGTAATCATGACCTTACAAATGCGATGACTTTGGTAATTTTTTCATAATCAGTTCAAGGTCAAAAGGAGACCGTTAAAAAAAAGAGAGAAAAAAGAGTAACTCTGATTGGTAGCTGTGCTATAAATGTCTTAATTCAAATTCTACAGGAACAGTGCCTTTGTGGCAAGAAAAGAAAATGGCTACAATCACTTTTAAATAATGGAGACTACACCAATCATGAAAACAGAGCTATCAATGAACACACAGACTGTCAGGCAACATTTCAGAAAGTGTGGAGTTAGTTCTTGCTGACTACAACAGAAAATTTCACCTTCCTCTGCACTGTTCACTGTCTACACTGCTGCATCATCTGTACAGGAAGCCAGCCTCTCTGTGTTTCTGTTCCCACATCAATGCGAAAGTCAACTGACGACAGTAACAGATCACTGGATAGCTCAGTGATCAGAACACTTGCTTTCCCCCAGTCAAGTTAAGCAGCGTCGAGCGTGGTTGCTAATTGGATGGGTGACCGTTTGCGCACCTTGGCTACAGTACAGTTCCCCCAGTTCACCCAGCTGTAAATGGGTACCTGCCCTCTTTAGGGTCAGGGAAGGTAAAGCAGCAAGGGAGAGGAGATGGGCGCTGCCCTCAACATGCTGGCCCCTAGAGAAGCTGAGGTCTCTGACGCCTCGCTCCCCTACAACCAAACGGGTTATGGGACACCTTTACCTTTTTACCTTTTATACAAACTGATTAGGTTTCAAAGACAAACAGTGGACGACAATCTACCACAGAGAGCGCTATACACAGCTTCACTGTATTGCTGATGTCTGCTTACCTGAATCAGGATGAGGACCACAATGAAGTTCAGGGGAACTCGGAATATATTCATGGTGGTTGCTCGTGCTGACAGACAGAGAAAAGGTTACAGGTAACGTATACAGAAATGTTAGCCAATAATACAGCTGAACAACAGAAACGTTTCCTCTGATACTGACAGTCATCATAATACATCAAATCATGCAAATAAAAAAGTTTGGTTTTTGGAAATTACAGCTACAGTAGGATTTTTAACATTAATAAAATTCCTCAAGTTGGCATCCACCCAAATGTTGATCAAAGATTGAATTCCAAAACACACACACACAACACACACACACACCACACACACACACACACACCACACACACACACACACACACACACACACACAACTACGCACACACACACTACCAACACACACACACACTAACACACCCTACCCCCCCCCCCAAAACACTACACACACACACCCACCAACACACACACACCCACACTACATCTATCCAACCCCCCCCCCCCCCCCCCCCCCCACACACACACACACACCAAACCAACTCACACAGCACAGTCACTCAAAGCGTCAGAGTCAGAAGCTGTCAGAATAAGAAATGATTATTGATTGATTGATTGATTGAATGAAGCCTCACTCACTTTCTTCAGGAACATAACGACCCCGCATGGTGCTGAGAGAGGGCCAGAAGATGCCCACACAGGCTTCGAACACCAGGAAACTGCTGAAGATCACCAGCTGGTTCTGCACAAAGGCCACAGCAGAGCTGTTAAAGAACTGACAACACTCCCCCCCTCCCTATCCATACGTGGCATCCATGACCTGAGGCTCAGAGTCATGTTAGACAGAGAGAGAGAGAGTGTGTGAATTTTTGGGGAAAACGTGTGTGTGTGTGTGTGTGTGTAGTGTGTAGTGTGTGAGTGTGAGTGTGTGTGGGTGGGTGGGTGAGAGAGAGAGAGAGAGAGAGAGAGAGAGAGAGAGAGAGAGAGAGAGAGAGAGAGAGAGAGAGAGAGAGAGAAGAGAGAGAGAGAGAGAGAGACAGAGAGAGGACAGAGAGACAGAGAGAGACAAAAGACAGAGCAGAGACAGACAGACAGAGAGAGACAAGAGACAGAGAGAGACAGAGACAGAGACAGAGAGACAGAGAGAGACAGAGAGAGAGAAATATCCCACACAGCAGGCAATACACACACAGACACACACAGACACACTCAAAACACACCAACACACAACACACACACACACACACACACACACACACACACACACACACACACACACTAACACACACACCTACACACA
>CM060329.1:41651589-41659089 GCA_030674155.1 Stramonita haemastoma | reverse complement strand
TCCCTCTCTCTCTCTCCCTCCATCTCTCTCTCTCTCTCCTTCCCCCTCTCTCTCTCCCTCCCTCTCTCTCTCTCCCTCCCTCCCTCTCTCTCACACACACAGACACAGACACAAACACACACAGACACACACAAACACACAGACACACACAGACACACAGACACACACACACAGAGTTTCTCCGTAATGACAAGTACACAGACCTCATGAAGCTTTCCACCGATGTGTATTTTGACAGCAATTTGAAAATGGAAGAGCCGATCATGATAGCCACCTGCCACACACAGCCATTTTCAGTTATTTGCATCCAGGCCCAGCAAAGCCAACAGCAAAAAGCCAGATATCACAGGTGTCTTTGTATCCAAGAAAATGACACTACAGTATAGACAACTACCACAGATTGTGGTTTTATAGTATAGACAACTACCACACATGGTGGTTTTATAGTATAGACATCTACCACACATGGTGGTTTTATAGTATAGACAACTATGGTGGTTTTACATATGGTGTATAGATCAACTATGGTGGTTTTATAGTATAGACATCTACCACACATGGTGGTTTTATAGTATAGACAACTATGGTGGTTTTATAGTATAGACAACTATGGTGGTTTTATAGTATAGACATCTACCACACATGGTGGTTTTATAGTATAGACAACTATGGTGGTTTTCTAGTATAGACAACTATGGTGGTTTTATAGTATAGACATCTACCACACATGGTGGTTTTATAGTATAGACAACTATGGTGGTTTTATAGTATAGACAACTATGGTGGTTTTCTAGTATAGACAACTATGGTGGTTTTATAGTATAGACAGCTACCACACATGGTGGTTTTATAGTATAGACAACTATGGTGGTTTTATAGTATAGACAACTATGGTGGTTTTATAGTATAGACAACTATGGTGGTTTTATAGTATAGACAGCTACCACACATGGTGGTTTTATAGTATAGACAACTACGGTGGTTTTATAGTATAGACAACTATGGTGGTTTTATAGTATAGACAGCTACCATAGATGGTGGTTTTATAGTACAGACAACTATGGTGGTTTTATAGCATAGACAGCTAACACAAATGGTGGTTTTATAGCACAGACAGCTAACACAAATGGTGGTTTTATAGCATAGACAGCTACCACAGATGGTGGTTTTATAGCATAGACAGCTACCACAGATGGTGGTTTTATAGTATAGACAACTATGGTGGTTTTATAGCATAGACAGCTAACACAAATGGTGGTTTTATAGCATAGACAGCTACCATAGATGGTGGTTTTACAGTATAGACAACTACCACAAATAGTGGTTTTATAGTATCTATAGACAGCTACCACACATGGTGGAAAACTGAACACAACTCTGATTAACTAAGAGAAACTACTTCATATCAACAATTTGTGTTTTTTCAAAAGAATACTCAAGTCAGAATTTTTCTTTCGGTGATATTTAGAAACAATCTCAACTTGAAAATATCCCACAATAAACCATCAGCAAACACAAACTGACACTGAAATGGTTTACACAAAAATTGTATTTAGAAAATCAAACACTACAACAGCAAACACTTAAAGTCATCAAATTCAAACTGAAAGATGGAAGGCTCCACAAGCTCACCATAAACGCAGCAAAGACATGTCCATGCGGGATCGCTCCTCGGTGTCCATCTTCAGTGTCTTTGTCAGTGGGCTTTGTGTGAGGGGTGAGGGCTGGGGTCCACTCCAGCACAAACACGTACATGGAGCCTTCAAACAGCGACTGGATCAGGCCAAGGCACAAGATCTTGCGGTCTGAAAGCAAAATGTCCTCAATGTCATAAGGGACATCGTCAATGGCATAAGGGACATCCTCAACGTCATAAGGGGCATCACCAATGCTGTAAGGGTATAGTCAACGTCATAATGGACATTGTCAACGTCATAAGGGACATTGTCGATGTCATAAGAGATATTAACATCATAAGGGACATTGTCAACATCACAAGGGACATCCTCAATGTCACTGTGGTTATCTTTGATCTATGTTTTTTGACAGGTACTTGTATGGCACAAACTCTGCCATGGCTGTTCAAAACAGGGAAAATCCGACTCTATAGTTGGCAGCTGGCACTGCACTCCGTAACCCGAAATTCCACTCTACCGCTATCTAGGGCACTGCACGGTCAGGGGTCAGGGTCCAGCATCTGGCAACGCCGCTACACTTTCCTTCTTTGCTGTCTATTAGCAACTGGGTGAATGTTCATTTGAAAGGCATTTTTTACCATATGCTCCCGGATTCCCATCAATTGTTACAGAGTTCATACTTGAGCGAACAAAACTTTAATACTTGTTCTACTTGTTCGTAGTGACTGTTGTGCTGCACCTTTTCGTTAACTATTTTTAACATTTTTTTTTTACAAACAATATGTCTCCCGAGAAACCGAGCTTGTTCCTAATTTCCAGAGGCAAAGCATCTTATCTGTGTTCCCTTATGTAGGCATATATGCCTTTTGTTTTATGTTAATCTTCTACTTGATCGTGTTAACAGTTTATCTGTATGTTTGAGTGCTGTTGTGTTTGCTTGTGCTTTGTTGGTGTTTACTAAGTTTGCTTTGTTTATATCCCTAATTGTCTGAATATCAGTCAAGTGCGTATATTCGAGAGCAAATGCGTTTTTGTGTGTGTGTGTGTGTGCTTGTGCGCGCACACGCATGTGCATGTGTTAGTGTGCATTGCGTGCATGCGAGCATCTGTGCATGTGTGTTTGTGTGTACGTGTGCGTATGTGTGTGTGTGTGTGTGAATGTGTGTGTACGTTCGTGTGTGTGTGTATGCGCGCGCGTGCGTGCATGCGTGCGTGCATGTGTGTGTGTGTGTGTGGTGTGTGAAGGGCCACGACATCTACCTGTATATATGCGCTTCCTGGCTGTGTGTCAGTATCAAGATTTTTGTTAGTTTTCTCTGGCACATGTGCGCGTGCGTGCGTGCATACGTGTGTGTGTGTGTGTGTGTGTGAGAGAGAGAGAGAGAGAGAGAGAGAGAGAGGAGAGAGAGAGAGAGAGAGAGAGAGAGAGAGAGAGAGACTCTGTGTGTGATTGTGTGATGCGCGTGCGCGCATGTGTTCATGTGTGTGTGTGTGTGTGTGTGTGTGTGTGTGTATGTGCACGTGTGTGGGTACGCACGAGTGTGTATGTGTGTGCCTGCGTGGGCGCGCGCATGTGTGTGTGTGTGTGTGTGTGTGAAGTTATTTTGATTTATGCTTTAATTTTGACGATAATGGAACAAGCACTCATGTGTTTTTATTACATACAGTCTCAGTGTGTATGCAGTTTTGTCAATTTTGTCATCTGTTATGTGTGTGTTTGTTGTGTTGTTGTTGTTATTTTTTGTTTGATTTTCATCCCTTATGTGTATGTGCATGTGTGTGTGTGTTGTTGTTGTTGCTGTTGTTGTTTCTTTTTTTGCTTTGATGTCAAAGTGTAGGATATGTGCAATTAATTCTTTTTTCACAACACCGAAGTAGGCACACTTTTGATCACCAGTTTTTCAACATGAACAGAAGATGTTTTCTTTACAGTATCAGAAACATCAATAAAACAAAAACCTGAATCATTTGTGAGCTGTCTTTGCCTGATGATAGTGTACAATAGTGACAAGACATTTGTATACTACTGTGTGCTGGGGCCATATGAACTGCACTGGAATTGGTTAGTGAACAAATGTGCAACTCTAACAAGGAAACCACTTACAGCTGATGAAACAGTGGAGTGTGTACGTGCTGTATCGCCATAACCATGCAGAAGTGTTTACAGTGAAATCAGATAAGCCCAAGCTAGCACTAATGACAGCCAGACTCTCACCCAGCTCTTCATCGCTTGGCTTCTCACGCCGCACGTTAGCCTACTAGGGTGTGTTCATCTATGGCCTGGCTGTGCCAACAGGAAGAACTGAACAGCAAAAAAACCCCAACTAGTCTGCATGCAGACATGTTCCATGTTTTCTCTATGTTCATTGTTTGTATATTATAAATGTCTGCTTTTGTAGAGAGAGAGTTAAGAATGTCTGATTTTTGTGATTGTGTTTCTGCCAGTCCCTATACTGTTTAACTTTATGTTTTGACTGGTGTCACGTCAAAGAGTATGAAAGAAAGTATATGGAGTTTGGTGTCAAAAGAAAGCTTGTTCAAAGCTCATTTTAAAGACAGCTTTGTTTGTCTTTTTTTTGACGATTCATTGTGCGAAACGATGCATGAAAGAAGCAAAGGTAATTTACAGCTATATATTATATATATATATATATGTATGTATGTATGTATGTATGTATGTATGTATGTATGTATGTATGTATGTATGTATGTATGTATGTATGTATGTGTGTGTGTGGTGTGTGTGTGTGTGTGTGTGTGTGTGTGTGTGTGTGTGTGTGTGTGTGTTATTATAAATTAGAGAGAGAGAGAGAGAGAGAGAGAGAGAGAGAGAGAGAGAGAGAGAGAGAGAGAGAGAGAGAGAGAGAGAGAGAGAGAGAGAGAGAGAGAGAGAAGCTAGAGAAGATAGAGAGATAGATAGATATAGACACACACACACACATACAGCACCCACCCCCCTAACAGCTCAAAAAATTGACAAGGCTCTTTTCTCCTCATGGCTTACTGAAGGGAAGGCCCTCCCTCCTCTCATGGCTTACTGAAGGTACTGCCTCCCTCCCTCCTCTCATGGCTTACTGAAGGTACTGCCTCCCTCCCTCCTCTCATGGCTTACTGAAGGACAGCCCTCCCTCCTCTCATGGCTTACTGAAGGTACTGCTTCCCTCCCTCCTTCCACTCAGGGCTTACTGAGGGTACTGCCTCCCTCCCTCCTCTCATGGCTTACTGAAGGCACAGCCCTCCCTCCTCTCATGGCTTACTGAAGGTACTGCTTCCCTCCCTCCTTCCACTCATGGCTTACTGAGGGTACTGCCTCCCTCCTTCCACTCATGGCTTACTGAAGGTACTGCCTCCCTCCTTCCACTCATGGCTTACTGAAGGTACTGCCTCCCTCCTTCCACTCATGGCTTACTGAAGGTACTGCCTCCCTCCTTCCACTCATGGCTTACTGAAGGCCCTCCCTCCCTCCAATCATGGCTTACTGAAGGTAAGTCCCTCCCTCCCTCCACTCATGGCTTACTGAAGGTAAGGCACTCCCTCCCTCCACTCATGGCTTACTGAAGGAACTGCCTCCCTCCCTCCCTCCACTCATGGCTTACTGAAGGAACTGCCCCTCCCTCCCTCCACTCATGGCTTACTGAAGGTACAGCCTCCCTCCCTCCACTCATGGCTTACTGAAGGCACAGCCTCCCTCCCTCCACTCATGGCTTACTGAAGGTACTGCCTCCCTCCCTCCACTCATGGCTTACTGAAGGTACTGCCTCCCTCCCTCCACTCATGGCTTACTGAAGGTACTGCCTCCCTCCCTCCACTCATGGCTTACTGAAGGTACTGCCTCCTCCCTCCACTCATGGCTTACTGAAGGTACTGCCTCCCTCCCTCCACTCATGGCTTACTGAAGGTACTGCCTCCCTCCCTCCACTCATGGCTTACTGAAGGTACTGCCTCCCTCCCTCCACTATGGCTTACTGAAGGTACTGCCTCCTCCCTCCACTCATGGCTTACTGAAGGTACTGCCTCCCTCCCTCCACTCATGGCTTACTGAAGGTACTGCTCCTCCTCCCTCATGCTTATGAAGGTACTGCCTCCCTCTCCACTCATGGCTTACTGAAGGTACTGCCTCCCTCCCTCCACCTATGGCTTACTGAGGTACTGCAGACTGCTTGCTACTGACCAGTGCGGATGGCAGAGAGGGCAGTGCTGAACGTTTTCTTCAGGTCACTGCTTTTGTCCCCGTAGTTCTCTGGCCAGGTGAGAACGATGATCACCACCATCACCGCCAACACGATGATGGACACATCAAAGGGAGCTCTGAAACAACAACAAATCAAATCACACTCTTTTATTTCGAGGATAATGAATAAGCACCCATGTGCTTTTTTTTTACATGCAGTCCCTGAAGGTGGTTAGCTCATCACCCTTTTGTGGACCTATCAGTGAAGATGTATCCCTGGTGTGTGGTGCTGAAGCTTAACCCCTCCACTGGGGTACAGTTTTGTGCAATGCATCTGGCCCAGCTAGTTTTACACAAAACAAGAACACAATACCTGCAGGCCAAATGCTTGCAACATTGACATTTCTTTAATAGCCAAATGACATCCATCATTCATTAGGGATTAACATTGATATTTCTCAGCCAAATGACATCCATCATTAGCGAGGGATTTCCCTGTGACATTTTTTTCCCTTGGCTAAAGGTCTTGAGGTTACATAATGGTGAATTTTGTGAAATGTGACTGACTGTATGCCCACCAGCAAGGTAGCTGCATTACGACTTTGGCAGTGTTTCCAAAACATAAGTATGCATGTTTCAAAAAAAAAAAAAAAGGTCATCTGTTCCTACTGGCATGCAATGGTCTACTCTTGTAAAAGGCAGAGCGATTTTTAACGTGTGCACAAGATGTTCTGAGTAGGTTACTCCCGGGAGTTGTTTATGATATGATCCAAATTTGTTCTCTTCCTTTTTTTTTACCTAGCAATTTTTGTTGTTGTACTGTTGGAATCATTGTTTGTTTGTTTGAATCCTTCCAAGTGGCTGCTAACATGCATTACTATGAGGATGAACTACTCCCAAGTGCCCCCAGCTTACAGGCAAGTTAGTTCTTCTTTCTTGATCATACAGCAGTTTTCCCATAGAACCCCTTTTCCGTAAGTGGCAGTATTGATTAGCCCCACTGAAGCCTATACAGGCCCACACTCTGCATAGGCAATAGAAATTAATAGTGCAAGTGGTTTCCTGGATCATATAAAAAGTCATCCTCTCGGCTCTTCACAATAGCCTTAAGCAAATGTAGAGGGAGGCAGCTGTTGTGTGCCACAAAGGAGTATTGAACATACAATATGCTGTTTGTGTCTTCCTTTTTTTTCTTCTTCTGTCTCTCCTCCTCTTTTTCTCATCTCCAGATGAAAGCATCCCCCTTCTGTAAACGTCATTGATCAATGCACATAAATAAACAATTTGATGCCACGTACTGCCTTTTCTATGAGGTTTATTTTTACCCTCTTCTTATTCTTACATATTTTATATTATTTGTTTGTTTTTTTCTTAGATGGATGGCTTGATTAAAAAAAAAAAAAGCAAATGCACTGCTTGTTCAATGTACAATCTGAAAAAATGTCTTTGGAAACAAATCTACCTGTAAACCTGAAGTGTGATGACACATCTACCTGTAAACCTGAAGTGTGATGACACATCTACATCTAAACCTGAAGTGTGATGACACATCTACATCTAAACCTGAAGTATGATGACACACTTACCTGTAAACCTGAAGTGTGATGACACATCTACCTCTAAACCTGAAGTTTGATGACACATCTACCTCTAAACCTGAAGTGTGATGACACATCTACCTGTAAACCTGAA
>CM060329.1:41619089-41646589 GCA_030674155.1 Stramonita haemastoma | reverse complement strand
ATCTTGCACAGCTGTTGCCATCAACTTGCATTGTCATATATATACAATTTGGAAAAAAAAATTGGAGAAAAAGAAACAGGTAAGACCTAGACAGACACTGAGACAGACAGACAAGAAGACAGAGAGAGAAAGAGGAAGACTCTGACAATGGCACTCCCAGAGCCCTGCATGGAAGGGCATGAACATTACAATGCACCACCAATAAACAGCGGTAGTTCTAAACTGTAGAAACGGGGGTGGGCAGGATAGACTAACCCAGTAGTTAGACGAGCATTGCACTCCTGATCTGTTTAGAAATAACCAATGGAGAAAGCAAATTGGATGTGAAAAGCGGCTTATTCGGACTTGATAAAATCCATACACAATTTGTTTTGTTTTGTATTTTAAAAAGAGTGGCGGGGGGGGGGGGGGGGGGGGGGGGGGAGAGTATGGAAACTGAGTGAAAAAAAACGAAAACAAAACATCATGGATACTTTGGGTCTTGGAACATTCCAAAGATTGCTTTTATACTGATCACCTTTTTTTCTGCCTGGAAAGAAAAGTAGGCAGTCTCCACAATATACAATCAGGCTGACACCTACATGACACACACTTAAAGTGAAGGTAGAACAGTATGACATATGACACACACTTCCGAGTCCTTCGGATGAGACTATAAACCAAGGTCCCGTGTGAGAACGCATGCACGCAGAACATCTTGTGCCATGTTAAAATCCGTTCTGCTTTTTGGAAGAGTAGGCCTTTGTGTGCCAGTGGGAATCAATGACAAAATTTACAAAACTGCATACACACGGGGACTGGGTGTAAAAAAGCATGTAAGTGCTTATTCCATTTTCTTGAAATAAAAGAAGAAAGAAACTAAAAAAAAAGAAAAAAGATGTATAACAGCACATGAGTGCTTATTCCACTATCCTAGAAATAAAAGAACAAAACAAATAAAAAAATTTTTTTTCAAAGGCTGACAGGAACAAGAGAAGTGCAGATTGATGGAGAGAGAGGGTCTCTGTTTGCTTTGTCACCATGATGATGGATAATGATGAAAAAGACGATGACACTGTTCAATCCCTCCTATCATGTGTACATTGCATTTTGCACATGTGCGTGCATGCGTGCGTGTGTGTATTATATGTAAAATATACAGATACAAAGAAAGTGATTGGATGTCAGAATTTTGGTGAATGACTTAAAGTAGTATACAATACAATAACAATACAATACAATACAATACAATACAATACAATATAATGATGTGTTCTCTTCCATGGGTAACAAACAGAATTTCATACACAGTTCTAAGTCTCTGTGACAACAATACAATCTATCCAATCCATTTCCACCACAGAGACAAAGACTTTCATATTGCACAGTACAAAAACCACAGCCTTTCAAAGGACGAGTTTTCCTTTCTTTCTTCCTTTCTTTTCTTTCTTTTTTTTTTAAAGAAAGTCAAGTGGTGACCAAGTGTTAAAAAAAACCCCACACACACAAAAAAAACAAACAGTCACATCGATCAACTGCATACCTAAGCAATGTCTTTCCCAGGAACAGCCATGTGAGTTTTGTAATGTGAGAATTGCTGCTGATAAAAGGCCCCTGTCCCAGGGCCCTGTGCTTTACATTTGTAACACATGCTTGTCAGGTCTTTTCTTGCTGTGTGTGTGTGTGTGTGTGTGTGTGTGTGTGTGTGTGTGTTTACATTGTTTTTTCCTTTTCTCGGCTGTTTCGCTGACATTGTCAATTTGGAAAAGATGGAGTCCCTTTTTTTGTTGACATTGTCAATTTGGAAAAGATGGAGTCCCTTTTTTTGTGGACACTGACAATTTGGAAAATATGGAGTCACTTTTTTGTTGACATTGTCAATTTGGAAAATATGGATTTATCTTTTTTGTTGACATTGTCAATTTGGAAAATATGGAGTCTCTTTTTTGTTGACATTATCAATTTGGAAAATATGGAGTCCCTTTTTGTGGACACTGACAATTTGGAAAATATGGAGTCACTTTTTTGTTGACATTATCAATTTGGAAAATATGGAGTCAAAGTGGAGTTGAGAGGACAACCCACAAACAGGGTTGGTTGGTTGGTTAGTTCTGCAATGAGCATCTAGGCTGCTACATTGGAGGAGAAGAAGACAGAGGAACAGGAGCAGGAGGAGGATAGAAGGAAAAGGACGAAAAAAGGAGGAGGAGGAGGAGCAGAAAAAAGAAGAAAAAGAAAAAAAGGAGACAAAATATACAAATGTAAGAAGACAAGGGAAAAAAAAGAACCAAAAAATAGAAGAGCAAGAAAAAGAAGAACAAGAAAAAGGAGAACAAGAAGAGGAAGAAAACTAGAAGAGAGAAGAGGAGAAGAAGAAGAAGGCGAAGAAGAAGAAGAAGAAGCAAAGAAGAAGAAGAAGAAGAAGAAAGAAGAAGAGGAAGAAGAAGAAGAAGAAGAAAAGAAAGAAAAGAAGAAGAAGAAGAAGAAGAAGAAGAAGAAAGAAGAAGAAGAAGAAGAAGAAGAAGAAGAAAAAAGAAAAAAAAGGAGAAGGCAAAGAAGAAGGTGAAGAAGAAAAGGAAGACGAAGAAGACACAATATTGTTTCTTTTCTTTACACTGATGCAGAGTCGTACTCACACAAAGCCAAACGCATCAGCAAACTTCTGCGCCACGAGCCCAGCAATGATGGCAGTCAGGGAGTTGCCCAGTACAGCCAGGCTGAAGATGTTGCCCAGCAAGTCCGACTCAAAGCCACGCTGAAACAGAGAGAGAGAGAGAGAGAACTCTGAACTCTGAAATTGTTTAATGCACATCAACCTTTGGCAACAATGCATTTTAAGGTACAAGGGTGAAAAGGGGGGGGGGGGGGAGGGAATTTAAACATAACAACTCACAAGCCTTGTCCAGA
This sequence comes from Stramonita haemastoma, assembly GCA_030674155.1. NCBI lineage: Eukaryota > Metazoa > Mollusca > Gastropoda > Neogastropoda > Muricidae > Stramonita > Stramonita haemastoma. The sequence goes on along the minus strand of CM060329.1, from coordinate 41,643,703 downwards.
CCTTGGCAACACAAAAATGTACAAACATACATGCATACTGCATGCACACAAATTAAGTGCTGAATAAGACCAAAACCTATTAAGATACCTGAATTTATTAACCCTGCTTTTTAGAAGATGACTTGAATCCATTAACATCTGGGAATAAAACTGATGACATACTACTTGATTTCGTTTTTATTTAATCACAAAATCCCAAACAAGCCAATAAACAAGCATCAAGAAGAACATCAAATTCGTTGAAATTATTCATATTCACATAACATCCTCTGGATAAGATAAAGCATGCACATAGCTTAAAGTCTGGCTGTTGTACAGAGAGAGAGAGAGAGGAGAGAGAGAGAGAGAGAGAGGAGAGAGAGAGAGAGAGAGAGAGAGAGAGAGAGAGAGAGAGAGAGAGAGAGAGGGAGAGAGAGAGAGAGAGAGAGAGAGAGGAGAGAGGAGAGGGGAGAGGGACAGAGGGGAGTAGGAGAGAGGGGAGGGAGAGAGGGGAGAGAGAGAGGGGGGGGGGGAAGGGAGAGAGGGAGGGGGGAGAGAGAGAGGGGAGGAGAGAGAGAGAGAGGAGAGGAGAGAGAGAGAGAGAGAGAGAGAGAGAGAGAGAGAGAGAGAGAGAGAGAGAGGGGGGGGAGGGAGGAGAGAGAGAGAGAGAGAGAGAAGAAGAGTAATGATGACATCTATGGAGAGTAGAACAACATGCTCATGTGTCTTAGTGGTGTGTAGATGTGCTTGTGTGTGTGTGTGTGTGTGTGTGTGTGTGTGTGTGTGTGTGCATGTGTGTGTGTGTGTGCATTGGTGCGTGCGTGCGTGCTGCTGCTGTGTGGTGTGTGTGTGTGTGTATGTGTGTTTGTGTATGAGCGTGGGGTGTGTTGTGTGTGTTGAGCATGTTGCATGCATGCTGCATGCAAGTGTGTGTGAGTGTTATGTGTGTGTGTGTGTGTGGTGTGTGGGTGTGTGTGTGTGTGTGTGGTGTAGTGTGTGTGTGTGTTAGTGTATGTGTTGTGTTGTTTATGTGTCTGTCTATCTAGATGTTGTGTGTGTGTGATGATGTCTGTGTGCTATCGATACATGTATACAATGATACATAACGTATCATAGATGTCCATATGTGTGTGTGGATGTCTGGGCCATATACATGTTATGTATAATGTATGTATTCCATATGTTGTAGGTGTATGTAGTATATGTGTATGTATATTATGTATATATATGTATGTATGTATGTATGTATGTATGTATGTATGTATGTATGTATGTATGTATGTATGTATTATATATATATATATAGTATATATATATATATATATATATATATATATATATATATATATATATATATATATATATATATATTATATATATGTATGTATAGTATGTATGTGTTGTATAGTATGTATTAGATGTATGTTGTATGTATTGTATGTATGTAATGTGTCTAAGAAAAAGCCACCAGGTGGACTCTTAACAGACTTTGGACACAAACAGACAACAAATAAACAACAACAACAAAAACAAAAAACAACAAACTACAACAATATAGATTTCATGCCCAGAAATCTGCAATGACTGCAAGTGGTAGGCAAGGCAAGGCACAGCAAGGCTAGGCGTACAAAGCTCTCTTTCTCTATCTCAGAGTATAGATCTCTCCCTTTGTCCCTGTCTTTCTTTCTCTCTTTTTCTCTGTCTCTCTCTTTCCTTACCTTATTGTGTTCATAGATGAGCCAGGACTCAAAGGCACTGTAGAGGATGGAGGTAGCCATTCCCCCCAACATCCGACCCACCATCAGGATCCAAAAATTGCCAAAATGCTGCAAAGCAAAGAAAGAAAGAAAAATAAATGTTACAACTACTGGAATGAACTTGAACAAAACGTGACAAAAATACACCGCAGAAACCTCTGCAACAGGTCTGCTAGAAAAAAAGAAAAAAGAAACTGCACCACTGAAATAATCCATCAAATGGTGAAAACAAACCTCTTTTTTTTTCTTTTAACAAAAGCTGATAGTATACTGATTAGAAACTACCCCCTGCCCCCTCCTCAAAACAAAACAACCCCCCCTCTGGCTAAAGTGCGGAAAGAAATGAAATCATACGGCAAAAATTAAACACTCATAATAATTTATATCACAGTGCAAAAATATTGCAAATAAATTTTTAACTCATTCTGCCATAATGCTGAAATGTGATAATAATTTTTTTTTTTTTTTTTTTTGATCAGTAAAATTTAAGCAATGTTTAAGAACCTAGGGACAGGATAGCTCAGTAGTCAGGGCACTCACTTTCCCCAAGCTAAGGTTAAGCAGCATCAAGCATGGTTACCAAGTGGATGGATGACCGTTTGCGCGCCTTGGCTTCGGCAGTCCCCCAGTTCACCCAGCTATAAATGGGTACCTGCTCTCTTTAAGGTCAGGGAAGGTAAAGCAGTGAGGGAGAGGAGATGGGTACTGCCCTCAATATGCTAGCCCCTAGAGAAGCGGAGGTCTTTGATGCCTTGCTCCCCTATGACCGCACAGGTTATGGGACATACACCTTTACCTTTTATATTTACCTTAAGAACCTGGAGGCAAAAGTCCAATGAAAAAGGATGTTCATGACCTTGGAATGAAAACTCCAAAAGGAATGTTCAACTTGTGTGGGCTGGACCATATGAACCTAGTTTCCGGATGAGAGTAGGAACAGCATGAACAGACCCCATCTAGGCAGGACCACAGCATGTGACAATGATCTGAATGATGACTGGCAGCAATGGGGCAGCGTGCTGTTATGGCATGGAAGAAGAAAAAGGAAAGATCTTTTACTTGTAAGTACTAGTTTTAGGATGGACACTAATAACTCTTAAGCAGCAGCAGCAGCAGCAGCAGCAGCAGCAGCAGCAGCGCAGTATCATCATCATTATCAGTACCATCATCATTATCAATATCATCATCAGTATCATCATTATAATCATCAGCACCAGAAGCAGTCATCATTGGAAAAATTATACGATTTTTTCCCCTCGGTTTCTGTTTATAATCAGTATTGACACTTCTCCTATCAGCATCACCTCAATCATCATTTTCGTCATCAATTCCATTACGCTTTTTGTTACTGTCATTGCTACTAGTACCAGCTACTACACCCCCACCCTCATTATCATAATATAAACATGCAGAACTTACCTTGGTCACACAGGCCAGACTGTACAGGATTCCATACAGTATACAGTTGGCTCGCCGACCACTAGAAAACAATGCCAATTATGCAACATCACTTCTATGTTTCACATCATGATTCACAACAGCTGCACACACTCTTGGCAAACACTTGCTTGCAAGTAAGGTCAAGAATAGGAGCACACACACATACCCTAATGAAGATGTTCAGTTTACACATTTTTCAAAAACAATAAATCTTCCATGTTCTGAATTCATGTCCAACCATCTTGCGGTAGAAATTTTATGTTAGCCTGTCTCTGCCATTTGTAGTCTGTTTATGACCACCAGATCAAATGTTCTTCCAAAGAAGCAAAACCAGTAGCACATGATGTGACTGTGAGACAAGTGAAATATTAGTCATGTCCACTGCTGTTCGCATCATCATCACTGACATAGGAATCATCTCTGCAGTGAAAAACACATTATATTGCCCTAAAAAATGCATTTGAAGCACTGCCAAACACAAACACATCAATTGTCATGATGTACACAACAAGAATAATGTTTTTAATCACTTTTCTGGAATTTCTAAATGTCCGTGTCATCACCAACAGCTCTACAGAAATGCCCACAATCATAACTGACACATTCATCTTATCAGCCATGTAAAGCAGTGATCAAAAGCTGATAAACTTTACTCATTGGGTTTGCTTTGCCTGGTGATATTGCAGATCATGATTAAGGGGTCATCTCAATGGTGGATTTAATGAAAAAGCAGATTTTATTGTGCTTTTCATGTCCATATCATAACTGACATGTACAATCTTTCTTAAAAATAAAAAAAAAGATGAAAGAAAACCTGACTGTTTGTGAGTGCTTCACTGTCTTTAAAATGGGCATATAGAACTGTTTTATACTCTATGACAGCTGCAGTAGAAGTTTGCATGACATGAATAAGTACTTGTAAAAGAACTTGTTTCAGTTATGATGGTGGATATAAAAAATGTACATACTCCATTCACTTGTTATAAGAGATAAAACCACTGAATTTCTTCATCACTATAGTAGTATCATTTATCTTTCATGAAAGCCCCTGTTTCATGACCCTTGCTCAGCTATAAGTATTAAGTTCTGTACAAATTGTAGACATTTTCCATGTTCAGCATTTTTTGGGTGGTCTGACATTATCCATGTTATCAGAAAAAAAATGCATAAGTTATCTTTTGCTTTTAGTTTCATGCAGGCATATGGTTTACTTTTCAAACATTACAGAAATTTTATATGATTTCACCTCTGAAATTCTATGACCTGTGTCCCATTTTTTGCACGACTTTTTGGCATTGTCTCAAAGATCTATATATATATATATTCAACCAGAAAAAAACAATGTCAATACTCACTATCTGTCTGCAAAGGAGCCAACAATGGTGCCAAAAATCATGCTGGAGCCAAAACCAGCAACAAAGAGGATATGAATCTGGTGAGTAGTCATTTTATAGCTGTCGTATAAGGCATACACATGAGGTCCCTGTAGCCAGTCACCCGCTGAAAGCAAAAGCAGTCAATGAACATGGATTTTAATTATAAATCAACATTCACTTTTGAACTGAAGCAATACAGAGCACTAACAGTCATTTCTTTCATTCAATTCTAAATGGATATTGGCAACACAGATTACTTTGACTATTGATCAAATGATAAAGGGTAGTACGCTATTTATAAATTTAGTGTTTTCTCAAGGAAAAATTAATTTGGAAGAAAATTATATTCAACTTCAAGTCACTGAAAAGTTTTTTACAGATGTTTTTGTCTTACATAACAAATCTGGTGCTGCATATATTATACCATACCAATTCCAAGTCAATTTTCTTGATATTTTTTGTGATGGCAGGATGAAAAAAAATGTATACTATATAAATTATATATATGTATATATAATTATATATATATATATATATATATATATATATATATATATATATATATATATATATATATATATATATATAAACTTAATAAAAGTTTTATCCTCAAAAAGCTAAGATCATTTTGATTTGACTTCACACACACATGTAACACACACACACAAAACACACACACACACACACACACACACACACACACACACACACACACGACACACGACCCCACACACACACACACACACACACACACACACACACACACAACACACACACAGATTCATCACACACACACTATGCATGCATGCATGCACACACAGGCACAACACTCCTCCAAAAGTCCTTCGGATGAGACTTTAAACCGAGGCCCCTGTGCGAAGCACGCATAACATCTTGCGCACACGTTAAATTCCTGTTCCGCTTTTCATAAGAGTAGGCAATCGTGTTCGGTGGGAAACAGATGACAATATTTACAAAACTGCATACACACGGGGACTGATGAAAAAAAAAGCACATGATTTGCTTATTTGTTATCTCGATATAAAAGAATACATATTAAAAGATAATTTAAATAAAATAAACAATGTAGGTATGCATGCATGCACACAAACACACACTCACAGTCACACACACACCCCTTTATCTTAGCTCACAGTTTATACATCGCATATTTTATACATGTATCTGATCATACATATTCTTGTAAACACGTTCACACATACGCACAAAGTTACACACACCACACACACACACACCACACACACAAAGTGACAATGTACACTCACACACACAACCGCCCACGCGCATGCGCACACGCACACACACACACTCACTGACACACAAACACACACACACACACAGAGTACACACACACACACACATTCTCTGAATGTGACACACTTATAATCTTCATCTTTCTTTTTTTGTGTGATATCACTTTGATTGAACAGATGTTAAACTGAAGAAAGTTACACACACACACACACACACACACACAGCACACACACACACACACACACACACACACACAGAGTGACACACACTGACACAGTGACACATACTTTCAGGTCTTTCTGGTTTGTAGTTTAGAGTAAATTCTAAAAGTCATTCCAATAATGAAAGAAATTGTATGGTCCTACTTTATGATTCTTATAGTATAATGCTGTTTACTAGTTCAATATATGGCAAAGTTAGTGTTTAAGTTGTTATTTCTTGTCCAAATTCTTATGCTTTTTGGTTGGTCTTTTTGTTGATGGCCTTGTTTTTTTTTTTTTTTTTATAAATTGCAGGTCATAAGCTATGTGCCCCCCCCCCCCCCCCCCCCCCCCCCCCCCCCCCCCAAACTTTCCTGTCTGATATTACTAATCAGGCCTGTTGGAAGGCCATTACAGTGACTAACTGGAAAAAACACACACCCGCGCGCGCACACACACACACACGTGCGCACACGTGCGCGCGCGCGCGCACACACACACACGCTCCTTCGCTATGCACGCTCTAGTCTGATAGACACCTACCCATTGCCAACATGTAGACAGTCAAGTAGGACTGCTGGAACTGCGAAAAGCCAGCTACATTTGCGGAAGGAGAGTGCAGCACGGGTTAGAAAATACAACAGCACACAAACAACGGCCAACAACCAGAATCCACTGAGAAATATATCCATGATGCAATTTATGCACAGTCACTTCTACTTTTGTTCCAAAGTTCTGAGCAAATCGTTCCGAAGATGATCAGCAATGAATGGTACAGTCACGCTCCTCCCAAATTTCAGGCGACACCGAGTTGTTTGCCTAGGACCAGTCTAGCCTACTGCCCGCTTAGCTTACCAACAACAAGAGAGAGCATGCACAGTTTTGTTGTGCTGGTTATCCTCCCTTTCTATTTGTCCCCCTTTTCTCTCTCTCTCTCTCTCTCTCTCTCTCTCTCCTCTCTCTCTCTCTCTGTTATTTTATATGTTTTTGTCATATGTATACTATGTAAGTTGGAATATATGAGATCGCGTCTTGCCTAAATCGATTCTTTTGACAGACTTTTCACTTGATATGTTTCATTCATAAAATTGTTTTAAAGAAGGGTTTCGTGTGGGTGTTATGTCAGACTTTGTTAGACAGGGAGACGGGATGGCCTAGTGGTCAGAACATTGCGCTCGCAATTTGACAACCCAGGTTCGATTCCCGTTCGAGGAGATTTTTCTCCTGGAGTTAACATCAGTGCTGACTCCACTCTCCCCCAAAGTCCTTCGGATGAGACTATAAACCGAGGCCCGGTGTGTGAACGCACGCACAACATCTTGCGCACACGTTAAATCCTGTTCCGCTTTTCGTAAGAGTAGGCCATCGTGTGCCGGTGGGAACAGATGACAATATTTACAAAACTGCATACACACGGGGGCCAGATAAAAAAAAAAAAAGCACATGATTGCTTATTCTGTTATCCTCGATATAAAAGAATAAATAAATAAAATAAATAAATAAATAAATGTGCTCGTGATCTGCTGACCCTGGTTTAAATCTTGTTCAAGAGAATTTTTCCTCTGGAGTTAACATCAGTGCCGCCTCTACTCCCCCTAAAAGTCACTCGGATGAGACCATAAACCGAAGTCCCGTGTGCGAACGCACCCTGAGCATCTTGCACACACGTTAAACCCCGTTCTGCTTTTCGGAAGAGTAGGCCATTGTGTGTCAGTGGGAACGGATGACTACATTTACAAAACTGCATACACATGGGGACTGGTTGTAAAAATAAAAAGCACACGAGTGCTTATTTCACTATCCTCGAAATAAAAGAATAGGCTAAATAATAAAATAAAGCACACACACACACACACACACACACACACACACAGAGGTTCGCCCACACGTTATCAACATAGGCTTCATGCTAAGGGAAATACATGCCCTAAACTTTGAGTAAAGAAGCACACTGAAGGTGTTAGGCATACTAGTAACTCTCGCAAATCCACTTGATCTGCAAGAGTTATTGATGCATAGGCCTACATGATAGATTATTTTCTGACTGATTCAAAAGTATTCTAAAAATTTGGATTGTCAATATGTTCATAACTGTATGAAAGGAATGAATACTAGCATCCTTTTGTTCATTCAGCAATGTCTGCATTAAGTAACAGACGTAGTATATCATTAGTTTAATGTAGGCCTATTGCTTTTGGTGGAACACTAGATCTATCCGCACTAAATTTTGCAAAAGAAAAACAATCCAAAGCTTGTAGGATAAGTCATTATCATTTTTCTTGTGGACAGGATCAGAGCGGGAGGAGGGGGGGAGGGGGGGGGGGGGGGTCTTTCGTTTAGAAAAAACTACGTCATTTGTAGATTACGCAAAGTGTCTAGTCCGGGTGTGTGCTTGACGTCACGTTTGTACCCAAGCCTCTGAAGAGGAAGGCTGGGTGTGGACTGAAATGCACAACCCGAGCCTGACTTTGAGCGTCAGGAGGAGAGAGAAGAAGAGATCTCTTCAGAGATTGCCTGGACAACAGTTCTTGTCGTCTGCTATCAGAAAAATCCCTTTCTGGTGAGAGACGCAAGACTTGTGACGAGATAATCCGTGAAAGAAGATTCCTCGTTCTTTCTGTGTGTAAACACGTCCTCAAAGGAGTGCTGCTGTCTTCTTTATGTAGCTCGAAGCTTTCAGACTTGCAAGAGAGTGAAATTTGACTTTTGTGTAGGTTTGCCCGTTCTTATTCACAGACAGATCTGGTCATTTCGGACAACGAAGGTGATCTTTGAAAAATCTGCATAAAGTAGATGATGTATGCTGTCTTGTTCTCCAATAAAGATTTGACCTCAACTTCAGTGTGGCAGTCGTATATTTACACGTCTACTTACAAAGAATCAACGAACATGGGTTTCTGTTGGTTTACCTGAACCTCCTGCGTTATTTCTCCTGCTTGGATCTGCAAGCATCTGCCCAAGAAAAAACATTGACAGTGTGTCAGGGTCAGCCCAGATCAGGAACTGACGACAATGCCTGAATACAAGAACTTTTCCGATATCGAGGCCCAGCCCCCACAGCCTGTGGGACAGGGGGGACATCTTTACGATTCTCTGAACGAGGACATGCTGATGGGGCGTGGAGATGTGCCCATCGTGGAGGCCCCAAAGCCCGTGAAAGACATCCCTGATGTGTGGCTCAACCGGCTGCTGCCTTCCACAGGTAACCTTGCTTTCTGCTGTCCAGCCACTGGATTCTGTGTCATTGAATAACATTCCAAGAAAGAGGTCACTTTGTACACACACACACTCAAACACCAAAGACGTTTTGTTTCTGATCATATATCACTGTGTAACACACACACTCAAACACCAAAGACTTTTTGTTTCTGGTCATAATTATGTTACTTTGTACACACACTCAAACACCAAAGACGTTTTGTTTCTGGTCATATGTCGCTTTGTACACACCTCAAACACCAAAGACGTTTTGTTTCTGGTCATATGTCGCTTTGTACACACACTCAAACACCAAAGACGTTTTGTTTCTGGTCATATGTCGCTTTGTACACACACTCAAACACCAAAGACATTTTGTTTCTGATCATATGTCGCTTTGTACACACACTCAAACACCAAAGACATTTTGTTTCTGATCATCCTATATCAAGATCTTCTTTAACAGAAATTGTTTCCCCCTTCCTGATAGAAATCAGTCCATCAACTGTCTGCCCTTACCATCCCAGTGGTCAGAACATTGCGCTCGGAATTTGAGGACCCGGGTTTTTTTTGTTTCTGGTTTACAGTGTTTCTGGTTTCTCGAAAACTTTAAGGGACTTTCCACATGATCGGATCTCTCTCTCTCTCTCTTCTCTCTCTCTCTCTCTCTCTCTCTCTCTCTCTCTCTCTCTCTCTCTCTCTCTCTCTCTCTCCTCTCTCTCCCTCCCTCCCTCCCTCCCTCCCTCTTACAACTACCACCACGATCGCTAGCCCATTATCTTTTTGTTCCCTCAGAACCAATGAAAGGCATCGACTGGCAGAAAGTGTTTGGACGAGTGTTTATACTGAACGACGACGGTGTGTTCCGACCTGTGGTAAGAATCTACTGTCCGGTTTTCTGTATGCATTTTCTCATCTGATATCCTAATGTGTGGAAAAATTGTAAAAAAAAAAAAAAAACAAACCAACACCCCCCCCCCCCCCAAACACACACACACACACACACACACACACACACACACCACACACACACACACACACACACACACACCACACAACACAAACCAAAACCAAAACCAAAACCAAAACAAACCACCACCACCACCAAAACCCAACAAAACAACAACCGAACTACATATTTTTCTGTATGAATCCTGCAGAGTGACAAGAAAATTAGGTAGCCTAAATTTCAACCCCAAAACAACAACCCCACCAAAAAGATTGCATGAACTAAGGTAGGTTTGGGTATGAGTAACGCACCAAACATTAAAAGCAAAAACTAAAACAACACACACACAAACACGCACGCACCACACACACACACACACACACACACACACACACACACACACACACAACACACACACACACACACACACACTTTGATTTTTGCTATTGTTTTGATTTTTTTCTTTTCTTTTCTTTAGATAGATGGCTTGATGGAAAAAAGCAGATCGCTGCTTACTCAATGTACCATCTGGAAATAAAAATTTTGATTGATTGATTGATTGATTGATTGATTGACAACACACACACACACACACACACACACACACACACACACACACACACACACACACACACACACACACACACACACGGAATGGGAAAAGAGTACAAAAATGAATTAGAAGAAAGAAAGAAAGAAAGAAAGACAGGAATAAAAGAATAAAAGGAGAAGGGAAAAAAAAGGACGGGGGGGGGGGGGGGGGGGGGGGGGGGGGGCTTTGAAAGAGAGCGGACAACAATATTTCAAAAGATACAAATTTTGATACATTTTTTCTTCCTCTGCCAGCCTGTTAAAGAAGCCCCTATTGCAAACAAGTTCAGCAGCGTCGAGCGTGGTTACCAGTTGGATGGGTGACCGTTTGCGCGCCTTAGCTTCAGTACAGTACCCCCAGTTCACCCAACTGTAAATGGGTATCTGCCCTCTTTAGGGTCAGGGAAGGTTAAAGCAGCGAGGGAGAGGAGATGGGCGCCGCCCTCAATATGCTGGCCCCTAGAGGAAGCTGAGGTATCTGATGCCTCGCTCCCCTACGACCGCCTAGGTTATGGAACACCTTTTGCAAACAAGCAAAGCCAGCAGGCGAATGGTCAGACTTTCAGCTTATATTTCAAACTGATTTCGTCACGTCATAAACGAAGGCGCATGCGTGCGGGTGTGTGTGTGTGTGTGTGTGTGTGTGTGTGTGTGTGTGTGTGTGTGTGTGTGTGTGTGTGTGTGTGTGTGTGTGTGTGTGCGCTACTTTCATAAAATATTTAATACTTCTTTTCACGGTTGTGATTTTGGACGAGTGTGTGTGGTGTGTGTGTGTGTGTGTGTGTGTGTGTGTGTGGTGTGTGTGTGTGTGTGTGTGTGTGTGTGTGGTGTGTGGTGTGCGCGTGTGCGTGCGTGCGTATTTCCCTTTGTGTGTGCATGAGCATGCATGTGTATGTATGTATGTATGTATGTATGCATGCATGCATGCATGCATGTATGTATGTATGTATACATGTATGTATGTATGTATGTATGTATGTATGTATGTATGTATGTATGTATGTATGTATGTATGTATGTATGTATGTATGTATGTATGTATGTATATACGCGCACGCGCGCGCGCGCGCGCGCGCGTGCGGTGTGTGTGTATGTGTGTGTGTGTGTGTGTGTGTGTGTGTGTGTTGTGTGTGTGTGTGTGTGTGTGTGTGTGAAAAGGAAAGTGAACGGTTGGTGAACGCCAGCGAGAAGGTGTCGGAATTCCGGCATCTGAAGGACAACATGCCGTACAACCTGGCGACCATCCTGCAGGAGCTGACCAGCCTGCCCCTCTACCGCATCCACCACTTCGCCAACACCGGGGAGTACCTCCACCTCCTCTTCTCCCACAGACAGCTCATCGACGTCCTCATCCACGTCAACCAAACGGTACCTAGCCTCACTTTTCCTTCCACCTGGCGGGCAGTACTGCAGTGTATGCAGTTGTGGTGTGTGCGTGTGTGTGTGTGTATGTGTGTGTGTGTGTGTGTGTGTGTGTGTGTGTGTGTGTGTGTGTGTGTGTGTGTGTGTGTGTGTGTGCCTTGCTTACATGCGTGTGTGCACGCACGCAAGTACAGCGCGCGCGCACATCCCCACTTTATGAAAATTCTATGCTAGGAATTCCCTCTTTTCTATCCCTCTCTTAATTTCTGCCTTGTTCCATTTCTTCATGTCACCTCCTTCTTGTCTATTTTCTCCTTTCTTGGTCCATTCTCCTGACTGTTTTTTTTTTTTCTTATCCCCCCCCCCAAAAAAAAAAAAAAAAAAAAAAAAAAATCAGTCAATAAAAAGACTTAGATAATTCTCTTCCACACCGAAGTCAGGATGCGCTGCTGGGCCTAACTTGACAAGGCGTTTAATTAAATTAACGACAGCGAAACTCATTTTCGCTCATAGGACAGATAACACTAGTTGCTGTGTGAGCATTAGACAACGACGACGACGACTGACGAAGAAGAAGGAGAAGAAAGAGATGTATGGTGTGCTCCTCCTCCTTCCCTGCCGTGTGTGCAGATGTTCGTGGCTCACCGGGTGGCGCTGGCCTGTCACAGCGTGTACTTCGCTCGAGTCTTCATCCTCAACCAGCACCAGAGACACAAACTGACCGAGGTCAGGCTGAAGAACGTCGACCCCATCACCTTCTGCACCATACTCAGGTAGGCTAGGGCCTAAGCACTTGGGGTTTTGTGTTTATTTATTTATTTATTTGCTTATTCATTGATTTATTTATTTATTACCACTTTATGTCACAGCAGATTTCTCTGCGTGAAATTGGGCTGCTGTTGTTTGCGTTCCTCGGCTACAGCTCCGAGGTTTACTGTTGGTGAGGTTTTTACGTATGGGATCATTTCCCCCGCCCAGCCTTTATACAGCCGCATTCCAACTTCGTGGTCGATGTCTAAACACGACATGGGTGTGCATGCAAGGGTCTTTTACATATATGTGATTCGTTCGTACCGGCACACACACTGACCTACGCTCCGAAAAGGTGGAAAGAGTTTGTTTGTTTGTTTGTTTGTTTGTTTGTTTGTTTGTTTGTTGTGTGTGTGTGTGGTGTGTGTGTGTGTGTGTGTGTGTGTGTGTGTGTGTGTGTTGTGTGTGTGTGTGTGTGTGTGTGTGTGTGTGTGTACCACCAACTGGTAACCACGCTCGATGCTGCTTAACTTGACTTGGGGAAAGCGAGCACTCTGACCACTTAGCTATCCCGTCCCCGTATAAAGTATCACAGTTTTAATCTGATTTTAGAAATATGAGTAGGCGAAACCCTCATAATGCCCTCTGCGGTCGTCGAAGCTGTAATTAAGATTGAATTGGATTGGATGGACCGGACATCATGCCCCACATTGTACGGATGGAATTAGATTTCTTTTTTGTTGTTGTTGTAAATCTTGAAAACTTAATGCCAGAAGGCCTATAGGCCTATAGGCTTCGCGCGCGCGCGCGCGCGCGGTGTGTGTGTGTGTTGTGTGTGTGTGTGTGTGTGTGTGTGTGTGTGTAAGTGTGTTGTGTAAGTGTGTGCGTGCGCGCGCGTCCATGTGCGTCCGCCCACGGTGCATGCGTACGTGCACACGCGTGCATGGGTAACGTTCATAATTATGTTCGGAACTGGGGGGGGGGGGGGGGGGGGGCAGTGCAGCCGATCTGTGGACGTGCGGTATTGTTAGGAATGCATTCTGAGAGCCAAGCATGGACAATAGGACTGACTGAAGCCTGTGGTTTGGTGTCCAGGTTCATCTACACGGGGAGGCTGAAGGTGAGCAAGAAGAACGTGCGCAAACTGCTGAAGGCAGCGGAGCGTCTGCAGATCCCCGCCATCACCCACATGTGTCACCACCACCTGGGGCATGTTCCTAAAACTCCCGTGCGTGTATTGACACTGACAGAGAGACAGAGAGAGGGGGGGGGGGGGGGGGGGGGGCAGGGAGGGAGGGAGAGAGAGAGAGAGAGGGGGGGAGTGGGAAAGAGAGAGAGAGAGAGGGGGGGGGAGGGAGAGAGAGGGGAGGGGTGGAGGGGAGAGAAAGAGGGAGAGAGAGAGATAGGGGGGGGGGGGGGGGGGGAGGGAGAGGGATGGAGAGGGAGAGAGACAAGGCAAGGCAAAGTCTTTTATTCGAGGATAATAGATAAGCACTCGTGTGCTTTTTTACATCCAGCCCCCGCCCTTTTCAGGGATACATTAAGTTGAAAATATACTAAACAATAAGACTTTACGCAGTACCAAACAACACACAAGAATAAAGGACACTGTATATGATAAGATAATAAAATGCACTCTTTCAGAAGACAAAAATCAGAAGTTACAATAAAAAATTTTGATTATGGAAAAAAAAGAAAAGCGTTAGTAGATAAGGAGCAAACAAGAGAACAAAATGAAATCAACAACCGAAAACATCAATCCACCACTATCTATCAAAAATTGTACATGTAATATAAATCATACATTTGGATAAAAGGGGAATTTTTTTTTAAAACTAGCATCCTTATTGGAGGGGGGGGGGGGGGGGGGAGACATACTACCAATAAAATTATAATAAGAAAAAAAAAAAAAAAACATAAAACATCCTAGATGTTTCAAAAAAGGGAGAGAGAGAGGGAGAAGGAGGGAGAGAGAGAGAGAGAGAGAGAGAGGAGAGAGAGAGAGAGAGAGAGAGAGAGAGAGAGAGAGAGAGAGAGAGAATTAAAACTTCTAGCACAGAATTTGCAGAAGATGGGGATGGTTTTTTTTGTGTTTATTTTTACTGAAAGAACCCCTGGCATCCACTGGGGGCAGATATACTGGTCATATTTCAGCATTTTACACAACTAGAGAGATATATTCGCAAGCATAAACACACCTTCAACCCCCTTATAAGAACCCACTGCAACTTTTTTTTTCTTCGTAACAAAGAAAAAAATGAAGAGTCCACTTTTCTAGGCACACACACATCTATGCACGCTGGCAGGAAGGAAAAGAAACATGATGGATGTAGCATTGCGGCCCTGTGGTTTCTCTGGGGAAGACCAGCTAGAATTTTACACAGGGAGACATGATACTGGTTGCAGTACAATACAATGCAATACGATGCGATACAACACAGTACAATATGATAAATACAATGCAGTACAATGCAATCATAATGGAATGCAGTACAACGCAGTACAATAAAATGCAATGTGGGAACACAAAACAACACAACAAAACACAGAAACGCAACAAATCTTAGTTCAACAAACACAACACAACACAGCTGAACAAACACAAGACAGCTTTAACACACACACACACACACAACACACACACACACACACACACACACACACACACACACACACACACACACACACACACACACCACCACCACCACCACCACCACCACCACCACCACCACCACCACCACCACCACACCACCACCACACCCCCCACAATCACCACCACCACCACCACCACCACAAGAGAAAAAAAAAGGCTTGCTGCAGCCAGGCTTGAAAAATGACTTAACACTGAAGCCTCCTCCTGTGTGTCGTGGCAGGGCTCGGGGGCAGAGGAGGAGGGGGTGGGGGAGGGGCAGCAGAAGGAGCTGGATGCCAACACGGCGCAGGCCCAGGCTCTGAATCTGCTGCACAGCAGGCTGCAGGATCTGCTGCACAGCGAGGCCTTTCTCCGCCAGCCCGTGGAAGTGGTGGAAAGGGTTCTGAAACATGACGATGTCGTGGTCAGTTTGTGATGTGGGTGTGGTGTGTTGGTGGTGGGGTTGGGTTGGGTGGGGGAGGGTTGGGGGGGGGGGGGGGGGGTGGTGGTGGTGTGGGGAGGTTTGTGCGTGGGTGTTGGGGTGTGTGTGTGGGGGTGGGGGGTGGAGGGGGTGTGGGGGGGGGTGGGGGTGGTGGTGGTGTGTTGGGGTGGGGGGGTTGGGTTGGGTTGGTGGTGGAGGGTGTGGGGTGGGGTGGTGGGAGGGGTGTGTGTGTGTCTGGGGGGGATGTTGGGTTGTGTGTGGGGTGGGGGGGTTGTGTTGGGGGGGGGGAGGTTGTATTGTGTTGTGGCGTGGTGTGGTGTGGTGTGGTGTGGGTGTGGTGTGGTGGTGTGGTGTGTTGTGTGGTGTGTATGTGTGTGTAGTGTAGGTAGTGTAGTGTAGTGTAGTGTAGTGTAGTGTAGTGTAGTGTAGTGTAGTGTAGTGTGTGTGTGTGTGTGTGTGTGTGTGTGTGTGTGTGTGTGTGTGTGTGTGTGTGTGTGTGTGTGTGTGTGTGCGTGTGTTGGGTTGTGTGTGTGTAGGGGTGTGTGTGTGTGTGTGTGTGTGTGTTTTATTTTTAAAAATCTATTTCTGTGTATTCATTTTTAGTGTGTGTGTGTGTGTGTGTGTGTGTGTGTGTGTGTGTGTGTGTGTGTGTGTGTGTGTGTGTGCGTATGCCTCTGTGTGTGCCTGTGCCTCTGCGTGTGTGCGCGTGCGCGCGCGCTGTGTGCTGTATGCTGTATATGCTGTGGGCCTCAGATCAGCAGCGAGATGGAGGTGATGAAGCTGGTGATGGCCTGGCTGGCCTATGACCTGGGGCCGCGGCGTCGCCACGCGGACCGGGTGATGCAGCACGTGAGGTTCACCTGCATGACGCCTGCCGAGATCATCGAGGCCACGCAGGTCTTCAACTTCATCGCCTACTCCTCCTTCTGCCGCACGCCGCGTGCTGGAAGCTGTGTGGTAATCATGATAATGATGATAATAATAATAATGCCGCCGCTGTAGTCTAGTGGTTAGGGCGTTGGACTCGTAATCTAAAGGTTGCGGGTTCGATCCCAGCTTTCGGCTATGGCGTTGTGCCCTTGGAAAAGGCACTTTACGGCTATTTTCTCACCCCACCCAGGTGTAAAAGGGGGTACCAACCTTGTGTTGGGGGTTAACCCTGCGATAGACTGGCGTCCTATCCAGGGGGGAGTCAATGACTCTCAGTCGCTTAACCCACAGAAACCGGGATAAGCACCGGCCTGATGAGCCTTAGGTTCGGGACAGACTTTAACTTTTTAATATAGCGCTCAGTCTTGTAAAGCACACAGATCATAGCCTGAAGTGGTGAGGAAGAAGCCTGAAGGGACAGACATGCCTGGAGGAGGCTGGTTTGTTAAAAGAACCATCCTATCCTCAGCCCACTCTCCCCTTACACTGCCTCATTTGTTTTCATTATCCCCAAAGTCGGAGTGTGGCTACCTTCATGGTGGGCAAAGACAGTCGCATAGTAACATCTCCCCATTTGGTGAACCTCGGAGCTTTGGCTGAGGAACGAAAAAAAAAACAGTTATTTTGATTAATATGTGAGAGCACTATGTTTTAGTTAATACTAACACATACATTGCTGTGATTGTCTTCTTCAGTCGTTCTTTCCTGAGAGAATTCAAGTATTGATAGGAAAGACTGGATGACTGTGAAAAGTACCTGACACCATTAGAAAACCAATAAGCAGACACACTGAGGAAAAGCTAAGATACACTAGGCCAGTAGGCATTCAGACACTTGACATATGCCAGTTTGAGAGTGTTGCTCAAGTACTTGCATACATGGCAGGTCGTCTGTGGCTCTCAGGCACGGTTGATGCCGGTTTGCATTTATGATTAAACATAGAGCCAGTCCTCTAAAGCTAAAGAGGTAAAGGTGTTCCCATAACAAAATTTGTGGTTGTTGGAGACTGAGGTGCCAGAGGCCTCAGCTTCTCCAGGGGTCAGCATATTGAGGGCGGTGGCGCCCATCTCTTCTCCCTTGCTGCTTTACCCACCCATTTACAGCTGGGTGAACTGGGGAACTGTACCGTTGCCGTGGGTTCTTTTACGTGCCACTAAATAATGATGTGTAACACACGGGACCTCGGTTTATCGTTCATCCGAAAGACTAGCACCCAGATACCACACTCAGGGTCTAATGGATGGAGGGGGAAAGTTTTGGGCCCAAACGGGATTCGAACCACCGCAAACTTCAAACCCAGACTTTTCGCTTTCTGGAGGTAGACTAGACGCGTACCACCAAGAAGACCACCGATTCACACCATTAATTCGTGACTGAAAACGGTAAACAGGGGAATCAAAACAACGTATAGTAGTTTCACCTCCCACCAAGGCTGCACTGGAATGTTTGGCTGAGCTTAAAGCATCGTCAGTAAAGACGACAAGGTCACAAGGACTGAGTGGTGAATTGGTGGGTGGTGGGTCTGTGTAAGTACAGTGGTTACGGCATTGGTGAATTGGTGGGGTGGTGGTATGGGAATTGGTATTGGGTGTGAGCTCTTGCAGGCTGATGACTCTCAAGGGCTACCACACGCACGACGTGTTCAACTGCCACTGCCCCAGACCTCGCCGCCATCTGCAGGAGCCCAGCCCCCTCTTCCCCTATCAGGAGGGGTCTGCTGACTTCGGCCACCCTGCGTTCCAGGGACATGTGTGTGTGTGTGTTGGGGGGGGGGGGGGGGGGTATAAGTGTGTGTGTGTGTGTGGGGGGGGGGTGCGTGTGTTGTGTGTGTTGTGTGTGTGTGTGTGTGTTGTGTTGTGTTGTGTTGTGTTGTGTTGTGTTGTGTGTGTGTGTGTGTGTGCGTGTGTGTGCACACGCGCGTGTGTGGGTGTATAGTGCCGTGTAGTGTAGTGTTTTAGTGTACTGATGTGTACATATTTGGTGTGCTGTTTTCTGTAACCCCAAGGCAAGGCAAGGCAAGGCAAGGCAAATTCTTTTATTCGAGGATAATGAATAAGCACTCGTGTGCTTTTTTACATCCAGTCCCCGCTCTATCAGGGATACATCAAGATAAAAAAAACCAAACTTCTAACTAAACAACAACAATAATAATGATCCAAATACCAAGAGTAAGAAACCATACCAAGTAGCAAACAACAGACAAGAAATAAGAAAGAAATACATTTATAAGGTAATAATTTAAAAAGAAAAGAAAAAAAGCACGCATTCAGAAACGAAAGTAAGAAGTAAGAATGCTATGATGATTTTGATTTGAAAAAAGCGCAATAAAGAGCAAACATGAGAATATAATGAGATAAACGACTGAAAACATCAATCCGCCACCATCTATAACAAAATAAGTCATTCAAATCATAACATTTTGATGAGAGAGAGAGAGAGAGAGAGAGAGAGAGAGAGAGAGAGAGAGAGAGAGAGAGAGAGAGAGAGAGAGAGAGATATCTTTATTCCAAGGGTTACAGATAAGCATTCGCATAATTATTTTTCTCCTGCCCTTGCCCTGATTAGGGACTATCAACAAATCAAGTAGGAACGCCTTCGCAAAAAGCACAACTACAAAACAACGACCTGACAATCGGTAAGATAAAGGAACAAGCAGTAAGGAAACGAACAGGTCAGTGCAGGTACACGTTTGCTCCTTCTATTAATTTAAAAAAGAAACAAAGAAAGAAAAGAAACGCACACAGTTACTGAGAAAAACAAAACGAACTTATCTGAAGATTGCCACAGCCTTAACGCTCATTTATATAACCTGCTGTCCCCTGGAGAAATTTACATGCAGGGTGTGCAAGATGTGTACTTACAAGGCCTTCTCTCACTCCCTTTTCATTTGAATCAGGATGAGGGTAGCAATAATCTATTATGCCGAACAGAGAACATTTACAATCAACTCTTTTTTCAAAAACAATGTTAGGAAAACATTTTAAAATACAATTAACCTTTCGTTTATCTTATTTTGCCTATATCCATTGGTCCATGTTGTGCTAATGCGTGTCGCCTAGAATTCCCTCCCCTGACCATGAAAAACACTTGCCTTCTTTAAAACTACTAAAATTCATAAAGGATTGTCGCCCCATGCTTTGAATTGCCTCCCTTAGCAAGAACGCTGTTGTCTTCTTTATTCTTACTAAAATTCATAAAGGACCGCCGTTTCAGGGGAGTTAATTAAAGAAACCCACAAAATAACTTACACCACGAAGAATTCTTTCGTTTCTAGTTTTGAATATAAGACATCATTTAATCCATAAAATACCATTCTTACTGTAGATATCCCAAGATCATTATTTTGCTCGACTTCAGAAGACATTTTGTTTCAAACTCACAGAAATCATGCCAATACATTGGACATTCTAGAGTATATTTTTTCTGGAGAGAGAATGAATGAATAATGAATGAATGAGTGAATAACTTTATTTTTAATGGCTACAGAGTAAGTATGTACATACTTTTCCGATCCGCCCTTGCCCTGATTAGGGAATATATATTTTTTTAAATGTTCAAAGGTAATAGCAACCCCCTACCCCCCACACCGCAATCACCAACAACAGTTCAACCTATGATTTCAAAAAAAAAAAGATATGTATACATTAAAGAAACACATAAATCTCCACTGGGTACATTGATAATTTTTTTATGAGATAAATATGTATTCAACAAACACTTAATCTCCAACTGACTCAAACCTTAATGTCAATACAGATGCACTGATAATCATGAAGTAAATCAAATAGATTAAAATAGAGAGGGAAAAAATAGAGGAGACAGCAGAGAAGAGCAACTCAAAAAAAAAAAAAAATCAAGACATTTTCACAAATCTTTCTTACTTTAAAACAATATTATGAAGAAAAAAGTTAACAAAATAACCTAACGACAACAAACATTAAAAAAAAAGAAAGATCAACGACATTAATATGTATCGCCACGTAAAGTACCCAAAGATGACATTTTTCAAATCGTGTTGAAGACATTGAATTTTAAAAATCAATGAGAGAGAGAGAGAGAGAGAGAGAGAGAGAGAGAGAGAGAGAGAGAGAGAGAGAGAGAGAGAGAGAGAGAGATCAAATCAAATCAAATCAAATCAAATCAAAATTTTATTTCCAGATGGTACATTGAGTAAGCAAAAAATTTGCTTTTTTTTCATCAAGCCATTTATCTAGAACCCCCCCCCCAAAAAAAAACCAACAACAAAAAACACAAAACAAACAAACCCCACAACAAACAACAACAACAACAACAAAAACAACAAAGCAAAACAAGAAAAAAAAAGCACTTAAACAGTATTTGCATAGGTGAGATATGTGGTAGAATCAGCTAAGATTTTCATCGATTGTTACTCCTAGAACTTTGTGATGAGAGGTTTGTTCTGTTCGATTGCTTCCTTTTTTAAAAATATGGATTGGAAACTGTTTATGAGGTAAATTTTGTCACTTTTGTCTGGTGTTGATAAACATGCATTTTGTTTTTTTGGGGGGTGAATAGACATGTGGTTGAGTTCTGTCCACCAGACTGCAGGAGAGATGATTGACCGCCAGAACTCTGGACTTTGGCTCCCCAGTGAGGTGGAAGCGAGACCCTGGGGATACAACCCCTATGAAAACGTGTCTGACTATCAGCAACACGGTGACGAATCGTTCAACAACCCCAACAGGGGCCAGGCAGCAGCCTACGCCTTTCCTCCGGGAATGCCACCTGCCTACCAGGACACCCTGCACCTGTGTACCAGAGGAGCCACACCCAGGAAGCGCACCCTGCAAGGTGGCACACCGACAGCCCTGAAGATGTGCCACAGACGTGTAAGCCAGTGACGCCAACGTCCCATTCCCACAACCTGTCTCACTCTTTCGGTCTCCCTGTAAACTACCCAGACACAGAGCAGCCTGCAGCATACACGTGGACTAATCATGCCGATAGAGGAGCAGGATTTCCTTCCCGCCCTGCTCGTCCCCCTACAGACGAATCTCTCCATGTCGTGAACAACCCCTCTGTGATGTCAGCGGATCCTCTGTGCTGACTGGCAGACCAGGTGCCCCCCCCTGCTCCGCTTCCCTCGCGGGGAAGAGACCCAGCAGTGGTGTGGACGCCTCTGCCCTGTCTGCCTTCAGAGAACCGGCCAGCTTCAGCCAACAGGGCAGGGGTGTACAGGGAGGCTGGATCAGTCAGGATGAAAGCAGAAACTCCAACGCAGACAGACCCTCTGCGTCTGATGACAGGCTGGCGGACTCTGCAGTCAGCTTCGCCAGGCACTCTCAGCCAGGAAAGACACTCTTCAGGCAGTCTGAATCCGCTCACCTGAAAAGCCAGCATCGTTTGCCTTCTTCCCTTCATTTGTCCAGAACACACGACTCACGGCCCGAGTCGCGGCTCAGTGGACTGTCTGACACTGGAAGTGCCTTCACTCCGGACCACAGACGGTTACGTTTCAAACCTTATACACACACCCCATCTGCCAGTTCCTATTCCAGAACTGGAAAGCAGCCCTTCAAGAGCTCGGAGTCCTACAGCACAAAGACCCAGCATCAGTTGCCCTCTTCCTCCCCACGTCAAACACGCATGACTGCAGGCCCAGGGCTCTTGTCAGTGAAGGACCAAGTAGAGACAAGGCTCCACCTTCTGACCAACAACCTTTCCCTTTCCAGGCTTTTGTGGATCCGTCAGCTTCAAAATCGTCTTGCAGAACGGAAAAATCAATCTCCGGGTGCTTTGATGCAAAGAGTGTAAAGAGACCATCATCAGTTACCTTCTTCATCACAAGCACCAAACACGTACGAATCAAGACCGGAGGCTGGTGTCAGTGCCAGAAGATATTATAGAAAAGGAAATGCTTCTCCTATTGGGGAGAAGTATATTCAGTTCAAGACTTGTATAGATCCATCAGCTGCAAGTTTATCTCCCAGAACTGTATCTCCGATCTTCAGGAGCTCTGAATCAGCGAGCATGAAGACTCATCATTTACCTTCGTCCCTGTGTACGGCAAAAGCATCCGGTTCAAGGCCGGAGGCTGTTGACAGTGCCAGACAAACCGGAGAGGAAAATGTTTCCCCTCTTATGCAGATGCGTCCGTATTCCAAGTCTCCGGCAAGTCGCTCAGCTCAAAACTCACCTTTCCAAACTGAAACCCCCAAGTGAATCCACCCCAGTCGCCTAGGAACCACCATGATCTAGGACCAGAGGCTGTAATGCGTCAACCCTCCAAGGCGTGTGTAAACCCCTCGGCTCAAAACATACCTTTCACCGGTGAACACCCACAGCCCCAAAGATCGGAAACCTACGGCTGTACCAACCAGCATTGCTCCCCTTCTCCAGCTGGGTCCCGTGTAGGGTTTTCAAGATCAGATGGGCGCAGCTCTGGAATCAACCTGAATCAAAACGTGCAACAGAGGCCGTCTGAAACAGCAGCACGAAGGCATCCTGGGGCTCCTGGTGGCCGAACAGGACAAGGGCAGAGTGCGGCTCCCTCTCACACAGGCTCCTTGGACCAGGAGACATCCTATGGCAACGTCTTCGTGGTGCCGGAAGGCAAGGTGACGGTGCACAAGGCTCCCACCTTCGTCAGCCATGCACGTCCTCCGTCCCGCTCCCCAAACCCAGTGTCCAAGGTGGTGCTTCACCCTGACCCCCCACCACCCCCGCCCAAGCCCCCCACGCCACCCCCCACACCGCCCCCTGAACTGGAGGAGGTGCCGCTCTTCGTGTTGCACTCGTCCCGCTTTGAAGGACCAGGGTTGCTGGGTGAGTGGCTGTTGACTGTTTGGCAGATTGGAACAGAGCCTCGCCCCTAAAGCCTTTGAACATGATTGGAACAGAGCTCGCCCCTAAAGCCTTTAACTGATTGGAACAAGCCTCGCCCCTAAAGCCTTTAACTGATTGGAACAGAGCTCGCCCCTAAAGCCTTTAACTGATTGGAACAGAGCATCGCCCCAAAGCCTTTAACTGATTGAAAAGCTGCCAAGCTTTAACTGATAATAGCATCGCCCCAACAGCCTTTAACTGATTTGAACAAAGCATCGCCCCTAAAGCCTTTAACTGATTGAACAAAGCACGCCCTAAAGCCTTTACTGAAAAAGCCACCCCCGGTTTTTTTGTGTGTGTTTGTGTTTTTTCCGTAATATTAATAATATTTACAATGTTTATAAACCGTTTTTAATTTGTGGACTTGTACCCGCTTGAATTTCTCTTTCTTAAGATAATAAATTTGTTTTGTTTTTTAAATTTTGAATTGAAGTTTTGCTGTTAACTACTTGCGACTTTTCTCTTGGGTTGCTGCCATGATGTTTTTTTTTCCAGGGACATGACCTCCATAGAGGTGAACTTTGAGCAGCGCCCCGTGCCCCCAGGTGACCAGCCTGAGAACAGGCGGACGACCTCCGCCCTGGGGGGCCGGACAGCCAGCAACACCTCTGTGGCCAGTGAGGCAGACTTCAGGAAGGGGACCTCTGGCTGTGGGAGGGTTTGTGGACAGCAGTCAGCGCCTGGGTGAGTTGGTGAGGGCAACATACGGTCTGCTGTGTCTGCCCTTCTCAGGAGTGTGTTGGTGGTTGTCTGTTTTGAGAGGGTGGGGGGGGGGGGGTGGGGGATTCCTTCTGTCGGTCTGCCCTAGGTGGTTGTGTGTGTGTGTTGTCTGGGGGTGTGTGTGTGGTGTGTGTGTAGGTGTGGTGGTTTTTTGTTGTTGTGTGTGT
>CM060329.1:41586589-41616589 GCA_030674155.1 Stramonita haemastoma | reverse complement strand
GTGGTGGTGGTGGTGGTGGTGGTAGCAGCAGCGCAGCAGTAGCAGCAGTAGAGCAGCAGTAGTGGCAGTTGTAGCGTGTAGTAGTAGTAGCGTAGTAGTACAGTAGAGGGTAGTAGTAATAGTAGTAGGAGTATTAGTGTAGTAGCAGCTAGCAGTAGTGGTAGTTGTTGTTAGTAGTAGTGCGGGAACAGAAGTAACAGTAGTAGTAGCAGTATTTTTTATGGTAGTTAGTATTATAGAAGCTGTTTGAATATCCTCAGTGGTGCCCCAACGGTTCTTTAGACTATGGGATGGATGATTGTGATGGTGAGGTGATGAGAAGTAGTTGTGGTAGCAGTAGTAAGCAGCAGCAGCAGCGGCGCAGCGCTGCAGCAGTCAACAGCAGCAGTAGTAGTAGTAGTAGTAGTAGTAAGTGGTGGTGGTGGTAGTAGAGTCGTCGTGTAGTAAAGCAACAATAGTAAGCAACAGATAGAATGTGTGTGTTGGGGGGGGGGGGGGGGGGGGGGGGGGGCTGCATGCGTGCGTGCGTGTGTGGATTGTTTCGCCGTTATTTCCACCCTAAGGGGTGATAAGAAAAGCGAGTTGCCTCCCTGCCCTAACTGGCACTGTGTGTGCAGGGGGCTATGATCCTACTGGCAAAGCAGGATCACGGGCCACAACCGACACCTTTGTTTTCGACCCAGGTCTCAAACAGTGAGTAGTCTCCCCTCCCCTTTTCTTGTCGGTTTTTGAAGAAAAAAACGTTTCTACCATAGTTAGGGTTTTTTTTTGTTTGTTTGTTCGTATCAATGATATCATCATCATCATCATCATCGTCACCATTATCATTATTTTTATCATTATTTCACAATATCCCCAAAGTCTGAATGCGGCTAGTTTAATTGTGGGTTAAAAAAACCTCTGTCGCATAGCCTACACAAAATCTAGCCATTTGTGAACCTCACCATGGAAACAACAACAACAAAAACACTTGCCCCATGGCAGTCATTATTATCATTGTTAATATCGTCTATTGGACGGGACAGCTCAGTGGTCAGAGCACTCGCTCTCCCCAAGTAAGGCTAAGCAGGCATCGAGCGTGGTTACCAATTGGATGGGTGGCCATTTGCGCACCTTAGCATCAGTACAGTCCCCCAATTCACCCAGTTGTAAATGGGTACATGCCCTCTTTAGGATCAGGGAAGGAAGGTAAAGCAGCGAGGGAGGGGAGATGGGCGCCGCCTCCAAAATGTCAGCCCTTAGAGAAGCTGAGGTCTCTGACGCCTCGCTTCCTACGACCACATAGGTCATGGAACACTTTTACCTTTTTGTTATTATCTATAGGCATTCTGAATGGAAGAATCGTCTGCCACAAACTTTCATGGCCACATGTCTTTGCTCTATATAGGCATCTGTCCTTGACTTGGTGATTGTAAGTGAACAAGGCATTCTACAAGTCCTGTCCAGTATGATAATGTTGGAGGTTTCTTGTTCATTAATTTTGTTTGTTTTCTAAAGCAGAGTATTACGATTTTTGAATCCCTGGTAAGGCCCAGTCTGTTCTCCTGTTCTGGCAGTCAGTGCCAGTTCTTCTGACTTTGTTGCTTGTAGAAAACGGGTCTGTTGGATTCAGTGAGTTTGCTATGCATGCTAGATGGAGAATTTGTGTGTGTTGTGTGTGTGTGTTGTGTGTGTGTGTGTGTGTGTGTGTGTGTGTGTGTGTGTGTGTGTGTGTGTGTGTGTGTGTGTGAAATCAAGTCAAGTCAAATCAAATTTTTATTTCCAGATGGTACACTGAAAATGTGTGTGTGTGTGTGTGTGTGAGTGTGTGTGTGTGTGTGTGTGTTGTGTGTGTGTGTGTGTGTGTGTGTGTGTGTGTGTGTGTGTTGTGTGTGTGTTATGTTGTGTGTGTATGATTGTGTGTGTGTGTGTGTGTGTGTGTGTGTGTGTGTGTGTTGTGTGTGTGTGTGTGTGTATGTGTGTGTGTGTGTGTGTGTGTGTGTGTGTGTGTGTGTGTGTGTGTGTGTGTGTGTGTGTGTGTGTGTGGTGTGTGCAGGTGGCAGAAGGGGGGCAGCATGGTGTATGCCCGTGCCTTTCACGCCGTGTGTGTGCTGTCGGGCCGTCTGTTTGCCATGGGAGGGCAGGATGAGGAAGACAGGTCTGTCTCTGTCGGTATAATTTGTCAGTGGCGCTCATCAATACTTGTTTCAGTAGAACACAAATCTGCCCCCCCCCCCCCCACACCTATGTATGTATGTATGTATGTATGTATGTATGTATGTATGTATGTATGTATGTATGTATGTATGTATGTAATTTATGTATGTATCTCTCTATCTCTCTATCTCTCTATCTCTCTATCTATCTATCTATCTATCTATCCCTTGGTCTGGCGACCGTGGTGGCACCCATGAAGACTTGACAACCAGTTCCCCCCATTCCTCTCTCTGTTCTGCCTTTCTCAGGGTTTTGTTGAGTTCTAGGTATATCTATTCGCTGATGTTGTCCTCCCATCTCTTCTTTGGTCTGCCTCTTTTTCTTCCCCCCCCCCCCTCCCACACACACACACACTCTAAAAACATAAGTTGAGCTGATGGGTGCACTCTTAGGAAAACTTAGCGTATTGTGGCTGTGAATATTTTAGAGGCACGGCTTTCCAGTGTTATCTAGGTGGGAAAAGCACTGGGTGACGTTCGGTGTTGGTATATGTAAGGTAAAGGGTAAAGGTGTCTCATAACCTATGTGGTCGTAGAGGAGCGAGGTGTCAGAGACCTCAGCTTCTCTAAGGGCCAGTTTATTGAGGGGGGGCGCCCATTTCTTTTCCGTCGCTGCTTCACCTTCCCTGACCCTCAAGAGAGCAGGTAGGCTACCCATTTACAGCTGACCTCTGATTTATGTTTGTACGAAGTGGGATAGCCTAGTGGTGCTTAAAACACCCTGCGCCCTGTGCACTTCTGATATAGAGGAGGTGACATGATGAATCTGGGTATGGCTGAGTTGGAGAGATCGAAAACAAGAGCAGCTCAGTTTTTGTGCTGTGAAATGTACCGGCGTGGAATAATGCCACACCCCACAAGGGACTGACACCACTGACACTACACTACCCTATATATGCAGTGCAGTGACGACACTATCTTCAAAGATATCCACATGAATCTGGCAAATATGTTTTGTACACGGATGGTACATGGTGGCGGATAGATGATCGCTGAACATGTCATGCTTACTTTGCATGGAACTGTTCTCTTTACGTCGCTATTCGGGGGACGGGATAGCTTAATGGTCAGAACATTGCGCCGGCAATTTGACGACCCGGGTTCGATTCCCGTTTGAGGGGACTTTTCCTCTGGAGTTGACATCAGTGATAACCCCACTCACCGAAAATCATTCGGATGGGACTATAAACCGAGGCCTCGTGTGCAAACGCACGCAGAACATCTTGCGCACACGTTAAATCCTGTCCTGCTTTTCGTAAGAGTAGGCCATCGTGTGCTGGTGGGAACAGATAACAAGATATAAAAACTACATACACACTGGGACTGGATGTAAAAAAAAAAAGCACATGAGTGCTTATTCCATTATCCACGATATAAAAGAATAAATTAAAAAAAAAAAAAGAACAATGGATAGTAATAAATAATAAAATAAGTAATGAATAATTAAAAAAAACAAAAAAAAACCCAAATTAATAAAATAATTTTAAAGAATAAATAAATAGATACATAAATAAATTAATAAACAAACTAATAAACAAACAACAAATAACTAACTAACCAACAACCAACCACCAACCAACCAACCAACCACCCAACTAGCTAACTACACCTCTCTCTCCCTTTCAAGAGCTCTGAAGACAGCGGAGGTGTATGACCCAGAGGGTGACCGGTGGTCAGTGGTCAGCTCCATGGCCACGTGCCGGGTGGGGGCCAGTGCCGCTGCCCTCAAGGAACGCGTGATGTTGGTGGGCGGGTACGGCACGGCCTCTGCTTCTGCCCAGGAATCCTACCCCGTGCTGGACTCCACGGAGTGGTTTGAACCCGACATCAACAGGTGGGGGACTTGGGGGGGGGGGGGGGGGGGGTTTTAATTCTTCCTCTGTGTCTGTGTGTGTGTGGGGTGGGTGGGGTGGGTGTGGTGGTGTGTGGGTAAGTGGGGGTGGGTAAGTGTGTGTGGGGGTGGGGAGTGGGGTGGGGGTAAGTGTGTGTCTGTGTGTGTGTGTGTGGGGGGGTAAGTGTGTGTGTGTGTGTGTGTGTGTGTAAGTGTGTGTGTGTGTGTGTGTGTGTGTGTGTGTGTGTGTGTGTGTGTGTGTGTGTGTGTGTGTGTAGTGTGTGTGTGTGTGTGTGTGTGTGTGTGTGTGTGTGTGTGTGTGTGTGTGTGTGTGTGTAAGGATCTGATTACTGCATGATTGCTGTAATGTGGGTTGTTGGGTTGGGGTTTTTTCTTTGCTTACTACAATCTTCCAGCCAAGACACCAACCGCTGAGCCACGGTGGCTGGTTGAAGGGGTACCGTTTTCAGAATGTTATTTACATATTCAGTACTGTTTAGCATTGTGAATATACAACGGTTAAGTCAGATGTGCTGGACCTGACTTGTCACGCGCTTAATTCAAGGCAACGCAACACATTTTCGTTCATATGACAGATTAAGAGGCAGACCAGGGAGGAGATGGGGGGACAACATCAGCGAATGGACAGGCCTAGAACTCCACAAAGCTTTGAGAAAGGCAGAACAGAGAGAGGAATGGAGGGAACTGGTTGTCAAGTCTTCAGGGGTGCCCCCACGGTCGCCAGACTAAGGGATAGACAGAAGACAGACAGACAGACCGGAGACAACAGACAGACAGACAGACAGACAACAAATAGTTGCTGCCTGAGCGTTCAATGACGAAGAAGTAGTATAGCGTTTATATATGACTTCCTGCATTGAAAATGACACATAAATACCAGAATAAACCAACCCTACACAGCAGTCCTCTGTCTTCCCTAACAGGTGGCGGAGTAAGGGCAGCCTACGACTGCCGCGGGCCCAGGCGTGCCTGGTGGCTGTGGGGTCCTGCCTGTACCTGTGTGGGGGCGCCACGCGGCAGCGTCAGTCCCGCGCCCTGTGCAGCATCGCCGACATTGACCGCTACGACGCTGACGCCGATCAGTGGACCAGAGTGACGCAGCTCAAGATGGCCAGGCACAACGCCGGAGCTACCGTCGTAGGTTAGAGCACGTCATGTTGCGGACATGGAGAGAATTATACGTGTCTTTTGGCTGGTGTTGTTGTTCTGTTCTGTTGTCAGAAAGGACGTCTTCGGTTTTGTTTTTTTCTGTAGTGGATACCCTTTTTAGTATAAAGAGTATTCCCTTTCTGTATTAAAAAAAAAAGTTCATCTTTTTCTGTCATTTCTTTGTTTTTTGTCATACCTTTTAGTATAAAGAATATTCCCTTTCTGTATTAAAAAAAATGTTCCTCTCATCTGTCACTTTTCTTTGTTTTCTGTCCTACCCTGTACTCCCTGTCACTGTTGCCTACTTGGCATCTGACTTCATGGTCCATTCTCCAGCCTCCTGTCTGGCAAGGCTCGCTATCTTTTTTTTCTCCATCGTCATCTCTTCCCCATCTTCATTCTCCTCCCCCTTTTCCTCTGTATTGTCCTGTTCTGTCTGCCAGGTCTTTCTCTGGTATTGAGCTCTTCACCAGCCTTCTTTTCCCTGACATTCTTCCTGTCTCTGCTTGTGTGGAGTTGCCCCTAGCAACCCATCATTAGGACTCGGCCACCTGGCCAGGGATGAGTGGCTGTAGGTAGTCATTATTTTGTGTCAGAGCATTGACTGCATAGTCCTTCGGGCGGCTGCAGGCAGGACAGAGTGATGAGCATGATTATCCACTGTCCATGGCTCAGCCATTGTCTTGCATGATTATCACCGTCCATGGTCAGCCATTGTTCTTCCCCTGCGTGGCAGATCTCTTGGGGTGACTGCTTCTGCCATCATTGAACTTACGTGTCATTTCTTTTTCCATATGAATATAAAAAAAAAAAAAGAAAGTTAAAAGGAGTACACTCTAACAACCAAGAACTGTCCACTATTTCGAACGATGTGTAATAATTATGATAATAGTATAATAGGCTGGTTTTCCTGGGGATGGGCCCAGAGCATCTGTTGGTGAAGTTTAGTCCCTTTGCTGACGGATTGAAGGCTGGTGGGAGAATCTAAGTCAGTTTAAGAAGTTATATAATAATAATAATAATAATAAAACAAAAATAAACAAAAAACAAATACATAAATGATAATACATTTTATAACGCTTATTTTGCACACAAAAAAAATCAAAGCGCTTGCATTCGACCTAGATGGGTTCTCTCCACCCAAGAGACAGAATAAGTAGCAATTTTTTTTGTCTGCAGGCCCAGACCTTTACGTTGGTAAGAATTAGGATCTTGTGGGCTTTTCCAAGGTTCAGTAATGGACCAACCATCATATGATTTACCACACGACATGCATTATTATCTGTGTGTTCTTATTCTGGCCTAGTGTTTGGGATGTCTGTGATTGCAAAACAACCTTTTTGTTAACTTACCAATCCGCTATTAGAGGCACGAAGACTGACGTGGCAGGCAGGCGGAGAGAAATAGCTGCTCAAGCTGTTCTTCTTGGCTGCCAAGCATTGTTAGTGGTTAGTGTGGTGAGTCGTGATGCTTGCAATTCAGTATCCAGGCTGTTTGCTAACCAGTGTGCATTGGTTGCAAAGTGATTAACCATGGTGTGCATTTGTGCCATGTCATTTGAGTGTATGCTAAACCCAACATGTGCATTGTGCTGTAGTAAGTATGTAGTAGTAAATTTCATGCTATCCATGTGGTGCATTGGTGCAGTCACATGTGATGCTAACCAACATGTGCATTGTGAGTATGTATGTAAGTAATTATCATATGCTACCCAGTGAGCATATTGTGTGCAGTCATGTGATGCTAACCATGTGCATTGGTGCAGTATTGAGTAAAAGTGCATTTTGCAGGTAGCTAACCATGTGCATGTAGTCATGAGCTAACCATGTGCATTTGCAAGTGCTAACGTTGCATGGTGCAGTCATAAGCTAACCAGTGTGCAGTGTCATGTATGCAACAAGTTGCACTGGGTGATGCTAACCAATACATTGTGCAGTCTGTTGCACCATGCTTAACTGACACCAGTGGCATTGGTCACATTGATCTACGTGTGCATTGGTGCTGATCTAACAGCAGTGTTGCGCATAATTCAGTTGTTGACGACAATGTGAGTTTGTGTACTAACCTCGTCCATTGTTAGGCTTTATCGTGTGGAGATACTGATCAACCAGACCTTGCGGACTGTGGAGTGCTATGACACAGCCAACAGGCAGTGGGACACTTCCCTGCCAGAACTGCCACACGGCGCCAAGTCCATTGTCTGCGTGGCCTTCTCTGGCTGATTATAGCAGGTAAGTGGGGGACATATCTTTTCTTTTGTGAATGTTGGTTTTTTGGATGGGTGGTTTACTGGGCACGCTCCTTCATTCAGTTAAGGCTTTACCCGTTCAGATTGTAGATACTTTTATTTTGATTTTGATTGCCTCCTTAGTGTTTATTCAGTTTGAGGGAGCTCAGATCATTGGGATATTTTTTAATTCTATTTGAATAGGCACTTTTTCACCTTAAAGGTATGGTATGCATGCACATTGGCAGCAAAATCTAGATTCAAAGCAACAAAACAAGAAATAAACTTCAGACACAATGAAACAGACAAACTACTGTCAGATTTGGTGTGATGGCCCCTCATTTCATAATGTTTGGATCTTGTATGGAATAGTAGTGCAAAAGCAAGGCCATTTTAGCTCAGAAACCAATGGCGGTTTTCTTTTCTTCTTTAGATTTCCTGGTTGAGGAAGGAAAATGAATTTATTTTAACTTCAAAAAAGCAGTTGCTATGCTAAAGTCTTTCAAAGGGACCATTCTGATCGTGTAATATGCAAATTTTGTTGTGAATGAGATGAATGAATCGGTCAGCAGTGATGGAAATTTAGAACGTGTTTAGTGTCAATAGCCTGTGTATCATTTATGAAGCCATGACTTGACAATTGCGTTGAGCCAGGTCTATCACTCCTTGGCTTATCTTTGTTATGGTTGTAGTTACTATGTCTCCTTATCTATATCGAAACAAAGACGTCATTTCTTTTGTGCCTCTGATACATCTTTGGGGAGGCTGAATGGTTTTACCTATATACACTGAAGATTATAGGATAGACATTTTCATATCGGTCTGTCTGTCTCTCTTACTTCTTCCTGGTTCAATCTTCTTCCTGTTTTTTAAAAAATCAAGTTGCAACACAGTGTATGACATTTTGCCTGCACTATGCTGTTCTGGTCATCAGGTATGACACTGTAAACACTGGCATCAGCACAGGAGTTCCATTTTGCTATTTGCCTTTGTGGCATTTTATTACTTTTTCATTACTCTGAAATGCTTGAATATTGTTGTGTGTAATCTGGTGAGAATAATTTCAGCAAAATCAGGATACCTTGCTAATGTGTACATAAAGGAAAAGAATAGTGAAGGCAGGTAAAAAGCGAGGTGGGTTGACAGTATTTGATACTCGAGGGAACTCATATCATTTGAATTTGAAGTAAATGTTCTTTGCAAATTTTGGAAACGAATGGGCGACAGCCCTAAAATGTTCTACACAGAACATAAAATGATATGATTCTGATATATGAGAATTACAAGCCCCACTCTGTTTAACAGCCTGTTTCAGACAGTGTCATTATTTGTTAACGAAACGTGCACACTTGTTTAAAGCCTGTTTCAGAAGTGATCATTATTTGTTAACGAAAACGTGCACACCTTAGCACTATTATTAAAGTCTTCAAATCCTGCAAAGTAGTTTAGCGCTAATGATGTTTTGTGTGTTTTTATTGATGCACTTTACCTCAGCATCAGTGATTATGGATTGAAGGATGAAAAGACACAAAGCTGCTCAGTGGTCACAGATGAAGGAAAGTTGATAACCCCAACAGAAGAAAAGTGGGCAAAAATCTGTTGGCGCTAACTAAGGTCTGTTATTCCCGCTGCTTTCTGCACATTTGTCCCAACATGCATACATGAAGAAAAGCACAGCAGAAAGACAACACCGTTTGATATTAACCAGTTTTTTATTGCTCCAAGAAAGTAACAGGATAATCTTTGTGCAATCAGTTCATAAATAAATATGCAGATTTCTTGGTCAACAAACTGAGGAACAGATGTGAATGTTTTTTTTTAATCATCTCCTAAATGGAAATTTCAAGGTGTGGTTTATCCCCCACCACTGTCCTGTGGCCCGTTTTTCTGTTTATCAACGAACCTTCATCAAGATCTCCAGGTCAGGTTTAGAATTTCAAAATTCTTTTAAAGTGAAAAAAGGAGGACTTGAGGCCCCCCCCCCCCCCCCCTCCCTTACAGGATAAAGGTTGAATGGGCTGTGTATTTCCTGCAAATTTTTTAACTGGGAGATCTGAAAAAAACAAACAACTAAAGAGGTTTATCCTAGCTATTGTTTCATAGCAGAACAAGGGAGTGTGTGTGGTGTGTGTGTGTGTGTGTGTGTGTGTGTGTGTGTGTGTGTGTGTGTGTGTGTGAAAGAGTTCCCCCCCCCTCCTACACACACAAGTTGCCACATCAAAGTTTGACATTGCATCATGATTAAATAATTATTATTTTTTTAACTGATTTGGTAAAATGCTTAAGATTTTGTGTGACAGGATGAACTATGCAAGATTCCTGTTGCTGCCCCTACAATCAACATGTATGGAATGAACATTTCATCTTTTGTAAATGTGTTCAGATTTCCACCATTTTTCATGCCTGTTTCTGTTTATTAAAGAGTAGTTCCCCCCCCCCCCCTTCTCTCTCTCTTCTCCCTCTTCCACCATGTTAGGGGGTTCTGCTTTTATTACTGGGAATTCCTCTAAAATACCTCAGAAAATGACTCACACAGATCAGCATGTGACCATCAAACCATAACCCAGAAGGCTACACATTAACCATGATCAGAATGGCAAACTGGAAAACCAGAGTAGACGAGATGAACTACACGATGCCAACACCAGCATGCAGCCACAGAATCTGACTGGCTTGCTTCTCACTTCGCTACCTGTGCATGTGGAACATTCGAGGCCCTGCATGGACACTGTCTTGGGGCAAGTTTAACTTGGTGGATCCTATGTCTCAACATTGATGTAGACAGCATGCAGGATATGCGTATGTGTTCCATGGCATCAGCCCTAGCTGGTCTACAGAAGATAGCTGGGTATTTAAAGTGTGTGCAAGGTGCATGCACTGTGTGCCCAAAGGACTTCAGTTCATGGTCTCATCCACAGGACTTGGGAGGGAAGTGGAGTCAAAGCCAGTCACCTCCAGGGGAAAGCCTGTCAGACAGCTGAACGGTACTCACACCTGTGCTCTCCAGTTCACAACCATCACTGCACCGCTTCCTCCACACATCCACCCTGCTATTCTGTCAGGCCAAAGTATCCAAGGTCAGTGTGAAAGACTAGTGAACTCATTGTCAAGAAAACCTGCCAAACCCTCTCAACACACAGACCGTACTTAGTTCTACCTGAAGGATGCATGCCTGGTGATATGTAACAGGCTTCCCTAATGAGACTGCATGTCCACAAGGCACCACACTAGAAAAACAGTCAGTATTGTGGGGATTTTAGACACACTATCTCTTTGAACTGTAAAGGGGGTGGGGGGGGGGGGGGGTCCATCTGTATATACTCTGCTCTGTTTGAAACAGAAAATTGACCTATTTGCCGTACAGGAAAGAGGCTATGAAGTGTTCCATTATCATCAACCTCAAAAGCTTTTGAGGTGTTTTTTTATATTTTTAACCAGAAATTTACAGAATGTCTGCTACTTCTGTCAATCAGAAAAAAACCTGTCAACCACAAAGTGGTTTTCATTTTTAGACTATATAACCATATCAACAAAAAGTGTTTAATAATCTCTTCTGAAACATTCACATTCTTTTAATTAACACTATACAGCACGTGACTATTTGCATTTTGCAAAGACAGCTTTTAACACCATCCGAGCCCCTGGGATTACAGTTCAACTTAATTTGCATCGCACAAGTGTGAGGAATGTACATGTTTGTAAGTTTTGCATTCAACAGCAGTAAGAGTTTATTTACATAATTTCACATGGATTTCAGACTGCTGCGCCTGAAGTATATATATACGACTCAGCATCTTAAGAATCTCCCCCCCTTTTAAAGTGAACACTGAGATTCTTCAGAAGAGGAGAGAGTGGAATGCACTGTACTGATGTCCTTTAGTGGACCTGAAGAGAAGCCTGACAGTGTTGAGGCAGGGTGTGCTAGGAGGAGGCATTCCTGGCTTTCCTGGGCAGCAGGCCCCCCAGCAGCTGTCCCTGGATGTGCTCCAGGGTGGAGGGGGTGTACAGTCCCAGCTTCAGCCCCGTCCTGGCTCTGTTGGTGTTGACGTGCTTCACGGGGAAGGGGTTGAAGGGCGGCTGCTGCTCTTCAGGGGCGATGACGACAACAGAGCGGAATGAGAGGAGGAGGAGGGGGACAGGGAGAGACAGTGGCGGGGCTGGGGGTGATGGTGGAGGGGGAGGAGCGCTGGGAGTGGGTGGGGGTGGTGGCAGGAGCCAGCACAGAGAGCAGCGTCATCTGGCCGCTGGAGGATCCGATAGGGGCCGAGTTGGAGCGGCCCATGGAACCTGCAGGCTTCTGAAAGTAACAGCTGCTGTTGTCGTGGAGGCCCTCCCCTTCCTGCCAGTGATGATGCAAGGGGCCATTGCCGTGGGCAGGGCCTTCGATCTGCAGCTCAATGCTGACTGGCCTCTGAGGCTTCTTCACGGGGCTGCACTCCCCAGAGCCCTCCAGAGAGGAGCTGGAGAGAACGATGCCCGATCCTGTTCACCAGTCTCCACCTCCAAAGACTTGATCTGGCACAGCTCAATGCTGCCACTGCCACCGTCAGGCTCCAGACTGATGCTTGTGAACCTGGCGTCCCCCTCTTCTTCAGACTGCTGAGGAGAGAGGACAGGACAAACCCTCTCCTCCTGTGAACAGTCTTTGTCATGGACCTCATCCGTCTCACATGGAGATGCAGTTTGCTCCACTGACAGTTCTATACAAGGAAGGTCCCCCTGGGTGAAGGTGACACAGGGCTGGAATGCTGGCTGTCCTGCTCACATGCCCCGTCCTTCACCCCCCCACAGTCACTGTCCATGTCTGCACAGGGCTGCCCCCAGCCAGTCTTGCCCAGCGGCAGAGGGGACCTCCTCCCAGCGTTCAGCAGCTGTGTGTGTGGTGCAGTCCTCAGGGAGGCAGTCCTGGGCCTTCTCCTCCTCCCCATGCTCCCCAGTGACGGGACAGGCCTGCAGCGCTCTGTCACTGTCTCTGTCTCTGTGCTCTGCTGGGGCTGCAGGACTTGGCTTGGCAGGGGACCTTACTGCGGGATGCTGCTTGAGCGGCCGCCACAGCCTCCAGCTTCTGGGTGAGGGAGTGGCTGCTGGGGCTGGCTGCGATGCGAGGGCCGTGCGTCACCAGGCGATTGCGTCCTCCCTGACCTGAACACACACACACACACACAGACATACACATAGACAGTGTGTGACAAACAACCTTGAGAAAAGTCGGGTTCATTGAGAATTAAAAAGATAGAAATCACATGTAGTCATAACCAGACGGCATCACAGAGAGGAGAGTGTGAGCAACATGCAGTTGATCAGCTGACTTTTTCAAAGGACTGACTGTCCAACATGCGTGAGTATGCTGACAGTCAACTACTTTGCTGTGACAGGTCAAATACTTGCGTGACGTAATGCTGACAGTCAAATACTTGCTATGTGCAGAATGAAACACATGCTAGAATGAGTTTTGGTACCTAAAGACATCGTATCTGTTAACACACACAGCAAAGCAAAATCAAACATTGTAAGCTTGAAAAAAAGTTGCCTTGTGTTCTGGAAATGATGACAGTTATGGGTTTTTTTGCTGTTGTTGTTTTTTGTTCCTCAGCAAGAACTCCCAGATTCACCAATGGTGGGATTATGCATATGCACAAATTTTACCCACCATTAAGGTAGCCACATTCAGATTTTGGGGATGGTGTTTAAACACATCTATGTGCATGCTTCTAAAAACTAATTGTCATATATTTCTACCAGCACAAAATGGCCTACTCTTCCAAAATGACTAAACATGTTTTTATGTGTGTTACGATGTTCTGCATTGTTTGGTATACAGGGACTTGGTTATAGTCTTATCTGAAGGTCTTTCAGGGGAGTAGTGCTACTATCTGGATGGCTTGCAGGTACAAGCCACCCAACTGAACACAGAAGCTGTTGTGCAGATTGCCAAGAAGGAATCAGGATTGTGAAGTGTTAGTGATAGCAAAAAAAATGATGACAGGTGTTAGATCTCTTTGTGTGTGACAACAGCTTGCACTTTGAAGGGAAAAAAACAACCTGACCTAGAGTATAGTGAAAGATAGGCAGAAAGCAGGAAATACCACTGTTTCAGCATAAACAGGTATTGCATATTTATAACATGATTTTTCATGTAGATAACTATTGAAAATGGCAAAATTGCTTCCCCTGACATAGAGATTTCCTAGTGTGATTAGCACCAGGTGACCTTATTACAAGTCTTCACTCAGTCAGATTAACATGCCTCCTGTTTTTCAGAACGTTCCCAGCTGATCTTCAGGAAAGAGAAGAGAGAGAGAGCACAGACACACAGCACAGGCAGAGAGGAGGCAGGTTACCTTGCCCACAAAGAGGTGGTTCATGGCCAGAGGGGTTTCAATCTTGGGCACCAGCACGGGGCCTGGGCTTTGGGCTTCACCTCCACCGCTTTCTTGGCCGAGGCTGCTCCTGTCAACACAGGCCATCCACACACACTTCACTGACCAGCAGGAAAAAAACAACAGAAGTAGTAGTTAGTTCAACTTCATGTGTCATGTAGGAAAGAAAAAAGCACACAAAATATCTTTCAATAAAAGCTAGAATACATGTACTACACGTGCATGCTTTGTGTGTGTGTGTGAGCATGTACAAATTGTTTGAATGAGTAGATACAGTCGTTCAGAGAGAGATGATAATAATACAGCATGTTAAAATTGTTTGTATGAGTATATACAATTGTTCAGAATGAGAAGATAATTATACAGTGTGTCAAAAAAAATCCTTAAAACAACATGATTTTACTGTGATAATATGCATGTGCTCATGTTAACATTTACGTGAGATGACACACTGTCATTCTTCGGATGAGACATAAACCAAGGCCCCGTGTGCGAACGCACGCAGAACATCTTGCGCACACGTTAAATCCTGTTCTGCTTTTCGTAAGAGTAGGCCATCGTGTGCCAGTGGGAACAGATGACAATATTTACAAAAACTACATACACACGGGGACCGGATGAAAAAAAGCACATGATTGCTTATTCTGTTATCCTCGATATAAAAGAATAAATAAATAAATAAATAAAATTCTTACCCAAGCTATTAAGTCTGTTTGAAAATAAAAACAAAAGAAAAATTTAACAGAAAGAAAGACCCACATGTACCTTTACCTATTTTCCTAACAAAAAATGTTAAAGAAATGTAAAACTCCCCTTAGAAATATGGGGAAAACTCTTGATACATGACAGCACAACCTGTGTGACCAAATTCCAATACTTTACTGTCTCAGAAACAGAGAAATTCACACAGGTAACGAACCTCACATAAAAAGAGTAAAGAATAAAGATAACATCACAAGTCCAGGCTCTCCGGCATCAGCCCCTACCTGCGATGATGACATGGGCCTGTCGCTGACGCTGGCGTAGCTTGTCGTACTGCATCTTCAGGGCGGTGATGTCGGTGCTCATTCTCTCCATGTACACCGAAATCCCGACTGCCAGACACCAGCTCTGGTCTGCTCCATAGGCCCCCGGCCCCACCACAGAGATGTCTGTGCCTGCCACACAAACAGCATGGTAATGCATTGTAAAAAAGGTAAAAAGGTCAAGGTGTCCCATAACCTGTGTGGTCGTAGGGGAGCGAGGCGTCAGAGACCTCAGCTTCTCTAGGGCCAGCATATTGAGGGCGGCGCCCATCTCCTCTCCCCTCACTGCTTTACCTTCCCTGACCCTAAAGAGGACAGGTACCCATTTATCTATGAACTGGGGAACTGTACTGTAGCCCAAGGCGCAAATGGTCACCCATCCAATTGGCAACCTACGCTGAGCTGCTTAACCTTGGCTGGGGAAAGCGAGCGCTCTGACCACTGAGCTATCCCGTCCCCTTTGCATTGTAGTGTAATTAAACCAAATTCACAGCCAATTTCTGAGTGAAATGTGGGCTACTCTCCCTGGGGAGAGCATGTGGTCACAAGAGCAGCACAAGTTTATTTGTCTTTAAGTTTCCTGTCTGATGAGTATTTTTTTTCCCTATAAGCGTGACTTTTTCTACAGAAATTTGCCAGGGACAACTCTCTTGTTAAGTGTGCCAAACTAGTGTTGCACATGGCACCCAGACTACTACTCCAGGTCTGGTAGATAGGGGAAAAGTTGGGACAAGATTCCAGATTTAATTCCTTTCACCTCTTTTGGGGTATGGAGGATTACAAACAAATTCAACTGGAGAATAAACCTAATCACACCAAAAGGATATCAATACTAATAGGAACTGAAAAGCAAGAGTTCATCGCAAAGTGAAAACAACAGTATTAAAGACTCAAGACATTTTTTTTGGCTCATCAACAAAATGTCTATCAAATAAAACTTATTGAGTAGATTAAGTTGTCTTTTGTTCACAGGACATAAAAACTTGCCTTCATAACAAGACCACAGAGTCCTCTTCACAAAACATCACAGCTTTTTCATTAAATATCAATTCAAACCGGAAGATGATTTTTCCCCCCAAAAGCCATGACTGTCTTCAATACAACATAAAAATGTATCTGACAAAGAAAAATGATAATGCTTATTCTAAAGGGCATTTTTCCTTAAACAGAGGAAACTTGTCTCAAACACATGCAAAAAAACAAACCCTATGGGATTTTTTTTTGGGGGGATGTAGGGGGGGTGGGGTGGGAGATGAAGAAATACTACTACACACACAAAGTGGCTCTCCTCAATGACCACACCACCTCCAGAAAAACCGCCCTCTCTCTCTCTCACCTTTGCCTCTGCCTGCCTGCACGGGGGCCATGCCGGGGAAGGAGGTGATGGCCCTCATCTCCTCCTCATCCACCTCATCCTCATCGCTGTACAGCACGCCTTGGCCATGCGCGAGGCCTTGCGGCCAGGGGCGGGGTTGCTGGAGAAGGGGCGGATGTTGTAGGTGTACTTCTCCCTCAGCTCC
The DNA here is from genome assembly GCA_030674155.1 of Stramonita haemastoma. NCBI lineage: Eukaryota > Metazoa > Mollusca > Gastropoda > Neogastropoda > Muricidae > Stramonita > Stramonita haemastoma. Next base: position 41,600,241 of record CM060329.1, on the reverse strand, counting down.
GTCAGCTGGGGGAAGGGGAAGGGCGCGATGGCGTAGATGGCCTGCAGATTGATGATTGATTGATTGATTGATTCTTATGTCGAGGAATGAATAAGCACTCGGTGGTTTTACATCCAGTCCCCGTGTGTCTGCTTTTGTAAATGTCAACTGTTCCCACGGCACACATGGCCTACTCTACGAAAGCGAACAGATTTAACGTGTGCGCAGATTTCTGCATGCGTTCGCACACGGCCTCGTTAAAGTCTCATCCGAAGACTTTGAGAGAGTGAGTCAGCACTGATGTTAACTCAGAGAAAATCTCCTCGACCGACCGAACCGGGTCAAATTGCCGCAAAAGTTCTGACCACTAGCTATCCTCCTGCAGCAAACAACACCAGTGCACAGTGTGCAAAGCCGGGCACCATTTTCCATTCCTCCTCAACATCACACACAAAACCCCCAGAAAAGTGAAAACCTAACAGTCTGTGTGCAACAATAAATGCACACAATTTCATACATGACAAAAAGCTACCGTTGCAACACCACTGCTCAAAATTAAATCCTATCCCAAAAGAGAGTACCTGGACTGCTATAAAGCATTCTGTGGTTCAAACTGAACACCAACAAGTATCCTAAAATGAAAGTGTGTGATGTTTAGACATCTTGTGTGGAGTATCTGCACCAAAATAAACACCCCCACCACCCCCAAAAAAACCACCCCCCCCCCCTTCCAACAAACAAAACCAAGGAACCATGCATGACAAAGGGTAAGTTATTTTTTACAGACAAAAGACATCAAAAGACAGCTAAGCCAAAAAATAATATTTTATAGAGTCTCAACAAAAACTGAACAATATTGTTTAAAGTGACAAACTTTTACTCAGTAAAATAAAGCATAAAGAACTGAAGATATTATATATAAATACTGAATGAAGAGCAATTTAAACAGCACAGACTGCCTTTAACTGTCCGATTTCACAGACATCTTCACAAACCACTGCACTTAATGCAGCATTATTTCGATGATATTGCCACCCTCTACCTCATCAACAAGAATATAAAAATTCACAAACAACTGATTTGAAAATAAAAGATTCATATTTAAAGACAATGCAATAAATCTCTCTCTGGAACTGGATGAAAAAAGCACACAAACGCTTATTCATTATCCTCGAATAAAAGAATTTGCCTTGCCATCTCTCTCTCTCTCTCCTCACTTACCCCTACCCCACCCCCCCCCCCCCCCCCTGAGTTTGATTCCCGTTGGAGGGGATTAGTGCTGACTCCACTCTCCCCAAAGTCTTTCGAATGAAACTGTAAGCCCCGTGTGCGAACGCACGCAGAACATCTTGCGCACACGTTAAATCCTGTTCCACTTTTCGTAAGAGTGGCCATTGTGTGCCGGTGGGAACAGATGACAAAATTTACACAACTACATACACAAGGGACTGGATGTAAAAAAGCACACGAGTGCTTATCCCATTATCCTCGATATAAAAGAATAAAAATAAATAAATAAATAAAACAGCCGACAACACGTGAGGGCAGTGCCCCACCCACTCACCTTAATCATGTCATCGCTGTTGAAGACGGTGCCCTCCATCATGTGAGAGGACAGCTCCCCCATCACCGAGTAGAACTCGTCGGCACTGTCCACTTTCATGATGCGTCTGCACAATGCAAACATCATCATCTTGTTACAGGCTGTCTTTTTGCTCCCGGTCAATAAACCTGCATTGAACAGGAGCCTGCCATTGTGGACTGAAGTCCACTCACCACAGGAATGGAGAATTTAGTTTATCTTTTATTTATTCTTTAACATTGAGGATATTGGAATATGCACTCAGAGAAAGACTGATTAGTGGGTTTTCTGCAAGAACACTTAGAATTGGAAGCTCTTCACCAAATATTCTGTTGGTTTTTTGTTTGTTTGTTTTTTAATCAAACTTCCAAGAGTAGATCAAAACCTGAAGTGGGAGGGAGAGAGAGAGACAAAAAGCAAGTATTTTGGAATTGAATTTCTTTTGAAAAGTTCTCCTTTTTCATGTCAGTGATACAATTTGTGTCTGCGTTAATGGTGGCACATTTATAGGATCAAGTTAAAATTGGATACATTTTTTTCTGATAATTTCAAGGATTTTTTTTGAAGAGGGGGGGTCTGCTACATGGGTAACAGCTTGCCCTCCATGCATACATGCCCAGGCTTTGAGCTCTAAAGACTAGAGTGCAACTCCATAGTCTTCCGAGACTGATGGGTGCCTACTACTACTACTACTACTATATTTTTTCTACCTTAAAAGATGGAAAATATTGATGAAGTTTTTGTTTTGTTAAACAACACATTACACTTATATCATGAAAAATGTACATTAATGATAAATGTCTGTCAAATTTAGCAGAACAAACACTTCAGAAAAGAAAGATGGTGAAAAATAGTTACTACAGAGTATTTCATATTCTTGACAAGAGTAACCACTTCATTCATGGTGATGGCAATATACTCCGACATAACTTGTCCCAAGCGACGGTCATACTCTTTGTAAAACAACACACCAAGCTTATTCCACAAATTAATCACAAGGCAATAAAATTGGTCCGGTAATAACATTGATATTGGGACTGCTTTTCCTGTTAAATTTCTCAAACCACAAGGATAGTTCTGCATCTAAACAGACTCCTGCAGAGCGGAAAACGAATGTCTAAACATGAAGCAATCACAGCGCTCAATGCAACCTTCCAAGCAAGTCTAACATGAAGCAATCACAGCGCTCAATGCAACCTTCCAAGCAAGCAGCAAAAGACAAAAACACTAAAACACTATCATGCAGAGGGTGTCCATTGTCCTCACACATGCTGATTACATTTCACAGCCACTCCTGCCAGAGGACACCTGCAGCTAGAAAAGCCGACACCTCAGGGGGCAGTCATGACCCCTCCCCCAGCTGCCTGCACTGCACTCTCCAGGCCAGAAATGAGAGGGAACAAGGCTGGGGTGTTAGTGCAGGGGGAGAGGGGAGGGGAGGGAGCACAGGATGGCTGGGGTAGGCCCCTTGGGGGAAGCACTGCACTAGTTAACACTGATCACATTATCAACATCTTTTATGAACTGGTCTGAAACATGGCTACAGATTTTGTTGCTGTAGCCCTTCCTCCCTCCCTCTTTGTCCAGCCCTCCCCTAAGCCCATACGCATCTTTCACTGAATACATTCTTCTTTCACAGATAATGCTATATATTAGCCTCACACACACACACACACACACACACACACACACACACACACACACACACACCACACACACACACACACACCACAAGAGTGTAGTGTAGTGTAGTGTAGTGTAGTGTAGTGTAGTGTAGTGTAGTGTAGTGTAGTGTAGTGTAGTGTAGTGTAGTGTAGTGCAGTGTATTGTAGTACAGTACAGAGCAGTGCAGTATAGTGTAGTGTAGTGCAGTGTAGTGCAATGCAGCGTAGTGTAGTGCAATGCAGTGCAGCACAAGCACAGCACAGTGCAGCGCAGCGTAGCACAGCGCAGCACAATGCAGCACAGTGCAGTGCAGTGCGGTGCAGTCCTCTCTCACCTGGCCAGCTTTCCCCAGAGACAGAGGGCGGTGCGCAGCAGGACCTCGGAGCCCTCCAGCAGAATGGCGTCCCACACACGCAGCACCACCTCTTTGGGCAGGCAGGTGGCGAACAGCGTCAGGAACCACTGCATGGTGAACACGTTCGTCAGCGGGGGCTCGTAGCACGCACCTAGCACACACAAACAAACACAAATATTTAAAAAAAAAAAAAAAAACCAAAAAAAAAACACCACGCACCTGCATACCCGTGTTAACCTTCACACACTCTGATCTTAAGTACAGCACAAGAACTTTGTTCTCATCCCTCCCCACCATATTTTATGTTCCGTCTACAACTGCCCCCCCCCCCCCCCCCCTCCAACCTTCAAACTTCAAAAACACTTTATTATCTCACAGACAGAGAAATTCAAGCGGGTACAAGCCATACAATAAAAAGGTAAACATAATTTGTTCTTGTTGTTGTTGTTAAAGTCCAGCAACACAGTACCCAAACATCAGAACCCGACCATCACAATAAAAGCACCCAGAAATCAATAATACATCAGTCAAATTCACTGAAAAGTGTGGTAAATAAAGGGTAACCCTTGCGAGATTGCCACTGAAATATGGAACCACTCACTCTCCAACACCATCTGCAAAATACTGCACTGATTGTTTTAGAATAAGGCAATTACATGGTGTTGATCAGCTTCTGTCTGATGTCTGCACCGAAGCCTTTTTGAAGTTTATGGACATGGATCAAGTCAAACCAGCAAGGTGTTAAGAGCAATCTTTCATTCTTTTAATATTTGATACATCAGTACAAACTGTTTAACAAAAAAACGTAAAAATCTGCTTCTGAATAAGTCCAACGCCCTTTCCCAAACTAAGGGGCTCCCAAGTAGAGAAGTGGCCTCCTCCAAAATAGACTCTGTCCCTGATGGCCTATATCCCAGCTACAGCAAAAGGTGGGGGGGGGGGGGAGGGCTGCAGGCCTACCTGTGTTGATGTCCTGTGCTGCGTGCTGCAGACGGTCCAGGTGTCGCGACAGTGTGGGCAGCGTCAGTCTCAGCAGGTCCCGGAACACGGCCATGTCCACCGACAGAGCGCGCAGAGTTGTTGTCAAAGTACTCTCGGGCAGCACGTGGTCAATCAGGTAGATCATCACCTGTCCACCACACACACACACACACAGCCTCTGGTCAGTGAGGCCTCTGCTGTTACACAGCCACCACACCACCGGTGCTAGGTACGATATTTGACCACTGTTAAAAGTGCTGAAATGCAGGTTACAATTCTATGGCTGGATACAGGCAACCCTGATAACTGGAAGGGTTGAATCTTGTTGATTTACTGATCTTGTTGTGTATTCATTTAGAATTTTCTGATAAACGACAAACAGGATATAATGCTCAATCACACAGCACAATATTTATTACCTGCAGAGAAAGTTAGACTGGCTTTTGTCTCCTTTTTTTTTTTTAGTGCAGATATACATCTCACTTAACCCTTAGAATCCCCCTGTTTATAAATACACAAAACCATAACACCGTTACAAAGATTTAAAAGGACATTTTCTGTGTGGGCAGGTGTTCACCTAACATAAATGAAAGACTGAAATTTTGTTTAAGTGCCAATGTTGTGTCCCAGTTTCAATAATTTTCTGAGTAAGTGCACACACACACACACACACACACACACACACACACACACACACACACACACACACACAACACACACACACACAAACACACACACACACACACACACAACACACAAAGAGGAAGGTAAGAAAGTAAAGAGAAATGGCCTTGTGCCGAAAATAGCTGCAAAGAAATTGATAGAAAAGTATGCACAGCTTGATGCCAACAAAAGAAAACTGGGTTAATTGAACACCGCAGGGTGACAGCTGCAGCTCAATGGGGGAAGAGACAGTGGACGAGTATTTTATTTTACCACACGCCATTTCTTCTTCACTGTGTCTGTGGCATCTGTCATTGCTGTATTCCTGCATAAACATCGCTGAATGGATATTCAGCTCGATGGAATTCTGATTCATTTGCACTCTTGAGATAACATTCATTGTGTGTACTTTACAAAGGCTCAAGAAACACTCATGAGGATGCTTTCTTTGACATTGTGCTTCGATGCCATTTGTTTAAACACAATACAACTCTAGTTCTTGTACTCTCCATGAGCAATTTTTTTTTTTAATAGTTTAAAAAAAAATCATTAGAACAGGAAAACTTCCCATGTCTGCTTTTGTAATTAATGTGACAATTCCATTTCCAGTTCATTTTCTATCTCAACATGTCCAGTATACATTAAATAGCTCAGATACAATGTATGCATGAAGCGTTATGCATCTCTGCATACAAAAAGAGTATGACACATCAATGTTACTGTATGTATTCTTTAAAGCAAAAGAAAAAAAGTAAAAGGAAAGATTACGGCATAAATGAAAAGCCACTGAAAAAAAAAGTTGAAAAGTTAGTCACTTCAAGAAGTTACATTCTTAGTCTCTGTCTTTTTTCAGAGTCAACTTGTACTGGCACTACAAACCTATGCTTGAGTGTAAACAAACCTGGTTTACAAACACTACACACTTTGTGTTCAAAGCAATCAAGACTAGCTAGAGACAAACACAAAACATAAAACAGACAGACAGACATGCAAGGAAGTCAACAAAAAGAAACGACAAATACACAAGACCAAGAGCATTCAGTACTAATAAAACTGAGACATATACAGTGGAGAGAGAGAGAGAGAGAGAGAGAGAGAGAGAGAGAGAGAGAGAGAGAGAGAGAGAGAGAGAGAGAGAGAGAGAGAGAGGAGAGAGGAGAGAGAGAGAGAGAGAGAGAGAGAGAGAGAGAGAGAGAGAAGAGAGAGAGAGAGAGAGAGATAAAGGAAGAGAGAGAGAGAGGATAAAGAAAGAGAGAGAGAAAGGAAAGGAGAGAGAGAGAGAAAGGAAGAGAGAGAATGAGAGAGAGAAAGGGAGAGAGAGAACGAGAGAGAGAGAGAGAGAGAGAGAGAGAGAGAGAGAGAGACACACACACACACACACACACACACACACACACACACACACACACACACAAAGACGGACCAACACAGACAGACCGACCAACAGACAGTCATATCCCTAACACACAACAAAGACAAAAATCTCACCTTCAAGGCATCGTCCTCCTTCCTCTCCATGACGTTGAGGAGGAGAGCGGCGATGACGTTGAAGCCCTGGCAGTAGCCGATGCGCTTGTTCCAGCGGGCATAGGCCAGCAGCACGCGCTTCAGCACCGCCCTGTCCTCCTCGTTGTCCTGCCCGCTGAAGCTGCTGCACCCTGTCCGGTGCAGGTCCTGCCCAGACAGTGAGTGAGCAACATGGTTCTTTATGAGGAACACACTAAAACCTTTTCAGAAATTGAAAAATGATATTCTATGTCTGATTGATTCTTAATTCTGCTTTTTATCATACTACAAAACTTTCAAGGAATAGAAAAACGATGTTCTATGTCTGATTGATTAATTCTGCTTTTTATCATACTACAACTTTCAAGAAACAGAAAAACAATATTCTATGTCTTATTGATTCTTAATTCTGCTTTTTATCATGCTACAAAACTTTCAAGGAATAGAAAAAACGATATTCTATGTCTAATTGATTAATTCTGCTTTTTATCATACTACAAAACTTTCAAGAAATAGAAAAAAACGATATTCCATATCTGATTGATTAACTCTGCTTTTATCATACTAGGTACTACTACACTGTACTTTACTAGCAGTACAGTGGGAACCACTTTACACTACGTGCCGGGGGAAAAGTGCTGATGCCATTCAGCTGTTATCATTGATGTCGTCTGTTCCCCAGCTTAACACCCTGAGGGTCACCCAGAATATATACTCTGTTTTACTTGTCCCACCTGAGAATTTCTGTGGGACTCAAGCACACACTACTCAAGAAGTTTGTGTGTATGAATGTTTTCAAATACATTGCCATACAGGAAGCCATACTCAAACATCAGAGGGTGTTTTCCTCCTTAACAGAGTAGTGCAGGTTGTTATGCTAAAAGCTTGTCATGGCTGAGGACAATCTCAACACAATGTCTTAGCGTAACAACACTCTGATACTGGCCTTGGCAATTAGCTTACATCAATATCTGGTTAAGCTTTGGGGCTGGGCAAAACCTGTCTTTTTTTCATCAGTATACATAAAAATTAATCACTACACTAAACATCACAAAACCCTATCCTTAAACATCCCTGAAAAAAACCCTAACCCAACAACAACAACAAAAAACAAGCAGACTGACCTCAACTATAAATAACAATTAGAAATACCTTGAAACAGTTTGATGCTATGGGCCAATCTATTGATAAAAAGCTTTATTTTTAAACATTCATTTGCATATTTGTTTGTTGCAGTGACTTTACATTACAGACAGATAGCATGTTTGCTGCAGTGACTTCACATCACAGACAGATACGATGTTTGTTGCAGTGACTTCACATCACAGACAGATACGATGTTTGCTGCAGTGACTTCACATCACAGACAGATACGATGTTTGTTGCAGTGACTTTACATTACAGACAGATACGATGTTTGCTGCAGTGACTTTACATTACAGACAGATACGATGTTTGCTGCAGTGACTTTACATTACAGACAGATACGATGTTTGCTGCAGTGACTTCACATTACAGACAGATAGCATGCTTGCTGCAGTGACTTTACATTACAGACAGATACGATGTTTGCTGCAGTGACTTTACATTACAGACAGATAGCATGCTTGCTGCAGTGACTTTACATTACAGACAGATACGATGTTTGCTGCAGTGACTTTACATTACAGACAGATACGATGTTTGCTGCAGTGACTTTACATTACAGACAGATACGATGTTTGCTGCAGTGACTTTACATTACAGACAGATACGATGCTTGCTGCAGTGACTTTACATTACAGACAGATAGCATGCTTGCTGCAGTGACTTTACATTACAGACAGATAGCATGCTTGCTGCAGTGACTTCACATCACAGACAGATACAATGTTTGCTGCAGTGACTTCACATTACAGACAGATAGCATGCTTGCTGCAGTGACTTTACATTACAGACAGATAGCATGCTTGCTGCAGTGACTTCACATTACAGACAGATACCATGTTTGCAGCAGTGATTGTACATCACAGAAATATACCTTGACAATCTGCATGCCCAGTTTGTCGTCGTCAGGGTTGCTGCGCTCGTTAAAAGCCAGACGCACAGTCTTGTGCCAGTCAATCTTCAGCTTACGGATGTAATGGTCCGCCAGACTCAGCCACACCTGTGCACACAAACGCGCGCGCACACACGTACACACACACACACATACACACACGCGCGCACACACACACACATAAACACACACAAACACACACACAAGCAAATTTATTGCTTACTCAATGTATCATCTGGAATAAAATTTTTACTTGAAAATTTTTGAATTTTGACACACACATACGCCAGTACAATCATCTCACTCGGTATACTTTTTTCTAACAGAGAAAACAAGTAGAAAACAAGATGTTACATTTGCATGTCAGCTGATTTGGCTATAATTATATACGCAAACAATTCCTCACCTTTAATAAACACAATCTACAGGTAGGAACTAATCATTTTTTGACATAAAATAACGAAACTATACGTTCCAATAATTATGCACAATACAAAGATATGGATTTTTATCAATAGCTGTATACTGCAGCCAACAGTTTATATAACTAGAATGTAGATGGAAATAAAGTCAGACTGGAAAAATGATATATCGCAAGACCATCCCGTTCACTAGTCTAAGGTCTACTCCACACACAAACAACAGCTGCAGTGGTGATGTCTTTCTGGTTGTGTGTAGGGCATGGTCACCTTCACATACCCTGTATCTTTCCTACCACACAGCTAACCCTCCTTGATAAAACATATCACACAGAAAAAAGGTGTATATCGTATTAATTATATGACTGTCCCCATGGTCATATTACTGAGTAGCAAACTAAACACGCATTATACATGCATGAAAGAAAGATATACTCTATTTCCTGCTGACATGAAAAATCATCTCTCTCTCTCTCTCTCTCTCTCTCTCTCTCTCTCTCTCTCTCCCTCCCTCCCTCTCCTCTCTCCCCCCCCCCCCCTCTGTCTGTCTGTCCGTGTGTTTCTCTCTTTCTCCCCCCCCCCTCTCTCTCTCGTTTGACTGAGAGTGGAAAAGCAAACCAGGCAATAACCCAGCCAATGCCGCACATCTTTTGCTGACACAGAAGAGAAAGCCATAGACGTCTACATGTTCTCCATTAAAACAATGCCATCAGCAAGCATATTTCATTTTCACCTATCCTATAGTCTGGTCAACCACTCTGTGTGTGTGTGTGTGTGTGTGTGTGTGTGTGTGTGTGTGTGTGTGTGTGTGTGTGTGTGTGTGTGTGAGTGTTCGTTCTTTAATTTAACGTCTTTTCACTTGAAGTGATATTAGACAGTGTGTGTGCGTGCGTGCGTGCGTGCGTGCGTGCGTGCGTGCGTGCGTGCGTGCGTGCGTGTGTGTGTGTGTGTGTGTGGAGAGAGAGAGAGAGAGAGAGAGAGAGAGAGAGAGAGAGAGAGAGAGAGAGAGAGACAGAGACAGAGAGAGACAGAGAGAGACAGAGAGAGAGAGACAGACAGACAGAGAGAGTGTCTGTCTGTCTGTCTGTCTGTCTGTCTGTCTGTCTGTCATAACTGTATCAAAAACAGAGCACACGCTATTTTATGATATCAGCAGTATTTCATTCCCAACATCTGTGCACACTCGAGACAAGTACCAAATGGCTGAAAAATAGGGGCAGGCAGCCAAAATCCATGGAAACAAAACCCAAAAAAGTCCACAAGCCATACAGAGGGGAAGAAAGAGGGAGATGGAGGGGCAGTGAGCAAAGCAAATACGGCTGTAGCTCTTTTTGAAAACTGCCAATTTACCATTCTGAATTGGGTGATTTCTGTCAAAGCCAGGTAACTAAACTAATACAAGAAACAGTCCTCACTGTTCAGAACAGGGGGAGTGCAATCATTACTATGATCACACACACACACGCGCACGCGCGCACACACACACAAACACGCGCGCGCGCACACACACAAACATGCACATACAGGTTCATACATACATGCACGCACGCGATCACGCGCGCGCGCGCGCCACACACACACACACACACACACACACACACACACACACACACACACACACCACAAAACACAACACAGACACACCACACCACACCACACCACCACTACTCCCTTCTTGATAGCAGAACTTTGAAACCTAAATACTTCCTCCCTGTTTTCACAGAGATGCACACACCATGTCCATACACACACACGCACGCACCCCCCCCCCCAAACACACACCAACCCCCACCCCCCGCCACCCCCACCCCAACCCCCCCCCACCCCCCACCCCCCAACCCACACGCACATACCTTTTTCCTGAACTCGGAGGGCAGTCCCATGGGCAGCCTGTTGACGGCCTTCATGGCGTCCTTCCACTGCTCGAAGGCACTCTGCCCGGGGGCCGGGGTCACGCTGAACTTCATCCTCGTGTCGATTTCTGAAAACACACACCACACCACCACTGGTCATCTCTCGGCTGCTTCAGGGGGGAAACAGGAATAGGGTCAGTAGAGAGAGAGAGATGCAGGCAGAGAGAAGAGAGGAGGAGGGGAAGAGACGAGTTTTATCAACTTGGGGTGATTTTCTGAATCCCAGGCAAAATAAGAGTTTTTGCAGTAAGAGCGAGAAAACATAAAAAAGCACAGATAAATATAAACAACTGTAGAATTTTGTCCCGAAAAAAAAGGTGAAAAAGAAAGTAAGAAATTAACTCACTTCTAAAGCTACTGTGCCCTCCTTTCCTTTAAATTTTTTCACAAGGATTTTGGGAGAAAGAAGAAAACGAAAACAAACAACAAAGGATCAGACTTGAACTCAACACCGAAGCCCTGACCTAAACAGACCACCTGGTATTGGTCCCACAAAGGCACTGTAGATACAAAAGAAATCCATTCTGGGTGTAGCATGTGGCCACTTAACTAAAGATCAGCAAAATGGAAACCCATGATGATGATGCCAGTATGCCCTAAAATGTAGCACAAACTGAAAGTAATAGGACGACCTATCCCCCCAAAAAAACAACCAAAAAACCCCAAAACAACAACAACATAAACAACAAAAAACAAACAAACAAAACAAAACTAACAAAAACGTTCATAACCAGTACCATGAGGCAAGAAGAGGGTGGCGCTAGAAATGCAACAACAGTCCTTTTCAATACAGCTCAAGACGTGTTAGAATAGTGTACAAATTAATAGTATCGTAAAGAATGATCCAGGACAGAACTTAATTCGAATTGAAATCAGACCACAGCTGTGCACTTTCTATTTCTGGCTGAAAAAAAGGGAAGACTGGAAAGTTAATTATTAATATAGATAAATCAACAGATTGCGCTCTCTCTCTCTCTCTCTCTCTCTCTCTCTCTCTCTCTCTCTCTCTCTCTCTCTCTCTCTCTCCCCTCTCTCTCTCTCTGAAAAAAAAGCAAATTTCTTGCTTACTCAGTGTACCCTGGAAAATGAAATTTTGATATGATTTGATTTGATTTGATTTGATTTGATTTGATCTCTCTCTCTCTCTCTCTGGTGCGTGAACGCGCACCCACAGATACAGACATCATCCCCCCTCCCCTGCTCCCCAAACCCTCACACCTCAAGAGGGTGTGGATGTAAAAGGTGTAACCCAATACCATTCCTGGCACACGGCCAGTTGCCAATGGCCTGACAGCCGAGGTCGATGAATCGGGCAAATCAAACCGAACCGGCCATTCCATCACCTGGATTCTACTTCCATTCACATCAATAAACAATACCCAGAGCGCAGATAAATACGTGACATCTCCAATGAGATCCCATAAAATCGCACCCTAACTGCCACAGCGCTGATGAGAATGATGCCTGCATTCAGCATCAGTGACAACCAACCTCCCTCCTACGCTTCTTCGCATTCGCTCTGACCGTTGTTTTAGTGCATACGCGTACACGCGCGCAAGCGCCCTAACAGAATCACAGAGAGACCAGAAAAGGAGGGGGGGGGGGGGGGGGCGGAGGGGGCAGACAGAAAGAGAGGGAGAATAGGAGAAGGGGGGGGAGAAAACCGATTTTTTTTCAGAGGGTAACATCCCTCAAAGGAGAGAGAGAGAGAGAGAGAGAGAGAGAGAGAGAGAGAGAGAGAGAGAGAGAGAGAGAGAGAGAGAGAGAGAGAGAGAGAGAGAGAGAGAGAGAGAGAGAGAGAGAGAGAGAATTTTATTGTTATGCGCTTTTAAGCTCAATTAGAAGGGGACATTTGGGAAGAGGACTGGCCATGGCACAATATACACGAATACACATGATGAATCAAGGAAATAAACAATAATTGTAGGCCAAATTGATGGTCATGTCATGGATTCCGCGTCATGGTACAAGGGTAGAGATCCAGAGTCAGATAGATCATGGCAGCAAAGTCTTCAGTCAGGTTGGGCCACTGGCTCGTGCTATTTAGTTACACAAAACATGTAAGGAAAAACAGCAGAATGCATGTGTATGCGGCTGTCCTATTATGCTCTCTCTGTCTCTCTGTCTCTCTCTCTCTTTCACACACACACACACACACACACACACACACACACACACACACACACACACACACACACACACACACACACACACACACACACACACACACACATTCTGAAATAGGCAACCACAATCACCATTATCCAAGCGCGGGTATTTAACAGCATCCATGATCACATGTAAAACATAGACACTGGCATAAAACCTCTTATTCTTATCATTCTTCTGTGATCTGCCAAATTCCACAGCTGTAGCCTGGAGAAAACGACAGCTTCTTCCTCAGTTGGGTGTTTAATGTCCCTTTTTCTAGAACCCCCCCCCCCCAAAAAAAAAAAAAAAGAAAAAAAAAAAAGAATCTGCTTGTTCATTAGAGCTATCAATCCACTTGAACTGAACACAGAGAGAGAGAGAGAGAGAGAGAGAGAGAGAG
>CM060329.1:41571589-41581589 GCA_030674155.1 Stramonita haemastoma | reverse complement strand
GCACGCGTGTAAACACACACATACACACATGCACACACATCACACGCACCTACACACACACACACACACACACACACACACACACACACACACACACACACACACACACACACACAGAGGGGGCTGGGGGAAGATATCCCCTCCTCTGCAGTTTTGGGGGCTGGTGTGCTTTAGTTAATCGATCCCCCCCCCCCCCCCCCCCACACACACACACCTCCTCTTTGTCTCCGGGTTTTCTCTCCCGTGACTTTTCTTAATGGCCCTGTGGGGGAAGCAGATCTTTACGGACGATAAACCTTAATTGAATGCCATCTTTTTTTTCAACGGCAGGGCATCTTTTGAAATCTGTAAATGACGTCCCCGGCCCATCCCCATCTTCCTTAAATTAAACCACACATAAAAATGTCTAGAAAAATTGCGGTAAAATCAAAGAGGAACATTGACGTGTGTGTGTGTGTGTGTGTGTGTGTGTGTGTGTGTGTGTGTGTGTGTGTGTGTGTGTGTGTGTGTGTGTGTTTTAAAGTGACGAACTGATGGTATGGCTTAAAATAAGCCATTCCGTAACCTTCTCTCCTCTCCGCAGCTTCCCCCCCTCCCTCCTCCCACCTACAATCACCCACCAAACAATGATACTAATCCTAAAAAAAAGGGTGATAAAAACAATGATATAACAATAATACTAATGATGATGAAGATGATAAAAATAATAATAATGTAAATGATAATGAAAATGATATCCATCTTCTTCATGAAAGCCCAGACAGCTACTATAACTGTCTGTCATATGAGCGAAAACGCGCTACAAACAACCACACAGAAAGAACACACAAACCAGTCCCCCACCCCCCAAAAAGACAAACAAGCACACCAACCCCAAACAAAACAAAAATACAACAGAAAACAAAAGGACACTCACAACTTCTTCCCGTTCATGAAGGAAAGTCTTCCGCAGAGAAATTATGATTAATGAGCAGTCTCGATAAGAACTAGCTTAACTGACCATCTTGGCAAGGCCTTTTGGATTAGCCAATCAGCTGAGATCCAGAGTGTAACACACATTTCGTGCACGTAATATAATAACAACGGCAACAAAAGAGTTGTCTCTTACAAACCTGTCTAGAAAAAAAAATCCAATGAGAGGACCAGGTGGTGCACTTGCAACGACCCCACCCCCCACCCCCGGAAAAAAAGTGCATTGTAAAGCAGCCAGTCTCTCGCTTTCCTAAGGAACGCTACACAGCCTGAATTTCACGCTAACAAATCTGCTGACTGAAAGTGGTATACAATCAAATGCTTGTGCGAGTTTTAATTTACAATCCTGAAGGTTTAAAACACCTGCACAGTTTACAGGTATGTGTGAGTGTTAAAAGAGATGTTCTAAAGAAAAAAGACAAAACCGCGATTTGAAAGAGAAAGTCGCAATCATAATCCACACCAATTCAAAGAACACCAACGCTTACTTTCTTACCTTCGGAGGAAGAGACTGCACTGCCGCTAGCGGCAAACGACATATCCAATATCGACGTTTGCAGTCACACTGACAACTCTTTGTGTCAACCAACCTCATCTCACACACTCCTCCTCTCTGCTACTGCCACCACCACCCCCTCCATCCCTGCCCTATGCCCACTGCCACACGTGGCCATGTCATCCACATTCTGACCTGCGCTTTCTAATCGCAAGTCGCCGCAAACCACGCCGCTTTTCATGACATTGTAAGGCAAGAGTGGTAAATCTGTCAAGTCTCCATTTTCCACCATTACTTTCCCACCAGGTTTAATCTGGGCGTGTGCGCTGTGAAGACCGTCAAGGTCGCGCGTTGAATTCAATCATTTTCCTCTTTTTCTCTCTGGTTATTAGTCAGCTGCATTCAGCCAGGGGCCACACCCAGGTGATGAGGGAGATAAAGTCGGGTGGCGGGGTGGGTAAACTACCCGCTTATCTCTCCGCCCTGACCAGCCAGTGTTGTCACGCTCCTCGCTGTTTCTCCTATAGGTGTCTGTTGTAAGGTTTGCCACAAGCACGTAGGTGCATACACACACACTGTGCATTTGTACGACACACCCGGTCGCGCTCACGAGTACACACGTACGAGCCCACCAGGTATTTTATCAATACAGGAATCAAAATATTGACAAAGAGGGAAGCTTGTCAAATTGCCTCATGATTTTATTTGTGGGTTTGAATCATAAATAATAATAATAATAATACATGGAACTTATATAGGCTATATCTGTAAAAACAAATCAAAGCACTTATAACAGTGTGTAAACAATAGATATATAGGTAAACAGTACTACACCCAGACAGATACGGATGAGAAGAAAGAAGAAAAGTTAAAGAAGAGGTGAGAAGGCAAGAAAAAAAACAACCCTACCCCCTCGAACAAGGAAAAACGATATTAAAAAATCCAGACCTATCCCATGGCCTTACACTTTTCCGCTTTCTAATGAGTCTTCACAGCAAAAGGAGATCCGGTCACGTTAGGGTCACCTCTCTCTCAACTCTTGGAAATGTACTGAACTTTTCAGGCTCCGTCTCTTCAGAAAACTGAACACAGCGGAGCCCATCCCTCTCCAGATACAGGGTGCATGCCTGGTATGTTTGTGTTCCCGTAACCTTACACTGACATGAAGTTGGGTACCTTTTAACACGTGTGTATATTTCATCATCTGCATTGCCTATGTACATGAAGCAAATTTAGGCACAGGCAGGTCTATCTTTTCAGCCGACTCGGTCGATTGTAAAAAAAATTCCCTACCCCTAATTTACAAGACACGGCTGCCTAGATTCGAACCTACAACTTCACAAACCCAAAAGATAAGAATCGAACGCTTTTCTCCACTCAGCAATTACGTACAGCTTCTGGTAACAGCGTGGTATTGGCTACAAAGCCCAGTGTCCCACCACACTCGGTCACCTTGATACAGGCCATTGCACTTTTCAACCTGGCTACATCACCAACACCACCACCGAGTTAATTCCCGCTGTCATCCCAAACACCATATGGCCTGTTGCTATGCTGCAGCCTAATAATTAACTGCACATCAAAATGACAGGCTTGAAACGAGCCCTTCAATTCCACGAAGCGTTCAATTCTAGTTTCTGCACCCTCTAGTGCAATAGCTTCCCCTTTTGGGATATCTGTCATACTCTCTTCTTCTTCTTCCTTCCGAACTGTGTCTAACCAATATGGGAAAACGCTCCACTTGGGTGGTCCAAGAGATAGTAAAAGCGGTTCCAGAACTGGGCGGGCAAGGCCCTGTGTTTTCTGGAACTCCTGACTGGGCAGTAGCTTTCCCTCCTCCACCTGATGTCCAGGGTATACAGCCTTTCCCAAGAGGTCTACACCACACCACGCTTTTTTGTAATACTCGCCGTGAGAATCGCCATGGAGAATTTTCCGGATGCCCCATTTCAGCAACCTGATGACAGTGTGAAGTTTCCCGCCTACGCAGTGGAAGTAGCCAGATACCATTGTCACCAGTTGCAGAGGGCAGGAGGGCAGTGTACTAAGTAAACACCAGCCAGCGCCGCCTCAACAACTAACGGGGATGTGTTTTTTTGGCCCAGAGACCAGGAGCGAACTACACTTTGGCGCAGACTGAAACCATCAAAGATAACACTGTGTTTAATTAACAACACTGTGTTTAACAGTGACGATGTGGACTAATCATCCCCCAGTAAGTGTACAGCTCATAATGACAGCACCAAAGGCGTGGCTTCAACAGCCACGTTCACTGACAGCGTTACACTTTTCTTTGCACAGTCAGCAACAGCCCTGACCTTACTGTTGTTGTTGTTTCTGTTGGGCGTTCCCCAGGTTAACACTGTATGGGGTTATCCAGAATATGCACTCTATCTCATTATACTTGGGAAACACTGTTCGACTGTGAACACACACACCGGATGTAAAATTTGCAGGCATCTTGAAATTAGGTAAGTATACTTGAACTTCAGAGGTTTTTCTGCTTTAATGGAGTGTACAAGTTAAATACTAAGAGCGTATCACGAGTGAAGGCAGAAAATCTCAACATAACATCTCACAATATGTCAACACTTTAAATGTAGACCTTGTCTCTTAGCTTTGATAGACTAACTGACACAACTTTTGGAGTGGAGCAAGTCGTAAGCTAGAATCTAGGTGATGTCAGAATTCTGCAGACACTTCCATTCTTTCCGTCCATTTCCCCAGCCGGCCATCAATGTAACTTGTAAGCCTTCCTTTCACATCTCAATGGGGCAGAGTGCTCACCTACCCCCCCCCCCCCCCCCCCCCCCCCGTCTCCTCCTCCCCAGCCCTAAAGTTTGGTTGCTGTACTCCCTGAAGGCTGCGCTGTATCGACCAAGAAAGCGGTTCACCACATTCTGGGCCAACAGTATAACCCAATGCCCCGGGGAAGCCTCAGCGCATGCTGGGTATTTTGTTTTCGCTGCTCAGTGAATGCTGTTACGAATTACAAGTCGTCCACACGCACACATTCTGTCTCTTAAATGTGAAGTGAATGAATGAGTCTAGGATTTATCAGTTTAGCGTACAACAATCTCCACACTGGTTGGTGTGATAGCAGGGCTGGGGAAGAAGAAACTTGAAAAGTTGTTGTGAGATGGGCAGGGGGCAGGGGAAAAACACTTGGAGGTACTAATGCACATGCAAAAGAACACAAGCGAAAACAACACATTCGTCAACACGCACGCACGCCAGCACGCACCCCCCCCACCCCCACATATATATAATACACCACCAGAGTTTGTCAGAACCAGTGGCTTTTTGCCCGCCCCCCACCCAACAACAACAACACCAAAAATCTGTCCGATTAGTTTTACGCCATTTTTACATTCTCGTTACAACTGTTAATGTCCAAGATCGTGGCTGAAAAAAAATCAGAAACGTGTCTACTGTATCTGTAACTGCACGGGTCGGTGCTAAGAGTGAGTCCGGACAGAAAAATGATTGGCAAACATCACGTCGCTGTTACATGGATCCAAGCTTCACCTTCACCTATCCCCAGTCAAGTAGATCGTTCGGGCACAACTGATCATTTTGCTACCAGCTTCCTCCACTCCTCCCCAAGCCATCAACGACCAAAAAAAAAAAAGACAGAAAGAATTGGGTCCTTCATCCAAGGCATTAAAAACAGCCTCAGTCTAGTTATCAAAACATATGCGCACGCACATGTGAATGCACGCAAACGAGTATAGAGACACGTACGTACGCACGCATCCACATAACCATCCATACACACACATTAGAAGAGAATGCAGACTAGGCAAAGACAGAAAATGGGAGATAGGAGGCATGACGAGAGAGAGAGAGAGAGAGAGAGAGAGAGAGAGAGAGAGAGAGAGAGAGAGAGAGAGAGAGAGAGAGAGAGAGAGAGAGAGAGAGAGACAGACAGACAGACAGACAGACAGACAGACAGAGAGATAGACAGACAGAGACAGATAGAGAGACAGACACAGACAGACAGACAGACACAGACAGACAAATACACAAGCAGCCTTAACAGAACTGTCCATCCATGTAGCCGGGGTCTGGCAGCGTGCATTGGTAGGGTAGGCAGGGCAGGCCCCAGAGTGTGAAAACGTTGCAGTATGATGCTGACAGGCTGTAGCAGCCCCCCCCCCCCCCCCCCCCCCCAAGGCCCCCCCTACCCCCTGTTGGCTGATTCAGCCCTGCTGAAGGTGAAGAAAAACAACACCTCCCCTCATTTCCCTCCCCCAGCCACCCAAAGTTCGCAGACACCTCCACACTGCCTCCCTCCCCCCTGACATTCTGCCACTGGTCAACCACGATGAAGAGAGCAAAGAGATAATTATTATGTCTAGAGGGGTAATTATATGGTTTTGTTCAGGTGTTATGTTCTTCTGATGTTTGCACAACACATAGGTCATACGACAACATGGGATTCTCTGATGAGAGAGAGAGAGGGAGAGAGAGAGAGAGAGAGAGAGAGAGAGAGAGAGAGGGAGAGAGAGAGAGAGAGAGAGAGGGGGGGGGGGAGAGAGGAGAGAGAGAGAGAGGAGAGAGAGAGAGAGAGAGAGAGAGAGAGGAGAGAGAGAGGGGGGGAGAGAGAGAGAGGAGAGAGAGTAGAGAGAGGGGAGAGAGAGAGGGGGGGGGGAGAGAGAGGAGAGAGAGAGAGAGAGAGAGAGAGAGAGAGAGAGAGAGAGAGAGAGAGAGAGAGTGGTGTGTGTGTTTGTGTGTGTGTGTGTGTGTGTGTGTGTGTTCACACTCACTCACACGCCCTACTAGTGGTGGTAAACCTTCACTCTGACAGCACACTATAGCTGTCAACTTCACCACAGCTGTATGTGACAGAAGTAAGATTCATGTCACTGCTGTTTGCAGCCCAAACCGAAAACGGGCAAACAGCCGAGAGGAAAGATATCAGAATAGGATGTCAACTGACACCATACGAGGGGGCCCACGCTGAAAACGGCTCGAAGGGAAATCCCATCACTCCCTTTTCCTCTATCGATTCGTTATTTTCCCCTTTTTTTTGCTCCCATTCCCTAAACTCTTCCCTTTCTCTATCACCCCAGCTTTAAAGTGCAAACAAGGTTTGAAAATCAATTACAGGAAAAACAAACAACAAAACAATTACTGCTGTGTCTGAAATCTGTGACAAGGTCAGCGCCAAAAAAAATTCCATTCCCCAGTGCTTTCCGTGCGGATCTGTCAGATGTTAAACCAAATCAAAGTCGAAAGTGGAGCCTTTCTAGGGGGCTTTAAACTTTTCCACTCAATTCCAGACTAGCCTGATGGTTTAAAACACCAGCCCCTACGTGCACCCACGCACATAATTTATACACTTAAAAGATAGAGGAATGTTGGGAAGATAGCAGGTACGATTCAGTTTAAAGCTGGACCTACTTTATCACACACGCTCAGAAAAACTAGGACTGAACAAATAAAAAAAAAAATCAAATTGTATCTTGGATGGAGTCAGCTATACTTGCAATTCTTTATATTGTTCAAATCTGCTACCCCCCAAAAATGAATAACTGTTTCAAGACAATTAAAATAATAAAAAATCGAATTTAAATCCAAAAGAAACACTAAAGACGATTCTTAAAAACCACATATAAAAATATGGCAGGGCAAAATTGATGGGGGGGACAGTGTGGTATTCCATGACACCCACAATGACATTCTGTGGTTCCCCACACATCTGTGAAGGCAAAGGTCAAGAGAGCATCAGTCCTGGCAACATGGCGGCCCTGTGTGGAGAGGTGGTCAGCTTCTGGCATTCCCACAAGCTAGTGCAGCTGAAGCGTGGAGGCGGAAGAGAAGCAAGTTCTAGGGAAGAGGGAAAAAGAAGAAGTGGAGGAAAGGGGAACGTGAATGCAATTTAATGATGGAAGAATCGGCCCACGTGCTTTCCTCTGCATCTCCCACCTTAGAATTTCAATCAGGTGATTTGTGCACCCCCCCCCCTCTCTCTCTCTCTCTCTCTCTCTCTCTCTCTCTCTCTCTCTCTCTCTCTCTCTCTCTCTCTCACTCTCTCTCTCTTACACACACCACACACACACTCTCTCTCTCTCTCTGAGGATAGAGGTAGGGTGGGCAATTATAGAACAAGGGAACTAGGGAACTAGGGTCAGTGGTCTAACACTATGCAGTAACAGGAATGCACCGCCTAGAAAGCGAGAAGTCAGGGCTTCAAGTTTCCCACTTAAGGCGGATTTCCCCCTATACCCTGTCCACTAGACCCTAACCGCTGTCTGGGTGCTAGTCTTTCAGATTAGAAAATAAACCACGGTTAATATACATTTAAAGCACACTGAAGAGCCTACAGCAGTAAGAAAGTTGTCCTTAGCAAAATTTATTGGGAATCAATATAAATCCGTAGAGAGAGACTCAAGACACTTTTAAAAGTGGGCCGACAGTGTGTTGTGACTGTAAGTGGCATACAATACAATACTAACAAAGTGGATTGGGAAAAAAGGAGGTACAACCACGCACACACAGATACGCACACAACCACAACACACACCACACGCACGCAACACACACACGCACGCACGTACGCGCGCGCACACAGAAAGGTGGAAAAGAGCTAACTACCTGGTAATTTGACTGCCTATCGAGAGATCGGGAATGGAGGCAATAATACACTGGAAACAGCATGGGAAAAGGAGTATGCATAGAAATGCAAAAAAAAAAAAAAGAGAACGCAAGAGCCAAGCGTGCGTGTGCTAAACGCGCGTGTGTGTTGTGTTCAGTAAACAAGCAGCCTGGAAGAAGCCGTACAAAAATCTAAGAGTGACGAGGAAAAAGGAAGAAAACAAATGAAACAAAGCCCCCCAAAAGCTGTACACAGAAAAACAAGACAACTTCGTTATCGACTGTAACAAATTAAAAGCAGAGAGAAAGAAAGGGGGGAGAGGAGAGAGAGAGAGAGAGAGAGAGAGAGAGAGAGAGAGAGAGAGAGAGAGATGAGAGAGAGAAGAGAGAGAGAGAGAGGAGAGAAGAGAAGACGAAGAAAGAGGAAAGAGGAAGGGAATGAAAAAGGACGTGATAGTGGAGGGGATGGGGGGTGAAGGTGGGGGTGGAGGAGAAAACCTTCATTGCATTTTAAAGAAGAGAAAGGAGGAATAACGGAAAATACACAGCAGGGGAAAGAGACAGTGGAGGTAGGGAGAGGGAGGGAGGGGGAGAGAGGAGAGGAGAGAGAGAGAGAGAGAGAGAGAGAGAGAGAGAGAGAGAGAGGAGAGGGAGAGAGAGAGAGAGAGAGAGAGAGAGAGAGAGAGAGAGAGAGAAAGAGAGAGAGAGAGAGAGAGAGAGAGAGAGAGAGAGAGAGAGAGAGAGAGAGGAGACAGAGAGGAGAGACAGAGAGAGACAGAGAGAGACAGAGACAAAGACAGAGACAAAGACAGAGACAGAGACAGATAGACAGATTTGTAAAACATTTTTGGGGTCAGCAAATTAGCTCACGAAAGTATTTCTAAAAAGCAGGACTTCCAGTTAACGCCAGCACACACAAAAACCACCAGTATACAGACAAGATGAAACAACATAGGGATACTGGCTGCACCCTGTGGTAGGCGAGACAGTTCAAATAAACTCATAAATGATTCTGTTAATATCTTTTGCATACAGTAGAACCAATGCTGTAACATCTGTCTACGCAAAAAACTTATGTTCTTTATGTCTCTAAAATTCAACCTGTCCCCTAATTTTCTACTGTTTTCTGATTAATTTTGAATGCTGGAGAAAGTCAAATAATTTACATGAAAAGAGGACAGGGAGGAATTTCAATCTTTCCTGTTCAGAATACTGCCATTTTAGCATCACAGAAATTAAATCTGGGCTCATTCATTCACTGCTTTACTTGCAACCACCATATAAACTTTACACTTATTGTTTCTCATGCTTTGTATTGTTAAAGTGTATCGTCTTTTTGAGGATAAAACAAATAATTATAAGTCAAGACTACAAATATCATCCTCCATCTAAATGTGGTCTGTCTGCTCATATGTGCGCACGCAACATTCGCACGCGCATGAGCACATGTAGGCGATACTTTATTGACCCTTCATGAAACGCCTTCCACAGTCGTTAAGAGGCCAGGTTTAAATGCAGCGTGCCTTCTACGTGTGGTGTCCGTCTTGCCAAACATGTGTCAACGTCACCAGCAGCCGGGCCGATCAATGCAGACGACGACGAGGAGGAGGAGGACAGGCCAGAAAGCGGTGAAGGAAGTCAATAAAGCCGGCAAACGGATGGCCTGTGATCAGCACCAGCAGTTTCCGATCAATCCGACTCACGGTAATTGGAAACCCTGGCCAGGTCCACGAGAGAGATCGGTGAATAAGGTGGAGAGCACGAGCCGCTGACATCTTGCAAGGACCCCGTGACGCACAACACCTTACATGTTTTGTAAGTCTTTTGAAAGCCTTAAAGAGGGGGTTTTTGGGGGGGGGCGGGAGGCTGAGGAGATTGTGGTAAAATAGGGGCAGCAGGGATGCAGGAGTGCTGCTGGTTTGCTTATGTTTT